>OX104064.1:204059343-204134331 GCA_944474145.2 Dicrocoelium dendriticum | reverse complement strand
TTCCTTGGACCTCTTATTCGTCAAGGATACTCGATTACACTCAGAAATTACGGACGTTGATGTCGCGACAAATTGTATGTCCCTTCTCCCAATAGATATACATTGCAAAGGCGGGGAGTAATGTTTTACTACCGCAGTGACCAGCAGTGTGAACCGGTGTTCTATCCGGAATTGGGGATCATAGTCCCACTCTGGTGCAGTCTGCAAATGGGACGCGACACTTGCGTTTTGGCCCCTGTTTATCGTCCGTGATGTCCACCCGAGAGATGCATTCCCACGTGATATTATGCTTAGGAAGGGACCTACGAGGACAATGCAACCGTATTCTCATATCCAGTGACTTTATTATTCAAGATTTGTGATTCCCACATCCCCTATTAGCAATTCGAAGCCGACATGCATGAGTATATTACTATCATTCCGCTCTTCAACCAACTCAGTTAACCCACATAAATCAGAGCCGGAAATAAACTATCTGTACTTGATTTAGTGTTCACGAACGAAGAGGTCACGGTTCAGAAACCAAGGCTAGAGAACCCTCTCTGGCTAACTATGAGTTGCGGATTTGTGTGTTATGCGGGATATCCACAAGAACATAGCAACATTCTTCGAGCAATCATCGATTACGAAATAATAGTAGAACTTGCGGGAGATGATCTCTGATTGCTTTCGGACGACTGTTCCATTGTCAGCACTTAGATGGAGTTTGCTGGCAAGTTACGTGATCTGATTAAGTCTGCAACGTTCAACAAAACTTCCGTTCCGCATGCGCATGCGCAAGCAGAACCCGAAAACATGAGAAAAAGTGCCGCCACAGAGCACGCGTATAAAGCGAACCGTAGCCTTTACAACAGAGTAACGCTGTTATGCATCGTAATCGCTATACCATAATTGTGCGTGAGGTCAAATTTGTACACCAGCACATTCCAGCGGAAAAGTTTTGTGATAACAAATACTTCTCCACAGATATTTGAACAATCTTCGCAATGCGAACATGGTGTTTCCCCAATAATACCAGCAGATGGATGCGCTCAAACCACCGAGGATGTAGCCATCGTTCTACGGCTCCAATATGCTCCAATAATCCTATGTGCGATAAGCATGTGTAACAAACAGTCCTAATGCACCAGACGCCAGTTTTCACATGCAACAATTAGTTCAGCGAACAATTTGAAGAGCCTGATATGTTTGCGCACACATAGTTCCCCCGGAATTGAAAAAATTCCTCCAAAAGAGCTTTAGGTGGCAGCTACAGGGATAGCTAAAATATTAAGATGACTTTTCTGAAGATTGACTGAATCAAAAGGAATGCTGATCCTCAGCAATCCAAAATTCCCATTTATTAGAATGAATCAAGGGAGGCAGAATTTGAGTAAAGAATTCTTTTCGGTAATTCTCATCGGACTCAAACATTACATGATGAGGAAAAATGCTAAATGTGCCGGATTGGGCTGCGTATTAAACACAATGTTTAATTTCACGGGTACAATGGGAATTTTCCGAAGATGCTTGGATAGACAGAAGACCTCTAACTTGTGGACATGAGGCATCATTACCACGATCATCATGCGCGGCATCCGCTCAGAGCCCGCCAAGTGCCCCATTGACTCTCAAAGGTGATGGCATCGATCATAGCCGAGGCTACAATGGGCTACTTAGAAAGGCCTAATATCATAGCACCAAAGAAACATGGATTTTGTTACGTACAGCCAATCTTCTGATTGCCCGTGGCAGTTGGACCGAAATAGTTGTCAGTGTGACTGGCACTGAAGTAATTTACAATGGTATTCCTAAGGCATCCGATCACATAGATCAAATCATTCGTATTTAAAGATACTGATAAGGTAGGCCGTTTTGAAATCTGCCTTTGGATGGATCGGAAACGACCCCCTTCAGCGACGCTTCTTGGATCAAGTTCGGGCTCATTTTCAGATCATATTAATGCTGACCGTGGTTTTCTACAAGGGTCAGTATTTGCGCGAATTTATTCTAGTTCTTCATTAATGACCTTGCGAGTGTCATTGTGTTAAATCCCCTGGTTTTTTTGATGACATCAATATATGGCAGCCTATCGGCTGTCAGGAACTTCAAGATATGCTAAAACGTGATTTAGACCGAGCCTTTAAATGGCCAAAGGCGAATCTAACTCCGTTTAATGAGGATAAGTATAGAACCGGGCATGTCAGCCACATGCCCACGTACGCAAATAAGCTTGGAGACGACAATCTTAAAACCGCCTCACAAGAGCATGATATTTGTTGGTGATCCAATATGACCTCGGCTGTTCGGCGCCGTCCTTGAAGACGTCTGAAACCGTTAACCAGAATGTTATTTTGTTACGGGCTGCATTCGGGCAGTTCCATCTCCCCATCTTCCCAGAACCGCTTAATACATATGTAAGGCCCATGTAGAGTACGCGATCCAGACTTGACAACTCTTATATAAGCGCGAACTGGCTGCTTTGGAAACCACACGGTGAAGGGTAACGAATAATGTGAAAGGGTTTTCAAACCTCCAATACAATAGGCAACTAAGAGCCATGCGAATGCACAGCGGAAGTTATCGCCGTCTACCAGGTGAACTCATTCTGTCGTTTCAGATGTTGGAAATCTCCGGTCACGACAGCCGACAAATGAAGATTAGCCGCAACACAGAACTGCTGCATTGTATTTTGAAACATGCCACCCAATAAAGTCTACTGAAATGCTAGCGGATTTATTTTCACTTCGAATTTTTCAACCGGGTAATGCTTTTTCGACTTTTGTCACCTTCGAAACCAAGCAACTTATGTCAAATACCTCTCGACGATGCTTTACGTCACCGAAATCACTTGAGCTGGTTTCTATTCATTGGGTGACGACATGGCGTAGACAAAGATTGTGCTCACCAACCCCAAAAAGTCGGGGTAAACAGTCATACCTTTAATTTAACGTGCATAATATGCCGAGTTCATTGATGCATTTTGCACCTGGTGCAACATTTTTTGAACTAACATTATTTCCCAAAACAATCCTACGCGGCTTGTAAAACCTTGGCTCTCTCGTCCGTATTATATCATTGTTAAATTTTCCATTTTTCTAGTCTAAATTGCGCTGAAAAAGATGTGCCAAAAATTATGCTAGTTTTCGTGCTGCAACGCCCAGGGCATTGAGCTGAATGGAATCGACAGTAAGGGAGCTGTGGTTCCGCAGCTAGGTCAGCTTTTACAATAAATTTACATCAACAAAAATATGTAGATGAGTCTTCCGGAGCGGGCCAAGTATGTTGTAAAGTAGCTTCATACAAACACTCTCCTAAATGTGGGAGCATATTAAATTCGCAAAGCGAGTGTTGCCTCTGTTGCATTTCTTGTTCGGCCAGGAGCAATCCGGATCATTCGGAAGCCCTACATCAAGTTACAAAGGGAGTTGACATGCTTGTACATTGTTTGGTGGCCATGCTTGCCAATGTTCGACATATTCTGCGGATATACGGCTCCAATTTTTATGTTCAGTAGAGTGCCGTGATTACTTTGGGCTACGTACCGTTCTTAAATACATAGAGTTAAAGCTAACCTAAAGCTTGCTATTCTGCTCTGAGAACTGCTATTCCGTTTCGAATTCTGCTCCTTACAGAAGAAACGGATTTGTGTTACTTATGATAGCTTGTCTCTGTAGTATCTACAAACAGTCGATTGCACTTGTTAACGAATTCGAGCCAGTCGACATCTGGGGACACTAGTGTTGGATCCCATTTTCGCTGACCTGCAAAGTCAGTTGGTCTTTGGTCCCCAGTCTGCTTCTAATTGACGGTTGTCTACTATTTTCCCGCTATTCCCTTTACTAGTATTTTAAAAGAAGAGACCGCATGGGAGCATCTCTGGTAATCTTTGCAGCGATCTGTGCAAAAGAGAATAGGGCTCGGCTAGGAACTTTTGAGCTGCAGATGCAGGTATGTGTTTCCGGCCGCTCCATCACATTTTTGTAATTTTTGCTAAGAAAATCGGAATTTGATTGCTTAAATTTTTGTGGTAGTGGCTGATTTTGGCTGCACCTAGCGCAACTTGACTATCAATGTCACGAGACATTTTGCTTGATGCGCCACTGAGGTAGGATTAAACAGCGGCGACGGGGATCCTGACGATCGTGGTTAAGACATAGCAAACTGTGCTTTCTTTCTTTGCTTAGAAGCCGCTTCGCTTAGGTGGCGCAAACAAGCTTCCACTGTGGCAATCTTATCGTTTATCCCCTCCTCGACTTTTGCTGCTAATCGGTCCAATTCTGGACTACCATATGCATACATTAGACGAATGGGATGGTCTGCCACGAAGTACATAAACAAATGTCGTCTTTAATATTTATACCGCTCTTCCACCTGTTGTTTGGATAAATTAACACTTATTGGTTGACAACATTTGAAAAATGAGAGCAGAATTACCCTAATCCGACAAAATGATTACGTTTTTATGATGCCTGGTACACATGCCCATGGGCCCTTTTGGGTTCTCACACTGAATTCTGCTTTTCAGCTTGGTCTCGTTATCTGACCCTGTGTAATGGTTAACGTTCTGTACTTTTCCGACTTCGGCCTTGGCGCACTTCGGTCAGACGCGTTGTGGTTATAGTTCAAGTGAATGGGGTTTATCTGTCGGTGATTTTGCACAGTCGGTGTTGTTGCACGGTCCGTGTAATGTGTTAGGTCGACGCACCGGTTTAGCAATTTCACGAAGAAGAATTGTGACTTCGAAATATCGTTTAATTCCGAGTGAATTATATGTGGGCAGCAAAGTGACGCGAAAATGGCGAAAAGGCGACTGCCAATAAAAAAGGGAGAATCATGCTTTCCAGTTAACTTGATGGCTTCACACAAGGCGTTTCGAAAGACGTTAAAATCTACTAGGTACTTGATAAGTCTAATTGTTTCACGCGAGAATTTACGCAGAATCTCTATTGGAAATATAAAGATTGATAGAAGCTGAGGCATTACGAATAATTTCAAAACTAGCTGATCACCTTAAAAACTATTGTAACTGAGTAGACTAACTATCACCCCAATCGCAATTCACCAAGTGGTAAAACATATTCTAGTAAAATGACATTCAAAACGAATCAATGCGACATAACGGTAAGGAAAGGGCAACCAATAAACTACTTAACTCACCCGCAAACGTATTAGAAAATAAAATCTGTTTTGTTCAAAATATCAAAATTTGTCTATCACTTATTGGTTTTGTATATTTGAGGATAATTTGTAATGAAATCACGATGTTCTGAAGAATCCACAGTTTGAAGAGCGGAATGGAGCTGAATTACTAGCCCATATAAATTGGACGTCTTGAAAAACTGCAGAAATTCCTAATCCGTTTGGTTGTTGTAAACGACCGCAAATTTTGTAGGGATATATTAAACGAATGTTGTGATGATTACCATCCCTTATTTGACGTTTGCGACAAGTTCTTCTAAGTTCCTCAAAAAGCGACTCATTATATTTACATGCTTGTGTAAAATGGAGTTCAACAGCACGTTTTGCTTTTATTCGCAAATCGAGCAGAATGACTTTGGTAGGATGATGGTCACTGCGTTTGGATTCACTGAGCTAGTTATATCCGTCTTATTTCGGCCGGCGTCGTTGCGAAACAACAAAAAGGGATTAGCTTGATGGTGAATTATAAGAATTCGACTCCCTGTGAAAGATGTTGGACTCTTAGTGCGCAGAAACCATTTGGGAGGATTTGACTGACGTCGAAGCAAACGACGTATTAAGGGCTTAATTTCTAGACGGAATTTTGGACAGCTTTTCTGCAGCATTTAATATCATTTAGGGTTAGCTGAAAAATGCTGGAGTGGTACGCAGAAAAATCCGTCTTTTGCGTCCTCATTATTTCATCGCATGTTTTGTCTACTTTCTCTAACTAGCAGCAACTTTTGCACATCTTTTCGCATTATAAACCTGGTTAACAGCAACATTTAAATTAAAATAAGTTGGTCAAATAAGTTAATCAAATAACTATATATATATATATATAATTTAATTGGAACTCCAGGTCGCTAAATTGGTAACCACATTTGATCGTCAATCGCATGGAAATCATTTAAGGAGAAATGTTATTTTGAAATTCAACTACTTTTTAATAGCCCCCCAAAATGTTTAACTCGCATTAGGTAAATACACGGGTAGACCATTGAAGCATGTTTAATCATGTTAAACACATTCAACTGAAATTCAACGATTTTGAGCAACCAACATATATATATGTATTCATAATATGAGGCAAACCTTATGTTGGGGGTTTATTAAAACGGTCTGAATTGTAATATAACATTTTATTAACTGATTTTCATGCGATTGACGAGGAACTGCGGTCAACATTATCAGCGACCAAAAGTTCCAAATTATTCACTTATATGAAAGGGACAATAAAGCTTATTCATGGCTGGTTTGATATTTGAGATTACTGATCAATTTTGTCACTGAGCAAATGCTTCATTAGAAATAAAAGGGCTTTTGGGAATATTTATATTTTTGCCTATGTTTACTCTGCACAGTATCACAAGACGTTGGTACACAACCTGACGATGGAATTTCATTGAGTGTAGCATATAAACAGCATTCAGAATATGCTCAATATCTGCGGCCACCTGCAGTGATAAGCAAACTGCAGAGGGCTAAGTATGCGCTACCAGACTCCCTCCAGTTTACTGATACCAGGTGCGAAGGAATTTATACTTTACCGTATCTTTCCTTTCAGGTGGATTCTGTAGTGACCAGCCGGTTTCTACTTCTGTGTGGCTTTGTTATGCTGATGCTGATTCTGCACGTGTGCGCGCTACCCAGTGCTCACATCAAGGCAAAGCCTGAAGTATGGCACTAGAAATAGGAAGAGTACAGTATATGCGCTTCGAGCATTGAGTAGTAAACTATTGTATAAACTTGACCGAGACCATAGTCCAGATGAAAGCTGTTTTGTAAATATACTGGTGACTCGTACCTAAATAACGCATAAGCAAGAAGAAATATATTGACTATTTGACAGGAAATGACTTTAATCTGCTGGCGCCCGATTACATATCAATGGAGAAACATGCGTGTAATACTACAATCTCTCTATTTTCTTCTATTTCTTTTACGTGCTGCGCATCAACAGAATAGGTTTAGTAATTTGGCAGATGTTGTTACATATATATATATATATGTAATATAACCAACTCCCATTTAAAACGGTTACTGAGGTTAATTGAATATGTTAATATCCATACATATAGAACTTGCCAAAAACTCGCTTGTTGAACCGATATAATTATGCAGCTTATTTTCCAAATCGAAAGATGATAGTCGTACTAAATGTAATGTCGCTTCTTTTGTCTAGGAATTTGCATTATCCGTGTAAGTTATATGTACATGTGAAAAATGAAAGACATCACCAATTATTTATTTTAATGAGGTAACAATATTATACTAAACCATTAACCGAATTTGGCTTAGAATATCAAGTTAAACAATTTGTATGCATTGTGCTATGTTTATGCATATGATTTCCATCATTTGATCCTACATTTGTCACTTCTTCTACTGGAGAAATTAACATATTCGTTGCACAATATAATTAAAGAATAATGAGGTAGTTTTAGTTATTTAGTAATCATTTTGCGCAGCGGATGAATTTGTATTGTCACCTATCGTGCATATAGATGTTAGTGACACGTTATAACTGTTAACTACTCAAGCCCTGGTCATTACCCATAGTTTGTTTCAGGTCTGTATGCGTCCTTGGAGACAGCCCTATCAATTCAGTGCGAAGTTTTAGACAGTATATCAGGCAAAAGCTTATATTCTAAATAGAAGAACCAATATTGCAAGCAACACAATAAAGGCTACAATTAAACATTCAGTAGACTCGTTGCGGATTTCAGGCATCATGCGTTTACATTTGCAAACAAAATTAGGCACAATGAACCAAGTTTGGTCCGTAGCGTGAATGATCAAATTATTGTATGTGCTCTCTCTACGCAGAAGATCTACGACTACATGGAATATTTGGACAGATTCTTTATCATTGTGCAGCCAAGTACCTAGTACTCGAGTCCTCGGAAGCCACCTGGCTACTGCTTCCAGCAATTGTGGCAGGTAGTAGGTGGCATACCGGTATCCGGTGACTGCGCATTGCCGTACGAGTGGTGCAGTAGCCACGAGCAGTCTTGGCCAAGAACACAGCCAACATCTGTTTGGCCAACTCGCGCGCACGCCGGAATTTTCTGGGCGTGGCCTCACCAACGGCCGTCCACTGAGTCAATTGTTGCTTGTTCCTGGTTCGAAACTCTACACCCAGGTGTCAACACCACTGAAGATCTCCCAAACAGCATTGGAACATTCACCAACAAAAATAACAAGCATGGCGCAGCACCAATTTACCCCGGCTGCTTTCTGGTCTTAATTGATGGGACACCTAGCGTGCGCAAACCTTTCTGTGATCAAGCTTCTCATGTGGGATGGTGCGAATTGCTCTCGATGGGGTTACAATAACCCCATGCAGTAAGGCTGTCCGTGGTGCTGCCCTCCAAATTTGGGCCACAACATGCCTCATCATCCAGAGACCACCCGCCACGCTTGAATTCTGCAAACCACTAAAACGTAGTGGTTCTTGATGGCGCATTATCACCAAATGCACCGAGCAATTGCCTAGTAATCTAGTGTGGTTTTAAACCACAATTTTCTCATAGAAATTCATCATCTTCCAGTGACAATGACTGAGTACACAAGTTACAGTCAAATTATAACAGCAGTTATGGTTGTGAGCTGTGCTAGGCTGCTGATACGTGCTCCTGTGAGAGGAAATCCCTAAAATATTTATAATGGATTACAGTTCACATTTTGCTTGTCAGTTGGTATGTGACATTTTTGCGTACTGCATATCCGGAAACTTGTTGTTCGCACTCGTATGATCCATTTCAAATTGTCACTTAAAGCATCATTGACCTAACCGCTATCGCTATAGTATTTTCATCTTTCAGATTCACCTCATGCAATCCCTTATATTGGTTGGAGTAATATAAACTATGTCGATCTCATGTTTCGAAAGTAAATGATGAATGTAGCCGGTAGAAAAAGTCAGCTTAAAAGGTGTATTGCTAAACCACACATTCAAAACGTCTTCAAAGAAGCGTGAATCTGGGATATTGGTTCACCTTCGCCCAGACTACCCAGGCCAATAAGTGAAAATGTTAAGAAAGCCAAATTAAAGCGCCGGTGTCATACATTTTGGTGGTTGAATGTTTCCTTATTCCATAATATTCATCTCACACGTAGTGCTCAGTGTTAAGTGGATAATCCTGTCCTGGCAACAGTAGCGAAAGTGTATTCGGCAGTTTTTGACAAAACAAAACGAATATGATTTAGAAGCCTTTCAGACGGTTCACTCTCTTGTATCGGCTTGTAGTATGTCGATAGGAATGTGAAGATGAGTGAATTGTCATCCGTGCTATGTTTTTATACAAAGAACTAGGCTTTGGAAACTGAACTCAAGTACTCCACCAAACACAGTCTATCAAACTTATGTGGTGTCCACAGATTACAAAAATTGGATATGCTTTAACCGAATACTATCATCATTACTCATCATCCCTGGGTCACTAGTTACCTTGTTTACATTTACTCATAAGGCAATCAAGAACAACCAGCTTCGGTGAGTGAATATTTTTGTCTAAACCGATTAGGATCCTACATTTTACATAGAAATTTGGGAGCAGGGTATCAGTACACCGTCTCATGGATGATCGACGAATATGCTAGTGTATCGAGTTAGAGCATCACTAAAATTGCAAATAGGACGTTCGACAAAATCTAATGCGTACCATCAGTTTGGTCAAGCATAGCAAACAGCGGTAATAAACAAGTAGCCTCGTGGTGAGTAATAACGAAAAGCGAATGTCATATATATTTATAATTACGTATGGAACGGCATATATATATATGTAGAGTAAGGTGGAAACATAATTAGTTATATAGTAGAGCCTAATAGAAGAATGGAACAATGGTTTCATACGTGTTAAAAGGCTGAAGCTAAACAGTTCCAGCAGAATGATCATGGCAAATGTAAGGATTTAGAATAATCACCAGTAAATTTAAGTTTACACCTGTTGACTCACCGCGGTATTCGTAATATAAAATGCAAACCCACTGTAACTCAAATTATGTCCGTTAACGCAAACTTAAATCCGTTTGCACACTAATATACGTCCGTTTAGGCGGATCTCGTAAGCTTTGAAGAGCGGCAAGTCTGTTTGTGTCCTGTTATCAATAAGTGGACAGAAATCAAAACAGGTAATGCATGTGTAGTAATGTATCGTCGAGTCCTTTCTTAAAACTGGTAGCGACGGTGCATAAATGGCAAAAGTTGGATCAATGTTTTTCGGGTGAACAACACGAAGAAAAATTTTGTTCCGTCTGCTTTCCAGTCGACCGTTTTGCGTAGCCAGTTTCAGCTGATGACCCCTCAAATATGTGCCACGGCTACGTATCAGGAGGTGGCGGCAAGCGTCGTGGAGGTATTTTAAGTTCTGGTACACCTGAAGCATATCGCCTTGTAGACGGCCATATCTTCCCTGTAAATTCATAAAGTTTTCACCCACAGGTGGTATGCCAGGTGTAGCAAACCCTTCACATTCATGATTGCACTTCGCTGTGCGGTATCCGATGCAAGCAGATCGCGTGTTAACTAGGGTGGCTAGGCTTGAATCGCCTACCCCACATGGGGCCTCACATACGCATTCAGCATTTGCGGGAAAATTGGGTTCGAACAGCCGGAATGCCCTCCGTAAGAGACGAATGTGTTTGTGAGCGTTTTTGGTCCGCTTTAGAAATTGCTCCGAGTAGCCGACGTCGTCTTGCATCGCCAATGCAAGTTCGACTTTCTGTGAGACGGTTTTTCGTTCGTGGTCTCCCAGCTTATATGCCTAAGTGGAGTTAGGACTACATGTACAGATTTTCACTTGTCCATGTTAAACGGAGTTTTATTTAATTTTATCCATTCAAGGCACAGTTGAAGTTTCTTTGCAGCACGTTATGATTGTTCTGATAAATGATCGACAGTTATCTCTTGATGTCATCGGCAAATGCAAGAAATTTGACTGAATGACACTCACGTGGTCGTTGATGAAGACCAGGAATAGGCGTAGCTCTAACAACTGGATATGATCATATTCTGAACCCCTAAACCTATCCTGAAGCTGCCGATGAAGCATAAAATTTTCTGATCCATCCAAGGACTGGATCTCTAAGTCCGTACATTTGCAGCTTTTGGAGGAGGATTTGGTGATCTAAACGGTCGAAGGCTTTAGAAAACGTGAGCTAGATAACATCGTTGACGGCCCCACTGTCGGTTATCTTGGTCCAACTGCCACGCGCAATCAGAAGCTTGGTAGCACATGACCGATGGTGACGTACTCCGTGTTTGTCCTGTGCTATGATGTTAGACCTTTCAAAGTAGCCCATTCGAACCTCAGTTATGATTGACTTCATCATCTTTCAGAACACCGGCAGGAGAAACACTGGGCGATAGTTAAGTGGATCTGAACGCCTACCACCCTTGAAAATTTGTGTGTTGATTCTTTCATACAAAATGTTAGGGACCTTCTGTTCATCCAGGCACTTTAGAAAAAGTTCGTTATTGTTTGACTATCCTCGTAGCTGCCTTTGGGCGAATCTTGTCAACTCTGAGGAAATATGCTTGCGCAACGATATCAGTTTCCTCAAAATGGTCACTGAACTAAAGTGAAGTTAACGCATATTGGCGTTTAAGTGAATGGGTCAGGTATGTGACATGTGCAGGTATCTCATCTAAATCTTGAAGCATATGGTAGCCGCAGAAACTTGACTGTATACTCTGCAAATACAGCACCTACATTTATTAAGTGTGGACACACCTCGCACCACATTTTGGAGGCTATTCACATACCGTATTAAAGCTTGTTGTCAGCACAAAAACCTTTCTGTTAGGTTTTCTGTTGTACTAAATTTCGTCACGTACAAATGTGGTACACTGATTACAATGCACTACACGATAGCTCCAGTTAGTATTCGCCCTGTACACATACCACGCTACTTCTCTTAGCGCTATGCATTTTCGTCTGCTCCAGATGATTGATGGTGCTGTAGAATTAGTGTGTCATTTTACAGATTCGGATTTAATCAGATCGATGCATTTGCTAGCATGCCCATCCATGAATTATCAATGGAGCAATTGTCTCAAAATTCCCAAATAGCATCCCCAACACCTTCTGTGACTGTGTCTTAGAGTATGATTGTTCAACACGTTACTATGCTCTTGAGCGTATTCCGCAAAATACATTTAATCGTTAAGTATTGTTACGTGATCAGGCCGTCCCAGTGTGCACCTCATCTTTGTTTACTCGATCATGAGCACTTCGTTCGTGCGTACTAAAGCAAGCGCAGGTGGATTATTTCCTGTTCTGAATCAGGTGGGCGAACTGATAGCTAAACAGTGGCATGCATACAAAAGCTATTGCAGGTCTGTCTTGATTTGTTCGTTGGGAGAGGCCGAACGTTCAAAATCGGGAACATCAAAGTCTCCGGAGTTGAGAATATGGCTGTATCATCGTAAAATTACTTTCCGAAGTACTGATTTTAGGCGGCGGTCTATATCTGGAATGGACATTGGTGGACGATAAACAACTGCCAGAACACAAGTTTATTTGCACCCTAGTAGTATACTGCACCTAGCCAGTCCCTGAAAAGCTTTTCCTGATTCTCTACAGGTTGGCACTGCAGGTAATTATGGTAGTATAAAATTAACCCATCGCCGTTACAGAGGCAATCGTTTCATATGAGGGACATGCCGTATATCGCAACTTCGTCGTTTGTTCTTTCTGAATGCAGTCACGTTTCAGTTACCAATCAGCTCTCCCAGACATATGATGCCTGACGTAGCCGTAGTTAAAAGCTTGTTCAGGAGAACTGATGCATTGGTGTACATACAGGAGAGCTTATCCGTTCCTAGCAATAAGTCGTGAGATTTGCATTTTTGGTATGATGTTGTGCCGACCGGTAAGTTTCGGCCACTAATCAATTACTGGGTTGGGCGATGACGAACTCGTCTTTGTCAAATCCAATTTCTCACCATTATCTCTACGCTGCTCTCTTTATATTTAATGTATGTGGCGTGTTTGTCAGTTTTGGTGGCTAGCTGATTGAAGGTATCCGAACTGTTGTCTGGAGGTGGTTCGACTAAGTGTCAGCTTCGTATGTTTGCTTAGGGGAAGCTGCTTTGTTCCGGTAGGCTGCTACGGTCGGCATATCAGCTCTCCAACAACGTCGTCTGAATTGAAGAACCAAGTTTATAATCCCCATGCCATTTTATTGGTAAATGTAACCTGGAGAGCATTAATATCGATTCAGTTATGACCGTTTCGATGCACATGGTCTCTCGAAATTATCACAAATGCTCTTGGTCGAGGACGGTCGCATCGTGCTCATCAAGACATCCCGATTTGGGAATACTGTGTACAATGGTTGCCCATTCCACAGATAACTTTCGGTGTTCTTTCAAGTTTTACTTCGACTGGTTGCGCTCCCTTCACAGAATATAAGCAGAGATGCGGACGAAATATGATACATTCCGATGGCGTGTCGTCGATAGCAGGATAGCTTCTGCTTCACTAGCAGAAGTCAATAAAGTGAACAGAATTCAAGGGTCGCTGTTTAAAATTATCTCATAACCATCATAAATCGGTCCTAATATTATTTCTACCTCCCTCTGATATTTTACTTCATAGATTCCTCATGTCACGATATTTGTAGAAAGCTATCATGCTCAAAATGTGTGGTTTTAGCGTATGCATAGCCATCAATATTAGGTTAAACTAGATGGACGAAGAGTTGAAATCGTTCAACACATGCGGTTCATTGTAATCAACAACGTCCATTTTTATAATTGATTTAAAAAATAAAAGCTAACAAAGCGAGAAATTTATATTCTCAACTTTAGAAGTAGCCATGCAGAAGATTCCCACATGTCCTATCCTGTGATACCTTCCAATCGCACTCTGCCTCCTGGCCGTGTTTCCCTTTCTCATTTTCCCAACTCCTTTCCCTGTCACCTCTGGCTCTCAATGGAGATTGTGTTCCGTGCCAAGTTACTTGCGATTATTTGCACTTTAAACACATGTATAAACTGGATGCAATCATGCACGTATCGATTTACATTTCTATGTGGTGAACAAAACTATTGCCTCACGTGGCTTCACCTCGTGTTATCAGCTTTGTGGTGTTCCGTTTCAACTCCCCCGCACTGGCGATATAGATATTTCTTACATCGCATGTGACCTGACGATGTTACGAGATCATGTAAAGTTCACACACATGAATACACTTCGTCTGTGCGGCTATTGTAAATTCAATCCCATGTGCAATTGAAACACTTGTAATATCATAACGATGTGTGTGTAAGTTACAGGCCAAACGTCCACGTTTCCCGACAACCTTTCCGAGTGGTCATATATCAGCATGTTACGGCCATAGTACATTGAGACCAGTTGATTCCCCACGTTTTTCTTCAACTCAAACTTCTTGGATATTTTAACTATTTCATTTGTTAAAGCATCTATGCCTGAAGCATACATTACTGAGGTATGGTATATTTTACAATTACACGAGAATCAAAATTTGTATACACAACCAATGGTTCGTCAGTCAAGCAAAGTGATTCTAGTACGATATGACAAACTGTCAGTCAGGTTCCATCTGTAACCCCAAGTTCACACAGGTCAACTGCAATCTGTCCTGTCCAAGGTAGACTGAACGCGTGAGTGAAGCTTTTCTGTGTGCTTAGCGCCGGTACGTACAACCGAATGGCGATGGCTTCTGAAGTGTCTAATATCTGCGTACGAATATAATTTGATCGATTTTCCGCGGCGTGATAAATTCCCTTGAACGAATCAGCCGACTTGGTGGCGTGGCCCTATCCGCAAGGTGCGCGGCGATGGCAGAGTTGGTGGCCTTCCCACCTCCATTTCCGAGCCAGGCCGGATGGTGTTCGCTCACTCTTTCGGATAAGCGCCTTGTCGTAAGACCAAGGTAATCTGCTCCACAGGAACAGGTGAATGAATAAACTTACATTGATTTGGTGTGAACAGGCAGCTTACCTTTGAGTTTAATCTCACCATTTGGCTTCTGGTGGAAAGGATTTTCATGCTAGCCGCTGTAAACTTATTTCTGAGGTTGAACGAGAGACGGCGGAATAGATTATCTATTGTTGGCCTGTAGCAAGAAAACAGATTCCGTTTCTTCGTCAGGATTGTAGGTTTTTCTCTCTCTTGCCCCATTTTAACACTGATAAAAGTTTCTGGGTGGTCATTCTCATTAAGATTCCATCGGACATGTCGCAACGCTTAGAAAAAATATCCTTCAAGCAGATTATTTCGGCCCGTCTCAATATATGAGGATTAACTTTCTCTTAATCCGAAGCAGCACAAAGCTATGACATTTTGTGTACTCTCCAGTCCAAGTGCACTTTCGGTAAACGAGACGTTGTAATGCACCAATGTAACTTTCGTATTAACAAATTGTAAATTTGCAGTTTCATCCTTCCTTTTCTACGCATCAGCATATGTATATAATTTATTTTCCTTTCGTCACTCCCTTTAGGCATAACTACGAGAATTATAAAGTACGACCGTGACATTTGTTTACTCGCATCACTGCGATTAACCGAAACACCGTCCTAGGGGTGCTTAGTCACACACTTCACCGTTGACGTGCTGGCCGCTGCTGTCCTTCTCGCTGCTGCCCCTGTTAACCGCTGATCTGGAATACAGACTGCTGTGATTGTTTTGGCGCACTGTTGAGTAACATTGAGGCTAAGTCAACAAACCTAGTCGTGTCATTTATGTACAATTACATTTGCTGTTATAGAACCACGTTTGCAATTTCCGCCACATCAAATTTTGCTCCTTTTGTCCTGGGAATCAAGTCACGCGTGAGACTAAGCTCATGGAGTGCATTATTGCATCTTTTGGTTCTCATAACCGTCAGAAATCTTTTTAAGGCCACATAAATGAACTGTATAGGCTTGTTTCATTATCATAAGTGAACTGTGTAGGCTTGTGTCATTCCCGTGTACTCGAAAATGCCTAATGATGAATTACCGAAAAATTATGTTGAAACATAGACCTTTGATCAATCAGTGGGTTTTTTAAACTCATTTAAACGTCGCATAGATCTTCCTGTTCTGAAACTGATCAACATGTGTGGTATATTTGTTGATTTTACTTGATTGCCACTAGTAACAATATTCTACTTCCGGTTTCGTATTGTTGATCACGATGGAAACGCATTAACTCAAGACTTCCAAACCAATTGTCGATTACAAGCTGGAAATTGGAATTTTAAGTGTTCGTAACTGCATGACTATTTATTATGCTAAACAGCTTACCAGGGCTATATTCAGCCTATACAATTTGATAATATAATCTCAAGCAATTTCCAACAGACGTGCTAGTACAAAAAAGGACACTGAAGATGTGGAACCAAGTCAAGCGGACCAATGAGCTGTCAAGATTTACAAGCATTGTAAGTGTTGTAGATCTTTGTGATTAGGCGTAACGCGTATCATGCTTGCTGACTGAAAACTGTCACAGCTAAGATCGTTTGACAGGAATACACTCAAATTCACGTGTGCATAATAGCGTTTGACGGTGCTCTGAACTTTATAATAATTCGCACTTCTTGTGTGCTGTCGCATATGTTATGAAAATCCATAGATAAACATGCTGATAATCGACCGTATGTTTGTAGACTATGTTAATCCTAGTATATAAAATGATGCAAGGCAAATTGCAACAGGGCGCTTGCTTATTCGAGTAACTGCTTACGCATAATATTTCATTGTGTCTTGATCCAAAAAACCTGACCAGCAATCTTATATGGAAAATCAAGGGGACTGCGGTAAAAAGAACGTCCTCTCGGACGGTTGTCCGTCAGCCACATAAGAGCAGTAAACTGCTTCGATCCTGTTAGAGGTTGTATAGCGATTATAGCAACACGATGTTGACGAAGTGGGAACATAAGATTTGGCTGTTCCTAAACTCATATTAAGAATAAGGATAATAATATTCTGATTAATTTTGCTGTAAGTGACTATATAAAAATCATAAGCAATATGGAGAGACATTGTGCTATTCCAATTAACAAATCGTGGATCAAAAAAGAAATTTATTACTCTGTACTATGAATAAATCGTTTTGATAACCGCAATATCAGTTTTTAAGTTTCTTCTGACTGCTGGTTACACAAGTAAAATTATGTACATCGGAACACAGTGTTACATAACCTGCGCTTAATCTGCATGTGTTTCATCTTAGGAACGTAACAAGTATTTGAACGTCTTTGATCCGTTCAGAGAAGCAGTTAGATTTCTTTACATAATTTTAATTGTGCTGTCTGCCATTTATCATTAATAGGAAATCAGGCGTTACTGGAGGTTTGCCGATGAAAATACCACTGACGGTCATGCTTCCATATTAAACGTGCCTAAAATTAATAAGTGTATTATTTGGAAGGACCCTAATTAAAATTTTTTGCATATCCATGCACCTCCCCTATTGTAGAATGGTGCATGATTGGTGACAAGCATGGATACATAATCCTGATGAACAACTCTCAGTTTTGGAGAAGGACATAATGATTTGAATGAGAAGGCGGTGCTGCAATATTAAAATATGGCATTAAGGAGCTACAGAGCTGCGTGAAAATTTATTTTTACAAAAATATGTGAGAGATTGAAAGCTGTGAAATAAATATGGCTTTGTATCAGTAAAACAGTACGCTGTGAAAAAGTGAAGAGTTGTAAAGCATGCCGATTTCACCAGTCCACCGATCTTGCTGAATGGTTTGCAAAAGTTTCACCATCAAAAGTGGTGACTTCTTCAGTGCGTTACTGTGTCAACATCAATCAGCTGAATTTGTCATCGATTTGTGATCGGAGATACAATGGGCGATGGAAAACTTGCTCCCATTCGTGAATGTGTTGATCACCAGGGAGATTGACGGAGCTTTGCAAAGATCGATTTACAGGAAAGGAACCCACACTGTCCATGTTCTAAACTAACACGTAACGCAACCATAATGTTACAAAATAAGCTGGGTGCGAATTCTCTTTCATCGAATTGTAACACATTGCGGCACTCTTAAGGTAAGTCGGAAAATAAAGATATATCTGTCCGCATCATTTCACCTAAAGGTATATCCATATAACTTCATCAACACAGCACGGTCTTACAGTGGCTCACAAACCAATTGAAGTTTGAGGGGAACACTGTCGGAAACGAAAGCTAGCTCTGGCGCTCACGGATGATGAAATGTGCTTTACAAGATAAGTCTCAAGATTGTGATAAAAACGATGTGGATCAGACAGGAAGGCTACCGTCAACAATAAAACGTGAGCATAAGAAGGCTTGTAAAAACCATTACGTTCTGTATGGTTTCACTACAATATAACGAAAAAGGAGATCGTTTCGATTGGAACAAATTAAAGCTTCTAGCATAAGCAGAAACACCAAAATGAATAGATTTCCTCGAAGCATGGTATTTGACAAGGCAATCAATAAATATTCATATCTACCTTGAACCGGTATACCAAAAGTCGAGATGGAAAGAGCTGAATCAGTTTAAAAATCTACGTAGGCACCCAAACAAGACTTTAGCAACACAACCGCAACATTCAGAGTAAAACCATCTCACGGATGGCCCGTGTATATCAGAGAACTTTGGCAGACGGGTGAAGCTAACGGGGCACCGTTCGAGAAGGTCAATTCAAACGTTAATATTTAGTGGATCACAAATCAAAGACCAAATCTGCGGATTGCAGTTGACCCCGAAGCGCACTAAGGAAGTCAACTCGATTGGTTATGAAACGTTCGCAAAATATTAACGAAGTTCGGTGAACAGGGGAAACCATGGTCGATCAACATAAAATACCGGTGCATCAAGCAATTTTAAACTGTCAAAATTGGATTGTAAAATCGTATTACAGCTTTCAAGGACCGCTTACCTTTTCTAGCTAAGATTATAAGAGTAAACATCATTTATCCACAAAACTTTCAATAAACCAAAAGCTTTCGGAGGTTTCGTTGTACTCTCTGGCGGTAAAGTAGAAAATTCGACTACAGTTATTTGATTTCACTAGCTTATATTATTTCACAGACTCTTACTGAACCCATTTGGTGATTTACAGAAGCAATTAACAAGGAAAGTGGCCGTTGTTTCTATGTCGTAACAATATTATGAAATGGAGAACAAGCTAAGGATAGCGAATTTTATTGTTAACACGATAAATCTGGTGTTTTGATTGTACAGATATTATATATTTTCGTGTAGTGTTTTATGGGATTCAAACCATACTTGTGGTAGGGATATGAGGCACAGTTGCGGCTCTACCTTTGTTACAGTTTGCAGAAAGCTCAGCCAAATTTTCCAAATTCTATTGCCAAATTTGCGGTGGAGACAACAGCAAAATAATCCGGAAGACTAAATGATTAGCCAATTTTTAGAATCGAAACTTGGTAACTGAAAACGTCAAGTAGAGAACTAACTTATAATTTAAGTCTGACAAAGCATAATAACAAGCAAATTACTTGTTCTAAGGAGGTGTGAGGCAAGCTGATGACAGACAATTCGGATTAATTTACTTTTTTACTATTCATGAGTACTGTATTTTTGATTATTGAAATGTGTCCCATCGTGGGCAGACAAAATGAAGTCAACAGGTTCTGCACTTAAACCTTGCAGTGTAACATGTTATTTGGAAAATATGCTTTGATCAAAGAGATGAAATTGACGTCGCTTTTAAGAACACTTCCATTATTTATGTTTTATTGCTTCCAGCTCCCTATCAGTTTATTCGGATTTCGAGAATCTAGCCGAGGTCTAATTGAGTGCGACATCGAATTTCAACAACCGCATATTCAGTTTCCTTTGTTTGGTGCAGCAATATAATTTCTAACTTGAATCTTTATATTCATGAACCTTTGCATCCAAGTGATATAAACGCTTATTTAGGTGTAGGTGACTTGTCAAGAACGTACAGTTACATAGTGCATACAGGTAGGATAATCATACATGCTTCTATGTTAAGATTCGTGTGTGTTATGAAATCAACGTTTGTTTGCATTTTACTTGAGGAATGTCCGCCTTAAATAACACGACGCTGTCGAAAAGTAGAAAAGAAGAATCCGAATTTGGTTCTTCGCTTTTGAATGCATGTGAATTTTATAACGATTCAAACAATAAGTGTTTTACTCAAAAACTTGGGACTTTGAATGGCAGCCCGGATGGATAAACGTATCATGGTTATACGACAAAGACTGCAAGATAGACACACGTTTTTGACTACATATCCTGTGTTCATTACAGAGCGACTAATTTGTACTTATAGTAAAAACCTTTCGCACATTTGTTCCCTTAAATAGTGGATAGTGTTAGGCCTTTCTCGTTATATTAAATCGACTTTAATCGCGTACAACAACAACTTTAACTTCGACGCCTAGTTTGTCTACCTTTTCATTCGTCGGTGATTTTAACCAGCTTCGGTTTTACACTTAAATGATGATAAAACGTACTCAAAATCCACAATAGCATTTTAGGCAAACTGTGCATTTGAACTCATTTTATATCAGTCATCCGCTTGCGCAGTAAATATGCGAGGCTTTCAGGGGTGCAAATAGCTCATTTATGCATTCCTGGTTTTTTCACCGTGGACCAGCGGCAATTTGTCGCAATCCCATTTACCTATACTTATTCCTCGTGCTTTTTAAAGCTCCACATTGCGATACAATTTTCTCGAGTATACTCCATTGCATTCTACTTTTACTCTGAGTTCCAAATTTCGGGCAGTATTTTGTATTTCTCCAGGCACCAAATGTTGCGTAACTCCAACCACCAGTGACATTGTTTGTTTTCCCTCTATAGACCATTAAAACAGCTTTCCAACGCACAGTCCCTTGTTCAAATGCATTATTGCTTGGAGCAGCTACAGGTCTGAAGGATAATTTACCCGGTGAGATCCATAGGCTTAACCACGGAAATTCTCGCACCCTAGAGTAATCTTCTCTGCGTTCATGATAACACGTTCCGATGGCACGTAAATTGGTAATCTGCGAACACAGAACTGCAAAGTGAATACTGTGATCTTGCCAACATCGTGAGTAACAGAACAACTTTTACCAAATGGTTCGGAATATTTGCTCAACAAGCGCGGCACCCAAGTATGCCACAATCGAAAGGACTATATGGATTATGTACCAAACTTGGTAAGGGTAGTGACCCGAGTCTAATAGGTGTGTGCCTATCAAGGAAGCCGGCGGTCTGCGCGAACATGGAATCTGAGGAGGGTAGGCAATTTAAGGAACTTCACGTTAAACTCATCTTGGTACATGTTCCTTTATTCGGGAAATCAGCTTTCTATTGGTTCTGCCTATGTAACCTTTCCCGCAGTCACATACAAATTGTTATACACAGTGTGATTTGGCCACAATAGGCTGAGCTTCCTTCGTTGAAGGTATGGGCACATTTCGGATTGGATGATGACGACTACTTGTGCAACATAGTAACTTCCTTGTGTAGCCGAAATTATACGCTTATTTGTCTTCAGCGTGCCTAAGTCACCTTTGAAAGGTAACTCGATATACACTTTCTTCTTGGCTGCCGTGTGCACCAAGTCCTTTGGTCCTCGCGGTTGGCTGTGTTTCTCGATAAATCTTCGAGGGTAGCCATTCGCCAATAGTGTTGCTGTAATTAACACCAGCTCATCGTCCAGACAGTCGGCCGAACAAATTCGTCTGGCACGACTAACTAGAGTCTTCACAAGTGTCCGCTTGTACCGCAATAGCGTGAAGCTGGTGAAGTGCAGGTACTGAGCGGACTAAGTTGATTTTTGGTAAATGGACCTCTTAATCAATCCATCCCCCTTGCGAGTTATGAGTATGTCCAAGTATGGCTGACAATTGTTTTATTCTATTTCGCATGTAACCCGTAAGTTAGCATGAGCACCATTCAGCCGTTCAACCAAATGTGTGAGCTACTGCTCCGACGAACAGAAAGCCAAGATGTCATCGACAGATTTTTGTAGAATGGCACTTGGGCTATTTCTGTAGAAATGCTTCTTTCTACCATCAACATGAAGAAACCAGCGAGCACAGGAACTAATAGGCCACCCATTGCTACGCCGTCAATCTGACAGTATGGTGTATTCCGTAAGTGAAAATCCACATTCTCCGTGAAAAATAGTAGAGATTCTCTTAGCAATTCAGTCGGAATTGGTAGCGAACAGCCACCGTTTTCAGCTAATTTGCGCACGGAATAAACTGTCTGATGTAGCGGCATATTGGTAAATAAGGATTCTACATCCAAGGAACATGTGAATTTATCTGACAGGTTGAGTTCATCCAGAACATCAATGAGTTGAAACGAGTCCTTAAGAATGTACGGATTGAACTGTTGTTTTAGCGGAGCTAGCAAGTTCACTAACCAACGACGGAGTTTGTGCTGGGGCGCGTTCATCATTGAAAGGATTGGCCTGAGTGGCACTTCACTCTTATGTGTCTTTGGGGACCCATAAAACTGTGGAATAGTGCTACCACTCGGCTTCAGACTATTAAATGTATCAAAGTATGTCACGCAGTAGAGGAGAAGCAATTCCAATTGACGAACTATGCGCATTTCGACATTGGTTATATCCCTCACTTTCGTGAGCCGTTCGAATTTACTCGCATCGTTGAGTATGGTACACGTATTCTCATTGTATTCGGTTTTGTTCATGAGTACCACTCATGAACCTTTATCTGGTTTCATTACGACTACGTCCTTAGCTCTTATGTCACGTAAAGCCTGAAAATGTGATGATAAATTTTTCATTAATTGGCATAGTTTTCACCCACTTGTTTTCACCCACTGTTAGCTATATCTATGCACGTCGGATGTTGTTAATTGTACTGAGGAGACAATACGAAATGCATGCATCTACCACCCTTCATCTTCTTTCCGTGTTCTTGAAATATCCCCTTTGTTGGCAAATTCATATATAGTAGATTTTGAAAGCACGCCGCTACTGACTCTTGTAGCTCACCAAAAACCTGTGACGCTAAGCGGAAGACACCTTTGTTATCAGCAAACAGGATAAGTAAGACGAGTTTCGAAACCGCTTGAACAATTTTGCGGAGACTATAAATTTTGCTATGGAATTTTAATCTGACAGTGGAAGATTGCATTCATTGATCTCTTAGTTCACAGGAATGGGGATAGTCTAAAAACAACGATATAGCTTAAGACACCGGACACAGATGGTGTACTCTCATATAGTTCAAGTCATCCAAATCATGTGTATACTAGGAAGGCCGCCAAAGAAGAAGCAATGAACCAACTGTTTGGTAATGGGTACCTGACGGGGTTAGTGAAACACCAATTGCAACGGATTTTAATTCCACAATCCCGGCGTACTACCGAGTGGATTGGGACGGTAGGTATTCCTTATAATGATGAAACTTCGGAGGCCCTCTGGAGGATCTTAAATAAAGTAACAAAGGGGTAATTTTTCATAAAGTATAAATGGTCTGCTCTACACTATACACCTGAAAGCCACTTCCCCCAGATAAGACAATCAATTGCGCCTAAAATCTAGTTGCAAAGACAGCGCACACGTGTACGTCGGCCAAACCGCGATAGAGTTACGCACAAGGATAGCAGAACACAAGAGACGCATAACACGGCCAACGAGAAACAAAACTAATTACATGGTTTTACTAAGGAGTTCGACAGTAGCGATGCCTGCGTTAGATACAAGGCTTGAGATCGACTTGGATAACGTTAAAATCGTTGGGAAGGGTTTGCGATCAACTCCCCAGAGGCTGATTGCTGAGGCAGTTGATATTAGCAAAGTGAACAACTGCGTGAACAGAATGGACTAGGCAGAACTTTCGAGCTTGTAGCGAGCTGTGTTAACCCGACCAGCGTGAGAAGCGCAGGAGGGAAGATCCAGGGCAGAGAATGAACATCACATCATCCCTGCACCCATCGTTAACAGGGCTTATGTGTATGACCTTGTAACGCGGATCACTCCTGACCGTTCCATACACCATTAGGAGTGATGCGATGAACTGTAACGTGATTGACCTTCTGCTTACATCCTATTCGTCGCGATTATCACCCAAGTTCGCTAAAAGTGCTATACCAATCCTCGATTGGCTCACTCGGCCTGATCAAGCTTTTGTGTCAAATGCAAAAAGTTGCCCACGAACTATAAAAAGGCGTTGTTTTCACACCTTTCTGAAATCAGATTATCTATGGTTTGCGTGGAATGCATGTATATCCCAATGATAAAACGCATGCTCCTATTATCTCAGAGGCAAGACTAACTACTAGCCAATTTTGAAGACATGAAGATCACCAAAATCATCACCGTTTGTGCAATCACATCGGACAGTGCAACCCAATCCTACCCGTAACTGTTACTACTATCTCGAGGAGGACGGCTAGTAAAACAATAAGTAAATCGACATCAAAAGCACAAATCATCAGCTGATGTTCCAAAACCGCACGTGGTTGGCATTTCACTGACGCGGTTCCCAGTTTGATTGGACTAAATGCACATAAGGCTGCTTCCAATCTCCCGACCTAGTGCGTAAAAACGGTCAAGCCGGTGCTAGCGAAAGTTGGTTCACGGCTGCTTCATTTAAATTTATCGTCATCGCCTTTGCATCGTAAACTGAGAGGCACAGATGAATATTTTGGTTCCAGCACCAACGGTTTCCTGCGGTATATCTCCAAGTAGTTGAATCACTAACCGGAACATGTCGTAAGGTGTAAAGGACCAATTACCCGTACTGAGCGTACCGTGCTCCAATGTTCCAGAATCAAAGTCGACATCAATAAGAGTCAAGAAGTTGGATGACCTCAATTAGTGAGACATTATTAGTAACGTAATCGGAGTTGCACTGAAACCTATACATGTAATGTGTATTACGCGTCATCGCAATTCTAAGCATTACGAAGTTCCAACACTTCTGTACGTTGTACTGAACTCCATAACTGAAGTACAATCAGTACTTCTGTGGACAGGTAATTTCAGGAATGAACACTGCTCCATCCGTGTCTTTACAGACATCTCATGGGGCGAGGGTTATCTATTTAATCGCACCTTAGAGGAATACCGGAAGGAAACGTCAACCAAAACCATCCTCGTACATGGGGTTCCTAAAGCTGCATGTGATGAGGATGAAATAATAACGCAAGATAAAGGACAGTGGGGTTATACTGGTGAAATACTCTGCGAGGATGATATTTTAGCGAAATCCGTGTCACGGCTGCGTAGCTCACAGAACTAGAAATGAAGTGGCCGGAGAATATTGAAGGTAGACATTCAGTCAAAACATATGGTAACAAGGCTGCAAATAGCTGGTAAACGTTTCTTTGCAGGATGCCATCAGAGCTTCGACTGACGACAGTCAGCACTATGCATCGTAGAGATGTCAGTCTAAGAAACAATCGCGATAATATCTATAAAAGAACAATGCACCAGTAGTGATCGAATGAGCCCATACAACCTGTAGAAGATGATATTGACCACACAACATAAACTACGTAGAATACTAGACACGAGACTTATTACACGGGCGATGAATAAGGTGTTAAACCCTTCACCAAGTACACATAAAAAATTATTAGTCGCCGGCCAAGTACCGGTAGAGGAAACTTCACGTATGAGTTACACAACCTCCGAAACAGTGTTTAAATCTAAGAACGTTTCATGTATGTACACTAACGCCCAAGGGCTCCTCAGTAAACTTACCGAAGTTCGGCTAGGTCAGGTGAAGAATGCTGGGGAGCGAATTTCCATTACCGAAACTTGGTCATACCAAGAGAGGATTGATGCTGAGATTGAGATTGCCGGATTGTCACTCATGCGGAACGATTGCCTCAGCAGATGAGGTGGGGTTCTACTCTAATACCGCCTCGATCTGCAATGTGCAATAATTGATGACTTAGAAACACACGTTACCGACTCACTTTGTTGCCGTCTGCAACTAAGACACACTAACGCATGTCTCGTAGCTGTTATTTACCGCCACCCAAAGTTCACTCCTGAAATGAATTTGTGCTTGATACGTGTCCTTAACAGAGTAACAAGCTTTATATACAGCCACATTCTTATCTTCGGGGACTTCATTCTATACCATCTGGAGGTATCGACATCAAACAGTGAATAGATCAAAGCAGACTTGCATGAACTGATCGCCAATATTCCTTTGTACAATGATGTCACCACACCCAATATGTTCAGGACAGCAAACAAATCATCGATATTGGACGGTGTGCTCACGAATGAAGAACGCATGGTTAGCAGGTTATGGATGGATAGTCCATCAGTTCTTATTGACCGTGTATTAATAATTTTCAGCTATGTGTGTTATGCAGCTTATCCATTTGAACACCCAGAACTAAGTCATACAATCAAACGCAACCACGTCTTGAAAGGACCCGATGACTCGTCTGCTTGGGAATTCTCAAACAACAATCCCTCTGACGATGTTTGGACAGAGTTAGTTGAAAGACTTAGATATTGTCGACGGAGCTTCAGAGACGAACCCCTTTTTCCTAGAAAAATGCACGTGATTCTAAGGAGCAGGACTCGAAAATGCCTGGCGATAAGGAATGGAGCCTGGCTTGCCTACAATGTTGTTTTCGACTCAGGGACTTGGGGCAATTTCCTGACCCATCGCAACCATTGCACTGCACTTGTCTTTGAGAACAAGGTTACTGATCAACAGTGAATAGCCAAAAATTCCTGGTTAACAACAAAATACAGCATAAGCATGTCAGCAGTCTTCGTACATTGAAGCATGGCATCCTTCCACATTTCACGACAGGCGCTAGAGTATAAAGCGCTGCAGAAGGAGGTGATAGCCTGCTGCAAAATTACGTCCCAAGTTTCGAACTCGCAGACTCTACCTATCCCATAATGTTATGCACCTTACCGACTCCATGGATTACACATGTAGCCTTTAACCAATCAAAGGGGCTAAGGATGTTTCTGTCACTGCGCGACAATAGCTCACCGGGAGCCGACAACATATGCCCGAATTCATTGAAGGCTACGACCGCCAAGTTAGTTGAACTATCGTCACAGTTCTTCCAAAAATATTTGATGAACAGCACGTTCTCACCATGTGGAAGCGTGGCATTATCACCCGAATTTTTTAAAGACGGTGGCGAATCAGGGCTTAAAAATGTTCCCCCCGTGATTCTTCTCTTTTTGTGCTCGCAAAGGTAATGGAAGCTGTCGTCGCTGAAGCTCTAATGGACTACTTGTGAAATTTTACATCTTAGCAGAGAAGCAGCATGGCTTCCATTAACACTGGTCCTGCACCACCAACCTGCTTATTGTACGATGTAGTTAGACGGAAGTTGCTGATGTTTGGATCTGAGTTAACGTCATGTAGCTTCACTTGTCCGAAGCATGGATCACAGCATCCTACTTCACTCGCTACAGAGGTACGGAATCTGAGCTCCTGTTCTTGTTTGGATTGACAAGTATTTTCACCAATGGAAGCTTCAAGTGCGTGTTAGGGGATCACATTCTTACCCGATTAAGATGGGTGTGATGTCGCACTAGGCTCAGTGCTGCGACCGCGCTTATTCATGGTGTTGATCAACGACCTGGCAAGAGTTATCTCCTCAAATTTCCTGCTTTTCGCCGATGACGTCAAGATATGGCGGGCGATTAGTAACATTGGATATCACCATCTACTCCAACAAGACGTAGATTGCTTTTAAGAATGGTCTAAGAGGAACATGCTTCAGTTGAACATAGCTAAGTGCAAGATGATCCATCTGCGTCACTGGCCATTGTGCGCTTACAAGCTAGAAGACAAAATTGTGTACAAGACCTTTCAGGAGCGTGGCCTAGGTGTACTGGTACAGGAAGATCTCGGGTCTTCGAATCAAGCAGAGAAGGCGAGGAGAACAGCCAATCAACCCCCTGGCCCGCTTCGCAGAGCCTCCGGTCGGTATGAATTATCAATCATTCCCCAAATGCCTAACGCTTACCTTCGCTTGTCAGTGGAGTATGCTATCCAGGCTTGGCAGCCTTGGCAGAAAAAGATCTCGTCGCTCTCGAGAATCCTCAACGAAGGACAACCAAGAATCTCAGGTGCCTCTTGCATCTGCCATATCAGCTAAGGTTTAAATCTCTACAAATTTACGGCAGTCGTTATCTGCTTTTGCGGAGGATCTGATATGGCTTCCCAGATTCTTATGAGCATTAACCACATTTGCCATCCGCTGTTAGAATTAAACCACAACACTAACGTAAGCGATCATCCTTTGAAACTGAATAGCTGTATAACCGATATGAATGCGGTAGAAATTTCTTTTCCCTTCGCGTATGCCATCAATGGAATGCTTTCCCTAATTTATATGTATCTGCTTCCAATCTGGCGATATTCAAAAAATGAGTTGACTAAAATATTGCCCTTCATTTTAAAACTTGTTAGTCAGGGGCTACAAAACGCAATCAGACGGTGTATTCCCAAACTGCATACAAATGGATTTGTGAATTTATGCTTTCAACAAGCGAACATTTCCGCTATTTAACATAAGTCTATGGTACGTCCGACAATTTATCACACAATTTAATTTGAGCAATAAGTTCCATTCGTCAAGACTTGGTAAGAGTAGCTATTTTACCTGAAATACACAACGGTTCCATTGTCTCATTGTCCTTTCGCTGAAAGTGAAAGAAAATATATAGACCACATACTACGATCGATGGTAAGACACATGTGGTTTCGCTGCTAGATTTATCAGGCACAAATGTTTCGCTAGCTGCTAAGCTAAAAACGAAATAACGGAAATTTGTTGTAAAACTTAAAAACCCGTTAAAAATTAATAATTACGTGAGAAGCACGACGTTCTCATAAGGTGGGCGATATATAACACATGCTGGATGTGAGGAAGTGGTAGTTGCTTATTCGCAATGTCACGTTCATGCTTCAAAAAGTTATTATAGGTATCTCTTTGAGCCAGTTGACATTTGTTTGTTAAATGATGTTATTGGGGTAGCCCAAAATGCGATAAATGATTTTTCAATACAAAGATGTAGAGAGGATGGCAAGGGAAAATATGTGGTACACTTCGAAGCGACTACTGTGTGTGACGTACAAAAATGTCTGACAATACAATTTTAAATTGAGAAAGATTACCTTAACCATATGGTAGGTTTCGGAAGTTGAATTATCTAGTATACACTAAATATGAGGTGTTTGTAACCTTTGCACGGTAAGTTAGCGAAGAGTGTCTAGTGAATGTCTAGGAGACAAAATGGAAGTTATAGCCCAGATATCTATGTTCCATTCAACCCGCAACATTACCAGCTTTTTTGGACAACAATATATATTGAGAGCAGGGATTGGGATAGATTTTTCTGCCTGAGGTTGTTAAGTATAGAGAGTAAGTACCGCCGAAACTCAAGTCGGTTTTCCTAATTATCCAGTGTAAACCATGGTCCTAGAGTTTACTTTTTCGCAGTATTTCAAGGGGTTATCTTTGATAGTATACTTCATTGCACAGCTGTGCAGAATCCACTAAGGGCAGCTGTATATCCAGTTTTTGTTTATCGGAATTTAGTGCAAAAGTTTAAATAATCAACGCAAATTTGCGTTTGCATACGTTTTCAGTGTTAAGCTGAGTGAGTTCGTGCTCATGTCAGAGATGTTATGCTTGGGGAGCTGTTGAAAGGTGATAAGAACGGAAACGCATTTCTCATATATATCAGGCCATAGGAAAGCCGGCCCTTTTTCTGAGATTACTTTTAATTAGTAAGGATAGTTTACAGTCCATGTGATAAAATTTATAAAAAAGAATACGGAGGCATTCATAAATCGGAGCTGCGTGTGTTTCCAGAGGAAAAATACCACATTTCTAAACAACACAGTCAAAATAAAAAAGTAATTGCACAATGAATTTATAAGGGTTAAGAAGCATTGCTGTAAAAGTCTGTTAAATAGTTAGTGGGAATATAAACATAATAATAGTTATAATAAGGATATTAAAACAGCTAGTACATTAAATGGAAAAATAAAGATTTATCGATTTCTCGGCTGTAGTCCTACCATCTGTTTAGATTCACAGCACCCACAGAAAACATCAAATAATTTTATGATAATCTCCAGGTGTAGGATGGAGACGTAGTGCTAAGTGACAAAGTGTAAGTGGAAAAGTGCGCCATCCAACTGTCTTTTAAATAATGTTAGTGTCGATGCAGAGACGACCGATTCTGGGGGAGCATTCTTCGGCGGACAGTTACGAATGGAAAAGAAATTTCTGCAAAACCCCAGATGGCTATAAACTTCCGGGACTTTCAAAGAGTGGCCCTTTAAGCTTGGATTGCTGAGTCGCAGAAAAGAGCGGCATATATGATGTGGGTATAGCCGAATCAAGCACGCTATTACCAGATCGGCTGGCATTCTGCGATAGCCTCCGCTAAAAACCCCTAATCGTTGCAGCTTCGCATAATATCGAAAAATGCTCATCCAAATTGCGTTCTTAGATGCCTGACGTTGTGGATGCTACAGTGCATTGTGGTCGCAATTCAGCCTTGGTTGTTGGGCATCAAGTACGTATTTGAACTGGAGGCGAACTTACACAATGAGTATTTGTCGAAATATGGAGCTTTTTATTTGTCAAAACGCACGTTGCAACAGCCCTACGTGTTGGATTTTAGTCCCTGAGGCCTTCTCTGATTGCTCGGAGCAACCCAATTCATCTTGAACAAGGACACCAAAGTCGATTTCGGCATTTGAATTTTGCTGTATACTGGTTCCGAGCCGCTATGAGTAGCTGCTCTTACGTCTTGTGAAAAGCACCTTGTATGTACACGGGTTGAAATGCAGTATATCTTAATTGACATTGTTATGCCGTATCTAGCTCACTATTATTTAGATGCTAGTGGGCTTTCATCTGGGTACTGCGCCAAATCTAGCTATCGTCCGCTAGCCTTAGGATGATTGAATCAACCCCCTGTGCAAGGTCATTATTAAACACCAAAAAAAGGTGGACCTAAAACTGAGCATTGCGGTACTTCACACTTGACTTGCATAGGGTCCGATAAATAGCTCTGAATTCTGACCACTACTTTGGTTGAAGTATAAAGTTGGCATTCCTGCTTAAAAGAGGGTCGCGAAGCCCGTAATGCTGCAACTTGGAGGGTTGGTATCCCATGTTCTGGACGATGGAAAGCCTTAGATAAATCCATCTAGTTTACACCAAATCCTTCTCCAAAGTCAACTGACTGGGACCAACTACTACGGGCGATTAGTAAATTCGTTTTGCATGACCGCTGTCGACGGAAGCCGTGCTGCTCAGGCGTGATGATGTTGTATTTTTCCAGATAAACCACTAGCGCAACAACAAATATGGATTCCATGACCTGGCATAAGTTACGATGTAGGGATACTGGGTGGTAGTTGGAGGGTTCAGTTATTCTTCAACATATGTAAATCGGGGTTATTATTCCAATCTTCCACATAACGGGAACGTGTTTCTGTTCTACGCAGCATTGGTGAATCTGAGCCAAAGTTCCTGCCAGTAGTCTTTCTTCTGCTTCCAGTGCCTCTGGACGAATGGTATCGACAACCGGCGAGCGGTGTTTGTCTAGAGACGTCAGCTTTTGCAGTACAGCTTCCGTGGCGAAAATGAGGTTGGTTATTCCTGACAGAGGGACGAGAAAATTTGAAAGATCGCTTGGTTGCAAGATCTTTTGAAACCTAGGTGCATATTACATCCGCAGTAGATTTGCTGTTTCCACAGCCGTTCTTATTGTTCCACCGGTCTTCCTGAGTAGAAGGGATCCTTACTACACTTTTTGCAAGTTATTGTCATGTTTGTACAGCAGTTTGTGGTTATCACTGGCAGCTTTTATGATGTTCTGCTGACAAGGTGCTTTGTTTTCTCTTATCACATGAGTACAGTGGTTAAGTTGGGCTACGTAGCTGTCTCAAGTTTTGGTGTCGGAATTTCTCTGAACACTCTCCATACAGCTTTGCGTACCGTCATTCATGTTCGAGTTATGCTCCTATTGAAGGAAACTAATTTACCTGTATTGCAACTTCTTATATCTAAAGCCTCTGCAAGCAGCTGACTGAATTTGTTGACTAACCCGAGCCAAGGAAACATCCTGGAGCTCATAGGCAAGGCACGACAAGTTTTGGCCCTGACGAGCTGGGCTAATCGATAGTAGCTTATGATTCTTCGCACAGTCTCATAGTTCTCATCCTATATTCCGCATAGTAGACGAAGTTGAAACTGACGACTGCGTGATCACTGCGACAAACTAGACAGTCTAAAACCAACACATCAATTGAATGCTCCTCGTTGGTAAGCAAAAGATGCTGCACTGATTGTCTGTTACCTGTACTGAACCGAGTGGGCGAATTGAGGTGATTGTATAGAGGAACAGTGGTCACGAGATCTTGTGGATCAGCCTTGAATGATTCACAAATTGTTGCATGGATTTCTAAAAATTTTTATTTAAAGCACCATTGCTAATGAAGTGAGGGTTCTCTCTCTATAAAGTGCAACCTAAATCAGTGGATATATAATTGGGAGAATTAGCACTTGTCCATATGGAATGATAACGTGCTTCACAGCCACATAGTTCAGGCCTTTTTAAGCTGCACTGGAGGAACTCTGGTAGTCCAATACTTGCTCGCCATTTGAATGTCAATGTCATGAATTAACAGCGATTAGGTGTAGTAATAACTCTTCCAAGATGGCTAATGTAGCTAAGAACAGACAACGCTGAATTACTGTAGCTTGCGGTATAACACATAAGACTATTATTCGACTGGAACTCGATTACAATACCCCGACAAGTAAATTCTGTGAAGAAAGTTGTGGGTAAATCTCAGTAAGAGATCTGGGTTGTTGCATATATTATTCTTGATATGTAGAATTCCTTGATACAATTGCTCCAAAGCTTTCGACGGGTACAACTAAATGACATGCTTCTTGTCCTGTCCAGATTATAGTGAATGTAACCACTGGTAAACGGATACATTATTAAAGTAAATAAGCAATCTTATGGTCAGTTTACAGCAGGGGCAGCTGTTAATGTCCTTTTGTATATCCCTGTGGTATTGGAAAGCCATTTCTGGAGCTTCAGTCACTGAAAACGCAATGTGCTAACGGGATCAATAACAACTTTATTGACTTAGGAAATACAAAATGATACACAGACCAGATTAACTAGTCTATGCGATTTCTACTTAAATCGGACATTCTAGGGTGACACGATTGGTGCGAAGTGATATCAACAGAGAAAATCCGCTTGCTTAACTTTTAATTGTAAATTATTTTGGCCGACTATAATCATACAATGTAAGCTAAGCATGCGTGATGAATACGGAGATTTGGCACGGAATATCACGTCACTGCTTGTGCAGTCAGTTTTACTTATCTGTTGGCGACTTAGCTACAACCAGCCCGATGACTGATGTAAGTTGACAGGAAAGGCGCTCTCGCTTTAGCACTAAAATTACTTATCCTACTCTGCAAAGTTAATAACTTTGCAAAAATCTGTTTTATTCATGGAAGCTTTACATAGTTACCAACTGAAGGCTTTTGTTACGACACCCAAGACTTATTAGACAAACAAAAGGAACTAATTAAAACTAGGTTTTCCTGACTCAATAATAACCATACGTAAGGTCAGACATCTCTTTTTGCGATAAGTGGATTTTATGGTGTTATCTTTCAAACGAAATCAATGTGCTTAATAAGGTTTGGTTCACTTAGATAAAACCATGTATAAGGGTATATCAGCAATATAACTGATCTTTGCTACTCCCCAACGCATACACGTGTATCAACAATAACTTACACTCAAAATACTGGTCCTTTAATGTTTTTAAATGATAGACTTTAACTCAAGACCTGGTATAGCACAAAAACTTGTGTTACCTCACATGCCCTTTCTTGGTTAAATTTGTTATGATTTGCTAGTGAAGTAACAAGAATTGATTAATTGACATCCCCTGGAAAGATACAAGCTAAAAAGTAATCGAGGGCCTTGCTTAAAATGAGGTCTGTTCTTAAAATCTTTTTAGAACATAGATCATCATTCTCATTTTGCTACTCATGAATTTTTTATGTTTAACTTACTTGATTGGTTTTTTATAATGGCTTTACCATTTTATTCATGTATCCTTCGTTGCCCCAGTAGCTGACGTTTACCGGATACATAGAACAACCTAAGAAAGACTAAAAAATGTGAAATTCCTTTATTATGAGCTAACTCATTGCGTTTTACCTAATGCTTTTATGCTGCGATTCTCTGTTTTTGACATCACATAGACAATGAGAGAAATATATTGTTTGGCTCCGAAGGCTACATGTTAGTTTATGTACACTCCCTTTTGCTTACCTATCACTTAACTTAAGGTGGTGTATAGAAAGCGTCAAAGGAATACCTTGCATTCCAATAACCTCAGGTAATGTATTGTGTTAACATATGCATATTTGGTTTATTTGTCCAATTAACAGTACAGACCATCTGCGTAGCCTTATTATCATGTCATAGCTTGGCTTCCCCTCCCCACGTTCCTTGCAAACAGTCGCGCACAAACAAAATACGTCCCAGTAGTCCTTGAACTGGCAAACGCAGCACATGCCTGATAACCGGAGCTTGCAGCATGAAATAACCGTGCTCAGAGATTAACTCTCCCTTCTTGCACAAATTAGCGACGCTTAACGCGCACTTTTCTCACGCGGTGCTCCCACCAGACTTGAGCTCAACTGCGAGCGTAACGTTTATCGAAAGCAAGTAGCCTATTATTTTATGCTGACTTGATGTTCAAGGTTTCATAACCGCACCGGGAAGGTTGAACGAACCGATGCCTTGTAAAATTTGCCCCTCAGGGCATGTGAGTTACCGCACCAGTGAAAAAAGTGGTGAAGATTATCACCTCGAGACTATCATCTTCTGTTCCATAGGCACTAGTATAGATATGTAGATACTTGAATTTTATACCGACCTTTAGTTGAACACAAACATGTCAACACAGGTGCTGGTCGGTACCAAACTTAGAGAAGTTTGCATTTCCACAGTGCAAAGCATAGTCCGAAACAACTGACAGCCAATGATAATTCCTCCAATTTTACTTGGCAGGTTTGAGAGCAATCAGAGATAAGGACAGTGTCATGGGGGGGGGGTACATAATATTTCGTACTCGATCATCTGGGTACAACTCCATGTCTTTTGGTTCTTGTTAAGCGAACGCGGTTTGAAATGGCTTTGTGGATGGAGAAGTTAAAAAGGAAAGGAGACAGTGAGCACACTTTCTCACACCGATGGAGATAGTGAACGGCGAAAGCAGTTTGCTCTATGATTGCGCATTCCGAACATGAGCCTCTCTTGTAATTTGGAACTATAAGGAAACGGTTCTAGTCCGTTATGTCAATTCCCAGCTCCCACAGCTTCATTTAAAGTTTACAGAGTCTCTAGAAGAGCTAGCACCCAAAGCTGAAAAAAGTGAAGAAAATATGCCTACTCTTGCGAAACATATTCAGTTCTAACCCTCTGATCTAAAATTTGACTCCAGCGTGTGAATGCGAGGCCGACGCCTTAAACATTTTAATAAGCTGTGAATTACTCTGCTGCTGCACCGCTAAGTCAGCTATGAAGAACTGTTATGCAAGTAAGCTAAAGATATCAGTAAAGTAAAACATCAAATCTTATTATCCTGCTCGAAAAAGATCAATTATTTGTTTCCAGCAGAACAACCACGAATTGAATGGGATTGAGTTTAATGAATGTCTCAGGGAACTAATTCGGTAGTCATTTCAACACTTTACTAACAAACTAAATAGGGACCAAGAATCTTAGCCAGAAAAGGCGAAGTTCTTCCCGAGGAGCAAGAGCAGGAAACGAATTACCCTGCGAGATTCACTTGGCAGAACATCAATACGAATCAAAAGGTCGAAAACTGGAAGGCCCAAGTAACTGACCGATGAAAGTGTCGACCTCGTCAGAGAAGACGAATTGAAAACAAACAAGTTTTAGCAAAAATGCTTACTCCAAACCGAGACTAGTTTACTGACAAGTTTATAAACGTTGCAAAGTACAATCAGTTAACCGTTCTTAAACTCCGCATGTGGACAAGCGCAAACTGCCGATGTATCATGCTGCGCTCTTAGATATCGATTTCCTTGTTATTTTAGGTATGCACTGTCATCTCTTATAATTATCCCACAGACACCTTACCACTAGACATTAGCCACATCTCCTTACTATCTACCGATGTGGTGAAGCATTTGATGTTACGAAACAATTACAATTCACCTGGTCCAGATAAGCTGCACCTAAATCCCAAAATTACCTGCCATGAGCTTAGTCAACAGTTATCTTAATTTTTCCAGCTCTGTCTAAACGAGATCCAGACTCCATTTATGTGGAACAGTGAAATTGTCACACACATTTAAAAGTGCGTCAATGGTGCTGTGTTCGCTAACTAACACCTGATTACATATTTCGCTTTTTGCTTAACCCATGGAGTTTTGGATGTGGAAAGACTCATAATATATAAAGTATGGCGCACCGTATGATTACAAAAAAGCACTACTTCATTCTAAAGCGTTCACATGCCCTACGCCTTTTGTTAGCCAGCTGGACAAAATGCACTGATGTTGATGAAGTACTTGGCACAGCTTAGCATGATCTATTGAAGGTGTTTGGTCGCTTAGATCAGCCACCCGCAACGGGAGAAATATAACTCTCTGTGAGACATAGATAATTCCCGGGGAACCCTGGGTTGAGACAAATTTTAAGGGAGCGACAGGACCATGCTGGAAAGGTGAGTTGTGATAACACGCGTACCAAATTTCAGTCAAAATATTTTGCTGTCATTTTCTCTCTGCCCAATAATTACTGTCAGTAGCTACCGGTCATTGAAAATATTTACACACGCACAATTGGTTTTTACGAAGGTTTGTGAGCCAGCTCCGCCATAAGTGCACACTGTTGGCCGGGCTCAATACAAAAGTTAAATCATTTTTTGACCACTTTGCGCAAATAATGCCCGCTTCATCTTCGGGCTTCGATGCTTATCTAGAGTGAACTAACTGAGCGCTTCTAAGCAAATGGATGTATCTAATATGTAAGTCATAGTGAATATACCAAATTCTTCACAATACACTGCGGCATTTACTGCGAAAAGCCTCCATGACAATAAGTGGGTTTTCCTAGGGAAACTAGCCCAAGGTGACAAACCCTGCGCCTTGCCAACAGCCGTCTGCCTTTAAGAGTCATGCGTTATACTGCTGTTTTAATAAGTCAAAAAGATAACGTGTGTGGCAAATATTCTTCGCCTTGACTTACTCAGTGCAATAGCTCTTGCTAACAGCCACTCATTCTTATTGTATCTCACTGCAGTCACGTTAGGTTACACTGTTTTCCGTCTCAGTCTTTGCTTGTAGTCCTCGGGATTAGGTCACATTAACCCTAAAAATTCCGAATTGTATTGCCTAAACTGCACGAGTGAGTGCTAGCTTTAAATAGGTTGATCTGTTCCGACAAAGGGTGGGAAAAAACCATTACGCTTGTGGGGCTTTATTAACATTCAGTCAAGCTGACGTCTTCAAAAGAGCGAAAAATGTTCGCAGTTAATTTCTAGGTGTAGAAATCATGTTTCTTGGTTTGCATATATTACCTAATGTTTACTAAGTGGTGCTTCTCATAATACTCATAATAATTGAATGCCTTACTAACACGCATCCGGTGCTATGTTTTGCAAGATCCAATGTAAGTTATTAGTTTCATTGTTGATTATCCAATACAGGCTATTTTTCTTTCTTGCTTTCTCTACCATGCTCCATTTTCCCTGTTAATTTGTGCTACAAATTTCCTGCAATGCATGTGTCCACTGAGCAATGCTATTTTTTGAGTTCCACTTGTTTTATTTATTTGCTTTTCTCAAGATGTTTAGTTATTCATTTTGGCTATACATGGTATTTTCAGGCATTCTCAGAAACCGCTTTTGAGTTGCCTCTAAAAGTGTTTCTGCATTTTCATGTTTTAGAATTTTAACCACTAACTTGTGTCACAAGTAGTATTCCCATATAGCATACCTTAGAATCTGATGGCCAAACAATAATAAATTTGGTGCCATGGATCATTCGTCCTACGTGTTGCAACTTGTTAATTTATACTACCTAAGGGATGATAAAAAATAAATTATAGATGATAATGGATAATAATAACGATAGAACAATTTTGAAATTAACACTATAGCAATGTCACACTATATATTGACAATTTACAAAGACATCATCGAGATATAGAAGAGTCGGCAGTACTTCGTGGAATAACAGCCATTTGCATATCCGCATCACCTCAAAACCCAATATAACTATGTTTTTCATTCGCTAAAATTTTCTAATTGCAGTATGCGAAAAATAAACTGAAAAATCATTTGGAAAGTGTTCATAAGGACGAAAGCGAAATGTTTGTAGATTTTTTCGTGTATCTGCGAGATAGTTTCGGAAACAGGTCAACTCTAAATCAATGGTTTTGACAGGGTACAACGATGTCGAATGGGCTTAATTGAACAACGGAACAATGGAAGCATGAAGCCAAAATAGGTATAGCCTTCTAACCCGATATCTTGGGGTTGGTGAGCGCATTGTTTATCTGCCACTAGGTGTCAAGTAATGAATAGAAAGCAGATCAATAAATGTATCTGTTTTAAACTCTTATGGATTCGTTTTAATAAAAAATTGCGTAGTGTAGGCAGGGAAATGACAAAGTCGGAAGATAGTTCCGCGAATGACAAAAGCAAGAGGGAAAAATAACTAGAATTATTTCTGCAGACATTATTGGGTTTCCAGTTTCAATTTATGACATCTCAATCCTGTGTTGCAGCTAAGATTAAGGAGGTGGCGGCTAGCTAATCGTGAGGGAGTTTTCAGAATTAATTGAGGTAGTTCACAGCCAGCTTTCAAATCAGATATTCATCCATGTGCCCGAAAAACAGTAGACTGGCTGCGAAGAACCTCAATTAATTACATCTAAATCCTCATATGTTTTCAGAATGTCGTCTCCAATCCTATATGCCCATGCGGGCACGTGGCGGACGTGCACGATTTTGCACTAGTCTATATGAAATGAAGTAGATTTACCTTTTACTATTCAGAAGCACAGTGTAAGTCTCGTGGCAACCTATCGTGATCTTCCTGACAGTCAACTGCCCGCCATATCTTGATGTCATCGACAACAAGAAGGAAATCTTACATGTTAGCATTTGCGCGGTTGCTAATGAATAATATTAATAACCGCAGCCCAAACACCGACCCTAGCTGAACAACTTAGTCCACGCCAACTTGGTAAGGAAGGGTATCCCGAACTCGAACCTGAAGATGAAGATGAAAGAAGAATTTTCCGATCTATATAAGTACAGAGTTTCCAAATATGTACGTTTGAAACTTTTGGAGAAAGATGCAGTAATCCATCTGGTCGCTTGTTTTGGACAAGTTTAGATGAAAAGTCAGTGCTGGTCCCAATATCTGCTATCTCGGTCCAACTGCTACAAACAACAGTAGTTTGGTAGCACAATACTGATGCTGATGGAAGCCCTTGTGCTACGGTGCAACTATGTTACACCTTTCGAAGAACCCCGTTACTGCCTCAGCTATGATCATTTCCACCACATTTGAGAGCACCGTGAGGAAAGTCACTGGGCAGTACTTGGCGGGCTCTGAACGGATGCCACGCTTAAATATCCGGGTAACGTTGCCTTCATTCCACATGTTATGTACATGCTGTCCACCCAGGCATCTTTGGAAAAATATCATTAATTGTTCAGCTATCTTCGTAGCTACCACCTGCAGCGAATTCTTGGGGATGCTGTCAACTCCGGAGTAACAATAAGTGCACAACCACAGCAGCTTCCTCAAAATGGTCGCTGAACTAAACACAGGTGTGTAAATACTGGCATCTCAAAGAATATGACAGGTGTGTTACAAATGTTGGCAGCACTATAGCAAATTGTGACGCATTTTAGTCGTATAAATTTGACTGCATCTTCGGCCGCTTGAGCACATCCATCCGTTGATATTAGTAGGGGAATATCACGTTAAACTTTCCGGAGGTTGCTCACATATCTGTACAGAAGCCTTTTTTGACGCAAAACTTTTCCGCTGAACTAAGCTAGCATACTAATTTGTCCTTGCGCAAAAGTGTCGTACAGTGATTAGGATGCATGACATAGTTACTCCACTTGTCATAGCTACTGTTCGCTCTATCCACATGCCAATGGGCATGAGTTTTCGGGGTCTAACATTGGTAAATTATTGATCCCATGCAGAAAGAAGGAGCTTGGTAACGGATGCAGATTTAATCAGATCACTTAATTGTAAGTAAAATCCATGCAAGCACCGTCAATGGAAGAGATGTCCGTAAACTCCCAGCTGTCAGCTTTTACAATTCCGGCCAGCACGTCGTATTGGGTAAATGTTCGAAACAAATTATTATGTTCTTATGCATACTTCGCGTAATACATGACGTCGTAAACTACGGTTACGTGGTAGCTCCGCCCCAGGGGTCTCTACAGCTTTGGTTTCTCAACCCTGAGCTCTAAGTTGGTGAGCACTAACTCAAGCACAGACGATTTATCTCCAGTTCTAAGTCGATTGGGTGAAGTGCGAAATGCTATCAAGATACTCGTGCAAGTCGGCCTGAAACTGCTCAATGGGTTATGCTGGAACTTCCAGGTAATGATTATTGAAGTAGTATGAGATGAGAACTTGACTGTATCGTCCTCGTAGGACCCTTCCCAAGGAAAATGACAGGCGGAAGTCCATTTCTGGGGTGGTCATATGGGGACGATAAACAACGGCCAAAAGGCAAGTGTCGCGTCTCAGTCGCACACTGCACCAGAGTGAGTCTATGATCCGCATTTCCGGATAGTACACCGGTTCGCACTGCTGGTCACTGCGGTAGTAAAACATTACTCCCCGCCTTTCCAATGTATATCTATTGGGAGAAGGGACATACAATTTGTCGCGACATCAGCGTCCGAGTTTTACTGAGTGCAATCGAGTTTCCTTGACGAATATGAGGTCCTAGGAATCTGACGCTTGACTTAGCCGCAGTTCGGCAAGCTTGTTCAGGAGACATTGTCTATTGGTGTATATGCAGGAACCGTTTTCTGTTTTTAGCACATAATGGCGAAATGCCTGTTGTGGGTAAAACCTTGTGGCAACCGGTGAAATTTCCGCCACTAACCTTTTCCTGCCTGGAGGAATGACGAACACATACGTGTCTGTTCCATGAAATGCTCAAGTATCTATTTGCCTCTAACTTTGTATATGATGTATGAGGTGAGTTTGCCAGTTTCCTTGGCTACTTGGTAGGGGAAATACGAACTCGCTAAGCGGTACTAAAAGTGAATTCTCTCCTGTTTTTGCTTAGCATACGTTGTTTTATTCCGGTAGGAAGGATGTTGTGCACAGCATAACAGCACTGCAGCACATTTGTTGACATTAGGGTAGATTGAAAGAACACTTTCACTATGTACGCGCCACATACATGGTAGTTTTGCGAATGACTCAGCATCATGAGAGATGGCGCTATGACCAATTCCAGGGAGGAGTACTTGCGAATGTATCGTCATTTTCCTTGTCATCACTGGTCGCTTCGCGATCATGATGATTTCCAGCCTCGGGAACGCTGTGTACCTGGGTGGTTCTGACAACGGATTCCTTCCGGTTTTCGTTTAACTAGTGCTTCGCCTATCTGCGCTTGCTTCACAAATATCCGCGAATTGGCGGATGGAACATGAACTATTCTGGAGGTGAGTTATCCATAATGAGACAGTTTGCGCATAATTGGCGGAAGTCAACACAACGCAGAATGCCTTGTTTCACCGGATTGCTGCGAGTTTGGGTGACTTGTAAAGCCTATCTATTTGAAGGGCTTATCTACAACAGCTAAAATGTCACATATGGAGTTCCACTGGTTCACGTCATCGAGTTGTTTCTTTTAAGGTATTTGACCTTGATTCTGGAACGTTGGTGCACATTACCGCTGGTTTGCTGCGTGCTCCTCGAGAATAAACGACCAGCTGGTCTGTATGTAGCCGATGAAGGCTGTATGGGTACGGCTTCATCTTCTGCATTTAATCTGGATCCAGTGGGAGTGGCCAAAGAGTGAGGTTTTCGGTTACCTATGTTAGCAACCAAGTCAAAACCACCGCACTTGTCGAAGTCCTTCTGCATTTTCGGAACCGTTTGGTATGGTGAACGGATCCCTGACCTTGCTCATTGTAATCGGCCTGGTGGTGGTTGTTTCAGGTATATTGGGCAACTGGTGGTATTGGCTTTTACTACTACAGATAATGCATTTTTAGCGGGCTTCCTGCCTTCTTCCTCAATTTAAATGCGAGGCTGATGAAAATGAATGGGAGATATTGTCTGTCAAGCTTTCTTTAAATTAAGCGCATTTCGTGTTTCTCATTCGTTCAACCATTTCCACCAGTATTTCATATTTTGCCGTGGATTAGACATATCTTTACCAATGGTATGAAAATATATATAGAAGAGAAGCACAGTGAATTTGGTTTATTATAATGTAGCTTTCATTAGTTCACTTTGAGCTTGAAACATTTGCGATGAAACTTGCAAAGTCAGCTCCTAAACTAGATTAAAATACTACCTTTAACGGCATGAAGGAAGGTCAATTTTACTGTCGATCCAGATGCGGACAAATGGAATTTTTATTCATCGCCATAATCCATTGCCTATTTCAAAGTTCTTCCAATAAATACCCGAGATCTTATGGTTTCCTGCGGGTCGTGCGTTGCTTAATTGTCTGAATGTTCCAGATCGTCGTGTTCTGTGCGTCTGGCCCAGGCGTGGCACTTTTAAGCGGCCAGATCGTTCATACGGCAAACAGAGCGACTGCACGATACTGACACAAAGTGTACGGTAGATGCTTTGAAGAACTGTCCACAGCTGTTGTTGCTGAGTCGTCGAATAAAACCTGGAGTTGGTTTCGTTTGAGACCACAAGTATTTCGGTATGGTTCATGATTCGGAAAATTCCTCGATTGTTTTTTGTGGCAATAATGCAACAATCGCAATGTGGAGATAAAAGGCAATGCACACAGGATAGATCCGAAGCTAGAGTGCACTAGATAGCGCTGATGATGCTGAGTGGAGTGGGTGGGAACACAAATTTGTGTGACGAAATGCAGCTGAGAAATTGCGACAAAACAGCGTGTTTACCGATGAGCGTTTTGCACGGAGATTTATACCAGGTTATAAACATTGAATGCTAATTACGATTTATAAAGAGGGAGGCAGGACTAAAAGTTTAAAACATCTACCAGGATCTCTTCTAGGTATAATGTCCAGCGTCTTGGAATTTCGATATTATCGCTAAGCCTGACAGCCATCTAAAAATGCCACATTTTCATTAGAGCTCCAGTAGCCGGTGTTCCGTTGAGGGCCTTCGCTCCAAGGAATCCATTAATGGTGTGGAGTAGTTTGACGGAAACAGCTAAAGAAGAAGATGAAGCTGGTGAAATCTGCCCGGCAATTTGGAAGTCATTCAGTCTTCTAAATTAGCAGTCGCTTCTTTTTAAGCTTCAGTTTTACGAGGTCGATGACCATCCATAATGCTGTATTGCTACCTTTTGCTTATAATGGCATTTAGTAGTTAGAGCTCGAATCTCCTTAACTCAGCAACCTGCAGCTTCAAAAATGTTCTGGCAAAAAGCATCTGGGCGTTTTATTCTAGACTGACCTGGATTAAGGGAATCAGGATGAATAGGCGTCAAGAAGACACATCCCACAGGTAAGCCTGCTGAAAGTTGCATTTCGACGATTCGACAGCATCTAGGCTCATACATATGTCCACATGTGGAATGCGCAATGCAGGTCTGCCTTCCATGGGTGTGGGAGCAATTCACCGCCTCGAAAATACCCAAAGGGCGAGAAACCAAGAATGTCAAATGTTTTATTAGTTGCCGGATGAATGAAGGCTTAAAGTGCTCAAAGGATTCAGCAGAAAATATTAGAGATTGTTCGGGAACTTCATTTCAAATCACCAGATTTCGTGAGGTCCCAAACACATTTGCTACCTTTTGATAACGCTTAGCCACAACAGTAATTTGATAACCCGAAACGAACACATGGAATTTTGGTTGGTCGCCACAATCCATTGCCTATTTCGACGCTATTCCAATCAAGACCAGAGCTCATTTAGTTTCTTGCGGGTGGTGGGTTGCTGTATGGTCTGCAGATTAAAGGTCGTCGCGTTCCGTTTGTCTGACCTAGGTGTGGCAGGATTAAGCGGCTAGATCGTTCATACGGCAAACTGAGAGACTGAGCGATACGGACACATAGTTTACGATATATACTTTGAAAAACGCCGAGAATCCAAGAATGTCAAATGTTTTATAAGTTGCCGTAAGAAAGAAGGCTTTAAATGCTCGGAATCTTCAGCAGAAATTATTAGAGATTACATGGGGACCTCATTTGGAAGGAAAGGATTTTGAGAGTTCCTAACCACTCGTGCTGCCATTTGCTAGCGCTCAGTCACCACAATAAATTTAGAGGTCACCTAGAGCATCTCGCTGAATAGTACAGTCGTTTGAATTCCTTTGGTATTTTGTTTTCTTGCGCTAATACATGCTTAAAATGCCCTAACAAAATCTGTTCTATGTTCCCTGAGCATTGCGTATTTCGATGCGTAAGTCCATGGTGTACTCATTTCGCTGGAGTACGTCGCATTACTCACTGCCCCTGTATAACCCTAACATCCATTAGAGATTTGCCTGCCGGTATCCTCACAGATTACTTTTCATATTTTCACCTTCTGCGGTTTTCCACTAAAAGACGGCACAATGTTTGCAAAGTTCCCATTTATCATCAACACTTATAGACTTAGAGCGGATTTACTTTTCATACTACGAATACCGACTTGAGCTCATCGGTGTGGTCCTAAATATGCTGACATTTTTCTGTTTTTACTTGTACAATGACCATACTACGGGACATGTTAAGCGTTTGCATTTAACTAATTTATATTCATTGTTCCATTGTCAAATCGCATGGCACTGAAGTTGAGTTTGGTGTACCGGAACTCTCATATCTGGAGACCCGAACGTATTTTATTTAGTTGCGAGCTCTCATCATCAAACACTTATTTCTTTAATGTCTGTTCGACAAAATAAACGTTAGGAGCAGGATTATCAGGAATGTCTACCAGCACCTGCTTTACTGCGAACTAGATACGGTAAATCAGTGGTAAACCTGAAATTTTCTGCATTTCAACGTGAACATATGTAAGGTATTCTCGATACGACCAGATCAACTGTTCATACTGGCTAAGAAGTAAAGTACCCCAGTGGTCTTCAAGCGAACGCGATCCGTGATGCTGGTTCAGGATGAGGTGGTTTGTTGTAAGAAATAGGCAAACGCATGGAAAGCTAGTAGCCAAGCCGTTTGGTAATTTAACCAAGTGTACAGACATACATATCTATTTTTCCGACAGATGCGTAGTACGTAATTGCGCTGAGTCGTATACGCAATTCAAGCCTGGCATCCATGGCTGAAACACGACCTCACTGCACTGGATCAGTCCTAAAGTTAAGTATCTAACTATTTCATTGGACTGTGCAATCGCCCAAACGAGCAGTATTCCACGGACGTATCTCTGATAATGGAGACACATGATACTGCCCTACTTGAATCTGCAGGATCCGCATCACGCGTACCGCTCCCTTCTGCATCTCAGCGGTAATACAAAACCGAGAGCTCACTCAACGAAACACGCAGAACAGTATATACATCTCGAGTGCCAAAGGGATTTTATTTATCGTCGCGCGTCTCACTCGTGTAATGAGCTCCTTTACTCTGTTGTTTCTTCACTGACTCTAAACATTTCTAAAAGACGGTTGTAAGACGCACTCAGCAACTTTTATTTTTCCACTTTAAGTATTTATCCGGTCAAATGGAGGGATTACATTAAAAATATTAGCTGTCATATGCTAGTTTAGTTAAACCACATGGAGTGCATGACTGCAGCATAAAATACGAAAGTCATTTTGAAATTGGCTTATTAAGTGTTACCGATATGCACCTAACCAGCTAAGGGGATATTTAGAGCCGTGCTTCTTAACTCCTATAAACTCATTGTTTATTTGATACAAAATACTGCTAGAGATTTTGGAGCTGTTTTCGTTTCGCGTTGTCATGTTTTTAGAGCACACGTTTAAAGTCGCCAGACCCTTTCTTCTTTCTTTTGTAGTATCATCATAGGTTGACATTTCTTAAGCTAAATGCGCTAGGACATATAGTCTTAACCGTACCGGTCAGCAGTTTGTATCACGGTAGATTAAATCGATTGTCCGTTATTGTTAATCAGCTGCTTAGTAGCGCAGTGACTGCAAAGGTTGCACTACAGAAATGGTTAATAAGGGAAAGTCAAATACTTCAAATTTAGGCAGAATTGTTAGTGTGAAAGTTAAGCGATACAACTGTTTCCTTGAAATTAATAGTGGTGTGTTAAACTTGATCATATTTTTACTGCACATTTGTATGTTTTTTGTCAAAATTATAAAGGAAGTCTGGGGAGTTAACCGTTTTTTCTGTCAATGTAATCCTGCAATATATATTGATGTTATACTCCTATGTACTTACGCCGGTTGTCTTTAACCTAAATGTTCCACATGGGCTTTGGCATAGAGTGCAATCGAGTAGCTGTCGCGCAGTCGATGTACCATGCAGCTTTGCTTCATTTTAATACTTTTACGTTAGACAAATTCTGCCATCTTGCCGACAACTGACGGAGTCGTCAGTTGTAAAAGCAGAACTCTCTGATTCCTTTGTCCGTATATTATTGAACTACGTTTTGGACACAATATTTTAACAATGATATGCAAGCCATTACCTGTGGCGTTTTATCTGACGTTTTGGCGTAAAATCTAGGAGCAAGCTAAATATTATTATTAAATGCTTGTAAAAGTTCGTTGGCAAACTCTTGAGGATTTGGTCCAGTAATTCATGTAGTGGGTAATTTACTTAGTATGATAAAATATTTCAAGCAATTTTGCTTTCAACACGTATACTATGCAAACACAATGTAACAAAAAAATCCAACAAGGAGATACAGATAATAATATGTAATTTTGAAGTAACTTCCAATATTTGGCTTCACGATTTTGTGCTTATGCAGATTATCCTGTTAACAAACTCTATTATGCATTCTGTCCTAACCGGCCTCCTTTGTTTAAACGGCAATGTATGGTCTCGAAATGCACCATGTTAGTCTTGATGCTGGTCATTTTTATTTTTGGTAAGTTATTAAGTTTCAAATAATAACATTTGCATAATATGCCCGGATTCAAGCTGCCCGCAATGATTTTTCATTTGCATATACATGGTGAGATTTGACCTTCTGCTTACAATATCAGTTTTGCAATTGGCAACCGATCAGATTAAATATCATGCGACGAATAACCATGATTAAGTCTTTTGTCAATGCTACTATAAAGAACAATTTAATTTTACTCTATAATATAAGAAAGTATTTAGTAATGAGTATACCTGTTTTCTTCTGAGTATTTCAGTCGGTAAAACTTAAACAAATTACATAGGTAGACCGTTGTTCAGGATGTCTGCTCAAAGTTATATTCTTGTAAATCTTTCTCGTATAAATTCCAATAGTATAGTTTACCAGCAAAACTCAAACTATTAGAAATTTAGATGGACAAAAGAATCAAAGTTATATGACTGGATGTGCAATGACAAACATACTATTGGCATTAACTAACGTTTATTGTGAAGATTAATTAAATACTTTTGCCAAGAAAGTCGTGATACGTTGGAGGGGTAGGATGTAACTGGCTCAGAAACCTAGTAGTTAGAAGATAAAGCCCTAAATGATGTGCACCGAATGTATCCTGGATGATTTTTAATATACATGATGCAGCATGTGACTTGCGGTTTGAAATCACTAAATCTTGAATTGACTATCGGAAACGCATGTAGCGTCTTAGACTGAGATGTGTTGATTTCTTACGACATTTGAGCAATTTGTTGCATTATAGCAATTTTTGGATATATGTGCATAAGGTAAATTTTTGGTATTTTCTATCCGATTCGTGAAAGTGAAAGCGCTAAAAGTCAAATAATCAAAGCGCTGTTTACATGCTCTACTCTTCCTCGCCGCCTCGGTCTTTTGTCTGAATGAACATTTCAGATGAGCGAGCGCAGTTCTACAGCCAAACTTTTTTGTAACCAAAAGAATTTGATGAATATGTCTATAGTCATCAGTATTCTCATTTATTTCAAATTAATTTGGACGCGACGAGCGAAACTCTGCTCGCCGGTGGGAGATTTTTGCCAGTCGGCAATCATCCACTGACGAGCAGCTCTATTTCCTCCAAGAATGCTTGAGAAGGCAAGTTTTGCCGCCGAGTCTGCACTACCGTCCTCCAATCAACCATCCTTTGGCTTGGAAGACAACGGAACAACAAGGGTGAAGAATCTTGCACCTGTTGGTTACATATGCACACAGTCAAAAGCATAAATACCAAATGATTATTAACGAACAGAAGGCGATTTGCTTATCTAGACTAGGACCACAAATGACTGAAGAATTGGAAAAAGCGATAGCCGTCAAAACACACAAGACAAAGGAAACACCAAACGGAGGCTTGAAGATAAGCTACATTTGATCTCTCGAAAGATACTGCCTAAGGAAGACGATGCTTGGATTGCAAACTGCCAAAAGAGGATTAACGGACACGGAAAAAGGAGTCATTGTCCGAGGTATGCAACGCACTGTTAAGGACTCCAATCCTATCGACTTCCTCGCTGCACTTGAATCGACGCTAAAATCGTGCAACATCATGCCTGATGCACAACAAGAGGTCAAACACAGACTCATTGCGGCTCTCAGTCATAAAGCTGAAACCAACATATTCAACGCCGCTGAACGGAAAGCTCTGGAGAACTTCAAGGAAGACAAGAGCATAGTTATACTGCCAGCCGACAAAGGACGCCTTATGTTATGATAGACAAATCTGGTTATATGATGAAAGCACAAGACCTACTCAGTGATACCAACACATACCAACCGATAAATGAATACCCGACAAAACGTTTAGAAGACAACATCAGCCCCACTCTGCAAAAACTGGAACAAATAAGGAAAACACAAATTTGGAACACAAGATAATGCGACCACAAGTTTCGGTACTACCGAAGTTCTATGGCTTACCTAAAGCACACAGAGCTGACTACCTCTGCGCCCCATCGTGTCGTTACCCGGAGTACCAAAGTACAGGCCTGCAAAGGAGCTTTGGAGAAGGTTAAGTCACCTAACCGCGGGATCAGAACACTCGATCAACTCAGCAGAACTGTTCCTTGAGAAACATAAAACCGCAACCAATGAACGAGACAAAATAATGATCTCCTTCGCTGTCACCGCATAGTTCATCTCAATCGATATTGGCTTGGCGAAACAGACAATTACGCGCCTGCTATTGGAGCATATGCCATCTAATACAAGCAGTAAACTCGACCCCAAACAGATGATGGGCTTATTGGAACTCTGTGTAACAACACATTTCACATTCCATAGCCAAATTTACGAAGAGATAATGGGTACACCAATGGGATCGCCGATATCTGGTCTGGTAGCCGAGACAGTTATGCAGGCGTTGAAACAAATAGCACTTCCGGTAGCGAGACCAAAACTTTGGTTGCGATACCTAGATCACATCTTCGTTATCCTAAAACGTTCCAAATTGGAGGAAACATTTCAAGTACTCAACAGTGTGTCCGATTGTATCCATTCATCTGGGAAGAGAACAGCGAGTGGATCCCCTTCTTTGATATTCTCATACGACGTACTGGTGCTGAACGATTGGAAACAACGTGTTTACCGAAAATCTACTCATACGGCTCAGATCCTCAACTACAGCAGCAATCATCCATCAGCCTACGAAGGCAGCTGCGTGCGAACCCTTTGCTAACGAGCACAAACCCATTGTAGCACACCGTAACTAAGATGGGCAGAAGAAAACCATCTCTTCGATCTGCTCTAGAGGAACTCGTACTCGAAAGGCTTCATTATACGCTGCCTCGCATCACAAACGTTTGTTCAACACACCTCGACAAATGCAACAGCTGAAAGAAGAGCAACATTGCCCTATATCAAAGTTGCACACCAGACAACGGAAACAATTCGCAGTAAACTCTTCAAAGTGAAAGCTAATCCAAAAAAGAAGAAGAAACTGGTGTGATTTATAAGATCTGCTGCCGGAACTGCGACTACTACTATATGGGACAGAATGGAAGAAAGCTTGGCACAAGGAAACACAAACACTGCCTATCCATTGGTCGCCACCATCAGAACTCCCTTATGTCAGTATGAATGCCGAGAACCATCAATTCGACCTAGAGCTTGCCAGTATCCTCGGAACCACTAAAAGCCGGTAAGCACGTAAGTTCATTGAAGCCTGGCATTCAAAACAGAAATCGATCAATAAGCACTTGGACATTGAAGTTGCTTAGGAGGCACTGCGGATCAGGCCCCTGAATGATATTGCCTAGTCAGGCAACGAAACGTCTGCATAATAAACACTCAGCTCGGAGAACAGCTCAAAACCCGTATTTCACACTTTGCTAAAACATAAATAGTGAAGCAACAGTGGAAAGATCAAGACACCATGATCTAAATTCGAAGTTCCATTCCATATATTGTTTTCATGTAAAAACCTTCAAAATATACGATACTTACCTTACCATACCGCAAAACTTATGCAGTACATAAATCCCTATGTGAGGAAACTATGGTCCGGTTGCTAACTTGGAAGAGGAAATTGTGGGAATAAGCTAGTTCTCCGGATTATGAACGGAAGATATCACAGGCTGGGCGATTATCAAAGTGGCTCAGGATAACTATGTATACCATTTAACTTTCAAAATATTTTTTCTCTTTTACTTTTACTCTCCTAAATGTTTCTCGTTATAGTAAATAAGCCTGGAATTTTGCTAAATACAAAACTATTACCGGATTTATTGGCCACTGTATGAAGGTTTGGCTGTTCTCTCCGGCGGTTTTATTACGCACACTGAGTGCTGTCAATCAGTCCTAAGAATGTCGTCACTGGTATTGCCAAATCACTTATTCAACCGATAATTAAGCTTCAAATTCTCTCAGTGTATTGATGTACTCCATTCGACTTGCGAATGCACACAGACAACCTGGCTTTCACAATTCAGTTTTTTCATCATTTGTACACTAATGTTTTACTTTGGGGAAGACTAAGATAACAAGTGCACTAATTTCTTATCTGCTAGTAATTTCACGTAACTTTCAGAATATTATTGTAGACCTGTTTGATTATATCCTCCTGAACTTTTAGCACAAATAGGCTATGTGTTAGCATGTACAGGAACACACATTGCATCTTATAGCACTCTTTATTGACACATAATTAAGTGTGATGTAATAGGTATTGCTCACTTTATTACATTGTTACTCAAAACGAAAACTTAGGTAAGCTAGCATAGTTAGATTATATAATTAAAATATCGAAACAGCCATTTCATTTCCAATATTCGCAATTACTGTCAGAAGCATCCATACCACACTCCAGCCTAAGGCGTCTTGCATCTAAAATCACCTTAATCATTTGCGCCATTCTGTACATGTGACTGGCGGAAAACCAGCCAAGCTGCTGTTAAAGGTCACCAACATATAAACAGATGGATAGGCCGTAATACATTTTATGCCTTATAACTGTGAAGCAGCACTGATTTTACTGCATTATTATACAAATTATATTAATGTACTACCAAATAAAGAACATAGCGAACTAGATATGTGTTTTACAGTTGGCTCTTACACACCTAGAAAGAATGAGCTGTGTATTTGTTTTCCACAGATTTGTTTTACCGTCTTACATTTAATTGCGTAATGACGTAGAATGGTCCAACATAATAATGCACCTGAACACATTTAAAATGCCACCGCCGCTTCTGCCACTGCTGTTGCAGTACACAAAACCTAAACCAAGAAAATAGATTAGCTAGGATAAAGCAGTGTAAATAGTCAGAAAGATGAAAAATAGATATAATGAATATAGATTAAAATGTAAAAATTTGGCAACTCCAGCACATTAAACTACAAATTATAGCCAAACTGTAACCTTAATTATAAAGTGTGTATTCTTTAATATACCAAAGGTTGTTATGCAGTGTAATTCAATTAAACCGGATTCCTTCGACTTCCCATTATACTGGGTTCACTACATTTGCAAGAAAGCGCACGAACATTTGCGTGAAACCATATACTGAAGCAAAATGCAAGAATACTCATGATTAATTTACCGGACACAAATGTGCTGCCTTGATTATGTTAAAATCAGTTTGACTAATTTTGCAGAAGCTGCCACTTTCTTTATAACATTTTTATCCGAATACTGCGCTTAAAAACGTTACACTGGTTTATATAGAACACTGATACAGTACAACGCAAACGAGTAAATCGTACACTGTTCTCGAGTATGTGTTCTTGGTTGTTTTCACTCAAGAAGTAAATATAGCACGACTAGGGTTTCAGGCAGGGACAATGTTTGCTAAGTTATTACCAACTCCCTCCTTATGTTTAAATAAAGAAACAGTGTTGATGAGAGAAGTAACCAACTTCCCTAGTTGATTATTTACAAACGGCCGCAAATTCGTGTCAAAAATTACAACACAGCAACTCTAATGTTATTTATATATATCACACAAAACATTGCTTTAATCTTTGAAGTGGAAATAAAGAACTCGTTGGTTTTCTCTTTGTAGTATGAGCAGTCGATGAATATTATGAGCACAGAAATAATCCAGAATCATTAACAAATGAATAAAGGCAATGCAGTATACAATTTCTTCAGTTAATTTATGAACAAACTGCAACACAATATTTGTATCTTGGTAATATTCCCCCAAATATAAAAGACGAACCGTTTCAATTATTTACACAAAATAAAATATACCTGGTTAGATGCAATTATCATAGCCGGGTACAGGCAACTCAACTTTCTAGAAAGTGTCTGAATATGCGTTTAAGGACAAGTTCAGTAAAAATGGCACTTTATTTGCATGTTCATAAGATGAATTCGTCCATGCGGACTAACGCCCTAAATTCATACTTTTCAAAAGAAACGGACTGAAGAATCTATCTTAGAGACTATCTATCTATCTTAGAGAGGCCATAAATGCCAAAAGCACGGTGAAATCGGTCAAACAATCTACAATATTTTTGTTTGTTTTAGTAAGCGGCAAACATTAATCCTTAACTGTAAACGGTGAAAATACTGGATTGCAGAATAATGATCAACATGCAAAAGTATACCGCTTTGATGGAGCAAACTATATTTGTGAGTCAACTTATTTTATGCTTTTAGTATGAAAGTAAATTTAAGAACAGTAAAGGTAACAGACGTATTAACAACAAGTTCGTTACACAGGTCCATTTTTGGTTCTGTTACTGATCACATGCGCTGCATATGCTGATGTTAAAAATGACTTCTGGTGAAGTTGGGCTTTAGACCTCCTGATTCTTTGGAATATATTTTACGTTATATAGCTGAATCAATATTAACTTTGTGCAGTAATCACTGAAAAAAACACAAATTACGCTCTACGTTGCATACACATTTTACTAAGGATATTTTGATAAAAATATGAACTGATTACCTTGTAAAATGGAAGACCAACTTACAAAGTTATGAGATGCACATAAAATTGATGTATCGTTAAATGAAATTAGTGATACAAAAATAATATTCAGGATTTATTATTTAATATAGAGCGACTATGAAAAATAAATCACAATTAAGATCCTAATATTCCAAATATGCATATTACGATCCAACTTACATTAGAGCAAATATTTTAAACATCACTCTCATCTAAAATTTTCATCCATCCCAAACATTATATTTTCTGAATAGTACTAGAGGTTACATTGGCTGCGCAGTAAAAAGCGCATTTAGAAATCTATTGCTTGCGTGTTAACAACTTGATTAGCAATGACAGCCCAAATTCCAAAACCGCAATTCTTACACGAATCATTTATGTGAAGCATTATTATGCTATATAAACCTATCGTTCCATCGTTGACTGAAAGCGTAGCTCTTGTAGAAGATGCCAATATTTGCTTTATGCACATTGAAATCCTCTCACAACGCTGCACCTATTAGTCTACTTATCTTTCCATGCTCGCTAATATATAGAACTATTAAATAATACGTCATCCATTAGAATCTTCGGTGGAAATGAGGAGGTCCGTCTACATTAGTCGCTTTAGATATTGTTTACGAATTATATTAGGTGTTTTTGTAATTGCATTGCTGTAATATATATTAATCTACCTGCTATTGAACTCAGAAACTAAAGTTTTTCAAATAATTACACATCAATTAATGTAAAGCAGTTTATAATTCAACTTACCAGAGCTAGAGTATATTTCTCTTTTCCTGACTTTCTCTTCAGCCATTTAAATATCCCAAAATTAAATGCCGGAATGTCAGTTATTGAGCACCTATTTACACAATGTGCTATTTTGCAGTTTAGGATGGTGAATTTCGGAAACCTTCTCAGGAAGCTTATTAGTTGTTCTCCAAGAATTATGCAAATTAATGCCTGATTGCTCTTCAGGTCAGTAAATCTGCTATGGTTTATCCTCGCTCGTATTTTCAACTTCATAAAATAACAAAACCTGCAGATTCTTTCAAATGAAAGAATTTTTATGCCTTCTAAAACTCCTCTAAAATGACTGTGGCACTTGGGAATAAATCAATCTTCTGAACTCTGAGGTAGTTTTAATCTGCGCTTATATGAAGATAAGAAACTGATCAAGCGAAAGTATCTGGATTAACTACGGCATAATCTACGCTGAATAAATTATGAATCATTCACCCTATATAGTTTCATCCAACTTCATTTGCTTGGCCCAACATTAGTAAGCACCATTCGTAAAGTAAGGCACTTACTGCATTTTAATCATCGCTGAGTCCAAACAAGTACGAAACTGCGGTCGTGGTGTGCCAGTGTTGAGAGGATCAACACCGAAATATTTTCATTTCGGATACCGTCCTCGAGATCGGAATGAACGAGGTTAACCTCAAAACGAGTCATGATCACAATAGAGGTTGATTGTTGCAAGTTAAGGACGCAGCGGTTTCCCTAAATTGTACTTTGAATTCCTTTCCGCTGTGCCAAGGGTTGTTCGTAAATCGCAGTCGCTTAGTGTTCATGGCGTCAGTCATGAGCTATTAGGCTCTGAGTTCGCCCCCAGCTCAGGCTATCGCCACTTGTTAAGTCCAAACTATTACGAAACCTGCGGTCGTGATGTGCCAGCGTTGGGAGGAGCAGCAACGAAATACTTCCATTTCTATAATTCCTATTATACCACAGCGCATTTGTGTACTGATTTCTGTTACTCGTTTGTTTGCAAACAGCTGAACCCTATTTGGTTGACTCACGAATGTTGTACTCTCCGTTATTTTAACATTAGCTTGGTTGATGGGGAGACGGCAATAACAGAACCTCCCACTGCGACTGTGGTTAACGAATCTATAGCAAATTAGTGCACACAATATAGACCGTAGGCTGTAAAAATAGCACTGAGCGTAACCGTCAAGGAAAGCTATTTTTGAATTTCATTCCTGCAGTCTTTTGCTACTACCTGGAATATTTGGACTAATTGTGTTAGCGTTTCAAAATAGGAACGTGGCTAATTTAATCCTTTTAAATTTATAAGCTTGCATCAATCATTTTAATGCTCCATTAAGATTTGTCCCGGAGAAAACTGACTCATCTTCAGTGGATGCTTATCTTTAGACAAAACATTAGGATCCATTATACCATATTATTCCTAATAAAAAACCGAATGCGCGGCAAGGGTAACAGATACTGCTGCATAATCTTTGATAAAAAAATAAGTTGATTTCATTTTTCGTAGCTTGTATATTGCTAAAATCTCCGCTCAAATACAAAAGCAAGGTAACGATTTATAACGCTCTATATATAAAAACCACTTAGATTAATGAAACCTGAATGTGCAACTACTAAACTTAAGCGAAAATATAGCTTTATAAGTGCGAATAATTGCAAAAAATTGAGGACAGGTATCACTGTGCTTGACTTCAGAATTACGCTTAATTACGTGAATAAATTTTGCCTTAAGAAAGGGATCTTACTATTAGGAAGTTTTTAATAGTATAAAGATAAAGCTTTGCACTGCTTTACAAAACGTAAATTATAGTTGCATAAATGGCTGAGCAACTTCTTTTAACAAAAGCTACTATAATGTAACTGCTAGTCCATTTGGATGTGTTTGACCACTAACACCGTTTTGTGCACTAAGTCTCATAACGAAGAACGCCATAAAAGTTAAAAACATTATGGATGCTAAACACTTAGAAGTGCAGAGCACAGTAAATGTATTGTTCCCCAACAATTGTTTGCAGATGTTTGCTCTCTTATTTGACTGCATCTTAGATATATTCCCAGTGATATATTACAATTCTAACATTGGGGTGTTCGGCTTACAAAGTTTATTTTCTTTTAGGCTACAATCGGACAATGCATTTTGACCTACTGAAAATATAACGGTTCTCTTTTGGAATACTGATGATTTTCCGCAAGGAAAGGATTGTATGTGAAACTGTACTTACTGCTTAAATGCTTGTTTTCTTCACAATAACGCAACTCAAATTTGTAACTTGGCCTGTCATCCTTTCATTGTTCTATGTAGTAACCAAATATCTGTGAGTGTAGCTTAAGTGTGAACATTGTCTATAGGCACATATTTTTAATAGTTAATTGCATACACCGAATAAACCCAGGATCTCCGCAATCGCGATTTCTAGGTTGCTGAAATATATATCAATTAACAAACGGCTGCCGTTTGTCTGGCGTGGTACTTTTATCCTACTCTAAAATAAATTTGTAAATTTGCAACCTGCAAATTTGATCTCGATTCGACGGAATCAAACTGCGTTACTTTTCGTCTATATCTGCGTTAACATCCATATATTCGCGCCCCAATTATCTAATGGCTGTCAATGATAAGAAACAACGATTATAGTGATAAACAAAATAAATAATATACTGATTTTGATTATTGTATTATTAAGCCGAATAAAACGAATATAGTAATAATATTATTATTATATAACCTGTATTACTTATTCTTATTATATTATTATCCATACAGATAATAATATGTTTACTATATATTAAGTATGGTTTATGCTATACAATTTAGTAATAGATAATAATTATTACTATATCATAAATAATAATAATAACATAATATTAATAATAATCTATTAACTACCAATGATAATAATGATGATAATGATCGGGATATTAATAATGCAATAGTAATAAATAAAAACAATAAATTATAATAGTAACTAATAACGTATTACGCCAAAGAAAGTGGCTCCATCTTCATTGCAAATATAAAGGCAGCGATAAATAAAGTTTGGTTGCAAATTTTATAAAAGTGGAATTTTTATCTAGGCATTTAACCCTACCAATGATTAATTTTTAGAATACTGACCAACAAATTTATTTTTTGTCGGTAATATTTAAAGTCCACTTGATTTCTTTCGTGGTATCATCGTGTTCCAAAAATATCCGTTACGTCAAACAATTTTAATGCCTCCGACTGCTCATTTGTTACTCTTTAGAGGACAAGGAAAACCGTTATTCGTTTAAAATCATCCAGAATTTAAACCTGTTCACTAGGTCTCTTTGTTACCAAAATCTAGTTAAACAAACGTATACCCTCCATTTTCATCAAAATTTTGGCAACGGGTACATGCTGTCAGGTCGCTAAGAGCTTATAAATTCGTACAGCACAACGCTTGTTCATCCGACTGCACACGTTAGTAAAGGCTACGCACAGACCGCGTTAGGAACCGCTGGTTGCGCTGAAACAACATAAACCTGTTGATCCGGATTCGTGGATGAATCCGGGTAAGTACCCGAAAGTTTACAATATGGAGATTTGTTTCTCCATCCTCCGTGCTTCGCTTTAGTTCAAGCTTAGCAGACTTGAGTTTCTCTCTGTCTGCTGGGTCTAAGTCAGCACACACGTGGATCTTTAGACCTTTCAAGCTATTAACATGGGACAGTAGTAAGTTGGGACTTGCCTATTCGACAAAAGTCCCACCCATAGGTCTAGTTTTGCCCTCCATTCTCTTCCCTAGACTAGCGATCTGTTGCACTTTGAGCCCGCCCTCATCTACGTCGATCAGTCTATCCTTCAAAGATTGCAAAATCTCGACGTCGTGTTCATAGCGCAACTGAGGGTTAGAAGTACATGATTCAGGAGCGTGAAAGACCATGAGGCTACGGCGCCTCAGGTGGCCAGACATTGCTCTTGGTTTCTTTGGTGTTTGCACATTCTATTCGTTATCCTCAATTTGCTTAGTGTAAACTGGAGCTTTACATTCAACAGAACAAATCGTAGGCCTTGAAGGCGAGCCTGACGGAACTTTAGTACCTTGCTTCCGGGATGGATGCGGTGTTGTACTAGGCGCTGGCTGCTTCCCTGACTGTGGTGTGGTACAAGTCGAGCTGGGCATTTCAGAGCGCTTTGCTTTACTGATCTGCTTGTTAGGATTGTCGGTTCCATTCTGTCCAAGTTTTGACTGCCACCGTTTTCAAATGGTCTTCAAAAATTCGTTCTGATTCCCCTGAATTACTCGAAATTGGTCTACAGACAGACCAACGCACGATATGTGAAGCCTTACACTGCAGAAACTGCATGTAATCGCATTTGCTCGAGGTCCAACGACTTTGCAGCAAATACCACAAGGTGACTGCTTCGCCATTTCAAAAATAGGTACCGATGGATACGGGAAAAACATTGTATTGAGGAAGTATTGAAGTTTTGATAAACTAGTACAGGTAGTTACGCCGTATTAACACCAAATAACTAACTTCAGTGAACTACGCAAACTAGAGCACAAAACTGCCATAACAATGAAAAGCACGAGATAATCTGGGCTTGATAGGACACGAGCAAGGTACTACCAGTATCGACGAAAAGCTAGACAGACCCGAACTAGAAAAGTAGTGCAAAAAGGGTTTCAAATATATCATTGGATAAAACAGAATCACAATTTATAGAGAATTAAACAATTTATGACAACAAAAACTATATATGACACAATAAACTTAAACATAGTGGCCTGGGAGCGGAGCGATATACTTCAAACCAGAAGCTGTGGCCTTGATCTTGATGAGGATGAGAGCCAGTGGATTTGCTACACCCGGTTAGAGACCCATGAAGATAATAATGCAACATGTTCAGTAATCGGATGTTAGAGAAATACCTGGGTGCTGGTGTTAGACTTAGTGTCAGAGAAGTTGCGACGAGATTAGAAGGTCTCATATATTCGGCTGTAGCGCAAAAACGGTTGCAGAGCCAGCTGTGAAAGTGACCAGTAATAGCAAATAGTTTGTGCGCCAGCGCCAAATGCGAACTAGTTGTTCCACCCTAAGGTGGACCTCCACGTGGAAAGTAAAAGTAAAATAAACGGCAGGGGATTTCGTTGATGACAGTCCGATGAATTAATAACCAGTAGCGGCACGCTATTTTAGGATCAGGCATGGAATAATAAGTATGTAGTGTTGAAAACAGGAGGGAGAAAAGATAGCACTCCGTGAAACAAGTTTAGTGAGAAAACAGTTAAACCTCCAGCTCTGGAATTGACCAGGGGTAAAGGAATAATACAGACAGCACCTCCAGAAGTTCTTACCTGGTTTACTCCAACGTTTGCTTTTACTGTAAGATATACAACTCTAATATGTCGGTAGAGAACAGCAAATGTGCGTGCCGGATTAACTGTGAGGCAGATGCCGCTCGTTGCATGTGTAATTTTACCTTTTAGCTGGGTCCTAAGCCTACTATGCGCTCTGCGTAATAGAGGGTGAACTACCAGCTCCCACATATTTTACCTGCTTGCCTAATCTTTATTTATATTAACAATATTTGATTAGGATGCTAGAACAGCTCCCATAAGAAAAACCACCAAGGTAATAGCTGATGCGACATTAGAGTACTACTTAACGTTGCCACTGGGTGAACAAAGCTGGCACTCGCTTCAGGACATAAAATTAGAGATAACACTTTCGAAAGTAAGTAATGCAATGAAACACAATAAGCCTTCATGTTCGAGTAAACACAACCCCCAGAAGAAGCTTTGTTAATGCTTTCCAAAGCAGATGCAAGTGGAGTACACACCCTGAAGCATTTTGCTAAATCTTCCGGTACTCATTTCTATATTATTAGCGATAAGTCCTGCTAAATCACCTGAGTTGGTAACATAGCTTAGTGAATATAAAAAATCTGCTCTAAGAGATAAAAACCTACGACACTTATCCAAGCGCTATGTGCGTTTCTCAAGCCCAAACGTGTTAAAAGATTCTGAAGGTCTCCTTTTTCAGGTAGATCTGGCTCATACAGGCTTGATGCAACCTTCGCAACCACTTAGAGGCCTAAAATTACTGAACTCTATTTTCATAGTGGTTCATCTGGCGGTATCCTGTGAAAATGGTACACTGTGGCATTCTGACCGTGGGCTAATTATAGGTTGTTCTGGAGTCACTTGCATACATAACATTCATTGCTGGATCCCTAGCGTTTTCGTGAAACGTTACCGCTTATTTTTTATATTTGCTATTTATGCCGGAGAAGTCCGTTTTTCGGCCACTTGCGTAGTACCTATTTACTGCGTGGAATTTAAGGCAATATAGAGCATTTTTAGATAGGTATATCTATTTAAAACTGATACCGCCTCGCCAGATTTGACATTTCTTTTCCTTTTTCTGAAAAATGCATGCAAATCAGAAAACCATTTTTAGCAAAAATGGTTTTAACGTCGGTCGCTATTCCTTCGCTCAGAACTAGCGTACCACTGCATATATTGTATTGCTTTAACTTTACTTTAATCAGTGGTTAATGCTTGTTCAGGGTAACTTATTTTTATACTCCCTCTCGCAATATTCTAGCCTTACAAAAGGTATTTCTTTTGTTCTGAGGTTTACACAGTTGGAATGTTGGTGCTAGAAATCAAAATCAGCGCAAGAAACTTTGGTTATATATTTAATTAATATTTTCCTAGTAACAGAGTAGTTATCCATTGGTAGTTAAAAGGAATACTTCAAATAACATTTTTGGCCACTAAAACCCAGTCCATTAATGCCATTTCTCCACTGTCCTATCTTCGACACATAGTCACTTGTTCATATCTACTTAATCCCAGCTGGTTTCTATTATGTCCAGCTTCCTATCCTCATATACTCATTTACATAAGTGTTATTATATGATAAGTGATAAGTGTAAAGTGATAAGTGTTAAGTGATAAGTGTTATTATATGACGATAATCCTCATATCCTGGAGTATATATAAATCTCGCCACATCGTCGGTGTATCTACTGGTTTTCGATTGTAACCAATCATAAGTACATAGCCACGTTTTGGTCTCTGGTTGAATTCTAACGCCGTAAGCTAATACACCGTGAGTGTCTTCACGATTTCTCCATTCTCTTAATCCTCATGTACATAACAGGAATTTAACCATTGGTCTAGGCCTTCTGTTGCACAACCAAAAAACGTTTGCAGATTTACACCTTCCAGTGTAATGCACCTTAATATGGAGCAACGTTTATTATTTTTGGTTTAATATTCTTACATACATTTGAGAAACGGCTAAACACCACAAACGCAAACTGAGTTTATTCATGCAATGTACATATTACTAGTTGTACTACACTTTATTTATCCACAGCTTGCCTACTTCACTGAGCAGAGAGGGTTTGCTGGCGGATGTCTTCGGATGGCAGAAAAGTGCACAGCACTTTAATGAAGCACAAGGGGGCGTGTGGATTGCGTGTTATGTAAGATTCTGGGGTTGCTTGGAAGCAGAGGATGCTGCGATTCCCGGGGTATGGCGTGAAGGTGCAGCTGTCATTAGCGGACCGTGCATTAGCCGTTCGCGTTTCATGGGATGGTTATCAGCTGTGACCTAGATGGAAAGCGTACGCTAACCTTGCCGCGTCACATGAGCGTGTACGCGGCTGTCGCCACGACCGTTCTACGCAAATAATCGACCGTCTCATTGATTGTCTAGCGGGATTAAACGCTTAGAAATCAGTTCGAGGTGCTGACAGAGTGAGCTTCAGATATATTATGCTGATACAGTTGAGGCCAGTAGGCTTCGGATCCTGCTGTTTGCTTGTGTTAGATTGTTGTCAAAAATAGTTCGGGCGCAGAGCCAATGGACAAAGAAGGTGCAGTGTTGGATTAGCGTTTGATTGCAACATATAGAGGAGCGCAAAACCGCCATGGAAAGTGACTAGGAGGTGTAAATGAAACAAGTGCACAAAGAATTTGATGGTCGGAAGCTTAGAATAAGTCGTTTAAAGCGATTCATGATCTGCGCGTTTGCTCGCTACCTGCCAAACGATGTTGCACTTCTGTGAGCTATTTGCCACATGAGGTAATAGTTGATAGTCAGATCATCGCTGTTATTACGGTTAGCGCTATTTCAGACTAAAACTAGGACACGGAGGTCAGCGTACAATGCACCCAGTAAATAAAAAAGGCTGCCAGAGGTACACGGGCATGGGCAATCAAATGTGGATGTAATTAAGAAAGATTTTGGCAAAAGTGTTGAAGGCAAAACATTGCTTGGAACAAGCCCAGATGGACAAGACAACGTTAGTGGAAGATAGAAGGATGAAAAGCACTTACTCTGAATACACGCATAAACCTACTCGCTAAGTATCTATGGTAGAGCGTGACGGCTTTATGGCAAAGCATAAAAGCATTGCGGTGATTATATGGCAAGTAAACATGAGAACCACCAAGGCTAAGGCGTGCTTAGAATTACGTCCTAGCTTGTTAGTAGGAGATGGAATAGTTTGAGTAGCGGAAACCCTGAATAGGGGTAAAGCGACAGTTCACAGCAAAGTGTCTAAGTTGTTGCAATGATCCAAATGTAAGCAAACATCTGTCCATTAGAGGCTAGGGTGCTGCGATTTGTACGGCAAGCCAGACAATGTAGATATTTAAGAGAACACTGCTAGAGCAGGTCGTGGTAACATTCTGTGGATAAACTGTGTACAAGCATTGCAACGTTTCAGCGTAAGCAAACTTAGGAATAACCGAAGCAAATGTGCGACTTCACTAATCGGAGGCCGCAGCATAAGTATGTGACAAGGTTTCGAAACACCTATCATCAGGACGCAATTTGCTACCCGACCAGCTGTACCAGGGCTGAGTCACGCCGGACGCTGTTGAACTGCATCGTCATCACAACGGTTGCTACCCAAACGGCGGTAACACGGCTGCAGTACACGGGAAGCTGAGGAAATCCAACGGTCAGCATGAAACAGGTTGTTACGTGACAGGGCGTAAGCAGGATTAAAATCTGTCCAGGGTGTGGCCTGAGTCAGCACAGAAACTTACAACAGGTTTTGGTGACCTATAAAAGGAACCATGTGCTACTTCCAATAAACTTCGGTCTGAAAAGTTTGGGTCTTCTATTTTCGTCTCCGGCTGGGCAGGGAAGTTAAGAAGAGAGCAGAGACGAGGTCAGTGTTACAACAGCGAGTGTCACAAAGGCGGCGACGGGGATGGGATCAGAACCATCACTGCGACTTCCAAGGTTGATGGCGTCAACAGGCGTAAGTATACCATGGTGGAAATCAATGGCAGGCAAGTAAAAACTTGCTACGGTTTCAGATATCTTTCTGATCTCCCGCAATGCGTGGCGCAGGTTGGGGCGGCGACACTCGTACAGACGTTCTAAACGGCAAGGAATGCTTCAGGTGGTACGTTAAAACTGTTTGGTGAATTGAACGGTCGAGTCGATTTCAGAGGCAAACAAATCCACAAAGCATGCCTTGTGACAGACAAACCGGGGTTAGAGTTACTGGGACTGGATTGGATGGACGGGTTAAAGTTTCTCAACCAGTCGATAAAGTGTTTATGCCAGCGGTTGCAAGTAAAGCAAGCTACGCGGGTGCCAAAGATTAACCTTGAATTTCGCAGCTAAAGTGCGGATCTGAAGCAACTCTATGAAACACGTTTCAAACCCTGTCTCAGATGCTGTAGTGTAGCCAGTGCAGAGTTGAACCTAAAATCAAATGTCAGACCAGTCTTCAGACCAAGGCGCCAGGTGCCGTACGAAACTCAACCTCTAGTGGAAGCCAAGCTAAATCGTTTGCAATCCGAAAGTATAATCGAACGCGTTCACTATTCAGAATGGGTGACACCGATTGTGGTGGTAAAGGAAGCAAAGAGAGGTCCGTATCTAAGCTAAGTTTTCAACAGGACTGATTTCTGCACTGGAGGCTCATCAGTACCCATTGCCCGTACCATAAGGCCTGTTCTCCAAATTTAACAGTGGCGAAGGCTTTGTAAAATTGATCTAGCTGCCGCTTACTTGCAAGTTCCAGTTGCGGAGGAGTACAGAACATTAGTAACGGTCAATGCGCACCTAGGGCTTTTCCAGTACAACTGGCTGCCATTTGTCTTGACAACCGCACCGGTCATTTTCTAGCAAATTATGGATACCCTGCTGAACGCTATCCCCAATATAGCGGTCTGCCTGGATGATGCCTTGATTATGAGCATATACTCACAATACTTGATACACACGTTGGAGAGAGTGCTTTCATGCTCGGGAAACGCTGACGTACGTTTACGGGTTGACAAAGATGATTAACTGATAGATAGCGTTAAATTACTCGGGTTATCACAGGTCAACATGACCGATGCCCATAGCATGCAAATATGGAAGCTTTCAAACAGATGGCGCCTCTGAAAGACGTCGCAGAGTTTGCTCGTTCCTCAGTCATTGGAGTCAGCACAGTGTTTTTCTACCAGACGTGCATCAAACCAGAGGTCCGCTGATCCAGTTTCTGACGAAAGATAACGTTTGGCACTGACACTACATCTACTAGGTATACAGTGCTGTAAACCGCATGGCGTTTGGTCAGACATACTGAAATATGTACGGTAAGCTAAGAGGAGCGTAGTGATGGTGGAAACAGGCAACGATGGAAAGCGGATAAATAGCACAAGTCACGACGCCGTGTGGGTTATCAGTAAGCGACGCGAAAGTAGATTTGAAAATTCGATACTAAGGTTAGCTACCCTGATAGCAAGAGTATCCAACAAGTGACCGGCTTCCTCCTGATTTCAATCCGGTTACGGTCCGATTTCTGTTCAAATAGCGAAGACGGACGAATTTTGGATGGAAATCGGACAGTCAACCAAAATTGGCATCATTTTCTAATGCATTTTTTAATTGACTCCCATTATCCACTCTAATTGATTGAAGTTATAACAGTTGTACTGGGCAACCTTTTATGTTGTAGTAACCTAGGTAACACTTTCGAGGCAGTAACCTGTCTTGCGCCGAAGCTAGCCGAACGGGAAAATGAAGCTTCTTGATAAACTAAGTTAGGAGGGTTTATTTCATCTGTTTATCCATTTTTTATTGGATTTCAAAGCTCTCGTTTCATATACACCGATTTTACTCTGATATGGGACGGAAAGCAGACACTCAAAAAGACTCGCAGGAATTAGCCCAACTCGTAGATATCTACTCGTAAACCATTTTGTTCTAGGTTGCTGTGTATTTCTGGTACTTTAAGTAGCATTCGGTATAGCAACTAACGGTGTCGTGTTATTTGTTTTGCACACCGATTTAAATCCGAGGGCGGACGAATATCTGACAGCTGATCATTCGGTGGTGCTATCGTGGTGACAGGCGCAGATACGTTTTTCTCACTACGAAAGCCTGCTTACTTGCTCATCAGTTATTCATACAGAAGCATCCAACTCTAACCGGCCCATTTCTGCTGACGCTCTCTATTTGTCTTCCCACCTTAACTGTACGATTTAATCTAAGTGCGCCAAATAATCCAGTCTCGTCTGAACAGTCTCCTGCTCCGACTACGGTTACGTTACCGGTCAATGTTTGGATAACCGAATATTCTGTCCGAATTACCTCTAATGCATCGTCCGCGTTTTCACCCTTCTTTAATAAAGCCTTTAATCCCGACCCTAGACTATCCTTAACGTTCCCTGTTTCCATTCCTTCTTCAACCGGATGGTCAACTCTCAGTGCCTTGTCCTGGCCTATTCTCAACTGAGCAGTCTCCTCGCTGACAACTTCCAGACAACCGAGACGTAATCGGTTTAGGCTCTGCAGGGTAAATGCTAACTTTTCCTCAATTTGAGTACCAGTTGGACTTGCTCACGCTTTGTTAACATAATTAACCTCTGACATCTCTAACTCATCCATTTCTGCTGATACTCTGTATTCGTCTTCCCACGTTTAGTGTAAATCTTAATCTCAATGCACCGAATAATCCAGCCTCATCTGTACGGTCTCGCGCTTTCCGACCTCGCTAAGGCGTTACCGATCTACTTTCGGCAAAACCAACGACCTAATCACATTACCCCGAAAGCCTCGTTGGTTTTTCTGCTATTTATAAATAAAGCTTCTATAATCCTGACCTCGTCATTTCTTCTCCAAGCGGACGACCAACTCTTAATGCCCTGTCCGGACCTAGTCTCAAGTAAGTAGTCTCCTTCTTCCTGACTGCTTCCAGACTAAAGAGATGTAAAAGGTCTAGACCCAGCATAACCAAAGCACTGTCAGCCAAACTTTGAGAGCCTTCTTGAATAGTCCACCCTTTATTGTTGTATCTTCTTACATCTCTAACTTGTCCATTTCTGCTGTCGCTCTCTATCTGCCTTCCCATCTTAATTGTACTGTTTAATCTAAGTCTCGGATGAAGGGTCGCCTACCCTCCTTCCTTTCACACCCTACTATAGCGTTACTGGTCAATGTTCCAATGACCGATCGCTCTATCCTTATTATAACAAAGGCTCCGTTAGCTTATTTGCCCTAGATCAATAAAGCCTTTTTCATCCGTTCCCTGTCCCTTCCTCCTTGTGCCCTCTGTTTTCTATTCTTCTGCAATCGGACGGCCCACCCACATTGCTCTTGATCTAATCTCATCTAATCAGTCTCCTTCTTCCTGACTGCTTCCAGCCCATCAGGACGTAAACGCTGTACGCCCAACGGATTGTTTCGCTCCCCCCATCTTTGCACTTGCCTTACCTTCCTGATGTTGCTGGATCACCTTACTTCCCTCATCAATCTGACCTCACCGATGTTAACGACCCCCAATGCACGGAAAGCTTTTCTCCCCTCTGACTTGCTTCTGTTGATTCTCACGGCTTTCAGACTATGAAATAATGAGCGCTTCAGAGTCCTTGTTTCCAATAGTTACTTATTGCCGTTCTGTTCGCATGCATCCGTTCCTCACCGATTAGCTGCTTTTGATTTTCCTCTTGAAACGCCGCTTAACCAACTTGCTGCTCTTTGTTTTGCATCTTACACCAGTTTGCCTGTTTCATGCAAGCGGCCTTTCGCATGCTGATGGCTGTTTCATGGCTAATTGTGCCCTAGTTAATCAATTTAGCTTTGATTCTCTCTACTTACCATAATTTACGCGAAACCTTGTAAAACACGCTTCGCTGGATCGGTCTTTTGATCCTGTGCTTTGCAAAACCTTCTCACTACTCAGTAGTTGCAGTCTGAGCCACACCAGAGATGTGATGTTAGAACATACCGGTAAGTCATGTATATTAGAAACAAAATTATATAGACATCAGAGTACCAAATAGCTAGACATCACTGCACGCCAGCAGTCTTTCGGTAGTAAGTTCTGATGCATTCCTGTCTGTCTATCCATCTATCTGTCTGTATGTATGTCTTTTGTTTGTTGCCCGTTTGTCCTTCAATTTTCACAGCTACATCGACCGACGCAAGGCGGTTCATCCTGTGTTACTGGAAAATCCATTCTCAAAAACCAGCTGGCTTGAACACTTGAACCTTTCTCCTGGATACGGAGCCCAATTAATTTTTCTGAATAATCCACCTATCGCTCCGACTAGAATTTCTTATAGCCATTATTGAGAGATGCCACTTCTACGAAGTCTTAAACAATGGGTTTTAGCCCGCCTCGTATTCACAGTATCACAATTTACTCACCTGGAATTAGATCGTTACAAGGTTTCCTTGTTCCACAATAGCCGACATTTCACTGTTGTGACATCACTCTCTTCGTGAAGGGTAGAATGTACAATGCAAGCGTACGTTCGACTACAAGGTACGGTTGTGAAACCTGGCCCGTTAGATCAGTAGACATAAGGAGGCTAGTTATGTTTGACTACCGATGACATAGCATATTGAGTCATATCTGGTGGGAACACTGTGTGAACAGTGAGCGCGTTCGAAGATTTGTTTATGGCGAGGAAAGAAGAAGCGAACTTCTCAGAAGCAATTGAGGAGCACATCGCTTCCGTACATACAAGTGGGCATGCCTCATTGCCGAACTCGGCGTGTGCAGCCCCTACTGATCTAGAGTGTCTTGATTGTGGTGCAAATGTTCGAAATCTACTCTCCAGTCTTCTTGGCACATAATTTGCCAGATCCGTTGGGCATTACTCGCTAATGTTGACCTACTTAACGGACAGTAGCTCGTCTGCCGTAACGAATCGAATCAACAGACCACTGTCCAAGGGTGCATTGCCAAGCGACCAGAACAGCTCGGTAGGGAAGCAGCTTCTAAAAGGCGTTGACCCTAAACTTGTTGAAAACTACCGGCTGATTATTCTCATCTCTGTTTTGGCAAAGGTGCTAGATAAAAATGTAAAAAGTTGTCTTCTCTAGCTACTGGATTCAAAAGATTTCCTTACGAAGGCACAGCACAGCTTCATGAATTGCCGCTGGTGCATCATTAAACTGCCGTTGACGCGGCAGGTATAGTTTTAAGCGTTGAATCGTGGGAAGTTAGTGGATGTTATCTAGATTAATTTTAGTAAGGCTATCAATTGAGTAAACCATGAGGTCATCCTTCAAAAGCTGAGGATAGGCGGTGTTATTGGTGCACGGCACCAGTGGAAAATTGACTTCTTTATTGGGAAAATATGGCAGGTTTAGGTGAAGGACAAACTAAGAGGGTTGTACCCGTCAATTAGCTGTGTTACCTAGAGCAGAGTACTTTGGCCCATCTTATTCATGATCCACATAAATAAGTGCCTCTGCTGCTTCGGTCACCCTGCATAGTATTTGCGGATGAACGCAAGATTATAGGAATAAAATTCTCACAGCGACTGTGATGTCCTTCAGCAGGACTTGACAGACCATCCTGGTGGCTTGCAGATTTAGACCTAGCAATCAACACGGCCAAGTCCATGTTTATAAGCGTAGTGAGTGATAGTAATAGGCATCTTACAAACTAGTAGGACACATGCTGCATCCCAACAGTTCGGCAACAAACATAGGCGTCCGCTCACGGTGTGATTTAAAGCCAGACAAAAGCAAGAATATATAGTAACAAACAGATAAACGACTGTTAGGAGAAATAAAAAGAAGTGCGAGCGTAAAGGAAAAACAGGATCTCTGTATACTGCAACGAAAATAGCCTAAAAGAAAACCGAAAGTGCTCTCAAAGCTGGACCGTCCAATTGACAAGCTGTCTAGGAGCCTACGCGTCCACGCGACTACGCGTAAGCTGTATCACGATTGCCTCTCTACGCCTTATGTCAGACCGCAAGTGAAGTAGAGACTCGACTGCAAACAGCATCGTCTGACGGCCAGTCTGGCGCGGAGACTCAGCTGACCTTATTAGCCAAAGCACATGATAGCCTGACTTAGATACGACTGCGGACCGAAAGACTAACCACTAACGGAGGTCAGTCTGATAGCGACTAGCGTTGACCTCTCCAGTGTAGAGCAATGCTGGTCACAAAATGCACACACAGACACATGCACACATACACACACAGCAGTCAGGATGTGACTAGGCGAAGTGGTGAACTTCTTACCGTTTGTTTATCGGATCACTGGCTGGGCGATGGATCACGAGCATATACCGCCGTCACCAAGTTGCCCTTAATCCGAATCGTGGTAGGTGCTACGAGTGATTATTTTTTGTTTGTATGGTGATTGCAGGTGTAACGCTGAACAAACTGCTGGACAATACAACTCTATCCACAGTGTCAAGCGGTCCATCAACGGACAGTACTTTCTTAGTCTGGAGAGAACGTTTGAAATAAGCTGGGAGTGTGTGCGATGCCCAAAAGACAGTGGGCTTCGCGTCATCACGGATGACTTTTCTGTTTTGTGAGTATTCGTGAGGTGTCCAGAAGTTACGATCTGAGCATTCGTCAACTCGCCCAGCATTGCGACACCATTAGATATACGGTCCATATAATTTTGAAGGAAAGGAAATTCCGGAATCATAGTGCTCGTCAAGTGTAGGTTTTAAACGCAAGTGCTTCTGAGAAGCGGCTTGATTTTTGCCGCAAGATTTGCATGCCATTGACATCCAATCAATTCATTTCATTGATGAGGATGTTTTCCATTTGTACGGTGCGAAGAGGCAACAATTTTGGGCAACCTATAGTCCACATCGATGCAGCGCTTCACGTGTACCACATGGCGCAAGGCTCATGATATGGGCTGGGTTAACTAGCCAAAGAATCTTCGGACCATTTTTGTTTGTTATTCTAATCTGACTGGTAGGTGGTTGTTTTGCGGTACTAATGACTTATGCTTGATCGCAGTGAGCCTGGTTTGATCGCTGATTAGGCATGTGATCGTGGTCTATTGTGCATTTTTTAAAACAAATCACTTATGATGGATGTGGAAAGTCAGATATCATCCATAAATTGTGGGACCTCTTTCCGATCATAGGAAGGAAAACTCTGCGCAAAAGATACTTGTGATTCGATACCTGCCTTGGAACAAACCCTGTGGTTGCAATGGTTATAATAATAATTGTGAACTAGTCCCATGGCACTACGGCGTCCGTTAAATTGGTACAAGGCCAGAATGATTAACGCGGCAGCCAAACAATGCGGTTGAAACACTGCTGCGGAATTCTTGGTGGTTATCATCGATTGTTGGGGGGTAAGAGTGGTGAAGAACAAGAGAGAAACAAAGCACCTTGACATGGTTCCAAAGGATAGAGTCAGTAAAAGAGGATATAACATACACTTGAGCGAAGGACACGCTCTCTCTTTACAAGGTGTATACTGACTGCATGACATGTAGGCCCTTGATACTTATCCAATCTGAGTGTTGAAATGGCATGGTACTGTACAAAGTAACCATACATACCATTACGTTCCATGTTATAGGTAAACATAGTTGGGATTGCTCACTCGCCTTCAGCAACTTGCAACATCATTATGGATTAAAATTCCAAAGCCGTTAGTTCACACAAAACAGATAACTGAGTTTAGGTAATTGAGTTCAACATCCGAACGCATTTGGATATTGGACGATATAGGTTCAAAACGACTGCATTTGGAAGGGCGTTTCAGGTCTACCTAAGCCCGAGGGAGAAGTAAGATCGTAGACAGTCTAAACGATTATGATATTGGCTTAATTTTAAGTTGTTTATTCTTAATATATTTTTCGGTTTGAGTTTCACAACATGTCGGTATACTTGACCGTGATCATGCAGTATTTGGTATGCCATCATGAGGTCTCACGGTAGAGTCAACTGAGAAATCCGAGTATCTGTACTCGTCCGAATAAGGAAGGTGCAGCAAGCCATTGGCAATTTTCGTTACCCAGCATCTTTCGAACGCAGCGTGTTCGCGTTTTAACTATGGTTGCCAATCCTGGATAGCTTATTCGACTTGGGACATGCGTAGGCCTTCAGCACCCGGGAGATGATGGTTGAATCCTAACCGTCTATTACGCTTCGCCTCTGTTTACATCTGACTTGGACTGTTTGGAACAACAACGCATAGTTAAAAGGTGATGATTAGTCTCTTATTCTTGGAATATGTAATTAATTAGATATAACATGGTTATCTACAGACCTGGTTAGGTGCGACTTTCCAACTGAACGTTCTTAAACACAAAACAATGGCTGCTGATGCTGAAATGTCCGTTTTAACTCTGTAGCTCGGTGTGCGTAATCCATTTCACCAAGTTCCAAACATTAGATTGCGAAACGTGTTATACCTTGTAATTGGTTATACCTACTGACCACCCCGAGCAACCCACCATGAAACCTAAAAGCCAATGGATGTTGTTAACACAGTTTCTAGCACAACCTACTGGTCCAATCTATCGTGCAAAGATTTCGATGCGTTACAAGTTAACCAGCCATTGCTTAGACTTACTGTTTAAACGGGACTAGACGAAATGATGTACTCTATCTAGCTCAATGCCTGCAACACATATGTCAGAGGGCCCGAGTGGAAATATAAATACCCAAGGTTTGGTATTCACCATAAGGATTAATTTTAATTGTGCACTCATTGTTGGTCCACTATTAGCTGCGACCAACAGACGTTGTGTTTTATCATGAACATTGAACGAAATAAGTCACTCCAGTACATAGTTACAGCCTACGCCTAACATTCGCCGAACTGACTGGAATGCATTTAAGGAACTTACTTGCATTATGAATCGGGAGCTATCATTCTGAACTAATAATCCGACTGTGAATTTCTTGAATTTGTCAACACGTTTGTTGCCTGTACTGATGTACCGGCACCCATAGTAAGGAGCCGAACCTATAGGCAATTCGACAAACATACACAACTAAACAAGTCCGAAAGCAAACTGAAGAAACTTAAGGCATCTTATCACAGGGCCAACCTAATCGCTACGGTACGCTACATTAAGCCATAGAGAAGTATGTGGACGGTTTCACAGTATATGAATAAAAACAGTGCGCAAGAGATGCTAGTGATTCTCCACCTGTATTAGAACAATGCGCTATAGAAGCAAATGTGGGTAGCTCAGGTTGTTCAGTTGATTGTCTGAGTGTTCGCTGAGCATGGCAGGTTGACTGCAAACGTTTCGACACCACTCGAGGTGACATCGTCAGTGCGCGTGTATTTAGCAAAGTGCCGCGTACGGAGAGTCAGTAAGTGTGGAGTGATCCATCTCCTAGCCGCTAGTCTGAGTTTGGATTGTTCGACTAGCACATGGCCATAGAAATCGATCTCTGATTCTTACCTCGTTGTGTACGCGCGTGTGACTCTTCGCTTGTCGTCGTTTGATGCGCGCAATGACGGCCGATGCCCAAGCCATGACCTTTATAGGGTAACAAACGATTTCGCTTCATGATCAAACGAATTTTAGTTAACTTTTCACGAACATAGGTGTGTAATGTTATAGAGTCTGCTTGTTTGATAGTTAACCTGAACGCTCCACGAGTGTTCAGGCGCCCGTATCAATCGAGTAGGTGGTGAACAATCGAACTGGTAGGTAGCTAGTGACCATTTTCAACCATGTTAGGGTAAGGTGCACTGCAGTTCTCGCTGACAGCCATCTCTACGTACGGCCACTTAGTTGTGGTAGCAAGTAAAATGAAAGAGGTAAAAAGGTCAATGTGAACAGTTTGTATACGTGGCCGCCAAGTGGCAGTTTCTAGGGTCCCACAAAACTGTGAACAACAAGCATGCAATGAAGGAAACCATGTTTCCAGCAAAACTTTAAATTCCGTATTCATCCAGCAAATGTGACTTTAATGCTGGAATCTGCTGATTCGATTAGGTAAGGCTCGCTTACATTGGTCAGACATTTGGTAAACTTCAGCTATGGTGCGCCTACCACTGAAATCATTGATGGTAAAAGAATGTCTTCCTTTTGGAGTTACGCCAGTCCTTGCTAATGCGGAAGACGAGATGCTCGAGTGGTTGGCCATGTCAATTTGTGCACAGTTCAATCACACCGTCGTTAGGCTATTTAGTGCACGAACTTTTCAAATTATAAGCTGTTTGGTTTTATCCCTACCTGTCACATCACAAACGAATCGAATAGTATCTGCGACAATTGTTTTATTTTTTGGATATTGCACAGATTTCAGTTATGAGGACACTTGAGCTCACATTTCGTCACAGCATTACAACTTATTCATTGCATAGCCATCGCGTTAAGGATTTGCGATGACTCTTCGTCATGGTTGGTTAATTCTTGGGGTCAATAGCACAGCATATTTTCCCAAGGTCCTTGCTCGTACTTGTAAAGCAATTGCTTATGTCCTCAGTGTTCTGCGTACAGTGGGGCAGATTTTCGTTTAAATGTGCAAACTGAGCCTCGGCTGATATTCTACCACATGGACTAGGTAGCATAGAAAACTGAACCCTATGGACAAGATCTAATTTAGGGGGCGAGCTACTGGAGAACGAATATCCCGATATATTTATAACAGAATACACGCAAGCAAAAGTATGGGAGAAACAAACAACTGACGTTTGTAAGTAAAAGAGAACATAATACATCGCACGAAGTCAGTTGACAAATCATTGCAGATTATCAATGTACTGATCAGATTTGTCAGCAAAGTTAATGTTCAAAATGCCCGCCGGCGTTTTGTTACCTGGCAGCATTCGCCTGATTGTGCTTGCTAGCACCTTTTTCAAACTATCAAATGTGCTCCCGCGACATTCGTGCAAAATACTCTGCTTCAATTCCGCAAGAGTTTTGATTTGTTTTGTAGACACGCTGTTACAAAAAACCACAGAGGAAGAAATACAATGGGATCAAGTCTGGTGACAAAACATACCACTCCATAGATCCACCTAACCCGATTCCATGGAAGGAAAAGGCGTAGTTGAGAAAATCTCGCACCGTTTATGATAGTGTGCAGATGCACCATCTTATTGCAACGAAAAAGGTACTTAATAAAACAGCGGCTTCCGGTTCCGGAAGGCAATAATTTTGCAGTAGATAACTGTACCAGGATGCTAAAAAGTGCAGGCTTTAGTAATGCACAAAACCCAATTAACCGTCATATTAGCAT
>OX104064.1:203950582-204059248 GCA_944474145.2 Dicrocoelium dendriticum | reverse complement strand
GTTTTGTGCATTACTAAAGCCTGCACTGTTTAGCATCCTTGTACAGTTATGTACTGCAAAATTATTGCCTTCCGGAACCGGAAGCCGCTGTTTTATAAATACCTTTTTCGTTGCAATAAGATGGTGCATCTGCACACTATCATAAGCGGGGCGAGATTTTCTCAACTATGCCTTTTCCTTCCATGGAATCGGGTTAGGTGGATCTATGGAGTGGTATGTTTTGTCACCAGACTTGATCCCATTGTATTTCTTCCTCTGTGGTTTTTTTGTAACAGCGAGTCTACAAAACAAAGCCAAACTCTTGCGGAATTGAAGCAGAGTATTTTGCACGAATGTCGCGGGAGCACATTTGATAGTTTGAAAAAGGTGCTAGCAAACACAATCAGGCGAATGCTGCCAGGTAACAAAACGCCGGCGGGCATTTTGAACATTAACTTTGCTGACAAATCTGATCAGTACATTGATAATCTGCAATGATTTGTCAACTGACTTCGTGCGATGTATTATGTTCTCTTTTACTTCAAACGTCAGTTGTTGGTTTCTCTTAAACTTTTGCTTGCGTGTATTCTGTTATAAATATATCGTGATATCCGTTCTCCAGTAGCTCGCCCCCTATATTAGATCTTGTTCATAGGGTTCAGTTTTCTATGCTACCTAATCCATGTGGTAGAATATCAGCCGAGGCTCAGTTTGCACATTTAAACGAAAATCTGCCCCACTGTACGCAGAACACTGAGGACATAAGCAGTTGCTTTACAAGTACGAGCAAGGACCTTGGAAAATGTGCTGTGCTATTGACCCCAAGAATTAACCAACCATGACGAAGAGTCATCGCAAATCCTTAACGCGATGGCTATGCAATGAATAAGTTGTAATGCTGTGACGAAATGTGAGCTCAAGTGTCCTCATAACTGAAATCTGTGCTATATCCAAAAAATAAAATTGTCGCAGATACTATTCGATTCGTTTGTGATGTGACAGGTAGGGATAAAACCAAACAGCTTATAATATGAAAAGTTCGTGCACTAAATAGCCTAACGACGGTGTGATTGAACCGTGCACAAATTGACATGGCCAACCACTCGAGCATCTCGTCTTCCGCATTAGCAAGGACTGGCGAAACTCCAAAAGGTAGACATTCTTTTACCATGAATGATTTTAGTGGTAGGCGCACCATAGCTGAAGTTTACCAAATGTCTGACCAATGTAAGCGAGCCTTACCTAATCAAATCAGCAGATTCCAGCATTAAAGTCACATTTGCTGGATGAATACGGAATTTAAAGTTTTGCTGGAAACATGGTCTCCTTCATTGCATGCTTGTTGTTCACAGTTTTGTGGGACCCTAGAAACTACCACTTGGCGGCCACGTATACAAACTGTTCACATTGACCTTTTTACCTCTTTCATTTTACTTGCTACCACAACTAAGTGGCCGTACGTAGAGATGGCTGTCAGCGAGAACTGCAGTGCACCTTACCCTAACATGGTTGAAAATGGTCACTAGCTACCTACCAGTTTGATTGTTCACCACATACTCGATTGATACGGGCGCCTGAACACTCGTGGAGCGTTCAGGTTAACTATCAAACAAGCAGACTCTATAACATTACACACCTATGTTCGTGAAAAGTTAACTAAAATTCGTTTGATCATGAAGCGAAATCGTTTGTTACCCTATCAAGTTCATGGCTTGGGCATCGGCCGTCATTGCGCGCATCAAACGACGACAAGCGAAGAGTCACACGCGCGTACACAACGAGGTGAGAATCAGAGATCGATTTCTATGGTCATGTGCTCGTCGAACAATCCAAACCCAGACTAGCGGCTAGGAGATGGATCACTCCACACTCACTGACTCTCCGTACGCGGCACTTTGCTAAATACACGCGCACTGACGATGTCACCTCGAGTGGTGTCGAAACGTTTGCAGTCAACCTGTCATGCTCAGCGAACACTCAGACAATCAACTGAACAACCTGAGCTACCCACATTTTCTTCTATAGCGCATTGTTCTAATACAGGTGGAGAATCACTAGCATCTCTTGCGCACTGTTTTTATTCATATACTGGGAAACCGTCCACATACTTCTCTATGGCTTAATGTAGCGTACCGTAGCGATAAGGTTGGCCCTGTGATAAGATGCCTTAAGTTTCTTCAGTTTGCTTTCGGACTTGTTTAGTTGTGTATGTTTGTCGAATTGCCTATAGGTTCGGCTCCTTACTTTGGGTGCCGGTACATCAGTACAGGCAACAAACGTGTTGACAAATTCAAGAAATTCACAGTCGGATTATTAGTTCAGAATGATAGCTCCCGATTCATAATGCAAGTAAGTTCCTTAAATGCATTCCAGTCAGTTCGGCGAATGTTAGGCGTAGGGTGTAACTATGTACTGGAGTGACTTATTTCGTTCAATGTTCATGATAAAACACGCCGTCTGTTGGTCGCAGCTAATAGTGGACCAACAATGAGTGCACTATTAAAATGAATCTTATGGTGAATACCAAATCTTGGGTATTTATATTTCCGCTCAGGCCCTCTGACATATGTGTTGCAGGCATTGAGCTAGATAGAGTGCATCATTTCGTCTAGTCCCGTTTAAACAGTAAGTCTAAGCAATGGCTGGTTAACTTGTAACGCATCGAAATCTTTGCACGATAGATTGGACCAGTAGGTTGTGCTAGAAACTGTGTTAACAACATCCATTGGCTTCTAGGTTTCATGGTGGGTTGCTCGGGGTGGTCAGTAGGATTAACCAATTACAAGGTATAACACGTTTCGCAATCTAATGTTTGGAACTTGGTGAAATGGATTCCGCACACCGAGCTACAGAGTTAAAACGGACATTTCAGCATCAGCAGCCATTGTTTTGTGTTTAAGAACGTTCAGTTTGAAAGTCGCACCTAACCAGGTCTGTAGATAACCATGTTAAATCTAATTAATTACATATTCCAAGAACAAGAGACTAATCATCACCTTTTAACTATGCGTTGTTGTTCCAAACAGTCCAAGTCAGATGTAAACAGAGGCGAAGCGTAATAGACGGTTTGGATTCAACCATCATCTCCCGGGTGCTGAAGGCCTACGCATGTCCCAAGTCGAATAAGCTATCCAGGATTGGCAACCATAGTTAAAACGCGAACACGCTGCGTTCGAAAGACGCTGGGTAACGAAAATTGCAATGGCTTGCTGCACCTTCCTTATTCGGACGAGTACAGATACTCGGATTTCTCAGTTGACTCTACCGGGAGACCTCATGATGGCATACCAAATACTGCATGATCACGGTCAAGTATACCGACATTTTGTGAGACTCAAACCGAAAAATATATTAAGAATAAACAACTTAAAATTAAGCCAATATCATAATCGTTTAGACTGTCTACGATCTTACTTCTCCCTCCGGCGTAGGTAGACCTGATACGCCCTTCCAAATGCAGTCGTTTTTAACCTATATCGTCCAATATCCAAATGCGTTCGGATGTTGAATGCAATTACCTAAACTCAGTTATCTGTTTTGTGTGAACTAACGGCTTTGGAATTCTAATCCATAATGATGTTGCAAGTTGCTGAAGGCGAGTGAGCAATCCCAACTATGTTTACCTATAACATGGAACGTAATGGTATGTATGGTTACTTTGTACAGTACCATGCCATTTCAACACTCAGATTGGATAAGTATCAAGCGCCTACATGTCATGCAGTCGGTATACACCTTGTAAAGAGAGAGCGTGTCTTTCGCTCAAGTGTGTGTGATATCCTCTTTTACTGACTCTACCCTTTGGAACCATGTCAAGGTGCTTTGTTTCTCTCTTGTTCTTCACCATTCTTACTCCCCAACAATCGATGATAACCAACAAGAACTCCGCAGCAGTGTTTCAACCGCATTGTTTGGCTGCCGCGTTAATCATTCTGGCCTTGTACCAATTTAACGGACGCAGTAGTGCTATGGGACTAGTTCACAATTATTATTATAACCATTGCAACCTCAGGGTTTGTTCCAAGGCAGGTATCGAATCACAAGTATCTTTTTCGCAGAGTTTTCCTTCCTATGATCGGAAAGAGGTCCCACAATTTATGGATGATATCTGACATTCCACATCCATCATAAGTGATTTGTTTTAAAAAATGCACAACAGACCACGATCACATGCCTAATCAGCGATCAAACCAGGCTCACTGCGATCAAGCATAAGTCACTAGTACGGCAAAACAACCACCTACCAGTCACATTAGTATAACAAACAAAAATGGTCCGAAGATTCTTTGGCTAGTTAACCCAGCCCATATCATGAGCCTTGCGCCATGTGGTACACGTGAAGCGCTGCATCGATGTGGACTATAGGTTGCCCAAAATTGTTGCCTCTCCGCACCGTACAAATGGAAAACATCCTCATCAATGAAATGAATTGATTGGATGTCAATGGCATGCAAATCTTGCGGCAAAATCAAGCCGCTTCTCAGAAGCACTTGCGTTTAAAACCTACACTTGACGAGCACTATGATTCCGGAATTACCTTTCCTTCAAAATTATATGGACCGTATATCTAATGGTGTCGCAATGCTGGGCGAGTTTACGAATGCTCAGATCGTAACTTCTGGACACCTCACGAATACTCACAAAACAGAAAAGTCATCCGTGATGACGCGAAGCCCACTGTCTTTTGGGCATCGCACACACTCCCAGCTTATTTCAAACGTTCTCTCCAGACTAAGAACGTACTGTCCGTTGATGGACCGCTTGACACTGTGGGTAGAGTTGTATTGTCCAGCAGTTTGTTCAGCGTTACACCTGCAATCACCATACAAACAAAAAATAATCACTCGTAGCACCTACCACGATTCGGATTAAGGGCAACTTGGTGACGGCGGTATATGCTCGTGATCCATCGCCCAGCCAGTGATCCGATAAACAAACGGTAAGAAGTTCACCACTTCGCCTAGTCACATCCTGACTGCTGTGTGTGTATGTGTGTATGTGTCTGTGTGTGCATTTTGTGACCAGCATTGCTCTACACTGGAGAGGTCAACGCTAGTCGCTATCAGACTGAACTCCGTTAGTGGTTAGTCTTTCGGTCCGCAGTCGTATCTAAGTCAGGCTATCATGTGCTTTGGCTAATAAGGTCAGCTGAGTCTCCGCGCCAGACTGGCCGACAGACAATGCTTTTTGCAGTCGAGTCTCTACTTCACTTGCGGTCTGACATAAGGCGTAGAGAGACAATCGTGATACAGCTTACGCGTAGTCGCGTGGACGCGTAGGCTCCTAGACAGCGTGTCGATTGGACGATGCATCAAACAGTGATTAAGTGCGGTACTTGAGTACGGCTTATTCGCCTATTTTATTGTCTGGGTATATGCCTTGGTTTTCGGCAATTTTTACTGAGTTTAGTTACCCGGCCGATCTCTTGTTCTCGGTGTATATCTTCCGAGAACAATTTAGAAGAGCAGGGCATTTATATTGTCGTGTTTTAGTTGATGTCATCATGACACACGTTTATTAATCCTGGGACATTCGTTATGTTGTAGCCGCGGCGGCAACGTTGCGCATTAAGCAGCACAGGCGGACACCGGTACAAACTCGTGGTTTTGGATGTAAAGCCCATGGCTAGCCAACTGTGCTTCTAGCTTCGGGTTGCGTAACTTTGGATTAAATTGCCGGACGCGCTACTCGAGGCGAAAACAGTGTCTTAATTTCCGTACATTTTTCTAAGCGACTTTGCGGACAACAGGTAGATTCAGCGTGTCGTACCTGGATTTGATGTGTTGTATCTGCAATACGCTGCCCCCTCGTGTAACTCAGTGATGTGCATCCGCGTTTGCACCCGATCTACCTATGATGGAGCAACACCGCTTTTTATCCTATCGCTCTCTATTCTCAGTATTCAGTACTCAGCCGGCGTGCCTCTGTCTCAATCATTTGCCTTTTTATTGCGGCATAATAGAAGAGGTATTTGCCCGCAGATAACAGTTACCGTGCTGCAGACTGCTGTCATGTTTAACTTACATTGCCAGGGACATCTTTGCTGAGTCTAACCGTAGTTTGAACGCTTTTGTTCGGTAATTTTTAATTCTGCCAGCATATTCCGATATCCTTTACTGGAGCTTTCATGTCGGCATTTCATGGACAGCTTTGCTATATTTTAATGTTGCTCGAACAAGTAGGTTTGGCCCCTTTACTTTTCTAAGGAACATATTTATACTTTTTTACATGCAGCTATTTTAATTTCCTTTCGTGTAGCTTTTACACGACCATAGAAAAAGTACACCTCACGATACTTACTATGTAGGAATTCTGATTTTATTTTGCGGAAAATGCGCTTCTTTACTTAGCCGGGATATAGCCTTATCACTGGTAAAATTATACCCAGGGATTAAAAAAATTAATGGGAACTTCGTAAGGTTCCCGCATTGGACCGAGTAATGATATTTTTGCTTGAGATAAGTAAATTCAGCCACAAGGAGAAACAACACTAACCACTTCCGTGACAAGTCCACTGTGGATAGCTGGACACCAAGCCTACACAACCCGGAAAATTATACCACAGCAGAATAAACCCACCACCATTACCTCGAAAGTTCTCCTCACCTGCGCAATTCTTCACCTGTCTCTTTTCATCTTCGATTGGCTGCAATAATTATTAGAGGACCTTGACTAAGCCATTTGGTTAGACAACGGAGAGATTTGAGCGTCATTCCACTGCAAATAACCGGGAGAAAAATCTGGTTCTATGATACATTGCCAACTTACATTACTGTTCTAAATAAACTCCGGCGGCTTTCGTAGACTTGGCGCGCTTTTGCCTGGCAAGCGTATTCCATATAAAACGCAACAAAGGTTCATTTGACAACACTTTGACGTCACGGATGTGACGCCGACAAATGTATTCAGAGCATACCATTTCACACTGTCCCGGTCAGCAGACTTTTGCGTGCAGCGTCTGCGACCACTGCATGAAATGGCGAACTCAACCGATTGTGGTATAGTGAATGCCTTGATAGAGACTCGAACAATCCTATATTCTAATTGAAAACAATTGTATCGAATATTTTATGGTCTCCTGTGATCATGACAACACGGAAAAATTAATTTAAACGTTGGCTATTGTCACAACAGTTGTAACGTTGATTTCTCCGCGTATCAACGCCACTACGTTTCTGGATTCCAATATTACCCGACAAATGCTCACAAGTATAAATAACGTGATATTCGTTTGCACCTTTTCCTAAAGCGAAGTGTTTTAGTATGCAAAAGCGGCTATGCACATATGCGTAGTTGACCACGACTACATTGTTGTCCCTAGTTTTAGAGAGAATAAACCATTTATTTATTTTTATTTATTTACAAGCCAGAATGTTACATAGGATTATGAAAGGCGAGAACAGACTAGGGCAATGCAGTGTTTTGGGACAAAATTTTCCATTTAAATAAGGGAAGAAAGAATGAACTAGACGTATAAAAGGTCAGAGTGTAGAAGCAATTAGGTTTAAAATAACACAGCAATATGTATCAGAGAGGAAATGAACGGCGTGGTGTATATGACGACCCTTAAACACTTCGATCTAAAGAACCGGATGGCCATCTAGTAGCATGACAAGCCAGATCAGATTAAAGTAATGCTGCAGATTAGGAAGCAGCAAAATTCAGAACGCAGAAACAGTTGATAATAGAGAAGGGCATCATGCAAATCAGACGGGCGGACCGGATGACTCTAATTAGGTTAGGTCTCGAGAGCATGTTGGATTCCCAGCTACATGACAAGCCATATGAGACCGGGGTAATTCGGCATACTAAGGTGAAGTGAGATGTACAACTGGAAGAAGCAGATTGTGCTGAAGATGGGACAATGTGTGAAGGGTGCTAAGGACTGTGTGTCTGACATGCAGAAATGTCACAAAGGAGTTTTCCGCCCGTGAATTTTAGAGGCAATGGTAACAGCTACAACGCAATGAACTGCAAGGTGCGTTGTAGGTCTTCGTTTTGGGCCACAGCCAATGTAATGCTGCGAAGATCGACATTGGGCAACCAGTGAACGGGTGCGGTTACCGCAAGAGAAAGTGTCAGCAACGGAACAGCGAGAACTGAGACCTGATCTACGTCTGCAGTGAACTGCGTGACAGTCTAAGTGTCTGAATTCACGTAGTGAAAGATTGTAAGATGACTTGTAAGCAAAGTTGAATCTTGTGGTCAGCGCAACTCGTGGAAGCGCGAGCTTCGATTGTTGTCGCAAGTAGCGATTAGCTAAAAGGCTGGCAAGCTCTTATCTACCAAACATGCTGTAGTGAGATTTAAATGACTGCAAGTGTTTAGAGAAAGAACCGAGAGTTTGCCACTGCTCTTCAGTGTGTAGCTGGAGAACAGCTGCCACCGCAACGTCCTAAGTAACACTTGCAAAAAAAGAGAATTAGACGGTTCGGAGTGAGCAAGGAGAGCTACGCTTGAATTTCTATCCTTAAGCCAGTGAAAGCCGTGTGTCCTGTATCTAGGAGATAGAGCACGCTCGTTTCCTCTGCGTTTGTCTGACAGGGGCTGCATAACTTGAGCGCAGTTGGGGAATAAAGCGTCGACAGAAGTCAAATAACTACCAAATCGCCGATGATATTAAAAGAAAATCAAAGCTTAAAGTCTTGAATAGTTTAAACCTAGTTCAAGTGATCTTGATACCAAAAGCTGAGACCAGATGGTTTCAGAACTTTACCTTGCGATTGCAAAGCTGGCATTTATTTGGGTAACGAGCGACGCCATGTTTGATCAACCGCTAGAAGAGTGATTAGAGTTGAGAGAAATGTTCCTTATCGGAGGAGCTGGCTACAAAAATGCCGTCAGGTCTAGACCACGGACGAAGTAGCAATGAAGCGTTGAAAGTTCTGCGCCGCGTTTCACAACATAAGAGACATTATTGTAAACTCAAACAAGACAACGCGACTGATGACTACTGTTTTAGACCCCTATTTTCTTGTAGGCACGAACAAGATTGGTTTTTCGATGGTAGACTAATCGTGTAGGCATATCGTTGACTGTTTGCGGTAACCCTTTATCAAGTAAAAGCGCAGTAATGTATCGTCCATGGATAATGTGTTAAGCATCTAGGGCATAACGCTCTGCTGCGTGGAGGGCATCCGTCAATTACTGGCTGCCGAATGTGAGTCCGTCCAGAAGGTGCGACATTGCAAATCTCGGCTTGCTCCCGAGTGTCGTCACATTGCTTAGAAACAAGACGCATCGAATGGTCCGTAAGTTGCATATGTTATTTACTGGGCAGCAAGCGTGTAGCGGAGAAAACTTTGATGAGTCGGCAATGATCCTGTGTAGAGTAAATACATGACTCCGATAATATGAACCAAAACGAATGTTCACTGCTTATAAATGAAGTGACTGGAATCATAACAGCATAAACAGTTGGATCAGGATATTTAACGTCAATATGATAAATTATAAAGGAATAAAGCATAATGCAAGTGAAAACAAAACTAAAACTACCAGAAAGTTCGGTCTCAAATGGGTGCGGAATAGAAGATAGGTACGATGGAAATCGCAAATGGGACACCATTTGTAGAGTGAAACATAAGTGCTGGTCGCAAAAAGCACTAGTAGATAACAATAAGGACACCGATTATTTTCATATTTTAATTTTGACGGACGCGACATTTTTTGTAATTTACCGGCAGCAAAGTAGATGGAGCACAAAGGAAAGTAGCGCAGAACTAAGAGCGAAATCGGAAAAGAATTTGATGTACCGACAGTAAAATAAAGGTACGATGGGAATATACAAAAACTATTGAAATTCAATGTCACAAATTAATGAAAGAGAAATTTTCCATGTTCACTACATATCACACCTTGTGTACAAGTACTATAGCTGATTACATAACTGGAACTTAACCTGTTCTGATCCTCTTAATTGCCAGATGATTGACAATTTACGGCCTTGTAATATGAAATATGCGTGATGAGAATCCTACGAGGCAGACAATTTTGAGTCCGCGTTTCTTGCATAACATTACGGATAGTTCATTGTCTGCTGTAAGTAAAATAATGTAGAAACATTTACTTTAACTTGTTTTCAACAGACAAAGACGTTCCTAATGATCATATATTACCCGATGTATATCAAAAATATAAATTGGATGCAAACGCAATATCCTAAATGCAACATTTCAATTAGACATGACATCAGCATAAGCTGGATGCATACCAGGAATAATTCGGGTAAACATTGAGTTAATGGCTTTGCATCGAACTGCTTTTTTAGGGCGGTCATGTTTGATACTCCGACATTCGTCTGCCTTCATGTGTTTGTCCCATCGTCGTTGATAACGTTCTTCCGCCGTAATCATACATTACTGGAAGCGTTCCTCTTGTTCGTCACTAAGGCTTCAAGGTCTAAAAGGAATTGATCAAATTGATTTTTTAATTAATACGGCTTGACGTTCATTTGCACCCGAGATCGGGAAATGCCACAATTATTCTGTTTACCAATTCCTCATAATTATCCGATGCTTTGATGCCAAAAATGTTATGTATGTCTGCCACCAATGAATGCACTACATTCATCTCCTCGGCATTTCATCTTTGAGACCAATTCTTCATCACGCACAAGAGCTCGATTTGAGAGTCATCGAATGCATCAGCTATAAGCTACAAATAGACAGAGTGAAGAACAGGAACTATGTACTGAAAACCGTCGCCATGAGTATTCAAAGCTCTCACACACCGTTTCATAAAACAACTTTTATAATGCAATGGAAGAAGTATATATGTTAAGCAAACACTTCAAAATTTGGAAACGAAAGCTCATCAAAATTTGGCAAGGGCCGAATTGTAGTAGGAATACTGAGATAAGAGGTTTTATGCCGAATTTTCTTTCTAATGACTTTTGCGTTAACCATGCAAAAATAACAGTTTGGTATGTGGTTTATAGGTTCTCGCCAATCCATAGGAACTCCAAATGGCAGGATTTTGCTTTACCCTTTCTCCAGTCACAAAGCGTTTCCTCACACCAGTGGCACACAATATGAGGTGCTCCATGTTTTAATGTTCCCAAGGGGCACAATGAAGTAGGCTTTGTAGATGTTTCAAAAATAAAGTAATCTTTTTCATTTGACGAAAGACTGTATAACATCTGCATATATAGCAAAATGCATCAGGTCATTTGCACCCTTATGTCTACCCGAATGAAAAGAAAGTGGACTGGTTAGTAAATTTGTATTTATCTAAGATATCAAATTACCTGAATCTAGGGCATGCGGAAAGCAACTGCTTTTATATTTGACATCCCTAATATCACCTTCAAGTTCTCTAACGTCAGTATGCTGACACAAGTTTGCTGCCCTGCTTTATAGCGATTATTTTATAATTAAGCTTTTCTTCAATTGAGTCAACTGAAGTTAAATTTAACGTTCGGATGAACCCGTATGCGGCAAATAATAATATACGTAAGATAAGTCAAATGCCAATCTGGAAAGACACCAAACGCTTTCTCGCCTTATTTCCGCTGGTCAGTGAAGCGTATTCTCTCAAAAACTATAAGCGTATTGCACCCATAAACGCTCGTTGCTTGCAACGCTAGACAACATCCTATGCCGATAATCCATAACGACCGACAGACGACCAATAAACATTTGAAATTTAACGTAAAATATCCCGACTCATCCTCAAGTGCCATGTGTGTTACTGCCAGTGCGAAAGGCACTGTTTGACCCTGAGGTATCAAGGCTTCCCTTACAAGTGGCCATGAATCCACACCACATTTTGAGGACTGAGAAAACTATTTTTAGCTTATTAATGCGTAGACGGATTTGTTACATTTTATTTGGTACGTATTTGATCGTCCTAGCTTGCAGTATATTTGCAAGAGAACCAATTAACTTAACAAAATCCGTCTAGTACAATGTAAACTATCACAACTGTTACTAATGTCCAGTTGTATTCAAACGTCTGATATTCTCTACGCTGCATTAATTCAAGTTAAGTGGACAGTCTACAAAGTTTTATTGTATACAAGGTTTCAATGCTAGTGAGTTAGAAATGAAAACGTCAAGACCTATCTAACTTTTGCCTATTTAAGTTTATGCAGAATAAACCACAGACACACGGTCGTACTTTCATGTTTCAGCTTTTTAAGTCTGCACAATATAGCAATATTACGTCATGTGATTCGATTAATAATGGGTCTTTTGCGCCTCTCCTTTAACGCATTATTCTAATGAAGATTAAAGTAAAATATTACATTAAAATAAGATCTAAGGCATTTGGTAGGTTTTATAAAGTCTTCAAATGTGTGTTTATTAAAATGAAGAAAGATCAATAAAAGTTGGCGGTATCTATACAAACATATTACATAACAGCAGCATCAATGCAATATTTGTACAATACGCTAAATATTAGAGGCTGTTGGTCTAAACAATATAAGGTATTCATGCCAATCGCGCGCTCATCTATTACGCAATCGCTCAGAAACGTAGGAAATAAATATGTAAAACCAAATTTTAAAACATTTTGGAAACGATATGTCTGCTTGTTTGTAGCATGTAGTATGTGCTTGGCATTATTTACCTATTGGATGCACATTACACTCAATAATGGATGCGTAGCATTTGCAAGCAAACACAACAGACGTTACTTTTACTAAGAGATAATTTCATCTATAATAACACAATCCAAACTGATCTAGGATTGTTCATTGGTCTGTAAAAATCAACAACAAAAATGGTCAGTTTATTTTTAAGCGAAATTCATGAATAAATTACGAAAAATATCTTTATTTCGAAAAAACGCCCTCTTTGCCTAAATAACTCCTATTTTAATATTATTTATCGCATCCACTTTTGTGTGGAGCTAAGAGCGGAGTGCCACTTAGGAAAATTTTCTCTCATTGTATTTGAAGTGAGATTTAACATGACCTGAATTGCTGACTCGGCATCAACATTCCAAGGAAGGGTACGTTGTGTCCAAAATGGGTTTAATGCACGCCACGCTCGTGTGCGGATACGTGAAAACTGAACGATCATCCTGACGGGAACTGATGATTGTTTACCGTTGCACTTCCATTCGCTCTTCAAAGAACTGAGATGGAATTATTGCGGTTGAAAATATAAGCACGCAGATAAACGAGATGAAGTACTTAATTGCTGTACCTTCCAATAGCAAAGTGGATGATTACTAAAGATATTGCTAGACAAGAGATAAAGTTATGTAATTTTAAATAGAAATGCTTCCGCCTTGCAAAGAAGAATTGTAAAAATGCATAACTTTAGAATATAGTCATAAATAACCCTGGTAGACTCATGTGTGTTGAACTGAAATGCTGCAAAATTGCGCTTCGAATTTCTATCACAATAATAGCGTATTCATTCGCGGCCGCTCAGACATCTATTCTGGGTGCGCAAATTTTAACACATGAGATGGAAATGTTGCAATTTATGGCCACGTTATGTACGGGTAAAGCAACAACAACTTTTCCATTTATTTTTATTTAAATTTAGTAATACTTTGATAGTTATTTCGTTGATAACATTTATGGCAAAGAGCAATAAAACAATAGCATCAAGCTAGTTAATATTATGACAACTGAAACCAAAGTATGCTTAACTGCTTGCGTTAAGTCATTTTGAAAAACGGTAAATACAAAATGTTTATTATGGCAAACATGCCACATTCGGACCCCAGAATAGATTAATGGTGGATGTTTGTGAGTAGTGTAAAGTTCGAAGAAATTAGAAGACAAGAATAAAATTCACGCACAATAATATGCCTCGACGGGGAGTCGAACCCCGGTCCACGAGTTTCCGGTCTGCTGCTCTACCACCTGAGCTACCGAGCCCTGACGATTAGGTGCGCAAATTTGAACACATGGCTTCTGCTTGGTGCGAGACGTGTTGCCAATAAGCTCACAGAACCTGTCCTGATGTTGCAGATTGGCTCACTCACCCGTCACTTCCAAATAGACCGAAGTTCCTGTCCTTCAGACGTCCACTGGGCGATGGTAGATTAATGGTGGATGTTTGTGAGTAGTGTAAATTTCGAAGAAAGTAGAAGCCACGACTAAAATTCACGCACAATAATATGCCACGACGGGGAGTCGAACCCCGGTCCACGAATGTCCGGTCCGCTGCTCTACCACCTGAGCTACCGAGCCCTGACGATTAGGTGCGCAAATTTTAACACATGGCTTCTGCTTGGTGCGCGACGTGTTGCCAATAAGCTCACAGTACCTGTCCTGATGTTGCAGATTGGCTCACTCACCCGTCACATCCCAATAGACTGAAGTTCCTGTCCTTCAGACGTCCAATTGGCGATGGTAGATTAATGGTGGATGTTTGTGAGTAGTCTAAATTCCGAGGAAATTAAAAGTCACGACTAAAATTCACGCACAATAATATGCTTTGACGGGAGTCGAACCCTACCATCAACCATTGAACATCTGAAGGACAGGAACTTCGGTCTATTGGGAAGTGACGGGTGAGTGAGCCAATCTGCAACATCAGGACAGGTACTGTGAGCTTATTGGCAACACGTCGCGCACCAAGCAGAAGACATGTGTTAAAATTTGCGCACCTAATCGTCAGCCCTCGGTAGCTCAGGTGGTAGAGCAGCGGACCGGAAATTCGTGGACCGGGGTTCGACTCCCCGTCGAGGCATATTATTGTGCGTGAATTTTAGTCGTGGCTTCTACTTTCTTCGAACTTTACACTACTCACAAACATCCACCATTAATCTACCATCGCCCATTGGACGTCTGAAGGACAGGAACTTCGGTCTATTGGGAAGTGACGGGTGAGTGAGCCAATCTGCAACATCAGGACAGGTACTGTGAGCTTATTGGCAACACGTCGCGCACCAAGCAGAAGACATGTGTTAAAATTTGCGCACCTAATCGTCAGGCCTCGGTAGCTCAGGTGGTAGAGCAGCGGACCGGAAATTCGTGGACCGGGGTTCGACTCCCCGTCGAGGCATATTATTGTGCGTGAATTTTAGTCGTGGCTTCTACTTTCTTCGAACTTTACACTACTCACAAACATCCACCATTAATCTACCATCGCCCATTGGACGTCTGAAGGACAGGAACTTCGGTCTATTGGGAAGTGACGGGTGAGTGAGCCAATCTGCAACATCAGGACAGGTACTGTGAGCTTATTGGCAACACGTCGCGCACCAAGCAGAAGACATGTGTTAAAATTTGCGCACCTAATCGTCAGCCCTCGGTAGCTCAGGTGGTAGAGCATCGGACCGGAAATTCGTGGACCGGGGTTCGACTCCCCGTCGAGGCATATTATTGTGCGTGAATTTTAGTCGTGGCTTCTACTTTCTTCGAAATTTACACTACTCACAAACATCCACCATTAATCTACCATCGCCCATTGGACGTCTGAGGGACAGGAACTTCGGTCTATTGGGAAGTGACGGGTGAGTGAGCCAATCTGCAACATCAGGACAGGTACTGTGAGCTTATTGGCAACACGTCGCGCACCAAGCAGAAGACATGTGTTAAAATTTGCGCACCTAATCGTCAGCCCTCGGTAGCTCAGGTGGTAGAGCAGCGGACCGGAAATTCGTGGACCGGGGTTCGACTCCCCGTCGAGGCATATTATTGTGCGTGAATTTTAGTCGTGGCTTCTACTTTCTTCGAACTTTACACTACTCACAAACATCCACCATTAATCTACCATCGCCCTTGGACGTCTGAAGGACAGGAACTTCGGTCTATTGGGAAGTGACGGGTGAGTGAGCCAATCTGCAACATCAGGACAGGTACTGTGAGCTTATTGGCAACACGTCGCGCACCAAGCAGAAGACATGTGTTAAAATTTGCGCACCTAATCGTCAGCCCTCGGTAGCTCAGGTGGTAGAGCAGCGGACCGTAAATTCGTGGACCGGGGTTCGACTCCCCGTCGAGGCATATTATTGTGCGTGAATTTTAGTCGTGGCTTCTACTTTCTTCGAACTTTACACTACTCACAAACATCCACCATTAATCTATTCTGGGGTCCGAATGTGGCATGTTTGCCATAATAAACATTTTTTAGTTATCGTTTTTCAAGATGGCTTAACGCAAGCAGTTAAGCATAATTTGGTTTCAGTTGTCATAATGTTAACTAGGTTGATGCTGTTGTTTCGTTGCTCTTTGCAATAAATGTTATCAACGAAATAACTATCAAAGGATTACTAAATTTACATAAAAATAAACGGAAAATTTGTTGTTGCTTTACCCGTACATAACGTGGCCATAAATTGCAACATTTCCATCTCATTTTAGTTGGCGGTACATCAGACATTCTGAACCTTAATGAAAATAACACGGATTTTTGCTTTGTTCTGAAGAACGGGACAACTGTTTATGAGCCTACAGCAGGTGCAAAATTTTTAGCAGTGGGACCGTTCCATATTGATAAAACTTTTGAACTGGATTCACAAACCCAAAGTGTAATCAACCACAAAATAAAATGTGCTAATTATTCTTCTGAAAATAATTGCACTTTTCCAGATAATGCTTTTCGACAACTTCACTTCTTGCACTAAGCTCTATAAACAGTCTGTAATTTTTCGTATTTATTTCTAGGACCTAAAATCATTTTAGAAGAATTTCCAGGTATTGAAAACCTTATCTGTTTGTCTACATTAACATACATATGATCAACAAAATATATTCTTTGCACAGTGGAATACCAAGTAAACTTTAATTCATGTTACTGCGCTGTTCAATGACAAATCGACCATATTGTGTCCGGAATACCGAGGCAATAATTGAACTAACTATATCCATGAATTAAGCTTTTATCAGTATACTTTTTACTATGGGGCACAATTACAATAAAAATCATAGAACTAGCTAAAGTAGGCCTTAGTAACAAACAATATGTACAAATGTGAAAGTTGAAACTTGCAGTTGGTGGGAGTGGTCACGTTGCGCATCACTTTTGCATTATCAATTGAACAAAGACGAACGATTCTTCTTCTGTTCTGTTACATCCCATATTGAATGCTCAGTGAATCAGGCTTGCAGAAAACCCTCCAACCTGTTGACCATGCACAAGCCCTCATCTAACCAACAAGCATTGTCCGATATGGACAACCTCTCATTGGAAGCGAAATAAATGCGGTTAACTAAAAATGAACTACCTAAATATTTACGATATTTCAAAATGCTTTATATGGTAACACATATACTACGTCGCACAACAGCCACCACGGCAAAGGAAATTACTATGACGAAAGCATACCATGCATACATGAGGCTGAGAACATTTAGTGAGTTAATCCCCATTTCATCTTACTTTAATTCATAATAGTAATATGGTTCCAAAACTAATAATACGTCAGAGGTATTTAATACAAAACACACGGTCCGCAGTTAAATAACATATTAATCAAACATTTTGCTGTCTTTATTGCGTTAAAATGGTGTCGGTTATTGTAAAAATGAATATTTGTACCCAAGCCATTTTATACATTATGATTGGTAAATTTTGAACCAGGTTAAAAGCGGCCCAGTAAAACTGATCCGATTATTATGTACATGGGAAATGCTAACTTAAATTACAAGACCGCTTTACAAGCACAAATTCCTTGTTGCCTAATTCTTGCACAATTAATATCTCTTTAGGAAGAATCGGAAAGTAGACGGTTGCGAATAATTTAGATGGGTTAAGGTACATTTTAGTACAAAGAAAGCAAAATAACAAAGATTATGGTGTAAAGTAACAATAAACATGGAGAAATGTGGAATTTCAAATATTCGTAACTCTTAAAATAGCTAAGGTATGTGGGCAGACAAGGTAGCACTTCAACGGTAAACCGTTAAAATGAGAACTATCTTCATATTGAACCATTTAAATGAATTAAAAGCAAAAACGTCCCACATACAGTTGGAAATATATGATAATTTATAACAAAGGGCACTACGAAAATAAATTAACTGGGTTATTGGCACAGCATACGTTGCTTAATCTACGTTAAATTCATCTCTTGCAGGCACACTTGTCTTTCATATATTGAGCACGGGTAGTAATACAGTACAAAAGGGCTAAAGATATCGTTTATCTAAATCACCGATGTGCGCAAATATGACACTTGTCATCATTGTGTCTTCAAGCCATGTGAGCGCAGGGTATGAAGTGGTGTAGCTGAAAGAGAAGTCCAAGATAAATTTATTTTGACCATCCTTACGAGGTGCCTAAGTTTTCATAGAGTAGCGATGGGTTGTCATTCTTAGTGGATGGAATTTATGCAGCACAACGATGTTCCTATGTTTTAATGGGTCATGCTTGTGTCGTAAGTTTGTGTAATATGGAAATATGTGACCATGTAGGAGGAAGTAAGTAGAGATAGGGATACTAAACCTTGTAAAATATCACATGCTATGTGAACAAGGTGGGTCTAAGTTGTATTGACAAACATTTATTCTTATGTTTATCTGTACATTTGTATTGTGCATTATGCGTGTGGTTAGATCTTACCAGGCCGATTCTCAAAGAATTTTTAGTCTGTGCAATAACACAAAACAAAGCTTTAATTTTATGTAAAGTTAATTGATCTTATAGTTGCTTGTTAAGCGTCCCAATGGAAGATCAACTTTTGACAGCCAGAGTAGATATGTTTCACTGCTTTGGATATGCATGGCAAAATATGTACTGTTCTCGTGTGCAGCAACCTGAGAGCATCAGTAGATTCTATTTGTTTCTTTGGTTATAGGGTGCAGATTCTTAGAATACCGACTGATATTAACTACTATGCCAGTCGATAAACATTTTTAAATAACAGAAACAAATTTAGGTTTTATCTTTGCGGCTATATCGGATTGCATTTCACATGTGGCATCACTTTATGGTTGAGTTTTGAGGTGCGTGTCAAATATTTGTATGCAACTGAAAATGATGTCACAGTACAGTAATAATGATTTGGCGTATAGATTGAATAATAGAAGACTACCTTCGCTTGTTGTGAACAGGCGATCTATTGTCCACTGTATATTCAACTCATTCCTTAAAATTCAACAGACTTGGGTAAGGAAGGCGTAAGCCACTTTTCAAATAACATAAATAAGCTGGGATTTCCTGCAGACAAATTCAGGCAGAACTCTACATCCATAGAAAATCCTACTACAATTTTATGATAAAAATTTCATGGGAGATCCGACACACCATTATTTTAGTGAAAATAGGTCAATTCGAATCTAATATATGAGGGACAAATGCATTTGCAAAGAGATAAGGTTTACCATATCTTATTGCAGGGAAGAGATCATTTACTTATATCGATAAATGAAGGAGGCCGGGCACACTATCTTTTACTATTCCACTAATAGCATCTTGTTTCTCGACCGAGCCAAGGTTTATTGTCTCTTCGCTTTCATCCAGTAAGTTTCTAACCAGAATATTAGTGAACGGGCAAATGAAGTTTATCAATAGCGCTCTATTTTCAACTCTGGCAAAGGCCCTTTGTAAACCTGAGTAAACTACCATACAGACGTTATCAAGACATCTTAACTTCTTAAACTGATCAAGGTAACCCATATAGTAAGTAAAACGTGAACGTTTTGAAGCAATGGGCGCTGTAAAAATGACAAAAGATTGTTTGTTGTTAAAAATGTAGCGTTTTTATTTTTAACGAGGTACTAGAAGATTCGGGAAATTAAAGCAGTATGCTTTGTGGTCTGGTAATTTTTGATGTTTTGTCTATGCGTGATTATTTAGGGTCGTGCTACTACCGCCAGTTTCCTCTTATAGGGATAACCCCCAGGTGTCACTTAGCTATTAAACAAGTTTAGTAGTAAGTAAAGGAGATCAATTCCAACGTACCTCAGAATTACGAAGTTGATTACGTCTGGATCTGGATGCAGTGATATCTTTAAAGCGGTAAGTTGACGCTTGATGTAACCATTGTCGAAATCTACGAGCGAGATACACGTCCCATGGTATTATGTTGGGTGATTCCAATGTGTATCGTTCACAGTAGTATAAGAACCATAAAAATGACATTTGCTCACTTCAACTGCAGCTTCAGGAGTACCGATAAGATCACCCTCAGGTTTAAAAGTTGCGCTGTAGGTTTTGTTGTGTGCAGCTCCGATTTAACTTAATCGAGTTATTTCAGGTACTGGTCGAGCGGGTTTTATTATATCAGTCACTTCATTCTTGAGACAAAGTTTATAACGCAGCTGTCCGTTCAATCCTCCTATATGGTTGTGAAACCTGGCTCTTCAGGTCGACAGACATAAAGAGGCTCGTCACATTCGATCAACGCTGCCTTCGCAAATTAGCTCGTCTGGTGAGAGCACTGCATACTCAATGAGCGTGTTCGGCGTAGCGTATTTGGTGCAGGAAGAGCGAGTGTACCGCTTAGCATGATTATATCACGCACCAGGCTCCGATGACTGGGCCACGTGTTGTGCATGCCAGAACACCGACTTCCGCGAAGTGCATTGTTTGAACGCCGGGGGTGCGTTTGCGAGAGGAGGATGGGATGCTAAGCGATGACTTGGTCGAGAGGAATAAAAACCCTCATTTCGAAACTGCCGCCCGTTGGTGCATCCCGACTGCCTGGTTAGGGTTCTAAGGACGATGAACACGATTGGTTGGACACACTTGCTGCAGTCGGCCCCAATGGCGCTTGTGTTGTGAGCTTTTTGTCCATCGCCTCCCTTTAGGTTGCTCCTCCAATCCCGATCCCATGCAAATTGCATAATATAATATATGATGTCTCATTTTTGTAGTGTAGTCTGTGTAATTTGTCGGATAACTTTTATGCTCAGGTGTGTTTCTCACTCTCAGCTAACATGTACTGACAATGATGATGATGAGACAAAGGACTCCTAATTTTTCATATATTATTATGCCACAAATCATTAGTTTGTTAAACATGTTTGTAAAGAACTATTATCGTAAGTTGGTGCTGTTTTTCTTGGGGCTGCAAAAGGTTTCAAGTACAAGTTAAAGCAGGGGAAAGTGCTTCGATGCATTAATTCATGTTCTCCTAAAATGCTTGCTTTAGAATACACGAATGAATCATTCTACCAAGAAATAGGCAGAGAAGCACCATAGTTACTCCAGTTAATTTAACTAAAATTGTCCACGTGTATCAACGGAGCTTTAAGTGCATCTGATATGTTAGTTTCGCAATTGGCAGCATTATGATCACTGCAGAGTAGGCAATCTAATACGTTGATAATGTCAACTGTTGGACCAGCAGTGAATAAGAGGTCGACTGTAATTTGCAACTTTGTGAAGTTATGACCTCTTGTTTCTAGCCACTTTCAAGCAAACAAGTCAAAATGCTGGCTTGGCTTCTGTAACTTTGCGCATTCTCCATGCAATTTAGCTAATGTGAAATTGTCTCCAATTAGGTTAATGCCAATGGTACATACAGACGCATATCTCATTGTGTTTTGAAGCAATCCGTTTGAATTGCGCAAGAGTTCAGTGTTAAATAAACGCAACCAACCGATCTTCTATTAGTGTAGGGAGGCGGAAGGCAGTACTTATTCGGAAGACAGAAGGAACGCGGAAACAGGAACAGGCGCAAGGAGAGACGGCAGGCGAGCCACGCTGGCCTAAAGGACGAGACGGGAAGGGGGTCGCAAGTGGCGAACGGTAGTGATTCTAATCCAAGCAGAATAAAATGAGTATTCGTCTCAAATGCAATAAATCAGACAAAAGCGAAGCTTGCAGAACCTTTCCCATGCAGTGACGCATCAACATTTAAGCAAATCACCAGCTTTCGAACGACTCCGGGCCGATCAGACTGGGACGCGTAAAAGCGGAGATACGGAGGTGAAATTGACAGGGAATAGTCCACTATGAGGTCCCGAAATCGCATAGACGTGTCGCGAGCGGACGCCAGGAGATATGGTGCGTCGTGGGATGGAAAGGTGGCTCATTCTTTTGCACCTGCGTGTGTGGTCGGATAGCTTGTGTTCGCGTCAATAAAGCTTGCGCTTCATTGCCGCTTCGTTCCTCCCACAATATTACCCGAGATTACGTTTATACAAATGGACTGAGCGGGGATGAGCATTTTTCCTCGCTGCGTTTTAAAGCAGTGTAGTTTTTCATACACTAAATTATATAAACAGCTCCCCTACAATGGTTAATATCCTTTCTGAAGGAGTAATAGCCTTGGTTAGCAATAAGTTGGCCCCCAATCTAACTGTTACGTAATATTGTTCATAAGAAGGATTTGAATTTAATGACGGGCAACGAGCAACTGCGCAAGTGCATCTTACTTATTAGAGAACGACAATTGATAAAAGGATATATAATACGTTTACATAATATGGTATTTAACCTACCCTCTGTTCATCGAATAGGCCAGTCCCTATGTCAGTGACTATCATATTTTAAGTATATAGCGATTGTGTTGAATGGGGCTTAAGTTGCAAGATAAAAGCTTGTGGCTGGGTGCGATTAACTTGAAAATAATGTTTTATACTAGAGAACATGAGAGCCAATTGACAATAGATTTATAGGGCTTATGTGTCCTTGTGGAGTTTTCACGCACCTGGTTCTATCCATGTAGTGAATGGCATACATGAGGGTATAGCGGTGCATTCCTCAAATCTGGCGATCCAGAATTTGACATGCCTACTCTGTCTAAGGTTGGCACAGTATGCTTAACAGAAAGAACCTGGAACTAGGATCTGCTAGATGGTCTACATTAACTGACACTAGTTAGCCCAGGTCCTCAATTTGGAGCGAACTTCGGTCGTTCACCATGGCGGACACATGTGCTGTGGTAATCAATCAAAAATAACTGTTAGCAAATTTAAATGTTCAACGCGTTGCGGATTTATGGTGTTCGGAAATCAGCACAAACAACGTAAGTGTTCACGACATTCGTGACTGTGGTAACAGAGGCTGTAGATGGTCCACGGCGTTTTCATTAAAGTATGACCCGTTCTATCGAAGAGTATAGCTTGTAGCCTTTTACTTGCAACAGCTTATCATGCAGCATACAAACCCGGAGAAGTATTTGCATTAAGAGTTATCGAATGCGGCTGCAAAACCTACAGCTTTAATCATGTGCACTTAAGTAAATCTGTACTGCCACAAACCTGTTATTTTAATTAGAGTTAATTACAAGTATATTGATTTCCGCCCTACTTCAGCACCAATTTAAATCTGTTTTTAACAATAGTAAACTAACTTAAAATCAATAATTACCCATTAACATATCGTGAGTATTCGTGGGTAATGTAGGTAACGTTAAGTGTATTCAGCGAATCGAATGCATTTGGTATTAAACACCGAGAAAATAAATTAATGTGGTTAACATTCCATTTGATCCTAAAGTTGGCAGCTTCTTATTTCTGGCTGTCTAATGTTTCAACTGAAACGCGAATACTCATGTTTGAAGTGTAATTATATTTGTTTAATATTGTAGCCTCAATATGATGACGAATCCTTTTGTAGCCCAAGTTTAGAGGATAGATATTTGAAAATAAATTGGTCTCTAATCAATGGAATAACCTAAACGACAATCGAAATTTGGCAATGTATGCTAAGATATTTTCTTAAGATAGGTTGAATACACGATTAAATGACCGGACAAATTATGGTTATTTCAAAGCACCGTTCAATGCAAGTGATTCAGAGAGCACTATGGAATCCGTCAAGTAATAGCGGCTCCATAGCTTACGATTGTCCACCGTACGTGCAATACTGAACGATCCAGAATTCAATAAAACAGCAAGAATGTCATCAACTTTGTGTGTTTCGAGGCATTTAGGTTAAACACAATATTATATATCTTAAGCTATTTCCAGAGCTACAGCATTTTGAATACGGTGCAATGTTTAAGGTTGGAACCAGCCTCCGAAGGCGCATTTCTAGCAACTATTCAGTACGCTAAGCTAACGGATAATGAATAATTATACGGAAAAGTTAATAGCAATTTGAAACCGCTAGTAGCTAACTACTTGGAGAATCCCATTACAATAAATTCTGTTACGCAGCAACTCAAAACCACTCATCGTTTATATCACAAGATATTGCAAAATCAATAAATAACCCAACTTGGTTCACAACACCTCCGGTGACAATTTAAATATACTAACTCCGGTGTCATATCATGCTAAGGAAAAGTTTTCACTTTACATATATTTATCCCTAACATAACGTGAGTAACTTAGAATAATCGAACTAAGCAACAGTAGAACTTTTTGATATTTCATATCCTCCGCCTGTTCGTGGTTTCTATGCAGCCCATATATGCCATATGATTTTACCACACAATCCACGATTATCAAATACGACCAGCTGTTACTTAAGAAATGGTCACAAATCTAAGTAAATGCCATTGTTTCTTGAAGACTAACAAGAGTAGCGCTAATCGTTATCCTAGCCGAGCTATAGACAATACATGCTATTACTCTTTAGTACTGGGGGAGAAATTTAAAGTAGTGTTTATGCACTACGTTAAGTAGCTCCGTGTGTAAATATAGCAATTCAAAGGAGAAGAAGGGAAACCTTATGCATTGTTGTGTTGGTATTTAAATGCTTGGCTCACGTAAATAATTATGTGTAACTCGTATTCATTGAACAATGGAATAAAAGTGTACTACTGGTTAGAGGGTCAGGCTCAGAAAACCTTACAGCATAGCACAGTTAGCTACAGAAAAACGTTGCTGACCGAATTGTTCGTTTAACATTATGCGCAACTAATCCTACACAATAACAAAACGCATTTGCTTTCATTTATGGAATGCTGGTAAATGGAGCGGATATTTACGTTGTCAGTTCTCCAGATGCACACAAATAATAGTAAGCAATAAAGACAGCTTGTTGCATAGGTATAAGTTTACATGCTACCTCGATTGGTGGAGGCCTGTAAAACAAGTTGGAGCAGTTGGAGGCAAAATCGTTTTCGGTGTATTTGTAAAGCATTAGAGTGGGGGACAAGCCGCGTTATGTCATATTTAAGGCTTAGTCATAGCGGCCAGCAGCCGTCTTCCTCTGCTCAGTTCCATTAGTCACTGACTAGTTATAGAAATATATGGGGTTTAAGTGTGGTAGAATCCAGCTGGTGCGCGCTACTGACTGGTCAAAATAGGAAGAAACGGCGGTCAGGGGTTTTCTTGGATGTGTAGTGGCTGTGTGGCTGAGTCTATCTAGGAGGAAACTGCTTATTGGATCTGCTAGCCAGTTCTCAGACGGGTTGCCATGGTAACTATATGATAAGTTCAGAAAGTCTTTCATCTCTGACCATCTTGGTAGACAAACAAATCACGGAGACATCTCATTTCGTTTTATTGCGAGGTCAACATTAGCTGCTTGCGCATGGATTTTTGTTACAACAAATTATTGTGCAGCGGCAACAGCAAAGGTAAATCGGATTCATTGGGACAGAGCGTCATTGTCAGGAAGCTGCGCAAAAATAGAAAAACGCTAGTGTAGAAAACTACGAGCTGCGTTGTTGGTTGGCGCGAGGAACAGAACAGCAGCTTACCTGATCCGCGTTGCTTTAGTTTGGGATATTGAACAAAAGCAAGCTTGAGTATACCAATTTGTAAGCCTGAACTGCGTGAATCACGACTTTATTAGATATTTGCAAAATTGTGATGAGCAGAAACTATCCTTATAACTTCCGAAGCAAACGGAGGTGGTAATTTCGGTTTTTCAGCATAGTGTTGACTGAGCTGAACGACCTGACTTCTACCTGGAACGCAGAATCAATTCACCATTCTTTAGCACATTCTGCATAAACTGGTCTCAGAGATAAAAGTGCACTTTGGCTGGCGACACATACTTACAACAAAATTTCTGTTATTAATCTTGTGTGAACTCACATTTTGGATTAAGAAGCAATGTTAATTCCTACGTCATATTTCGTGATCTTGTACTAACCGTCTCTGGCTAAACATTAGCCCTATAAGTAATAATGAAGATGGAGGCGAAATGATTTTACTGAAATATAGAAAGAAACTCCTGACGACTACTGATCATTATGAGTCGTTCCACTTCAAATTAAACCAGCCAGGATATCAGTAAGCAGCCAAAACATTTAACCTTCACTGGAAAACGAGAGGTGCAGATATATACTGTAGCAACATTACCAATGCGAAAACTGGATTTTGATAAGTAATCAGGCTGGATTAATTCTTTATTTTGCTTCAGCTATAGCGCATCTTCGTTTAGCTACTGTTGCAGTTAACAGCCCACTGTTGCTTGACTGGCTTGACACAAGACATACTAAATGCCCACAACAGTGTTAGATTTTCCATGTCCTTTAGCAGCGTCGTTGCAGATATCCTTCCATCAACTTTTAAAGCAATAGCTGTGGACCAAATAGTGCTAGTCATGGGGTTCTAAAAACCTAACAACTTCAACAGCTATGGCACTGATTATATTCAACAACATGGTGGGAATATGCAGAGCATCAATAAAGGATTTTTCTTTAAAAACGCTTGACTGAATTTACAGTTAATAGCTTCGTCAGTGCGTATTGAATTTGACCTTCGATGGAACCGCTGTTTAGCAGGAAAAGCAGCTTCATACATTTCATACAGCGGTTAGCAGTTATTCTGGACAATAAACCCATCTACGTGACTGCGGGATAAAGATACTTGATTTTGGGGCGTGTGGCCTCAAATGTAAATTGACCGATTTCTCAGCGGTTTGAATCTGTCAGTAAGTTAAGAGAAGCCTGGAGGTATCACTCTTTTCAATGTGCGAATGATGTTATCTTACGAGTAGGTAACCTTCCTAATTGAACAGAAAAGTATGGCTTGTCATATATATTTTATTTATTTATCTTAAAAGATAAACGTGGTGTGTTGTGTATGCTGCAACAATATGTGCTCCAAATTCAGCGAAGAGCCGTGCTGCGATTTTTATAATTTGATTTTCTTGAATGCCACTCCTTATTTTGGATTTTTCTATGGTACAGAATAACATAGTCATCAAACATATCTTGATCAAACTGCTGAGCATACCAATGTACTCCATTCATTTATCATCGGCAGAACTGCCTTCCAAGCTATTTTCTTTAAAAGCATTGAGTGTAAACCGGGTTCTGTGGTTGTCCAAAAATAGTATTGCATTCCTGTTTATTATCGTTGTAACACGGAACATAAAAACAACCTTACAACCTAATACCAATATTCTAGTCATTGAACAATATCATCATCATCATACACGTTAGCTGGAGGTGAGGAAGACCTCAGCTACTGTGCCGCAATACGCATAAAAAGAAAAAATGTAACTGATGCAAGCCGGCTGAGCTGCAGGTAACGGATGGGCATCGTTCCGGTAAGCTACCAGCCGGCTACTGTGCATCAAAAGAAATTCTTATGCAAAATTGTATAAAAGTAAATAATGAGATCGTGATTGGAGGAAGAGTATAAGAGGGATGGGGTAGGACAAAGATACTCACAGCACGAACGCCACTGAGGTCGGCTCCTTGCCATATCAGCAAGTGTGTCCAACCAAACGTGTTCATCGTCTTTCGGACCCCAACCAGGGAGCAGAGTCGTTCCAACTGAGACCAGCTCAGAAGTGAGGGCCTTCAATTATCCGGACCAAGTTATCGCTTGGTCACCTCTCCTCTTCTTCCATCCACACTCCCGGCGTGCAAACAACGCACGTCGCGGGAGTCGGTGGGCTGGCATGCGTAACACGTGGCCCAGCCATCGGAGCCTGGTGTGTGAAATAAAAGTGCTAAGCGGTTCATTTTCTTTTCCTGTGCCGTAAACTTGGCGTTGAACACACTCGCTGCTCACAAGGTGTTCCCACCAGATGTGGCCTAAATTACGAAGACACCGGTGGTCGAATGTAACTAGTCCCTTCAGGTCCGCTACTTTAAGCCGCCAGGTTTCACAACCGTACAGTAGGGTCGAACATACTGCTGCATTGTACAATCAACCCTTCAGAACAAGAGTGATGTCGCGCCCGCGCCATAAGTGGCGAAGGTCAGCAAAAGCGCTCCGAGCTTTTACTATACGGTTCGTGATCTCATCCTCAATCCCACGGGCGCTGATACAACTTCCCGGGTAGTTGAATATGTGAACGACTTCTAGCTGATCCCCATCAACGGTCAGGAGGAAGGCTTTGCATTTCGAGGGTGCGAAGCAAAGCCCGAAGTGACGAACAGCTAGTGCTAATCTGTCCAGTGCGCTTGGCACGTTTGTGAGCTGTCACAAATGAGGGCAATATCATCAGAATACTCTACGCCAAGAAGTCGTTCTCCTGGGACTAGCTCCACACCTTCAAATTCGTGTCCTGTGAACGCGATTTCCATGACTTCGTCAACAGCAAATTTGAAGAGGAAGGGGATAGCGGACATCCTGGTCTCACGCCGCTGGAGTTATTAAAGGGCGACGACAACTCGTCGTAAGCCCTCACTCTGCCCGAGCTACGAGCATATAATGCTCGGATAATATGCATATACTTCTCAGGGACATCTTTCCTGAGTAGATAGTCCCAAAGTGCATGTCTATCCACCGAAACGAATGCACCTTTGATATCGAGGAGTACGACAATAGTGGGTCGCCAATATATGTGACGGTGCTCCAAAAACTGACTCAAGGTGAAGATCTGGTCAACGCAGCCACGACCTCGACGAAACCCAGCTTGCTCTTCACGAATCTGGCTTTCACGAGTGCCAGTCAGTCGGTGAAGGATGACAGAAGCAAGCAGTTTGGAGGTGATGGAGATCAGACTGATTCCTCTATGGCTGCCGCATTCCGATCGTGAGCACCCTTTGAAAATTGGGACTATGACGGAGCGGCTCCAATCGGTTGGGGTAGTTTCCTGCTCCCACAGTTTGACTAGTTACTCGTGTAAATTATCCATAAGAGCAGTGCCCCCGAATTTAAACAGGGCTAAAGAAAGATCATCAGCTCCCGCGGCTTTCTTTAACTTCAACAGTTCGATCTCAAGTTCGAATTCTGAGCTAGTGGGTGGTTCTAAATTGACAGCCCAGGGAGCGTGGCGATTACTGGCCGTCGATAAATCTAACCATTCCGACCGTTTAAATTGCTTTTCAAAGTGCTCAGTCCAACGAGCCAAGCTTTTTGTTAAGTTGTGGATAGGCTGTCCACTCTCGGCACAAATCGTTTCCCTAACACCAGGTCTCCTGCTGCCAGTTTACTGTATCAGACGGAATAACTTATAATGGTTACCAAGGGCAGCGGCCATTTCCATCTCTGTTGCACGGTTAGACCACCAGGATTCGCGGTCTCTCTTCAGGCTAGCACGGAGTTTTGCCCGGAGCTCTTTGCGAGTTTCATTGTATTCGCTTCCAGCCGGAATATGCCGGATGAAACAATATATCTTCCCCCAAATTATTTGTCCGGATGCTTCACAAAAGTTGGGGCTGCACCCTATATGAACGGGTCACTTCTTCCATTTCGTGTAAACTTTGCAGTTCACTGACAAATACTCGTCGTAAACTTCAATACCGAATGATCGCATTCATTAAGCATCCAGAATTTGCCATCTTAACTTTAAATTAGGTATCTTTCCTGCTGATATATATGGAAGGGCGTAGGTGACCCCTGCATTTCATTTTTGAGAACATTGGAAACTCACTACCGGTTAGTTTGAGACTTCTCCATTTCTAAATGCTGGGTTGCTAATAAGTTTCGGTTAACATCTGTTCTGCTGTCGTGCACACTTTTTGAGTTATTCGGCAGGTCGTCATCATTTCACGACTAGAGGTATGGGGCAGTCAATTGGCAAAACCTTACAACAACTAAACGGTGGCCCTTTCAGAGGCTTGTTTGGGTGTTGGATGGACCAGCATGAGTAAAGGTAATGTATTTTCCCAATCACCTCCTTTTCAGTCAGCCAATTTATACTCCTTCTATTGTTCCGCTGCTACAAAGCATATGTGTGCGAATGTTAAGGCGTTGTCCGCGGCAATTTGATATCAAATTCCGCTACAGAGATGCGGATTTATTTTAAGTCATAGAACGGACCCTGGTTTGGTAACTTGACTTCTGCGATTCCTTGATCCGCTATCCCACGTTTCATGAATAGTAAATATTGTATGATAGAAGCGAGCAGAAATTTGATGTGTACAACACAGTGTGGGTATTTACACAACTTTATTTAAAGTATAGACAATCTGTTGATATTTAAATCGTGCCACAGTCTCCTTTGCGACAGTGTAGTGTTTCGGCGTTGCTCACTCCCATCCCTGCAATCAACAACGCGTTTCGCGCCTATTTTACTCATCAGATAGAGATAGCCTGAGCTGTTAGTCATAATAGGCACGGAGTATTTGACGGTTGCCACCATGATCCCTATGCGGTTGATCCCCGCCAGCGGCTTTTGAGGCACCAGTTAGAACTTGATTTTCAGAATAATATTATGAAATCGTTCATGTTCACTGGTTGTTAACAAAATATGTTAACACAGCTTTCACTAAAAATATTTTGTGTTCATGATCGCATTTTATGTGCGCCTAAGTAAAGGCTATTTTATGCTGAAGCTAACTGTGTGGCTTAGACCAATTTTAAACGACCGGTTGCATAGTCCAGTACTTGGTCCAAGTTATATTCAATACCAATGAAGGTACAGTCTGGTTCAGACTACCTTTCTCCAACTTCGAATGCTTACATTCCATTAGAGTAGCGCAAATTCCCCTGCATCAGACATGCGCGGCTTTTGACTCGAGATATTTATTACCTCGTCTATTTGAAGGTACAACCTTTGGCATACTTTCTCCTGCTTAGGAAATGGCTAGTTAGAAAGCAACTTTGGACACCGTGAAGTCAGTCGCACACTATATGAAAACAAATTCATTCTTATTAAGAATATTAGTATTTCTGCTTTCTAAGTGCATGGTCATCGTAGGTAACAACAGAATTACATCGTGGTAACTGTATAGCAATTTATTCCCACGACTTTCAGAAATGGCTACACAACTTAGGTCAGAATAGCTCTAATTACTATGTTGAATAGTTGCATACTCACGCGCATTTAGGCAAATCACCAGAGTTATCGTTTGCAAAAATACCAGTTAAATGGTAACTTGAAACAAGTTGAAGCATATTAGTAAATTAAGGACTTTTATCAAATGCTTTGTATAGTTAGTTAATCAGTGTTTTATATTGTGTCATTACTGGAAAGCGCCTACTTCGGCCCTAAGCTCAGTCAATCGATAAGCGGTTTATCTGTTTTAGTTGTTTTGTTTTGTTTTAATACATATAATAGAACAATCAGCGGTAAGTTTTGCAGCACGTCAGAATCAAATTAGTGAGATCATATAGTCACCGAAGTGGCAATGACTGACAGATTCATACAATTATAGAGTGCTGCCAACCTCCTTAAAATCTTCATAAGTTGCTGCAAATTGTGCTGTGTCGGCAGTTTAAAGTCCATTTTTAGCAATACAGCAAGCAACAATATGTGTCACTTAGTTGGCAATGATCTGTAAGAATGGTCCAACAGTTAGTGAAACTGTAGACAGCTGGCTCACCACACATACGTAAAACTGCCGTAACACCAATTGCCATATTGGAACTGTTCGGTAGCTTGCATTTCTGCCTCCTGGTATAAGTCGCGGGAATAGCGAATTCGTGAGACAGATCTATAATTAAGTGTATGCTGATAGTGCGGGCTACTGAGGCGTCGCAGTAGTATGAAAGGCTATGTTGCGCTTGTCTGCGTTCCTGTTGAGCGGTCCGGTTAGGAGCTGATTGCATTGTGACATGTCGGTATTCCATCACTCATGCATGTAGTTTGAATCATTTCCCAAATAATTGAAGAGCAACTCCAGGTCGCATTGTGCTCTGCTTAGTGGGCAATTGAGCTAATAACGAGTATACGGTTTATTCTACACACACGCTTATTCTGGGACCAATAAATCTACGTTAATTGTTATAGATAATACCACTAAATAAACTAATATATACCTTATCTCACTTTTGAGGATTCACAGTAAATCTGAGCCGAACCTCATATATTGTCACATACAGACCAGATTGGATATCTTTGGTGAAATGGAACTAAAAGCAAAGTATGATTAACCAGATACGATTTAATCCCTTTGTGTTTGCAGTTCAAGCATGCAAACAACGAATCCAATTGCCCCAAACCTACAAAGTACGGTAAACTGTGTATACGGACTGACGCTCTAAAGGTTCATCATGAGGATGACACAACATAATGAATTATACTCAGCTGTTCAGTAGCAGAGTAATACTACAGGTCAGTTTAGTGTTATATTTCCTCTTAATGTCAATTAATGCATCAACTCCTGGATTCAAGAACAGTACCCAGTTATTTGCAAATTACTGACTGGGTCAATTCTCTACGTATTTTTAATCAAATGAAATATTACAGAGATAATGGTTCTGTTCAATAACAATGGTGCTCGAAACCATAATTGGGTTCGCTTAACTTCATCAAATCCACCATTAGAAGCACGTGTTACAACACAGTTTAACTGGGATGTTGCCTACTTCAAGTTTCATGTATGTGATCTAGTGAAAATGATTGTATATGAAGGATATTTTTAACACAAGCAATCGAGCAAGCTTGTGCCACCTTAATTCGGCTACAAGCAATTTCCTATTATAACACGATTAAGGGCTGTTCATTTGCCAGATAAGAATGTGTCATATTTTTCTTCCCCTTCACTGAGATACATGTCATTTCATAACTTTTGTTACCTCTCACATCAATACTGTCGCAAGCTCATCCACTACGGTATATCCATTAGGTTAATGTTGCTGCAGCCAACTACTCCGCTTTCAATACCCCACCTATACAGCCAGATAAACAGAGCTGGGTTATACTATCATATTGCAATTAACGGACTAGCCAGACCCTCTGCTTCTTAAGATCGCAATTAAAAGCCTTTCTACATATGCCAAATTTGCTCAAAGTTGCTGAACTTCAGCAATAAGTGAATCATTTACTGGAAAACCATAGTGAAAATAATAAGCAAATTGCCTATCTAATAATGTTACTTATTGCCTGTTCTATAAATCAATCGTCACCCAAATTGGAAGCATGTCCAAAACACAACTTATTGATAAACTCGCTGTACAAGTTATCCTTAAACAAAAAGGGAACCTATTCCAGCCCGTTTGGAATTATACCCATTTATTTTTTGTTTATCAGCTACAAGTGTCAATAAAAATGATTAAGTCATACTCTAGATTGACCGAATGCAAAGTTTTGGTATTAGTTTTTACTCTTAATATGCTATCTCTCATTTAAAGAAGAAGTAGTATGTCAAATACTTGGAGATAATCACTGTACAGTTCAGTTAATATTGCTAAGGCTAAACTGTCGCGCTCTTTCAACACAACAACAACACTGCGCAAAAGTAAAACAATGGGCATGTCGTTAAAAAATGCTTTTGGCCTGGTCCTGCAAAGTCTGTTAATGCAGGTTGAACGTTTGCCAATGAGATCGTATTTCTGGAAAGAAGTAGGTACGTACAATCTAATGGAAATCGCAAATAGGCATTTTTCACTCAACTAAAGCATCTACTTCTGCGACGGTGGGTCCTCGAACAAATATCGATAATAGCATGTTTTGTTTGTAATTTCGGAGAGCAGAACCAAAAGGTCAACATCATAAGGGATTAGGCTTGGAAAGCTTGTGTTGTTCGATAACTGAGTAGTCATGAATACTGTCCATCCTTGGGATGAAACTAAAATTCGAAAAGAAAGTACGAAAATACTATTCCAATTCTGTACCGAAACTCCTAGCCCGAAGAAGCTCTTGCGTCAAGAGTAAAACATGGCCACAATGATAATCGTACAAAAACCGTTTGCATTCGAAGCCTGCTGAAAGCAAGATAACACTTTGCATGTTAAGGTTGGTCAGCCATGTTGACCGCACTCAATCCGCAACATGTTTCTGAAGGAAACACGTAGACGTGTCCATACAAATCTTTTGATAGAAGGCAGAGGCGGGTGATTGCATTGGAGCGCCGGTGATACAGTTAACTCTCTACACAGGTAACACGTCAGCGGGAGTATATAAGACACAATCAAGATAGGTAAAGCATGTGCAGTGGCTCCATATTTCCTTCGAATGGCTCAGGCATAATCAACATAGTTAACCTAAATGTCAGAGCATCATTTTGACTGATGATTGTAGTCGAAGAAAAAGAGCCCACCGCGATTATGGAACTGGATTCTCAATCTTTTTTTGTATTAATGTTAGCTGTGAACATTTTCTGCCAAGATGTCAGGCAGAAAATATACTAATGTATTATAGCCTTCCCTGTTTACTCCGATTTGGGATAAATTTGAGAAAACAGTATACTCGTCGCAAGATCACTTTATTAGACGACTCGGCTGCCCGTTAAGAAGGCTGTTCGTTAATAGTGACACGTTCTGCGTTTAAATAAACACATTTGTGCGAGAAGGGATGGTTGTTGAGTTGATAAGCTGAGAGACTGGGTTGGTCAAATAAAAACATCTTAATGAACACTGCTGAATTACCGGTGTGGTCTGTCCAGAAATAATTGTACGTGGCCCTTTGTAATGAACGGCATTTGCTGCCAACACTCTAATCCGATTTCGGGCATTTTAAGTCAAAACTGGCATTGAATGGAGATCGACCAAAATCCTCCATCATCCGACACGTGACTTAATGTGAAGGATTCAATTTGTTTAAGTGTGTTGTCACAACGTTTACAGCGTGTAAGTTCGTTCCTTATAACGTTGTGTTTGAATTATCGAATGAAATATTTCGAAACGGGTAGGCGCATGCAACAGATGATATTGATGACACAGTTTGGGTGAAGATTATATGATTTTCAGGCCTGTTGGAACATATCAAGTCCTCAATCCCCGTTAATTTTTCACATTGCTATTTAAGGCCATTTTGGTTACACAAAGTTATTTGTGATGTGAAAAATGAGGTTGTTTTCTATGGAGACCCGTTAATATCCGAGGTAATTTGATTCTATACAAAAAATAATGTAATGCACCGTAACAATTTCTTACCGACGTGCAGAGAATCCATCGTTTAAAATGTGCCGGAGTTCTCTTAACTCATTCATATAATGAATGGCTGATATCATGGCGCCGGCTGGGAAGCAGACACACACTGGAACATCCGATTTAAGTGGTAAGAACTAGAATCCGAATTAGCAGCAATTAAACTAGTATGCTAGCTAGTCCTTACTAGGATACTAAAATCCAGCGCAGTCTCTGGAGGTACATTAGTTTAATATCTAGTGCGGAACAGCCGCTATTTCCAGCTTGATTTAAAATCTATGGATTGCTGTAGTCACGTATTCATGATGACGTAACACTGCTGTGTATAGATTAAAAAATAAATGCTTGTGGTTTTACTTGTTTGGAATCTTTACAGTTAGTGCACTATCGGGAATAGACATTTGCGCACACCAAGCATAAACCTTTGCACAAAGCTCTTTGTCGACATCAGCGTATGCATATCGGTCTTCAAAGCTGCGCTAGGGAGATCTTGAACATGGGGTGTCGCAAATCTTTATAGCGCACCTTGCAAATATTTAGTCTTCCAGTAATTATACATAATCCAGCATAGATCGAAAAAGTAACTATCAATAAAGGAAGATTGATTGAAAGAACTAATGAAATTGTAATACATTGTGGTGCGAGGTATGCGTGAATAAGCATGATCATCATATATACAACTGGAAGATAGATACTTGTACAAAAATGCTACCATTTAACCATTTACCAACCTGAGATGAGATATATGGATGGAGCAGTGGATGGTGCAGCGCAGCCACACATTGTAATTTGAACAATGAACGATGAATTTATAGGGTGAATAAGTGTTGCTTTACAAGTTCCGTTGGGTAGTGGGTGGGGTCTCAATATAACAATAAGGATAAAATAATAGTAAACGAAGAAGTGCATTAAAATGGAAAACAAGGACTTAGTATTTACCCTGCCTTAGTCCTGCAATCCATTTACATGCAAAGCACCCGCAGTTGACATCAAATACATCCACGGTAAACTCCAGGTGTTGGATGGAGTCGTATTGCTAAGTGATAAATGGTAAGTGGATGAGTGCATCATCCAGCCATCTGTTAAATACTGTTAGTTTCGTTGCAGAGACGACCGGTCCTGACAACGCATTTCACTGGTGACAAACAAAAACGGCAGTCGATGCGACTATACTGTACAGCGAGTTTCAAATGATGTCCACACAGAGTTTTATTAGTGCTGAGTCGAAGTAAAGGGCAGCACACATGATGTAGGTCTCGCAGAATCAAGTATGCTATAATCAGGTCGCCTCGTAGTCTGCGGTAGATTTCACCGGATACCCCCATTCGTTTCGCCTCACATGGTATGAAAGATTGCGCATTCCAATTACGTTCTTAAATGGCTGAGTGGCTGCTACAGTGCATTTAGGTAGTGTTTCAGCCATGAATGTCAGGCTTGAATTGCGTATTCGACATAGAAGCGAACATACGCACTGAGCATTTGTCCAAATATGGACCGGTTTATTTATCCAAACGCCTTTCGCAACAGCCCGGCGTGTTGGTTTCCATTCTTCAAGGTCTTTTCGGATTGCCTGAAGCAACCCAAGTAAACTTGAGCCAGGACACCCAAGTTAACTTTAAGAGTTTTTGGTTGTCGTATATTCGTTCCGAGTCGGTACGTGTAGCTGGTCTGATGTCGGAAGGAAAACACTTCGCATTTACTGAAGTATAAACGCAATGAATTTCGGGCTGACCATTGATAAACTATGAAGCAGATGCTGCTGAGCGTTTGCCTGGGTCCTGCGCCAGAGCTTGATATCGTCGGTAAACGTTAAGACGTTCTAAGCGATTCCCTGTGAGAGGCATTTAATAAAAACAAAAAAACGTGGAACAAAAACTGCGCCTTGCGGAACCCCACATTCGACTTTATGGGATCAGATATAGAGATCCCAACTCTGACCATTAGTAGCCGTTGAAGTAGGAGGTTGGCAATCCAGCTTAAAAATGTACCGACGATCGCGTAACTCTGGATATTGTATAGTAGTATCCGATGGTGTAGAAGATTGAAAGCCTTGAAAAAATCCACGTAGATCACATCAAGGCCTTCTCCAGCGTCAACTGACTCGGTCCATCTACTGCGTGTTATTAGTAGATTCCTTGTAAATGACCGCTGTAAAGAGAAACCGTGCTGTTCAGACAGGATAGGGTTACAGTTTTCCAGATAATACTCCAGTACGTCATCAACTACAGAATCCGCAAACTTAAATAGTAACGGATGTAACGATGCTGGTCGTTTGTTGGAGATATCAGTTCTGCTTCCACCTTTGTGAACTGGGGTTATTGTTTGGAACTCTCACATAGCGGGAACTTGATTCTGGTCTATATAGCGCTGGAGAAACCGTGCTAAACGCCTTGTCGTTCGGCGTGCTGCTGTTTCTAATACCTATGGACGAACAACATAAACCACCAGTGAGCTGTGTTTGCCTAGAGTCGTCAGCTTTCGCAATACAGCTTCCTCGGTAAAAGTGATGTGGGTTAGTCCTGTCGAGGAGACGACAGTGGTTAGTAGATCGCTTGGTGGCAAGACCCCCCGAAACGTGGGAGTATATTGCATCCACAGCGCGTTTCGGTTTCCACAGCCGTTCTTGTTGGGCCAACAGTTATTCTGAATGGAGGAAATTCTTGTCTTTTCTTTCACAGGCTATTTACCTACATGCACAGTAATTTGTGGTTAGAAAAATGTTGATGTGATGTAGTGCTGATAGGTGGATTTGTCTTTTCTTAATATTTGTGTGCTTTGGTTACGTTGGACTACATAGTTTCCCCAAGTTTCTGGTGCTACAGCTCCTGCCGCCATGCTGCCTTAGTTACTGTCATTTATTGATAAGTTCTGCTCCTAATAAGTGTCACTGACGTACGCTTCTGCAAACTCATATATCTGAAGCTCCTGCACCCAGCCGACTGCATTTAATGACGAACTCAAGCCAGGTGACGTCCGGGGGGTTAATGTCAAGGAAGGAGCACGTTATAGAGCTGACGAGCTGGGCTAAACAATGGTAGCTTGTGATGGTACGCAAAGTCTCATCGTTCTCATTCCGATATTCGCATGGTATATGTTAATGGGACGGAGCCAGCCAGTGAGAGCGTTTTACGCTGAGGGCTATTGATTTGGCCATAAATTGAATGTACCGTTAGTTGCAGGTTAAGCAAAATATACGTGCCAGCCGTACGCCAGTCTCCTGCTTTGGGAAGTCGGGCTGATCAGAGTGCACGCTAGCAGCAGGTCATCGTTAGGTCAGCCGAAACCATAACATATATTTTTGGCGACGGACGTTAGTGGATCAAGATGTCAATTTCAGCGGAAGACCTGAAAATCATTTTGTTGCAGCAACAGCAGCAATTTGAAACAGCACAGCTGCGTATGATTGAATCCCTCACCCAAATGTTATCTGTGCAGCCTACGGTCGTTCAAAACAATGAAAAGCCTTTGGCGGATGCGATGATCAGTAGTGTTAATAAGTTCATATTCGATCCTGACTCAGGATTAATATTCGATGCGCGGTTCAGGCGCTATGAAGATGTTTTCAGGGCAGAGTTGTCAGGTCTCGATGATGCATCTAAAGTTCGCCTTTTGTTACGAAAACTCGGAACGGTTGAACATGACAGATACATTAACTACATTTTGCCAAACAACGCGCATGATTTCAGCTTTGATGATACAGTTGCTCGAATAACAGCGTTGTTTGGAAACCAGTCGTCTTTTTTCAATAACCGATACAATTGTCTAAAGCTTTGCAAAAAGGACAATGACAGTCTTATTGCTCACGCGGCGATAGTCAAACGTGAATGCCAGAAAATCAAACTGAAGTCGCTCACGGAAGACCAGTTCGAGTGTTTGATACTAGTATGCAGTCTACAGTCCCCAAAAGACGCCGAGATACGAACGAGAATACTTGGTATGTTGGAACGCGACACAGATGTTACATTACAAAACGTCATTGCTGAAGCCCAAAGAATCATGAATTTAAAGCACGATACGGCTATGGTGGAAGATTCGAGAGCACATTCCGCAGATATATCTGTCCAGCAAATTTCAGGAAACAACCCACCGACCGCTCAACCTAGCAGATATCCACAAACCAAACCCCATCACCTTGCTGGCAATGCGGAGGATGGCATTTTGTGAGATGGTGTCCTTTCAGCAAACATGTTTGTCAAAGGTGCTTTAGACGGGGGCACAAGGTGACCCACTGCAGATTCAAAACATCATTTAGATCGTCATGTGATACTCGAAAAGCAGGTTACCGAAGGTTCGCGACAAGAGTAAACGCTAACTATACGGACGATGTTAAAGCTAGAAGAAAGTTCGTCACTATTACCATCAACGGAAGAGTAGCGCGTCTGCAGATTGATACGGCTTCCGATATTACAGTCATTACGGAAAACTTATGGAAAGCTATCGGTTCACCTGACATTAAACCAACTAACCATAAAGCGAAGAGCGCATCAGGTACGAGTCTAAACTTGATCGGTCAGATTGAATGTGAGTGTCGCTTTGCCAACTTCACCGCTTGGGGAGCTATTTTCGTCACAACACACAAGAATTTGAACCTCCTTGGATTAGACTGGATTGAGCGATTCAACCTCTTAGATGTTCCCATTAATCAAATATATTCAAGTGTACACTTACACAAACCAAAAGTACCCAAGGCAATGGCAATCAAACAAATTCGAGAGAAATATGCACCTGTTTTCCGTGAAGGACTTGGTAAGTGTACAAAGTTGCAAGCCTCATTGTCCTTAAAACCCGATGCTGTTCCTGTTTTCCGTGCAAAGCGGCCAGTACCTTACGCAGCAGTCCCAATTGTTGACCAGGAACTTGATCGTTTGGAGAAACTTGGGGTTATCTATGCAGTGAACTACTCTTCTTGGGCCTCTCCAATTGTGGTTGTCAACAAGCCGAACGGCCAGATCCGAATATGTGTCGACTTTTCTACTGGGCTGAATGAAGCGTTAAACACACATCAGTATCATCTGCCACTCCCAGATGATTTGTTCTCGAAACTAAATGGGGGTCAGTGTTTTGCCAAGCTAGATCTATCGGATGCGCACTTACAAATAGAAGTTGATGAAGCTTCTAGAGAATTACTGACGATAAAGACGCACCGAGGTTTGTATCAGTATCATCGACTTCCATTCGGAGTTAAGTCCGCGCCAGCAATTTTTCAGCAAATCATGGATACTATGCTAACATATGTAGATGGTGCTGCCGCATATTTGGACGATATCATTGTCGTCGGAACTAACCCAGATAATCTTTTCAGAAAGCTGCACTTAGTACTTGATCGCATACAAGAGTACGGATTTAGACTTCGCCCAGAAAAGTGCTCGTTTTTCATGGACTCCATTAATTTTCTTGGCTTTATAATTGACAAGAACGGTAGACGTCCAGACCTGTCAAACATTGATGCTATAAAAAAGATGCCACCTCCCATAGATGTGCCTACTATGAGGTCCTTCTTAGGACTCGTCAGTCATTACAGTCAATTTCTGCCACATATGCACAGCGTGCGTGGACCACTCAATGAGTTACTCACCAAGGACAAATGTCGGCACTGGTCCGAAGATTGTCAGAAGTCCTTTGAGGAGGTGAAGCGAATGCTGTGTTCTGATTTTATGCTGACACATTACGACCCTACACTTGAAATCGTGGTAGCGGCAGACGCTTCGAAGTATGGCGTGGGTGCAGTTATCTCTCATAAGTTTGCTGACGGATCGGAAAAAGCGATCGCACACGCAGCTCGATCACTGTCGCCAGCCGAAAGGAATTACGGGCAGATAGAGAAAGAGGCATTAGCGATAGTCTTTGCAATAAAGAAATTTCACAAAATGTTGTATGGCAGGAGGTTTACCCTGCTTACCGACCATAAACCACTCCTAGCCATATTTGGATCAAAGTCCGGTATACCCGTTTATACCGCGAACAGACTGCAGCGTTGGGCCACGGCCTTAATCGCCTATGATTTTGCGGTGAAGTACACGGTTACAAAGGACATAGGTCAAGCAGGCGCACTTTCCCGGTTATTGGAGCTACAACGGCATCAGCAGGAAGAATCTATAATTGCAGCAATCTCCCTTGAATCAGAGGTCAACCAGGTCTTGATGGAGAATTATAGGAAGCTTCCCGTGACGTTCGACATGGTACGTGACGCAACTGTGCGAGATCCCCTCTTGCGCCAGATAATCAAATTTCACACTGCGCAGTGGCCAAGTGATACTCTATCCGGAGAGCTACAAATTCTCACTCGGAGAAAGGACGAACTTTCGATCGTAAATGGGTGTTTACTTTTGGCCGAGAGAATTGTCATACCCAAAGAACTTCGCCAAAGAGTCCTTCAGCAATTTCATCGGGCACATCCTGGAATTAACAGAATGAAAAGCATTGCTCGGAGTTTTGTCTACTGGCCAAACATTGATTCGGAACTCGAGCAACTAGTAAAGTCATGTCCCAGATGCGCGCTTGCTAGTAAGGCACCGAGAAGAGCTGACTTAGCTTCCTGGCCGTTGGCAACAAAACCGTGGGAAGGCGTGCACGCTGATTTCTTTGGTCCCCTAAACGGTCAGCAGTACCTAATAGTTGTTGATTCCTATAGCAAATGGCCTGAGGTCTTCTGTATGGAGTGTGCGACAAGTGGTGCAACAATTAACATTCTGAGGAGACTTTTCAGTCAACACGGAATACCAGAAACCTTGGTCACTGACAATGGTTCTCAGTTCACTTCTTCCCAATTTGCCGAATACTGCGCACAGCATGGTATCACGCATCTACGGTCGCCACCGTTTTACCCTCAGTCAAATGGACAAGCAGAGCGCTTCGTCGACACGTTTAAGCGATCGCTAATAAAGATGCTGTGGGGGGAAGGAACCACACAGGAGATACTTGATACATTTTTGCTCGTGTACAGATCAACTTCAAATCCCCAAGTACCAAATCAGCTGTCGCCGGCAGAAGCACTAATGGGAAGAAAACTCCGTACTGTGAATTCCCTGCTAATTCCGAGGTGTACTAATGAGCAAGAAAGGAACGTTCGGATGGAGCAGTACTACAACGAGCGACACAGAACTCAAGCACGCCGCTTTTACCCCGGACAGCGTGTCTTAGTAAGAGACTATCGCGCGAGAAACCCGCAATGGGTGGTAGGATCGATACGGAGAAATATTGGACAGGTGCTATATGAGGTTAATGTGGGTAATTTGATTTGGACCAGGCATTCCAATCAGCTGCGACCAACTAGCATCCCTGCGGGCACAAGCGCTCGGTTACTACCGTTAGATATTCTACTAGAGAGTTTCGACATGCCATCTAATCCCCAAAGCAATTCGGATGCATCCCGCACAGACGTCTCAGAGGAACCGAAGGTCCAGACCCGGCGCTGTACTGATCGACTACGGAGACCTGTCGTAAGAATGCAGTTGGATCCAAAGATGAAGTCTTATGTCAACTTTTGCGGGGGAAGGTGTTAATGGGACGGAACCAGCCAATGAGAGCGTTTTACGCTGAGGGCTATTGATTTGGCCATAAATTGAATGTACCGTTAGTTTGGACGTTAAGAAAAATATACTTGCCAGCCGTACGCCGGTCTCCTGCTTTGGGAAGTCGGGCTGATCAGAGTGCACGCTAACAGCAGGTCATCGGTAGGTCAGCCGAAACCATAACATTATACGAGGTTTAAACTGATGACTGCGTGGTTGCTACAACAAAGTGGGCAGTCTAAAACAAACGCATTAAGCATATGCTCCTATTTGGTAAGCACAAGTTTCGACACCAAACCGAGTGGGCGAAGTGAGGTTGTTGAAAAGAACAACAGTGGTTACGTGATCGTGTAGATCGACTTTGCATTGTTATCCAACCGTAGCAGGAGTTTCTACACAATTACCTTTGATAAGTATGCGAGTGAAATTTCGTTGTAAAATTTATCTTAAAGCAGTCACTAGGTGGTAGTCGCTTTCCGGTGTAAACTTAAGGGGGCGGTACACCAAGACAATAAAGCAAGCGTCCCTGCCTTTTACCTGCAAGCGGCACCAAAGAGAATCGAGGAACTGCGAGTCTGAATCCTCCATGGCTTCGCACTTTAACTCGCTTCGGTAATATGGGATTACCCCACCTTTTTCATTAGCCTAACGTTCCGGATCGGTGACAAGGCTGGTAGCGAAACTTTAGCTTCCGTCATTCCCGTAGGCAACCCCGTCTCATTGATACCAATGACATCATATTATCCGGAAGCATGGCATTCTTGCAGATTGGCCAGTCTATTAAAAAGACTCTAAGCATTCCTGTATAGGCAGCCCGGTTTTTCTGTCTCTAGGAGCCCACAGGTTGGTGAAGGCGTCAAGTGTATGAGCATGCTGAACGATGGAAGGTCGGTGGTTACTCGTTTTATAGATGGGATAATGATATCTCGTCTGAAGCTTGATTTGGCCAAGACGCGCCCAATTCTCCGTTTAGACCTACGCCAGAGTCAATTAAAGCAGCATTAGGTTACGATTTTGCATATTCGTCGATACGTTTGCTGCTTCAGTTGCCTTAATATTTGATCTGTGCGAAGCTTCTGTGACCTTTAACCGAAGACCAGAAGGAAGATTTTTCCGATTTCTCAGCCATCGATCCAATGCATGCCTTGCTTGTTGCTCTGACTGAACCACAACTTTTATTATTCCAGGGCCGCCTCCTCTACAGTTTGGTGGGAGAAGTATTCTTGACAGTGACAGCGTCACACTATTATCCAAAGAAAGTGTTTCACGAATGAATCGCCACTGTTTTAATGGTGCTTTCCGGAGTTTTGAACATGGTTAGAAGGACCTTCTGGCATGCCAAAATAAACACAGTGTTGCGGCCGTCTTGCTTGCTGTGTACCACTTCGGTGTATTTTTTATTGTTGCCCGCTCCAAGCGATATCATGATAGATGCGTATCCAACAGCATCCTTGTCTTAGCGCGCTTGCAGTGAGCAAAGTTAATTTTTCATGTCGGTGAAGGAATCTAATCTTACTTAATAAGTCTGGGTTCTCCATAGTGTGGCAAGTTTGGATGACAATTATTTCGGGATACTTTTGTTGGCATGGCTTTGACAGTCATCTGCACGCACAATGAGTTCCATTGGTTTTGGTCATCAGATAACATATCACATATTGCAGAGGCGACAGATTCAAGAACACTGGAGCAAACAACAGTCCGTGCACTATTGTTTGACCCTTTTTCCTTTAGCTGCAAGGTATGGTAATCGTTTGTTCTGACTTGATGACAAGTGTTGATAGTTTGTTGTTTGTACCTCTGTTTGCATTAACCGTGTTTACCACATTAGAGGCCGCAACGGCGGCCTCCCGGTAAACCTTAGCATCAATCTCTGCATATGTAACTGATGTTCTTGTGGCTTTGTCTAGCCAAGAGAAGTTTAAGCTACCTGTTCCGAGTGTTGGTATTCGGCTGTTTCTTCCTTGTTAATGCTAGATGTCAGGTCTCGTGGAACTGGCTTAAACAAACGTTTCGAGTTGTGCCCGATTTTCCTTGCCGTGAGTACTGTTTGACTCTCGTAAATACAGTCAGTTTACGCCCGGCGTTCTACCAAACTAGAAGACAAGGTAGATGGGGACGAGGCTGATCGCTGTTTAAGGGAAGCTGATTGTGCATCATTATTTTGTTTTGAAGCCGCTATGCTTCCGTGGTTGCTTACTCGCTTCCATTAAAGTAATCTTATTGTTTATCTTCTTCTGGGCTTCTGCGGTAAACCGGCAGCGCATCTGAGCTTGGATAACCAAACACTTGACAAGTGGACTGGTGGATCATGCATTACAGAGCAGAAGTGCATCTTGGGAGCTATTTCACTCACGGACCTATTGTTGAGACATATTTGCACATTTCTGATGATACCACTCTAAACAGTGTGAGCAAGCCAGACCGATTTTAACTTCTCGGTGACGTTATCCCAACCCCCAAACGCCTTTCGCTTGGAGACTTTTCGGATACTCATTTCTGCCATTCAACGTGGTTTATTTTACCTAACCTAGTGAGTTGTTTAGAGCTTTGTACTTTTTTAGATTTGAGCGTGGCGCACATCGGTCACGCGAGCGTGGTAGTTGCAAGGTCCAATAAGTTGTCGCCGCATGCGTCATTTGGCTGTCCTATGGAGGCCGAATTTCAAGACCGCTACGAAATCAGATGCCACCAGCAATGGGTGGATGGAATCATGCAGGCTGAAATTGATAAGTTGACGTTGTAATCGTGCTAGTGTTTAATCGAGGAGCTAGAAAAAGACTGGTTCACAATGACACTTTGTATGAGTGGCTGACGTTCGGAGAGCGGTAAAATCTTCCAGATAAGCAAGCGGCCGTAATGATGCGTACTTGCCACTTTCCTTTGTTCCTAAACCAATATTCGTGGAATGTTGTAGGGAGAACCCTTACTACGTGTGGACCAGTTATGTCGTAAAACTTTAATATTCTGTGCAGATAACGTGCAGCGCTTTCTAATGCGAGAGTGGGTTGCCAGAATAAAAAATGCACGCAAATATACTAATGTCGTAGCTAGAAAGGTGCTTTTACATCACTTTTGGAGAACATATTAACGCGATCCACTGTTATGCGGCTTAATTAACGAAGTGCTGGGAGCTGAGAGTATCATCCACCTGGTTTTGAAAACTATAAAAACAAAAGGTGTTGACAATTGTGTTTAGGAGGTAATACCATGATTGAAAATCCGGAAAAGGAAAGTCATTATGTCGATAGGCTAGCCGGCTTTATTGTTCACTCAGTTTCAGACAGTTACCACTGAGCTTAGTATTGTGCCTAAGTTCCGGCAACTGACAATATACATGATTTGGTTTACCATATTCGGCGAATTATCTAAGATTACTGCTAGACTTCAGTAACGCCCGTTTCAAAAATTGGAGTAGGACAGGTACGTGGAGGCACAAGATTATTTGCTGAACTGCTTTTGTGTTTCTAGCTACACTAGGTCGCGTTGCATCGAAGTTGGCCTTTCTTAGGTAGAATTGGAAACATGAGCGCGCAAGTAAGTATTTTGCATCCTTGGGACCATTAGTGGATCAACTCGTACGAATATACTTCGTAGCTTCCAGTTTTGCTAATTACCTCTTGTCGTAGCTGCTTACGGCCATTTTAAAAAGTCTAGGTCTTGTATACGTGCACGCCAAATCCGCGTTCCCAGGAATTTATCTCTATTAAATATGCTCATTCCTATGACGTATTTAAACAATTTGATACACTTCGGCGTTGAATGTTACAATCTTCTGAAGTGGCATGTAAGAACTCTTATTATGATAGCCCTAGGGCCCTTCTTGTTCGTCTGGTTTACTGATCTCCTAAGCGACCTTGGAATTCTGAGAGCAATATTATATCGAGAACTGTTGTTATAAAACAAATGAGCCGGTTTACAGATGCAGATTTTATCAGATCGCTGCAATTGCTAACAATTTTCGTCTACGAAGTATCACTACGCAATTATCCAAAAATTAAGTGGCATCTAGAAAATTATGCAAAGTTGTAGTAGGGTATGATTGTTCGAAAAATCATTATGCTTTTGTGGATATTCCGCACTACACACATAGTCGTAAAGAATTAATATACGATCAATCCGTCCCAGCGCTCTCCATCTTTGGACTTTCGACCAAAAGCTCTTCGTTGATGAGCCCTAGATCAAACCCAGGTAGCTTGCAAGGGATGCTCAAAAAGATATCATACTTTTAAATTAACGAGGCAAACGGTAGAGGCAGCGCGATTCCGCTACTAAGGGCACGTAAACGCTTGCTTAGTCAATAAAGGTTTTTGCAGCACTTCGCTCTGACCTTTAGTGGGGGAGCTACAGCCGCTGAAGAGTGGAGCTTCACAAGCTGTTTTTCGGATTAGTGACAAAGAGACACTGAAATAGCGTTAAGAACAAATCGTGTATGTACAATTTGGCTAAAAACTGCAATACATTTACGAGACAATTCTACTGCTTAGTCGAGATAACCGGAGGACCTTATGAGTCACACGCAATGCTGTGATTGGCTTAAGTGGTTTGAACACGGCAGTATGTCAGTCGGTGACGATTCCAAACCTGGGCGACTTTCCACATCAACAGACAATGATCATGACGACAAAGATGATGCTATGATTCAGGAAAACCGCCATATAATTGTACAAGTAGCTGCTGACACAGTGGACATCAGCACAGAATCTTACCACTGAATACTAGTGCGTTTGTGCGATGCTATTTGCTGGAAGAGGCCTGAGCTGCAGGAAAAGCAGACGTTAAAGCTGCTTCATGATTATGCGTTGGCTCACATATTGCACTTCGTCCGGAGATATCTAGCAAAACACACATTGTCGTTGTGCTCCATGCATCGTATACTTTAGACCAAGCCCATAAATATTCTTTCCTGTTTCCCAAACTTAATACTAGGTAGAAAGCATGTTGCCACCGAAATATAAAGGGGATTCAGAAAAAGGTAATAAAAAGGCCCTCGCGCCATCCCTGGCAGTAATTTCCAGGAGACATTTCACGAAAGGAAGCAACTTTGCAAAGGGTTTACTGCAGGCAGAGTGGATTACTTTGAGGGAAATTGTCTATAATATTGTATAGTTAGCAATAACGATATTATAACTAAAGTTCGGTATATTTTTGAGCCAACGTCGTATTTACCGTTGTGAATCTGATGGGTAAAATGACATGGCAACATAGTAAAATGCTAGCAATAAACGGTTGCGAATCTGTCTTGAATTGTTAGTTGGAAGAAGCCTGAAAATTCCAAATCGTGAACATAGAATTCGGTGCAGAAGAGTAAATGACTGCATTGTCATTTGAAATCCTAACCCAAATTCTAACGTCAGACTGTGGTTTCTGATAACCATGTCAAATTAAATTGATATAGTGTAAACTTCCGAGCATGAGCCATCAGTGAACTTATAAATATCAGCTGAGAAAGAAGCAGCTGCAACATGACAAGCAGGAAAGCGACCTAGGACTTATTGTGCATGAAGACTTTGGATACTCAAATCCTATCGAAAATGCATTGAGATCAACTAGTCAGCACCATGGCCTTCCACTAAAGACGTCCAGGTAGTTTGAACTACATATAATTCCACAAATCGTAAACGCCTAAACGATGGAATAAGCGATTCAGATCTAGCGAACCTGGCGCATACGCGATGCTTCTGCGATCAAAACTCCACAAGGTGGAGCAACGGAAGTCTTAAGAAAGAGGTTTTACTTCACATATTAACGCACAGTACACAACCTATGTTTGTACAGCGGCGAATACCGGCTCCTAAGAGGATACCTTTACATGGTATACCAAATGCTGACGTAAGCCAATCAAGCATGTCGCAATTTTTATGTCTGTAACAAAAGCAACCGAAGAGGCCACCAGCTAAACCTGACCACGAACCACGGTATATTTGAGGGCATAACATTTTCCCTCTTCGGGTATCCAAAATATTGAAGGTCTTCATTCCAATTTATGTTGGCACCCACATTAATGTATTTTTAATGGATTGGATTGTATTTTATTCCATTTACGTAACGTGACAGCCTGTTTCAATTGAAACACGAAGTGACACAAATAGTGTGCTTAGCAGCCCTCTCCTTTACTTAGCCGTGAACAGTCCAGCATACGTACTCATATGAACAACTTGGTGAGTCATTTCAAACTAGCGTGATCAATGTTTCCTGATACGTTATCAATCATTCCATAGTCTTTATTCCTGTTATCCTATGTGGCTTGTAAAGCACTGCCTATTTTGTCCGCTACAATTCTTTGTTATTTGTTTCTTGTACGACCGCACATAAAATAAGCCATCCAATCATGGCAGCCATGGCATAAACAGCATCTCTTTACTCATGAGAATCCTTAGGGAAAGACAACAAATGACTTTAGAAACCCCTTCCGTCTTCACTACCAGTTTAGCATGAATTCCATAGAAATGTACGGCGCGTGCTTAGAGACCTTGTGATGGTTTACCAGTATAAAATACAAACCATATGTGTTGCCCGCTTATGAAACTCAATCACACATCTAAAATAAGAGCGAATACACTGAAATTGACCATAAAGTATAGCCAGCTGGAATGCCGTAGAACATTATTCTCACTTCGTGAAATGCTGTCCCAAAGTTTGTCGTATGTGCCCCCAAGCTTCCGATATTTAAAAATGACTTGACAAAGAATTTTGCCGTTTGCATATTAGTTACTAACTTTTGTTAGCCATGGGGTTAAGCACGCGTATGTAGCAAAATTAGTGCTAGTGAATTTATAATTTTACTACGCGGACGTCAGTTTTGCCACTTATTTCTCTGTGAGTCCATCAAGGTACTTTAACTATACAATGTTTCCATCTCGAGGAAAATGCTAAGCATTGGTTTTTCACTCCTAATACAAAGGTTTTCCATTCTATTTCACTATCTTCCAGTAGGCAGGTTCTGAGCGTAGCGTTGAAACATAAAAGTAATATGTTCATACAAAACGAATTAATTTTTTTTAATTACGATTAGTTAGATACCAACTGTGCGATTTTCTGTTTTGCGAAGTTTTCTCCTAAAATACTGACACTTCAACGTTTAAAATAGATGGAATTCAGCACGACTAACTTTTCGCAAATTAACAACTATAAATCTTTATATCTTATTTTTGATCGAATGTATTGTAAATCGCATGGACCACATAAGTAAGGGGTTTCAATCTTGAAATAGCCAGGCATGCATGGTAAGAAAATCGGGACTTTATACATTTTAACGGTAATCGTTCGTTCATTTTGCAACTAGACTGGGCAGTAATGTGTTGTAATAGTTAAAGTAATTCCGTGATCAAATAAGCTACGCTGGGTGACAATTCTTAAATGCATTCAGAGCCAAACATATCAAACAGATAAATGGCTTGAGGTCAGACTAATTCAATTTCACAATGCAATCCTCCTTTCAGGCTATGGAGTGGTCGATGGTCTACGTCATTTTAAACCTAGTCATGGCGGAAAAATGGTCTACAATTTATACACTCACACCCCTAATTGCGTAATGCCCCAGCGACACGCGTTGTCTCTGACAGTGGGAGGACACCTTTTGATACTAAGGGGTTTGCTGCGCTCACAAAACGGACTTGAACTCGAACAGAGGTAAACATAACGCTGTCCACCCCCCCAACGAATTTATCCAACTACTAAGCATTAAACAATGAAGTAGAAGTGGACATTAACAGCACGGTTGCCTTCAACTCTTCAAATACTGGATAACTAGGTGAATAACTTGCTATATTTGGAAAAATAGATTTCCTCCTTTTATGTCAGTAGAAACAACAACAACGGCGAAAAAAGATACAACAAAGCCCTTATAGTAACACCACACGCCAATTTTTTAACGTGTTATATGGCATACTGTTTCGATGAAATTTATTGTGCCATCAAAGTGCTTACTTATACTCATTATACAGCAGACGCTGTGATGCGAAAACTGTTATATATGCGCCCATGTAGCTATCCTGGAAATAACGATATTCGCCTGTAGGTGCATGCCATAGCAGCTAAGAAATGGGCCGGATATTTGTCGAAATTGTTCCACTACTGCTTCACGGAAGCATGTTTCTACAGCATTGAAAAGGAATAATAAATAAAATTTATAAGCAGCCGATTCAACACAATCAACTACCGTCCATTAACCTTAATTCCAGTCCTTTTCAAAAATCATAAGATCTGTGTTCGCGGACGTGCTGAAGTCTTACCAAACGATGAGGCACACATTTTAATTATATGTTGCTGTAAAACTTTGTTTGACTAGGTGATATCGCAAAATCAGAAAAATATCAATTTTACATTTCGTTGTGAATATAGCTTTTCAATAGATCGCTGGGTTGTTTATTGAGCACAAAAGTATTTATGTGTGAGATACTTTCCATTTTGGCGAAAAGCATATTTGGCTATATACGGACTCTGCCAAGCTAGCTTAAACTTGCGAAATTACTTACTTCCTGCTTACGAATTTCTGAATACCAGTTGTGCTTTGTATGGTTGAAAAGCATCTATATATTCCGTAGTATTTTATCAGATACAACCAATACTCGCGCACTTCTGCAGAAATATATATTGCTTCTGTTGTTAAGGAGCTTAAATTTGTGCGCGTCTAGTTTCTTGAATAAAACATGAATATGTATTTGATTATAGTCAAATTAGATCTGCTGTTTAATCACAGTTAGTTGACTTGGTGAAATTATTTGATAGTGGTGCCCTTCAGAAAGGTATATAGGAAAAATTTAAGTCTACAAAAGCTACCAAGGTCGACCTGTGAAGATTCGTGCGCTATCTAGGTTTACACACACTGAGAGTATCGTAGGAAGTTGACAATAACCAACATAATTAAGTGTCACTGAGGCTTACAAGCGCACATAGCTGTGAATCCTTATGTATCTGAACAAAGCTCCTATAATTTAACATCAGAACACATTGGCGAGGATTAATTTGTTTACCTCAATAGTGCAACTTGTTGGGAATAATTGGTAATAAGTGGGGCCAAATATTTCTAGTTTTGCACGGACAATTGATAACCGAGTTTTGTTAACATTGTATTAGGAAAATTTGTAAAGCTGTTCTACTAAATTGCTACGTAATATCTGCCGTCTTTTCTAAAAAGATGTTAAATAGCATCAGCATTGTTCTATATTCTGACCTCGAATAAAGTGTGAAATACTCGCTTCTTCGGCTAGTACAGATGAAGTGAAACATTTTTAATGCTTTTACTTGATTATTGAAATACAAAATGACTTATATATGTGCATACAAAACAGACGTTTGCTTCTTTCATATTTGGCAGAAACCTTAAGCAGCGGGTTTAAAACGTACATTTCAGGATAGCCCTGCACCCGTTTCCAAACAATTTAAATTAACATTTTTATTTAGAAACTGGAAAATTTCTCACATTTGTAATGTTTTGTAATGCTTCAAGTGTGTAACACATTCTTAATTGGTATTTTTTGCTAGCTTCTTTGCCGTTAAATCCACCCTCACGCGCAGAAGTCGAACGTAAGACCTGGCTGTTGAAATAGCATAAAGACGCAAGGGCAGATAGAATTCTTCCAGCCCTTTTAAAATCCGATGGACCTGCTCAAGTAGATCATTTACACGCATTGCTAGCGAAAATTTGGGAGAAGGAGACTGTTCCGAAAGACTGGAGACGCTCCGTCATAGTCCAAATTTCCAAGGCATGCTCCCGTTCGAAATGCGGCAATCATAGTGGGATCAGTCTTACCTCAATTGCCTTTAAATTGCTTGCGTCTGCCATTCTCCACAGACTGACTGGCACTCGTGAAAGCCGGATTTCATCGAGGTCGGGTCTGTATCCACCACATCTTTACCTTTGTCAATTGTTGGAGCACCACCATGTTTATTGGCAACACAACGTTGTCGTGTTTCTTGGTATAACAGGTTCCTTCGACGCAGTCGACCGATGTGCTCTTTTGGACTGTCTTCTGAGGAAAGGTGTGCCTGTTAATATGTAAACATTATCAAAGCACTGTACGCGCATAGTTCGGGCAGGGTGAGGGTTAATGGCAAACCGTCTCTACCCTTCAGTATCACCAGCGGTGAGACAATGTTGCCCACCGTCATCTTTCCTCTTCAACTTCGCTAATGATGATGTCCTAAAAATAGCTTTCGCTGGACACGATCTAGAAGGTGTGGAGGTACTTCCTGGTGAGCGACTTCTGGACTTCGTGTATGCGGACAATATTGCCCTAATCTGTGACAGCTCCCAAACGTACCAAACAGCACTGCACCGATTAGCACTGACTGTCAATCGTTTTGGGCTATGCTTTGCTCCATCGAAATGCAAAGTACTTCTCCAAGATAGGCAACAACCCAACCTTGCGCTAACGCTTGGTGGTGATCTGCTAGAAGTCGTTCAGGAATGCAAGTACCTAGGCAGCTATATTAACACCCATGGGATTGAATATGATGTTACGAACCGTATAGTAAAAGCTCGAGGTGCTTGTGCCAATCTCCGCCACCTGTGACGCAGACGCGACATAACTCTCGACCTGAAGGGCAGAGCTTACAACGCAGCCGTCCGCTCAACTCTCCTATATGGCTGTGAAACCTGGCCCATCAGGTCGACAGATATAAAGATGCTCGTCGTATTCCATCATCGCTGTATTCGCAGCTTAGCTCATGTCTGGTGTTAACATCGCTTGAGCAATGAGCGCGTTCCACGTCGTGTATTTGGTGCAGGAAGAGCGAGTGAACCGCTCAGCTCCATTGTATCACGCACCAGGCTCCGATGGCTAGGCCACGTGTTGCGCATGCCAGCACACCGACTTCCGCGACGTGCATTGTTTGCGCGTTGTGGGTGCGGTTGGAAGAGGAGGAGGGGAGGCCAACTGATGACTTGGTCGAGAGAAATGAAAACCCTCACTTCGAAGTTGGCCTCGGTTGGTGCTTCCCGACTGCCTAGCTGGGGTCCTAAGGACGGTGAACACGTTTGGTTAGACACATTTCTGATATAGCTTGGAGCCGGCCCAAATGGCGTTTGTGTTGTGAGTTTCTCTCTCCATTCCCCGCCTGCTTAGCATCCCCTCCAATCACGATCTCACTTGTTAGGCATAATATGACTCCGTTTTCGGCAGCCAGCTATTAGCTCTCCGGAACGATGTCCATCATTTACTGAGGACTCAGCGGGTGTGCCACTGTTTGTTTTTCGTTTTCTTGTCTTTTGTATTGCGGCACAATAGCTGATGTGTTTTCCACCTCCAGCTAACCTATATCATGATGATGATGATGATGTTGACCTTTCATGTCGTCTACTATTTCAGCTTAACTCTATACAAGTGTCACAGTTAGCTAAGTGCTATTTTACGTCCTCAGTAGAAAGTATTTTAGATCAAGCAGAATGTGTATATGTAACTTGAGTTCTCAAATCTGAAAAATTTAACGAACGTACTTGATTTAGTTAGGCTTAAAATTTCGCATCTTTGTAGACAGCATGTTCTCATGGCCATAAATTTGATGAAAATTGGGGGTATACGTTTGTTTAACTAGATTTTGATAACAAAGAGACCTAATGAACAGGTTTAAATTCTGAATGATATTACACGAATTACGGTATTCCTTGTTCTCTAAAGAGTAACGAATGAGCGGTCGGAGGAATTAAAATTATTTGACGTAACGGATATTTTCGGAAAACGATGATACCCCGAAAGGAAGCAAGCGTACTTTAAATATTACCGGCAAAAAATAAATTTGTTGGTCAGTATTCTTACAATTAATCATTAGTAGGGTTAGACTGCCCAGATAAAAATTCCACTGCGTTTATAATTAAAATGAAGAGCGAGCCACTTTATTTAGCAAAATATATAATTATTTACAATTATTATTTATTATAATTCTTTATTACTATTATGTTATTAATACACTGATAATCATCATCATTATTATTTTTGTTAGTTAATATAAGATTATTAATATCACGTTATTATTATTTTATGATATAGTAATAATCCCCATATATTACTATACTACATAGTATATACCGTACTTAATATAAAAATATTATACTCTGTATGTATTATAATATAATAAGAATAAGTAATAAACGCAATAGAATAATCATATTAATATTAATATTATATTCTGCTTATTTGGCTTAATAATACAATAAGTATAATTAGTGTAATAATTAGTTTGCTTATAACTACCAGTGTTGTTTTCTTATCATCGAAAACCATTAGAGAATCGGGACGCGAATATCTGGCATGCAGCTCCTCCAAACACTAGCACATCACGACCGCAGGTTTCGTAATAGTTTGAACTCATCAAGTGGAGATAGCCTGAGCTGGGTTTGAACTCAGAGCCTAGTAGTTCACGACTGACGCGCTGAACACTAAGCGACTGAGATCCGCGAGCAACGCTTGGCACAACGCAAAGGAAATAAAAGTCGAATTTAGGGAAACCGCTGTGTCCTTAAGTTGCGACACTCAACCTCTATTGTGACCATGGCTCATTTTGAGGTTAATATTGGTCATTCCGATCTCGAGGACCGTATCTGAAATGGAAATATTTCGGTGTTGCTCCCAATACTGGAACACCACGACCGCAGGTTCGTACTGGTTTGGACTCAGCAGTGATTAAAATGTACTAAGTGTTTTACTTTACGTGTGGTGCCTATTCATGTTGGGACAAAAAAATGAAGTTGAATAAAACTATATAGGGAGAAAGATTCATAACCTATTCAGCGTAGATTATACCATATTTAGTCCAGATACTTGCGCTGGAACGGTTTCTTAACTTCACATAATCTTAGAGTAAAACTACGTCATAGTTTGGAAGATTGATTGATTCCCAAGTGCCACAGTCATTTTAGGGGATTTCTGGAAGGCATACAAATTATTTCATTTGAAAGAATCTGCAGGTTTTGCTATTTTATGAATTTGAAAGTACGAGCGATGAAAAACCATATCAGATTTACTGACCAGAAGAGCAACCAGACATTAATTTGCCTAATTCTTGGAAAACCATTAGTAAGATTCCTAAGAAGTTTTCCGATATTCTCCATCCTACCGTGCGAAACAGCACATTGTGCTGTGCTCAATAACTGCCATTCCGGCATTTAATTTTGGAATATTTAAGTGACTAAAGAAAACTTAGGAAAATAGAAATATACTCCAGCTTTGGTAAGTTGGATTAAAAACTGATTTACATCAACTGATAAGTGTAAGTATTTTAAAAAAATGTAGATTCTAAGTTCAGTGGTAAATATATCAATATTTAGCACAGCAATACAATTATAAATCACCTAATATAATTCGTGCTCAATATTTAAAACGACTAGTTTAGCCGGAATTCCTCATTTCCACAGAAGATTGTAACAGATGAAGTATATTTTAATATTTCTACCTATTAGCGATCACGGAAAGATAAGTAGATTTCGATGTGCATAAACCAAAGATTGGCTTCTGCTACAGGAGCTACGCTTTTATTCAACGATCGAACAAATAGTTTATATAACGTAATAATGCCTCACATAAATGATTCGTGTAAGATTTACAGTTTTGGAAATAGGGTTGTTACTACTAATTAAGCTGTTAACACGCAAGCAATAGTTTCATAAAAGAGATTTTCACTGCGTAGTCAATGTAGCCTCTAATACTGTTCAGAAACAATAATGTTTGTAATGGATGAACATTTTAGTTGAGCGTAATGTTTAGAATGTTTGCTCTAATGTAAGTTGGATCGTAACTTGCACGTTGCAAATATTAGGATTTTAATTGTGATTTCCGTTCCGTAGTCGCTCTATTTTAAATAATAATTTCTGAATATTATTTGTGTATCTCATTTAATTCAACGATATATCAATTTTATGGGCATCTCATAACTTTTAGTTAGTTAGTCTTCCATTATATAATGTAATAAGTTCATATTTTTAACAGCATCTCCCTAGCAAATTGTGTACGCAGTATAGAGCGTAACTCTGTATTTTTTGTATTGAGTGATTACTGTACAAATTTAATATTGATTCAGCTATAAAACGTAAAATATATTCCACAGAATCAGGAGGTTTAAAGCCTAACTTCATAAAAAGTAATTTTTACCATCAGTATATGCAGCGCATGTGATCGGTAACATAACCAACAAGGGACCCATATAACGAAATTGTTGTTAAGCCGTCTGTCACGGTTACTGTTCCTACCTTTACTTTACTTTCATATCAAAAGCATCAAATACATTGAATCACGAATATAGTTTGCCCCATCAAAGCGGTATACTTTGCATGCTAATCTTTATTCTTCAATCCAGTATTATCACCGTTTACAGTTAAGGATTAATGTTTGCCGCTTATTACAAATAAGCAAGAACATTGCAGATTGTTTGACCGATTTCACTGCCTTTGTGTCTTATATGGTCCCGGCTGATGCTTTACCCCCAGTTCGGTTCTATAATCCGTTTCTTTTGAGATATATGAATTTAGCGAGTTAGTCCTTATGGACGAAGTCATCTTATGACCAAGAAAATAAGGTGCGATAGTTAATGGATTTGTCTTTAAACTCATTCATACCCTTTGTAGAAAGGCTAAGTTGCCTGTACCCGGCATTGATATTTGCATCTAATCAGGTATATTTTGTCTTGGGTAAATCATTGACACGGTTCGTCTTTTAAATTTATAGGAATATTACAAGGATACAAACCTTGTGTTGCAGCATGTTCACAAAATAGCTGAATGAATTGAGTCCTGCATTGCATTTGTTCATTTGTTAATATTTCAGGATTAGCTCCGAGCTCATAATTTGTATCGACTGCTCATACTACAAAGAGAAAACTAACCAGTTATTGATCTCCACTTTAAAAATTAAAGCAACGTTTTGTGTGATAAATATAAAGAATAAAAGAGTTGATGTAGTGTAATGTTCGACAGGAATTTGCGGCTGTTTGTAAAATAATCAAATGGATAAGTTGGTTACTTCTCTTACCAACACTGTTTCAAAAATGTTTCTTTATTTAAAAAGACAGAGGGAGGTGGAAAAAACCTAGCAAATATTGTCCTTGCCTGAAACCCCAGTAGGGCTATATTTACTTCTTGGGTGAAAAAAAGAATACCGTACTGGAGAACAGTGTATCCTTTACTCGTCTGCGTTTTATTGTGTCATCGTTCTATATAAACCAGTGTAAAGCTGTGAAACGGAATATTCAAATAAAATTGTTATATTGAATGCAGCAGAGTCCGCAACATTTGTCAAACTGATTTTTACATAATAAAGGCAGCATATTTGTGTCCGGTAAATCATTCATTGATGTCTTGTTGCATTTTGCTTTATTATATGGTTTCATGCAAATGTTCCTGCGCTTTCTTGCAAATTTAAGGAATACAGTATAATTGAAAGAATTCGGTTTAATTGAATTGCCTTGTATAACAACCTTGGATATGTTAAAGAATACACACTTTATAATTAAGCTTACCGATTGACCATAAGTTTATTTGTTGTTTAATGTGCTGGAGTTACCAAATGTATACAATTTAATCTATATTCATTATAGCTATTTTTCATCTCTCTGATATTTTGCACTGCTTCATCCTAGCCAATCTAACTTCTTGGTTTAGGCATCTGTGTATTCCCACAGCAGCAATAGCGGCGGTGACATTTTAAATGTGTTCAGGTAGATTATTATGTTGGACTATTCCACGTCATTAGGCAACCAGATGTAAGACGGTGAAACAAATCTGTGGCAAACAAATACACAGCCCATTCTTTCCAGGTGTGTAGGAGCTAACTCTGTAAAACTCATATCTAGGTCGCTATGTTCTTTATTTGGTAGCACATCAAAAAATATAATTTGTATAACAATGCAGTAAAATCAGTGCTGCTTCACAGTTATAAGGCATAAAATGTATTCCGGCCTATCCATCTGTTTATATGTTGGTAACCTTTAACAGCAGCTTGGCTGGTTTTCCGCCAGTCACATTTACAGAATGACGCAAATGATTAAGGTGCTATTACATGCAAGAGGTCTTAGGCTGCAGTTTGGTATGGGTGCTTCTGAAAGTAATTGCGAATATTGGCAAAGAGATTGCTGTTTCGACGTATTGGTTATATAATCTAGCGATGCTAGCTTACCTAAAGATTTCTTTTTCAGTAAAATGTTTATGAGGTGAGCAATATCTAATGAATCACACTTAATACTGTATCCATAATGAGTGCCATAAGATTTGATATGTGTTCCTCTACATGCCAACACATAGTCCATTTGTGCTAAAATTTCAGGAGGATATAACCAAACAGGCATAAAATAATATTCTGAAAGTTACGTGAAATTACTCGCAGATAAGAAATTAGTGCACTCGTTATCTTAGTCTCCCCAAAGTAACTAAATAATGTACAAATGATGGAAAACCTGAATTGTAAAAGCTAGGTTGTCTGTGTGCATCCGCAAGTCGGATAGATCACATCAATACACTGACGAATTTGAAGCTCAATTATTGGTTGAATAATTGATTTGGCATTAGCAGTGACGACATACTCAGGACTAATTGACAGCACTCAAGGTATGTGATAAAACCGCCGGAGAGAATAGCCAAACCTTCACACAGTGGCTAATAAATCCGACAGCGGTTGTGTATTTAGCAATATTCCAGGATTATTGATTATAACGAAAAACATTAAGGCAAGGAAAAATAGATAAGAAATACTTTTTTGAAATTAAATGATATACATATTTATCCTGAGCTACTTTGTTAATCTTCCAGTTTGTGAAATCTTCCGTTCATAATCCGGAGAACTAGATTTCTGCACAACTTCCTGTTCCAGGTTAGCAGCCAGACAATATTTTTCCCACTCGGGTGTTTATGCAATGCATAAAGTTTGCAATATCATAAGATAATTATCGTATAATATGAAGGTTTTTACATGAAAGCATTATATGGAATGGGACTGCGAGTTTAGATCATGGTGTCTTGATCATTTCCGCTGTTGCTTCACTGTTTCTGTTTTAGCAAAGAATGAAATACGGGTTTTGAACTGTTCTCCGAGCTAAATGATAATTGAGCAGACGTTGCGTTGCCTGACTTGGCAACATCATCAGTGCGGCTTCAGGGGCCTGGTCCGCAGTGCCTCGTAAGCGACTTCAGTGTCCAAGTGCTTAAAGATCGAGTTCTGTTTTGAATGCCAGCCTTCAATGAATTCACGTGCTTGCCGGCTTTCAGCACTTCCTGGGAAACTGGCATGCTCTAGGTCGAATTGATATTTCTCGACAACCATATGCACTGACATCAGGGACTTCTGATCGTGGCGACGAATGGCTAGGCTGTGTTCGTGCAGTCTTGTGCCAAGCTTTATTCCGGTCTGTCCCACATAGTAGTAGTCGCAGTTCCGGCAGCAGATCTTATAAATCCTACCAGTTTATTCCTCTTTGTTGTTTACCTTTCACTTTGAAGAGTTTACTACGAACTGTTTTCGTTGGCTGGTGTGCAACTTTTACTCCAAATGCAATAAAAGCCTCTCTGCCATTTCAGAGATTCTGTTGATATGGGGCAATATTGTTCTCTTCTCAGCTGTTGCATTTGTCGTGGTGTGTTGAGCAAACTTTTGTGGTGCGAGGCAGCGTAGAATGAAGCCTTTCGGGTACGAGTTCCGCTTGACCAGATTGAAGAGAGGGACATCTTCTGCCCGTCTCAGTTGCGGTGTGCTACAATGATTTTGTGCTCTTTTGTAAAGGGTTCACACGTAGCAGCCTTTGTAGGCTGCCGGATGAATGCTGCCGTAGTTGAATATCTGGTCGGTAAGAGTAGATGTTTGGTAGACTGTTGTTTTTATTCCTTCAGCACCAGTCCGTTGTATGAGAACGTCTAAGAATGGTAACTGCTCGTTGTTCTTCCTGGGGAATTGGATACCGTCGAACACACTGTTGGTTACTTCGTGTGGTTCCTCCAATTTGGAACGTTTGAGGATAACAAAGGTGTGGTCTACGTACCGTACCCAAAGTGTTTGTCTCGCGGTAGGAAGTGCTATTTGTTCCAGTGCCTGCATCTCACTCTCGGCTACTAGACCAGAGATTGGCGATCCCCTTGGTGTACCTGTTATCTGTTTGTAAATTTGGCCATTGAAAGTGAAATGTGTTGTTAGACAGATTTCCAATAATTCCATCATATGTTTGGGGTCGAGTTTACTGCTTGTATCAGGCGAGTTGTGCTCCTCTAGCAGGTGGGTAATTGTTTCTTTCGCCAAGCCAATGATGATTGAGGTGTACTAGGCGTTAACTTCGAAAGAGACCAATATTTCGTCGTGTTCAATGGTTGCGGTTTTAATTTTCTCAAGGAGCTGTTCTGCTGAGTTGATTGAGTGTTCCGATCCCGCGATTAGGTGTTTTAGCCGTCTCCAGAGCTTCTTTGCAAGCCAGTGATTTGGTGCTCCGGTTAACGACACGATGGAGCGCAGAGGTAGTCCGCTTTTGTGTACTTTAGGTAAGCCATCGAACCGCGGTACCACCGCGTCTTGGGGTCGCATCATCTTGTGTTCCACTTTTGTAATTTTTTCCATTTGTTCCAGTTTTTGCAGAGGGGGTCTGATCTTGTCTTCTAAACGTTTTATCAGGTCTTAGTTTATCGGCTGGGATGTGTTAGTATCACTGAGCAGATGTTTTTCAATCAACTTGTAATCAGATTTGTCCATTATAACAGTAAGGCTGCATTTGTCGGCCGGCTGTATAACTATACTCTTGTGTTTCTTGAGGTTCTACAGAGCTTTTTGTTCAGCGGCGTTGAATATCGTGGTTTCAGCTTTATGACTGAGAGCCGGGATGATTATGTGTCTGATATTTTGTTGTGCATCAGGCGCGATGTTGTACGATTTTACGGTCGATTCAAGTGCAGCGAGGAACTCGGAAGGATTTTTGTCCTTAATATTGAGTTGCCTACCTCGGACAATGAATGCTTTTTCCGCCTCTGTTATACCAATTTTGGCCGCTTGCAATCCAAGCATCATATTCCATAGGCGGTTTCCTTTGGGAGATCAAATTCGGCTTCTCTTTAACCTCCCAATGGACCGAAGTACCTGTCCTTCAAATGTCAAAGGGGCATTGGTAGATTAATGTTGGAAGTTTGTGAGTAGGGTAAAGTTTGTAGAAAGTAGAAGTCACGATTAAAATTCACGCACAATAATATGCCTCGACGGGGAGTCGAACCCCGGTCCACGAATTTCCGCTCCGCTGCTCTACCACCTGAGCTACCGAGGGCTGACGATTAGGTGCGCACATTTTAACATATGACTTCTACTTGGTGCGCGACGAATTGCCAATGGGCTCACATACCTGTCCTGATGTTGCAGATTGGCTCACTCACACGTCACTTCCCAATGGACCGAAGTATCTGTCCTTCAAATGTCAAAGGGGCATTGGTAGATTAATGTTGGAAGTTTGTGAGTAGGGTAAAGTTTGTAGAAAGTAGAAGTCACGATTAAAATTCACGCACAATAATATGCCTCGACGGGGAGTCGAACGCCGGTCCACGAATTTCCGCTCCGCTGCTCTACCACCTGAGCTACCGAGGGCTGACGATTAGGTGCGCACATTTTAACACATGACTTCTGCTTGGTGCGCGACGAATTGCCAATGGGCTCACATACCTGTCCTGATGTTGCAGATTGGCTCACTCACACGTCACTTCCCAATGGACCGAAGTATCTGTCCTTCAAATGTCAAAGGGGCATTGGTAGATTAATGTTGGAAGTTTGTGAGTAGGGTAAAGTTTGTAGAAAGTAGAAGTCACGATTAAAATTCACGCACAATAATATGCCTCGACGGGGAGTCGAACGCCGGTCCACGAATTTCCGCTCCGCTGCTCTACCACCTGAGCTACCGAGGGCTGACGATTAGGTGCGCACATTTTAACATATGACTTCTACTTGGTGCGCGACGAATTGCCAATGGGCTCACATACCTGTCCTGATGTTGCAGATTGGCTCACTCACACGTCACTTCCCAATGGACCGAAGTATCTGTCCTTCAAATGTCAAAGGGGCATTGGTAGATTAATGTTGGAAGTTTGTGAGTAGGGTAAAGTTTGTAGAAAGTAGAAGTCACGATTAAAATTCACGCACAATAATATGCCTCGACGGGGAGTCGAACGCCGGTCCACGAATTTCCGCTCCGCTGCTCTACCACCTGAGCTACCGAGGGCTGACGATTAGGTGCGCACATTTTAACACATGACTTCTGCTTGGTGCGAGACGTATTGCCAATGGGCTCACAGTACCTGTCCTGATGTTGCAGATTGGCTCACTCACACGTCACTTCCCAATGGACCGAAGTACCTGTCCTTCAAATGTCCAAGGGGCAATGGTAGATTAATGTTGGAAATTCGTGGACCGGGGTTCGACTCCCCGTCGAGGCATATTATTGTGCGTGAATTTTAATCGTGACTTCTAATTTCTACAAACTTTACCCTACTCACAAACTTCCAACAATAATCTACCATTGCCCCTTGGACATTTGAAGGACAGGCACTTCGATCCATTGGGAAGTGACGTGTGAGTGAGCCAATCTGCAACATCAGGACAGGTATGTGAGCCCATTGGCAATACGTCGCGCACCAAGCAGAAGTCATGTGTTAAAATTTGCGCACCTAATCGTCATCCCTCAGTAGCTCAGGTGGTAGAGCAGCAGACCGGAAATTCGTTGACCGGGGTTCGACTCCCCGTCGAGGCATATTATTGTGCGTGAATTTTAATCGTGACTTCTACTTTCTACAAACTTTACCCTACTCCCAAACTTCCAACATTTCTCTTTAACGCTCCGTTTTTTGTTTCTTTTTTCTTGTCTGTTTTGAAGGCTATCGCTTTTTTCCAATTCTTCAGTCATTTGTGGTCCTAGTCTGGATAAGTATATATCTATCTGTTCGTTAATCATTATTTGGCATTTTTTCTTTGACTGTTTGGATATATAATCAACAGGAGCAGATTCTTCGCCCATGTTGTTCCGTTGTCTTCCAAGCCAAAGTATGCTTGATAGGAGGACGGTAGTGCAGACTCGGCTGCAAAACCTGTCTTTCCAAGCATTCTTGAAGGAAATAATGCTGCTCGTCAGTGGATGATTTCCGACTGGTGAATGACTCCCATCGGCGAGCAGATTTTAGCGCGCCACACCCAAATTTATTTGAAATGAATGAGAATATTGCAGACTATAGAAATATTCATGAAATTCTTTTGGGTTGCAGAAAGATTTTACTATAGAACTGCCCTTGCTCATCTAGAATTTCATTCAGGCAAAAGACCGAGGCGGCAAGGAAGAATGCAACATGTAAACAGGGCTTTGACTTTTTGACTTTTAGCGCTTTCACTTTCACGTATCGGATAGAAAACACCGAAAAATTACATAATGCACATATATCCGAAAATCGCTATACTGCTACAAATTGCTCAACATTACTTAAGAACCAACGCATCTCAGTCTAAGATGCTACATGCGTTTCCGATAGTCAATTCTAGATTTAGTTATTTCAAACTACAATTCACACGCCGCCTCATGCATATTAAAAAATATCCAGGATAAATTCGTTGCACATTATTCAGGGCTTCATCGGCAAACCACTAGGTTTCCGAGCCAGTTACATCCTACCCCTACAACCTATCACGCCTTTCTTGGAAAAATTAATTAATTACATCTTCACAGTAAACGTTAGTTAATATCGGTAATATTGTTGTCATTGCACATCTAGGCTCGTGTGCCTATGCTCACCATTTCGGGTTTTAGCCTTGGAACTTGTTAACAGCTTTACATACCTCGGGAGTTGCATTACGGCTGATGGCGGTATTGGTGATGAAATTTCCCAACGAATTGCCATAGCTCGCCTTGTGTTGTCATCACGATGTTAGTCTCATACTCAAGGGTCTAGTGTACAATGCCACAGTTACTGCTACCCTACTCTACGGCGGCGAGACCAGACTTGTTCGCTCGATAGATTTGAGACGACGGTCCACATTCGACAATCGTTGCTTGCGTGCGATTGCTCGCTTGTGGTAGCAGCACCATGTGAGCAACGCGAAAGTTAGAAATTATCTCATGGGTGCGGACAGTCCCGGTCTCAGAGCACAATCATCCAGCACTGCTTTTGTTGTATCGGTCAAATAGTGCGCATGCCGGTCCACCGTATTCCACATCGCGCATTATTTGCACTTCCTGGACGCGAAAAGAAAAGGAACCGCGTCAGACAACCGACTCCATGGAAAAGGAGTATGAAGATTCTAACTTCGTGTTCAGCATCAGTTATATCCGTGTGTCTTCCAGGTTGGAGGCCAGGTGAAGCGGATTCCCAATGGTTGAAATGGTTGGAGCATATGGTCTTCAATAGGAGTCAACGACCTCAATGATGATCTATCATCACTTTATCCTGTACTTCTTCATGTTGAACAAAACATAAACACAAAATACTCAAAATGACATGAATGAAACTTCAAATAAACCTTTTCCTAACGTTTTACTCTCACTTTATCTTCGTTGAACATTATATTCTCCTTTTCCTACTAGCTTGGTTCGAACGGCACATTTGTCCGTTTACAGACTTGTGAATAAATATAATAATGTACGATAGAGTTCTCAATTAGTTTTTCAAATTGTTTACCGTTCAGTACGGCCGAATAAGATCACGGATGGATTGTCTTGCTAATATTTTGAACTGGAGGATAGAAGATAAGAACTCAGTGACGCGGCAATTTTGCCTAGTCTTGGATCCGATTTGTTCGCCCTGACGACTAATGAACAACAAAGCGAGAATGCGAGAGACGCGGCGCCGCCGCAACTAGTGGCTTGGCTTTTTGAAGAAAAATAAACTTTTTTGTGATGTCATTCCATGTTACGCAATTAGAGCTAAACGTTCATTCGAAGAAGTTAACCTAATAGGAGAACCAGTAGTTGTAGCCCCACCGTCGCTGGTTAACAAGAACATTGCGTGTGCTCATGAGGGTAATCCGAGTATTGTCGGAACTAGAGATAATGTCTGAAATTACTTTTATTGGCCACGAATGGCATCAAGTATTGAATCATTTGTGAGAAACTCCCAGGCTTGTCTAGTAGCGGATAAAAGTTCTCCGCCTGTCGAGACTCCCATGCAACCGATTCCATACCCGATGAGGTCGTCGGCCAAAATCGTGACTGATGTTTACGGCTCCTTCGCCACCGCCCCGGTGAACAAGAAAACTCGACTTGTCGCAACCTGGTGTTAAAGCAGATCGCTTGAGGTTCACATATGTGAACAACTGACCTCTTTCGTAGTGCTGCAATGGCTCAGACCGCTTTGGATTACCATAGGAAGTGGTTACAGATAATGGTCCCCATTTCTCTAGTCACGAATTAGAAACTTTCCTCCAACGACATAGTGTAAAACATTCTCGGACTGCCCCCCAATAATCCTGCAGCTAATGGCATGGTGGGGCGCATACGCTGGTCACTCTAGGAGGAAATACATGCTTTTCGACTAGGAGGGGTGGAGTTGAAAGAAGCTGTCTTAAGGGCGCTGCTACCATACCGACCCTGTGAACACAGAGCCACCGAGAAAAGATTGCCGTACTGATGCTAGGAAAACCCTTGTGCATCAAACTTATTGCTGCACACAACTTGTCTTCTTCTGTAAATCCCGAAGTGTCAAACCGCCTAGAAACAAACCAACAATCCGACCTTACAACCTCAATTCCACTGCAGCCTGGGTCATTTGTTTAGATCAAAAATAAAAGTAACAAGTTATTACCCAACTCTGCCTGCACCGCTGAGAATCCCACATGCATGTGGCCCTGGTTCATATTGATGGGTAAATAGCTTTATTGTCGAACGCTTCGGCTTGACAGAGCAAGTGGACGGGCCTAGCAGTCTGGCCGAGAAACGTGTGAAACAGGAACGGCCTGATTCACCGTCCCGTGAACTACGCAGGTCCAGACGTACACCAAAACCAGTTGATTGATACCAACCCGCATGAATCAAGTTTCCGACGGGGACAGTGGTGTTGAGATTCGCTACCCATGGCCTATCCTGATTGGTTGAATTTCGTTTGAGGCTTTTTGATCGATTGCACATCTCTTAATTGGTGCATTTTCTTTCTGAGCCGTTGCAGATTCTATGACCGTCCCACAATATGCTTCTGTTAAAACTACGTTCCTCTGATACAACAGAATACATGTGTCAACTGCTTCATCATATGGCCAGAAGCCTATTCCCGTAACGGAGTGCAAAGCCGATATTGTTTGTCGGGTCTTCTTGGATCGTTGATTCCCCCGTTACCGATAGTCATTCTCCATATCAACTGATCATAGAACTCAATTCTATTCTCCACAATACGATGATTTCTATAAATTTGTATGTGGTCACCGCTTCCATAAGATATCGTATTCCCCAGCAGTTAACGGATTAGTCGAATGCTTCCGTATCCAGGTTAATGCATCACTGTGAGCATTCTCAGAACCTGGCTGCAGCGAAAACTTTAGCTCATCCTCTAGGTATTAGCAAGTTTCTCTACGACGCCTGAAGTATCTGACTTAAAGCAAAGCCCTTATTCAGTGATAACCCATTGAAGTAATCCATATCCTGCTCGCATAATGAATTCGAATATATAAGCCACATTCTCACATATCTGGTCTTTGTTCTGGAAGGGTTCTACTCATAAAGTGAAGTGTTTAATACTTACCAGGATGTCCCTTTTTCATGATCAAGGACCGGTAAGAGTCCAACTACGTCGAATTCACAACCTTTCTTGGGTCCTTCTAATCTAATGAATCGCATCGTTGGTCTCGTTATATCCATCATACAGGTTGCTTGGCAATTGGAACATGTCGCAAGGTCCGTCCTTAGGTTTGCCCAAAATATCCTTCCTGTAGCAACCGGGATATTCTCAATTATCACATGAGCGCTCTCGCGCCTTATTCGCATTACCCATTCTCATTAATATAGTAGGATGAAACATGGCTTCGTTACATTTTTCTCCACCAACAAATTTTTAGTTAAGTCATATAGCCTGTTCCATAAGCGGAATTTTTCGTCTCTTCTGATGTTGGCTCTGGCTTTTTGCCCGTTTGTAAATGAGTACACAGAAATTCAACGAACTCGTCCTTCCTCCGGTCATCGCGTACTTTTATATCTTACGTTGAGGTGGCACACACCATTAGAGCTTTGTTTGGCATGAGGTCATTTAATGACGGGCATGTCGGGTACCAGGTTGCTTGTTCCGTCCACATATTCATTAGCAAGGTTATTCCTGGAGCCTGTATGCCCACCATACAAGGCACTCCGACGGATCTTTCCTCGTTGTCAACCATGGTATATTTTATCTTCAGTAACTACATGAAATTCATTTGCTAGGAAGTGCTTTCTCCAATTATTTAAGGCCCATACGATAGTCAGACAGTTATCCTCCATCGCGGAATATTTTTGCTGCATCTTTCAGAATTCCACGCGCGCATTCATCCATCGCAGCTGGCTTTGACAGTGCAAAAATGAAACACTGGTATATTATGCATAAAAAGCCAGGGCTTGACAGAATTCTGTGGAATGGTTTGTGAATCACGTAAGTTTAAAACAAAAGTCACAATAAAATGAAACTAAATCTGTGGGCTAATCATAATATTCACGTTAACACACATGTATATCCCTTTACTCCGATGTCCCTTGGTTGGTGAGCACAATATCTGTCTGTGTCTTGTTGTCACTCGATGAACAGAATAAAATCATATAACGCAGATGGAGTGAAATACCGTCAACTGCTTTTGCAATGGCTAGCTGTGTGTATAAATCACAAAGTTGGAAGATCGTTCCATGGCTGACAAACACCAACGGAAGTGTAATTCCAAAGGCATTCCACTCGATTGTGTTTGGTGACTAGTTTCACTGGCTACTTTTCAGAGGGTGGTGGCACGCTTGACCGGGGTTTCTCGGGAGCTGGGACGCCAGAATGGGTTGGCTTTGTAGGCGGTATTACTTTCCGCTGTACTATTCTATGGCTTTCAGTCGCAGATAGATGGCAGTTGGAACAATCCCTTCATACTTTTGATTTCCATGGGCTGTGAGTTCTCACTCGAAGGCAATCATATGTTGTTTTGATCAGAGTTGCCAAGCCTGAATCAAGTACCCTACATAGGACCTCACAAGCGTTGGACTAATTAGGATTTGCCTTTGAACATTTAAAAGTGCGGTTTAAGCCTCGTTTCAGTATATCGTTATCTTCCTTACTACCCATGGCCCACCATATCTTTATGTCGTCGAGTAAAAGGAGGAAATGGGCGTCGATGACTAGCACACGGTAATTGGTAAAGACAAATAAAAAGCGCGACCCCAGCACTTACCCCTCTGGAACAGCGTAGTCTAGAGCAATTCAATCCCGAACTAGATCTTGAAGCCAGCAGTGAGGAAGGAAATCGCCGATTCATCCAAAGGCACTTTTCCCCAATCCGTACGTCTACACTTCTTGAAAATGTTGCGGTGAGCTGATTTATCGAAGGCTTTATAAAAGTCCAGGCAAATGTGATCGGTTACGGTCGGCCAACCGGCTATTTCGTGCATATTATCCAAAGGATATCATATCGTTTTGCATAGTGTCGGTATGGTCAGGAGAGTTTTGCGAGCTAAGCGCCAAAGGTAAAAAAATCCAAGGCGAGTGGATTGGCTAAAATGAATGACTGGGTGAATAATTTGTATGGAGTGGAGCTCTCAACTGCGTTGACAGCCGTTATAATGAGGCCAGTCAGACTAGCATCTATGCGCCGGTCAGATTGCATAGTGAAAACCAACATTGATTATCGTAAATGACCGTAGTTAGCAACTATAGGAATTTGTTATATGCTTTAGCATTAACAGTTAGTTGCTAGCACTACATTCGGAGAATTTGGAAAGACACTTTCGAAACGTTTCCTTTTAACACTTTGTCGACCATAGTTGCAATAGCAGCTGTCACCCATGGCGAAGTGGCAAAAGCTGCGTGTATCTGGTATTCATGGGGCGGAACCCGGCAGTGGTCCGTTGGAAGGAACACCACTGACGAGACCCCGAATATCGATACACCGGTGTTTCTGATGCTTTCCAGACTAGCGTAATTTTACTGATTAAGAGTAGACCGTGATCAACTATCTCTAATAGTAAAGTTTGCTGAGAAGATCCGTAAATTTCCTCTTAACAATGCGTAGTTTGTAATACAAGTAATGAAACAAGAAATATCCTTAGCATGTACGAATTTCTAGGGCGTTTACATGTAATGCGTTGCAAAAGCTAACATTCACAGCTTGGATTTTTACCACTTAACACTAAAAAACCATGCATTTGTATGTTGACCAACTCGGGAAGCTGTATGTTGGCGCACGGTCTATAACAGTCAAAACTACTTTCACTTCTAGAAATAGACAATGTTGAGTTTTATTTTGCATTTTTAGCCGAACCCCTTATACGTACAAATAATGTGTAGGTAGCGAGATTGTGTAACGTGTGAAATTCTTCCGACCAATAATCACTCCATTTTACAGGTGGGCAGTCGTCTGACTATACAACATGTTCTCTCTATATGTGTATATGCATGTCATATTCGTCGCGCACCCCCGCAGGGTTTACACGCTTGGGTGTTCACTTCTTACGGTATGTCTCCAAAACATCATTAAAATATGCGTAACATCCTACCGGGCCCGGCTCATGCAAAAGGTCATGACAAAAATACATGCAAATGATCTGCTTGCGGCAAGAGCATTTACTGCATCAATCAATCCAGTGACGGATGTGCTTCGTGCTAGTTACGATTAATAACATATTCAGCCGGAAACAATGCAGAAGTGATTCAACAATGTTGGATTATTTTAAAAAGTTAGGCAGGACGAAATGGTTTCATTCGATGCATCGTCTCGCTTGGCATAAATAGAAGGAATTGATTTTCAAACAAATTGATTGAAATGCGTGATGACCTGGCAACGTTCACTGCATCAGACACAAATGATATGTTCAGCGAATTGCTAACTGCGGTACACTCTTAAATACATGAGCAACGAAAGTATGATTATGGATCTCTTAGTAAAGAACAAATAAAACCTCAGGAACTACAAAATATATTATACCAGGCATCTATTAAGTAAATGCAGTCATTTGTTACAATATATATATATATATATAAATATATTTAAGCAGGCTGATCAGTGACTGTGATCTGTTTTTCAATTATATTTGTGAGGAGAGAAAGAAGCAGGTAAAATTGACCATATTACGAAGAAATGATTCATGTTTAAGAAAAATATAGAGCAATATGAGGTAACAACACATTTTGATTTAACTGCATTGCCGTTTTGTAGGTGCTCATGTAATATATTCGAAACAAAATGAACTTGAATTTGTTTACGTTGTTATACGCACAACTGAAAATTGAGGTACACAAAGCTTTCGTGTAGGATTTTTATATGTTGAGAACTTCGCTAATTTGGTGGTATTGTTCTAGTCGTTTGAGTGGCCAATTTAAGGAGATTTATTGTACCAAGATTGGAAAGCACCTTTTTTAGTAGCCACTCAGGTTATTCAGCTCATTGAATTTAAACTCATTAACGGCGTGGAAATGAATAAATAAAACGTAATAGATTAAAAACCAACGAAATATGACAAACGAAACCTTAGTGTAGCTATAATATTACTGTTGTGTTTTCATTTCTCAGTTATAAATCTACATGAAAAAGTTCCGTTGAATTAGGGAGTTTATATCTGGGGCATGTTTATTTGATTGTAAGCATAGTGGTATATTGAATGGTAATAAAAAAAGGATAACGTTTTATCTATCAAGCAAGGTAAACTTTGCCAAGCAGCATAATGTGAGGAAGGAACTATTTAGACATTACAAGTACTGATTGCAATGCTGCGTTAAAACAGAATGCTGCCTTTTATCTCAGATGCCATGTAATGTTACGGTTGATGCTTTTATCTTATCCGTGTAAGAAATAGTCAGTAAATATAATCCAGTATAGGACACCAACCTAAGCGAAACAATGGTATTCAAGGATTTATCTGTGGGCCGGTACAAATCAAATAAAGTTAAAACACAAAGATTTAGATGGCGATTGGTAAGGAGGCTTACTTTAAAATAATTCAGTTTTTCGTTAGAGAGCAATTATTACGTCCGTTTAATTCACACAGATCGATTTGCAGTTGCGTAATCCCAACGCCTGAGGCGATTTTATATTGAAGGCTAGGGTAATGGCTGTTCGAACCGATGGTATATATAGATTGAACAACTATTTTTGCAAGAAGATTGTGGGTTGAGATATGCAGATCGTGATAGCTTCTGCAGTGGTGAGCATTCTTAACCGCGAACATTTCGATTTGTTAATTGGAACCCAATAAATCACAGTAAACGGATTCGTGAGGATAATCTGGTGAACTGTTTCGAACAGGTGTGACGAAATGCCGCTTGTGTTAACTTCGGTGGCCTCGTTCAACAACCATTTATGGCTATGTTCCTTGAAGTGATGTAACGATTGACTTACAGTTCGCAAAATATATTTCGCGCTAAAGGTGCACTGAAAACAATAGATAACGTAAGAAGAGGTCAGATTCTTCAGGCTCTTTATGTTACACAGAGGAATGAGCTGGTTCGTAATGAATATACATCAAGATTCCTCTGCCGGAATGATGCTCTGTGTCCATTGCGTCAATTAAGTTTGTTGCAAGCTCAACATCTGCATCATCTTTCAAACCAAGCCTGGTGAAGAAAGCATCATTTCGACTACTTCTTCAACTGTCGGTGTTAGTTCAGGCTGCATGTTGCGGTGAATGAATTTTACTGGATAACCATTTTCACGTAACAAATTCTGGATGGATTTCATCTTATCTTCCAGAGCGTCCCCTTAGCATAAATTTTTCCTGTTGCGGTGAGACTGTGTAATTGTTTCCGCTTGTATTTAACCGATACAAAACTAATAGAGTTTGTATATTAAACGGTCCATGTCTTGTTTTGTTGATCTTACTTAATATTGTATCATTAGTTTACTTACCAAAGCGTAAATACAGAAATCACTGTTGGCCATAATGTTCACCTCCCTAGGTGAAATTAATGTTCGAGTATGCACCATTAAAGTAAATCAGCATGTCCATTAGGGTCATATCCTTATAGGTCACACAAAGGTGACATCGAAGCAGCGATCGTAACAGTCGAAACAAACTATGAGTATATATAATTATACAGTTTCTAGTTTTTCAAGTAAGAATTCTGCCAGCACTCTGCACAGGGGAAAATGTTCGGCCGCATCAGTCTACTGGTAATATATGCCTTCGAAAGGAAGCTGAGCGTATTAGTTGAATTTCAGAAGTTATTCCTTCTTGCTCGATAATGGTATACTTACATGAACCATTTTCTCGTCAAAATATTTGCACAGATATTCTATCGTTTCTTGAAGCCGTACACTAGGGAGTAAAGATGCTACATCGAGTGGGAACATTTTTAAGCTCCAACTTTTGCTGTGCTATACGGATGTAAAAACTAGGCCGAACACTAAGTCGCGTCATTGGTTTTCTTTTTGGTTCCAACTTTTCTGACAAACACTTGGCTTAATGGTGGCGTGCAGAGAGTACCATGGACAATATTCGGCGAAGAGTTATTCAATCTTTGTGAAGTTTAGCAGTCCACACACTCTAGACTGGCCTCGGAATTGGAAACAGACCACCCAGTGCAAAGCAGCCAGTATATTTATCTTGCAGTTAGTTCATCATGTTTTGTTCATTTTTATGTTTGATCCTTCTCTCTCACCTTTAAACAAAACTTCGTTTCGTGTCGAAATATAATCACCTACATCCATTAAGAATGAACCTTGTTAGCGTACGCGGGTTAATCTTGCAATCCTGTGCTCTAAGTTAAATTGGACTAATCGCCTCACATTCTTGTACCACCTCTTCGAAAGTATGCTCAATCGATTCGGATCACCGGGCTCTATCCAACAGGGTATATATTTTTGAAGTTATTCCATCGACACGCTGGTACACCATAAATAAAGTCTTCGGAATTCTATTCACTAAGGCCAACGTGAGTAACTTAGCTTAGTTGAGGTTCATCAGTACCTTTGGGATACCTTTCGACAGAGTTTCTTTAAGGCTGTCAGAAAATATACAATTCAGTACCGTGCATCACAGTATGCCGTAGGTATAAGCGTTTTTTGTCATCTCACATGATCACCATATTTTTATGTGCATTTCACTTCACAAAGCCTGGTAATTTTGGCTGCTACTGCGCCTAGTGACGCACCACCACCAAACACACTGACAGGAGCAGACAACTGATGCAGCCCAAACAATGTGACCAATGCAATCTAAAAGTGCATACCAAACATTGACCCATCGGCCGGAGAAGTTTATCAACCTAACCGAAGTTCAATCGTAGCTCCGACAAGCAGGGAACTGAGATCTCAAAATCAAGTGTTCGTTCTGTGCCTATCCCTACGACGCAACACATGTAAACATTACACGTAACGGACCTGACAGGGTATCGACAGATAAGTTGTGGTTTTGTGACTTATGTTCAGGTAGTACGATAATAAACATTGTTAAAAACGCTTATGATAATATAAGAACACAACGTTGCGAAGAGTACTCTTTTCGATAAATCTCCTCAGGCATTTACAATTATAAAATGGAAAGCACAAAGCAAACGGCTGATGAAGCCAAAGTGGTGGGAATAGTGGAATCACGACAAACAGAAACTCAAAAGTATTGATCAATAAAATCCGTTAACTACACATGTGACAAAGCACGTGTTAGTTGATCGGTGGGATGCCAACTGCATCATCCGACCACTTTAGGCGTCTGGAGTGGTAAAAATTAGCGAGCTGACTAGGGCCAGGGTAGAAGAAGCCCTTGCAGCAAGGCCTTCTGCTTACATAATTCCGGTTGCAATATTCTAATCGCAATCGCTTCGGCCGTCCGTAAGATTTGCTTTCTAAGCCCTTTAGTGTACCGTGGTTTTACCACATAAAGTAATTGGAAGGCATCAGCGGTCCTAATTCGGTGTCCGCTTTCCACCAGATGTTCCAGGATGGAACTGTTGGGGCGACTAACGATGCCTTTCCGCAAAGCCGCTGGGCAGTGCTCCGCAATGCGTTTAGACAGACGCCTGGTTGTGTGTCCCACGTACCTCGCACCACAGGCGCAGGTAAACTGATATAAAATGTAAGATTGGGACTGTACCGGAAGTCTGCTTACATAATTCCGGTTGCAATATTCTAATCGCAATCGCTTCGGCCGTCCGTAAGATTTGCTTTCTAAGCTAGAACCTTCCCAGCCGCATGCCCACACGTCCTTGCGGAAACGGCCCCCTTTATAACCCAACGCATTAAAGACAGACTTCCGGTACAGTCCCAATCTTACATTTTATATCAGTTTACCTGCGCCTGGGGTGCGAGGTACGTGGGACACACAACCAGGCGTCTGTCTAAACGCATTGCGGAGCACTGCCCAGCGGCTTTGCGGAAAAGCATCGTTAGTCGCCCCAACAGTTCCATCCTGGAACATCTGGTGGAAAGCGGACACCGAATTAGGACCGCTGATGCCTTCCAATTACTTTATGTAGTAAAACCACGGTACACTAAAGGGCTTAGAAAGCAAATCTTACGGACGGCCGAAGCGATTGCGATTAGAATATTGCAACCGGAATTATGTAAGCAGAAGGCCTTGCTGCAAGGGCTTCTTCTACCCTGGCCCTAGTCAGCTCGCTAATTTTTACCACTCCAGACGCCTACAGTGGTCGGATGATGCACTTGGCATCCCACCGATCAACTAACACGTGCTTTGTCACATGTGTAGTTAACGGATTTTATTGATCAATACTTTTGAGTTTCTGTTTGTCGTGATTCCACTATTCCCACCACTTTGGCTTCATCAGCCGTTTGCTTTGTGCTTTCCATTTTATAATTGTAAATGCCTGAGGAGATTTATCGAAAAGAGTACTCTTCTCAACGTTGTGTTCCTATTTTTCCATGCATATGATAATGTTTGAAACGTTGGGTGTTACTTTGGCACACCAAAAGGAACTGATTGTCGTACTAGGAGGGAAAATCTCAAAACTCGTGTTGGAGCTTAGTGCATTACGTCGGCCGATTCCCCGACCTGTTAAAAGACGAATGCTCTCTAACGACAGTGCTACGCAGTCTAACAAAAGGCAAATACCGTTAGTGAAAAACAGCAGCGAAAACAGGCCGGTTGAATGGCCTCTCAAGTCACACGTAATGCTATTAAGCATGCAGCATTATGCGCAATTTGCACCGGCACCTCCTTCAGTAGCTGGGCAACAACAATTGTCCCCTACAGATGGTGCAAATAAGGGCGTTGCGCGTAAAACTAATCTTGCTGTAGCCTTGGCCTACCGTCCACGGAAGACAAGCCAGACACACCCAGTCTACAAACTTATGCTCACAAGGAACTGAAGAACAAGCAATTACTACGCAACCAAAAGGCGATGAAAGTGATATGTTCAAACGTCCCAGAACACACTAGTGAATCGCTAAAAGGTAGACAAACAGAGCAGCAAAACCGCTGGGTTGAAATAAACCGCCCACTCGGACTGAAAGGCCTCGCAACTAGTTTTATACGGCCTTCAGGATATCCATCATCTTCACACGTAGGGGAACCTCGGTTACTGCGAGTAACGTTTGACAACGCTCGCGACCTGGAAGACTTTCTCTTAGCAAGTCACATTCTAGTGAACTCTTCTGTCAGTGCCCGAATTTTTCCTGACTGGCCATCGGTAGAAAGAGAGAAGCGGAAATCCAACCCAAGTGCGTCACGTCAAAATGCGACGAAGGAGGTGGTACTGGTTCATGGTGTGCCAGAATTGAAGTATGACGATAGCAGTGAACTAGAGAAGCACGATATCAAGTAATGTGCATCGCAGAGCTCTACGACATGTAGAATGTCGCGGATTTTGACGTCACCGTCTAATTGCCTTCACAATCTACCAAGGTAGTGGGACACGAATTTTGAAATTTGACTTGGCTGCACCCGAAATAGTATCATACAATCAGCATCGAAGGTTGCATAATTACGAGCACGGTGCCGGGCCAATACGTGTATCTGAAGCAGAACACGTAAAATCATAAACAGCAGAGAGAATATCTGGAGGTAACATTCGCTAAGCTCATGTGATATCACATGGCAGAATTACAAAGTCATCAGAAACTACTGCACGTCGCTCATTAATGTCGAGAGGTACGAATGGCAAGAGCCCATCGTGCTGAATTTTACGAGTAACACCAAAATACTATACACATTTGTGTGTGGTAATAGAAAGATTAAGCCCGGAACGCCACCACACAAGCCGGACAAAAGCCTTATAACTACTGCTGTGGATGCCTCGAAATCTCTACTCCTGGAGTTTGGCTCCGTAGCTACAAACATCATGGAACATTCGCCCTATCAACTCCCAACAAATGTCTGGCTAATCCAGCGTCACCTTAATTCCAGCGGCTGTTGAATGCAAATGTAATCCCTCCGTAGGTATAGTGCCCCTGGAATCGACATGATCTGCCAAAGCGTACTGAAAACGTTTTCCCCCCAATAGTAGCGCCACTTGAAACCTTTTTCTAGAGTCTGCTTAACTCCGATACACTCCCATCTGTGTGGAAAAATGAAAGTATCATTCCAATATACAAAGGAGGTAAGCGATCGGATTCTAACAAATACCGACCTATTACACTACTTCCTGTTTTATCAAAAGTGACGGAACCTGTAATCGCAAGTGAAGTAACGCGATAATTTGAAATTCAGCAAATCCGTTCTAATGCCCAACATGGTTTCAGACTCAGACTATCTTGTCTCACCAATTTACTGATTACTCGGAACTCATGGACCAGAGCGGCTGATGAAGGAGTCCCTATATATGTGCTTTCCTTAGATTTTTCTAAAGCATTCGACAGAGTCAATCACTTCTTTCTCCTTCAAAAGCTTACTGCCCACGGTATCAACGGTTCCATGCTCACCCGGTTAAAAGACTACTTACACGACAGAACAATCAAGATAAGAGTAGCCGACACATACTCTGCAAACCTGTGCGTCTCCAGTGGTGTACCACAAGGATCCGTCCTCGGCCCGCTACTGTTTTTAGTCTTCACTAATGACCCTCCGGCAGACATTCTATCTCCGATGCAAATATTTGCAGACGATGCTAAAATATGTGGAGAAATTCGCTCAACATCCGACCGGGTCTACCTCCAGGAAGATCTGACTCGGATTAACCCATGGGCAGAAAGGAACCAGCTCCCACTGAGTCCTACAAAGTGCCACCTGCCGACGGTGCGCAGCAGCTTCGTCAACACACACCATTTGGAGCATCGTGTCCTGCAACACGTGACTAGTGATCGAAAATTAGGTATAAGCGTGCAAGTGACTCTTGGCAATTCGCTCCAATTTTCGAAAGCAGCGAGCGTGGCAAACTTTAACATGAGACTTTTGACGCGAGCTCTCGGCAACTTTGAGCGACGGCTAGTACCAATACTGATTATCTCACATATTCGCCCTAACATTGAATATGCAATTCAGGCCTAGTGTCCATGGTTAATACGAGACATTGGCCTATTGGAACAACCCAAAAGAAGAGCCAAAAAGGCAAGCCGTGGACTAACCGGTCTAAGTTACCAACTGCGTCTTCGTGTAGTTGGTGTGTTCTCATCAGAATACCGACGGCGTCGCAGAGATCTTACTCTCACATACCGGATACCAACTGAAAACGAGCATCCATACAAATCACTGTTGACCCCAACCCCTTACAAACCAGGCAACCGCCTGACACTAATGACGCAGCACTCCCGTCAGAATTGTAGCATTTTTACTCCCCTAGAATCTGTTCTCATTGGAATGCATTACCAAGATATGTGGTGAACCCAAAAGACATGATGATATTCGAAAGACCCTAAGATTTTCATCTTGGTGATAAACGCTACACAAAGTTCGATAAATTGCAATGGTTTATCCATTGATAGTTCACGTTCCATGTTGGAACAATATGATTTTGATTTTTTTGCCCATCCATCCTGTGGGTCTTGTAATGTTAGACTTTTTATCCCATCATACACTACTGAACTATTGATCTATTCTCTGGTTTTCAGATGGTCGCCATTGTTCTTCATCGAATCAAGTTCAAACCAAGGTAAAATGAAAACCTTTTAAGTTTCACACTGTCAAGCGGAATGTTCATAAGTGTAAAAGTAAAAGTAATTATTTCACTTATGAAGCTTTAGATACTTGATTGAGTCTGAAAAATCCTCCTTTCCTTATCAAGAAAATCAGGTGCTTTTGAACAATATTATTTGCACAATATATAGTTCGTGTTATATCCAATGCATCTGATAATTTACATTATTACCGAAGAGTAGTGTGGGAAGCTGAATGGTATACTTAGAAATTCGTCACATCTAGACTCCCTCAGACAGACGTGACAAGCCCGGATAAGTACTGTACGCGCGTTTCGTCCTTCCGGGAATCGTCAGCAGTGCGCATTCCCTCGGACCGTGGTAGGGTTTGAACCCGCAACTTGACTTTTGCCAGTCCGTGGCTGAGACCACTGAGATACAAGGGAAGGCAACGACCAGCGTAAATAATTTACTAGATTTGATATATCGCCGCTCACTATCCACTGACTTACACGTTACTGCCGTGCAGAGGACACGGTAGTCCCCTCAAAAAGCGACCACAACTACCGACCGGCAACAGTCGAATTGCGGGTTCGAGTTCTACCACAGTACTGTGGAATGTGCAAATGCTGACGATTCCCGAAAGTATGCAACTCGCGTACAGTGCTTTTCTGGGCATACGACGGTTGTCTGAGTGAGTCTAGATGTGACGAATTTCTACCGATTTGCATTATTGTTAAGGGTTGGCTAACAACACTTCAAATAATACCATTTAAGTTTAACAATAAAAGATTATGTCAAAATTTTTAAAAAATTCAGTGCAATAATTGCTGATGAATCATTAAACTGAATATTTAAGCCATTGCCTGCTTCCACTGCTTTGCATTATCTAATTTCGTATCCACCCTTCAAATGGACTCAATATTGCTGTTACTGGACGCCTACTCCTAAAAGTGACATTGCGTGGCCTGCGCTGCAACATACACAGCATTGTCCACACACCCGAAATGCAGTGTAAACCACCACGAATATGACCCGAGTGTATGTGCATGAAAGCAGTGGTTAACTAACGACACAGAAGTGGCATTCTTGACTGTCTTGTATTGAAATCATGCGTACAAGACACACACACAATGCAGTGACTGCGCCGTGGTAAGTTTCACGCTGTATAAAACTACTATTGGGCCTTGCACGAGTACCGCGAGTACCGGGCACCCTGTCTCCCGAAGCATTGTTGTACTGTGCCCTGGTGACAATATAACCGAGGTAGCAGCTTTTTTAGAGGTAAGCACCCTGTCAACATGCATCTGAAGTGCAGGTACACAGGGAATATCAACAATCTAGCATATAATATAAACTAATGTATTCACGCAAACTGGAGAGTAAAACTGCACTGGAATGGCAGACCTAAGCCGCCCATAAATGTGTTTTAATTCTGATTTAATGTACACGTAATCTAGGGAGTGTATATTTGTAATTTATAAGATATCAACCAGCAAACACAGAGAATAAAAATAATAGCGCGTAGAATAATGCAGAACTATAAGGAGGCTAAGCAGAATTGAGCGAATAATATTAATTGTGTTCTGCCGGAACTTGTCTAACACGGAGTAATCTATGTGTAAGTCACTGTAGACCAAGTGCGGACAGGAAGCATCATACATGCAACATCCACTTCAGTAAGACGCTCGATTGTCTGCTTTCACAAGCAGCGTACTTATCTACGTTCGCATCATGATTTTGGACACGATCATTCCAACTCCATTGCCAGAGATGAATTTCGGACGAACTCCAACGCTGGGAGCAGCATGATAGGAAATGAAGTATCTCATTTAGAAATGACCAGCAAAATTCATTGAAAGGCAATATATATATCTGGATTTCGCGACATTTGTAAGTGATTTTTCGTGTTTAACATTGAAATAGGTGGTTGAAAAGTAGCCTGAAAACCAAGATGAATTCGACCTAAGTGAGCTAATCTACCAGCGACATTGACTTTGTGACTCTATGAGAAAATGCACGGCGGATAGCCTTTAACTTGGCAGCAATATTTCCACTAGATTAAAAACATACAAAGATCGCATAATAGTCTCGAACGCGCTTTCTTTTCAGTTATTCTAAGAACTTTATTATGCACTACTATAATAGCAACATTGGCGCTAATAATATCAAGAACGTAGATGAGTATTACTGATAAAATTAAGTAACATTTTACTTTTTTCACATGTGAGACATGCATTCACAAAGCAACTGACTGTTCTGTTCTGTTCCCGAAACGATCAAAACAGCACAATCAATTTGACGAATTTATTGCGTTCCCATAAATGTCACTGGGAAATCACGGTGCGGAGGTGGTTGTGTTAAGTCAAATTGTGACTCAAGTTCAACAAAATGATTATTGCAACTTGCTGTCTATCCTTATTAGCTATTAATAAATAGCTTTATTCCTCGTATTAGATAAGGAATGTCAAAAATAATAGCATTTTGGATGAATACAAATCAACGGGGTTGTTGTATTAAAATGAAGTCAAAGCTTAGCCAAATTCATGGACTATACTCACTAGCATCTCCGGTTTTACATGTCATCACGTTTGATGGTTTTTCTTTGGGATTGGTTGCATACTTTAGGCTAAGCAGCCTCTGAGGGAGTTCGACGTCTACAAGTTATAAATTAACTGTCAACGGATCCCAGATAAGAGGATGGATGTTAATAAAAATCGTGAAAGAACGGGAAGTTGCTTGACAAACACACCTAGGTCTAGTGTACAATTTATAAGTAGTTTGGGTAGATGAATATGTCAAGGGAACTAAGAGTAATTGCACAAACTTCGATGCTATCTAGAGTGGCAGATGTAAGAAGATTGGTGTTAACATTGAAAAGATACGGAAAACTAAAGTTAGTACCGTCAATCATTTTTGTTTTCAAGTGCAATTCACTTTTCTCTATTCCTATGTGAAAGATGAGACATCTCAAAGTTAATCAAATCACAAATATCTTCAATGGTCGTACAGGCCAGAATGCAGTAAAGGGCCCTATATTAAATAAACAGAGCTCTACAACGAGGACATCAAAAACGTGGGACAAAAGCATGGTTAAGTGCAGCGCATATTATTGTTACAAAATAGTTAACGTAAAATAATTAAATGAAAAGTGTAACAACTGAGGAGCAAATGACAGATCGTCACTTACACTCTAGTGTTTGTGCTTTGTCGTATCAACAAAACACGCTGTTCGTAGTACCTATAAATTTAGAGCAAATACACCACCGAATAGGGTGATAAATAAGAAAAATAATGAGTTTGTTAGACCTCAACTGGACCACTACTTGCTGCTATCATAATGCTCATGTTAACTTTCTACTTAGATGTATTTAATTAGACGGTGTAACAGGCCACAAATTTTGCTTACCTATTTTCCGCATTTGTGAGGTTTTCAACCAGTTTCCATGTTGTTTGAGCTGGGTTATATGGTTACATAAACCTTACAAGACCAAATAGTAGCCCCATTTACATCATGTACTCATAAACTCTATCAGCAAGTTATTAGCACATTAATGGATTACTATCCAATTAATATTGTTTCAATTCCTGCATTTCACACCCAAGCTGTTTAAACTTTGGGTATCATTTCAAGTCTACGCATGCAAAAATTCACTTTTATGCACCCATGAAAGGCAAATGTTCAGATAAACTGAAAAGACGACGCGGAAAATATAGCTTTACTATGGTCCAGTGCAAATCAACACATTTCCACAAAATATTAAGGTATAAAGGAGCAAAATTCCTGTGAGACCATCTAGTTTTCTCTATTCTCCGCATAAGCAAGTATAATTGAACTGATCTAAATCAAAAAGGGGAAAAGAACTCTGAAAGGAATCACTCGCAAGGCTTAGTCTAAGAAGATCTCTAGGCTCAATATCCTGTCCAATCGACGAATGCATGAATTGCAGGGAGGAAGAATTACCAGCAAAAATGCTCTACTAAACTGCGGTTACGATTTTGAAATCCGGTAATGATCTCTCTAATTTTCTAGTATCAAATCCAAATACAAATATTGATTCCAAGTAGTTGCTAGCATGTTTGCCATTACAACAAAATTTAGACTACCTCTTCATTTGCGCTAGGTATGCTACTCCTAATCAGATATAAGAATACACCTGTTGGAGTCTTCCTCATCAAAATCTTGATACAAATTGCAAAGCGCAACTACTGTGCGTAGATATTTGCATTCATGGTTCATTTTATAGGTCACATTCTAGCACATCCCGCATCAAGCGGTTCATGCTGACGGTCTAAGTTCATCAGCATCCAGCGTGACAGCCATGGGAAGCAGGTCAGACAGCAATCCGTGTGAGTATTATCAGCTGATTTCATAATCTGGCGGCTTGACTCAACCGTGCTACAGCGGGTCGGTTAGTAACGGGTGTCCCGAAGACAGGCGTCTCGAAAACGTGTCACGTTCTTATGCCGCGGCCTTCGATTGCCTCATTTTTCGAACTGAGTCTGCTTCAATAAGGTTCAAACGCGGTTTTTGTTATAGCTTTTTGCCTTGGTGTCAACTTGTAGCCATCGTGGTCGCCTCCGTTTTTGGGTCTACCTGCATTGTGTATCATCTGATGTGTGCAGTTTCTGTTAAATAAATAAATAAGTAAATGTTATGTTCCTCAGTGATTCGAGGTGCGGTCCAACTATGTGGTCTGATCAATGTGTACAATAGGATAGCATAAAAATAATCAACTTGTTCACGCTGTTTACAATGGATCCAGAACAAGTATTAAACTAATTGGCAGGATTAAGGCTTTAAAGAAATTAAAAAGCCAGGAATAATAACATATGCGGATTTAAACAAATGCCCAGTTAAATTAATACGGTCACTCGTGGAACCGTACCCAGCGGACTTGCTTCCATGCAAGGTATTCACTCAAAAGATTTCGCACGCACTTCCATGCTATACCTGGACATGTGACGGTGTGGCAAAGTAGTATATGAGCCATCACCAGTTTATCATATGTTGTGTTTTTTAGGGCTGCTTTTATACATGCATTATGAGCGATGAAGCCTCAGCCCAGTCCGTCATGCGGATCCTTCAATTATGGCACTTTTTTATACGCCAGTCAATTTATGGTAATGTGCCTTGCATAGATAAAGTCTTTTCTAATCTGGAAGCTATAATCCTTCACTACAGGAGATCAGCCCACTCGTGGCCAACAGTGAAATAAGAATGTAGAAAAGAAGAATTATGTGAAACAAGTACTATATCGTTAATGTAAAAAATAGGCAGGTGTGTGTGGTGTGACAGCCGGAGACGGATAACTGCATGAGTTGTCCATAGGCAAAAGTTACAGGGAATCCGTTATTGCCAAGACTGAATTCAAGCATATGTTTCTGGACTGTTAACTCCAGAAAAGAGTGCGAAATGATTATCACTGCAGAGCAAATGTAGCGAACGGGATCGCAGAACAATATTATGAATTAATCAATTTGTGGGAAAACTACAAAATTATTTCCAGACGTCACACCAGTAAATTATTTTGCTCTTGGTTTTACATAGAATACAGTTGGTATAAAGTAAGTTTGAAGGGAGTAAAACCGCATCCGAGGTAGCATTAAAGAATAGCATAAGAAGCAGTTTGTAGCAGCTCATCCTAGAATATCATGTTTCCTCTAGTGCATTCGAGTCGATGTTCTCCGGTATCATACATGATCCAGCCCTACTTCATGCAGCTTTTCATCAGCAAGTTGAATTTTTAAGATTACTTTCATTCGTCCGTTGACAGATAAGCCATTCTCATTTTCTTGTTCATGAAAAATTTTCAATATATCTAATCTCTTTTGGCAGCTTGTTCCATATGGAAGCATACCTAAGAAGGTCGAAATGTCTCCTTAGGCTGGTCTTGAATTTAGGTATATAGAATATACATTCACTATCTCGCAGTTCTTAACTGGTATTTTCCCGAAAGTGCAATTGATAGGTTCCAAGTTACGCTTTCCGCCACGCAAGTTTGTGGAGGAAGCACATATTTAATTGCATTCTTCGTAACCACAGAGGTTCAAGATTCAGCTGCTTGCACCTATCTCTGTACGAAAGAGAGGTTGAATAGCCAAATATACGCTTCGTAAAGGCGCTTTGGACGTTTTCAATGGCTCTCAAGTCACCCTTTCGCAAGTTACTGAACGTAACACAGCAATATTCAAGCAAAGGTCTGATCCTGGTTTTGTAAGAAATTAGTCTGGTTTCTTTCAAGGTTAGCAGTGGCATTTGAACCCGACCGACTAATTAGCCCTTTTCACGATATGATTTGTATGTTTTCTAAAGTTTAACGAACTGGAATATCCTTAACATAAGTCGCGAACAGACTGGCTGATAGGAATAACTTCGTCATGAAGCCTGAACACTTCTGCTCTTATCTGACTTCCATACGCTAGAATACGACACTTCGATGTTGCAAAAGTTATCTGCCACATACCAGCCCATCTCTCAATGGCTTTCAAGTCACTTTGTTAAGTTCAGCTGTACACTGAGAACCTAGGAAGATTTAAACATTTTTTAAATCATCAGCAAACAAATAAAGCTTCCCATATTGCATAAAGAAACAAAGTCATTAATATACAGTAGGAAGAGTAACGTACCTAATACACTGCCCTGTACCACTCCACTGGTGACCTGACGAGATGAAGATATGTAACCATTGATATCCACAACATACGACCGTCGTACTAGGTACGACTGGAGCCAGGAGTTAAGCGGATATGTAACGCCGTACTTACTTAATGTATATAGCAGCTTTTTGTGTGGGACTCTGTCAAACGCCTTTTGCATGTTGAGGAAGATGACAATGCATGGAAGACCAGAGTCAACTGCTTCAGATAAGACTTTCATCCCAATAGTTCACAAGTTATATAGCATAGCCCAGTCCGGAAAGCGTCAGACGCGTTTCGCCCTATTGGGGCTCGTCAGTGGCGCGCATTCCCTGGGTCCTCTTAGGAGGATCGAACCCATGACCGCTAGAGGCAGATGCCAACTAGCCAGCAGATTAAGCCACTGAGCCATGGGGGACGTTGGCTGGGCTACATAATTTGCAAACTAACTGGGATATAGCGCTACCTATCTACCACTGTCACTGACAGTGGTTAGCCTGCGAGGTGATGACGCTCTCTCACTAGACGCTATATCCATAGCAATTGCTTCATTTAGATGGTTAGAGAAGTCAACTTGACAGGTAACACACGAGGGGGACTTCAGAAAGCCATGCTGTGAAGGAGAGAGAAGTTCGTGCGGTATTGGGAGCGACACCAAATGTTCCTTAACAGTTCTCTCTAGCATGCGTGAGAGAATGGCTGTGTGACTAATGGGGCGGTAGTTCCGGATGTAAGTTTTCGACCCGGACTTATGTGGCGGTATAACCGTAACCGTTTTCCAATGTTCGGGATATTGCCCAGACTGAAGAGACAAAAAAGACATTTAATAATATAAGAAGAATATCAGCTCCACCGTGTTTGACTAAAGCAGAAGAGATACCATCGGGTCCAAGTCTGTAGCGTGGTCGTGGACAGGTAACCATGCGTTTTATCGTAGCGACACAAAGCTCGATCGCTTAGACTTGTTCAGAGAAGTGAAAGGGTGTTGACAATTCCAGGGTTTGTTTTTCAAGATTAAAGGATTTAGCATAGTATGTGTCAAAGGCTTCTGCCATGGCAATTGGGGAATCAATGCATTCGCCTTCAGGCATGACGATGTGGGAGCGTAGGTCAGTTTTGCCGCCCCGCCTTTTTCTAGGTAATGCAGTCACCAGTTGACTCGCATTACTACTATTTAAAGCCCGTTGTTCTTCCTGCATGAGACGGGTGTGGTGTTTCAGGTCTGTCTCTATTGTAAGGCGTTAGTGTAGCAGTAATGCGCTGAAGTCGCAAGTACGTTCATATGTTCGAGTTAGCACTTGTATTTTCCGCTTGTCCTTTGCGTTGTTAGCGTACTTAGAATATGCTCTCGTATTACCACGGAAGGCAAGTATGCTTAAGCACATAGTCACATTGTCATAGAATATGTCAGAGTCTCCTTTAATGTCAGACGAAAGAAAGCAATGATCCCAATTGTGGACCCTAAGCAAAGCCGAGAAATCTACCCAATTAACATTATGAAGGAAGTTTGGAACAACCGCAGACCACTCACCACAGACAACTCAAGTTCTAATATGTTTGCGCGGAACACTTTGTTCTTCGTTACAACAATCCAGGACCGTCTCCCATATTAACGCATTTTTCCTGGGATGACGCTTGGCTTAAAACTACAGATCCTCCGACAGTAGCGGAGGTCCGAAGCGCCATCCAAATTGTGATGACTAAAAAGCTCCCAGCCCTAATGGCTTAACCCCGCCTATGAAAACGCTTTGCCGGGGAAGAACAGCAGAACTTCCAGACTGCTTTGAACCGCTTATGGTTTGAGGCATCTAATTAAGCTTAAGCTAATTGTAGCTAACTTCGATAACATGTTCGCGGTTGTAGCACTTTCTTAAGATATATTTTCTAACATATTAAACCTTTCGCAACCAATTCTTGCAAGCAATTCATTTCATATGCCCATTTAGTGAAGAGTTATGTCACCGTATCTTTATGCATTATTTGACTGATTTCATTTCATCTTGTCGCTTCAAGTGATTGGCTGTTGCTTGATATCCCCGGTTTGGCTGAGCTTGATGTGCATCCTGACAAGGTGCCTATCTGTCTAGTACCCACTACCCCGTCCATACTGGCTCCAGGAGACAGTTGGTGGTTGCTGGAAGCGATTGGTTGCACGGACCTTGTGGCTGTGTTATGCTTGAAGAGTGGTTCCACACACTCACTTTGGAGCAGGCTACGGTCCAGCCACCGTCTTGTGTGCGATTGACTACCCAACTACAACGTGCTAGTGTTTGCCTGAGAAGTGTGGGCCGGCTCTGTTGATGAAACTTCACTTCGGTCCGCATGCCTCCCGGTCTTATTCTTTCGGGTTTAGTTTACATATGTGGTGTGTGGATGGAGCTTTGTGTGGTGAAGTTCAAGCCACCCATGGTCCCTCTAAAGGCGAAGACGTCCTGTGGCTGTTCATAGTAACAGGCAAATCCGAAACCGAATGCCGGCAAACAATAAAAATATATAAACATACGGCAGCTGAACTGTTCACTGAACTTGGCAATATGGTTGCAAAAGTTTCTTCACTAATCGTAGTGAGACGCATGGTCAAACTGATAAAAACGGATGCCCACAACCGCTTACAAAAATAGGAGAAAGGCATATTCGACAATAGAAACAATTGCCTCAGTACCATTGACCCACAGCTGCGAACAGCGCTGGAATCCGCAATTGAACGACGAGTCAAAAGCACCAAGAACCTACGCAAGATTGCACTGAACACAAAGTTAGAGAAACTGACTAACAGAAATGACTGCACTAGTAGTGCATGATGGATCAAAAACCTTCCATAACTTCACCTCACTGCAACTGAGGAGGATGTCTTGATTAAGGGGCTCAACTTCAACCTCAATGATGTTTGCGTCGAAGAGTATTTGGCTAGCTTAGAACACGCATTGAAATCAAATGGACTGTCAGAAGAGTCCCAGCAACAGATACAGCAGACAGTTGTCCCGGTGCTAACTAAGAATAAAGTCACCCAGACCCTAGTCAAGGAGGAACACGATGCATTTAGACAACCACAGAAGGATGAGAACATTGTAATCCTATCAGCGGATAAAGGGCGCATGACAGTGATATTGGACTAACCAGAGTATATTAACAAGGCTAAATGACTGCTATCCGACACAACTACATATCGCCAGATCGATCAAGAGCCAAGTTCAAAAATGTTCAACCAGATCAATGCAACGCCGATGAAACTACAAACAAAGAACGACCTCACCGCCATGGAGAGTTGGAGAATGAAAGCTAATGATACAATTATTGCACTATTCTATGGACTACCAAAAGCACACAAGGATGTAATCCAACTACGACGAATTGTCTCGCTCCCCGGAACCCCGTCATATAAACTATCGAAGGATATGTGGAGGAGGTTGAAACTTTGATTGTTGGATCCGAACATGGCATCAATAATTCTTAACAATTCCTCAACAAACTGCGGAATGTCAGAATAAATGACGACGAAATGAAGTTTTCACTCGATGTCCCCGCGCACTTCAACTTAATCGGTCAAAAAATTGGCCAAAGAAACCATGATGGAACTACTTGAGAAGAAACTAATCCCAGGAACAAAAATACGACCTGAAAGTTTTGGGAATTCTTGAAACGCTGCATGCTCACTTATTTCCGCTTTGATGGACAAGTATACCAGCTACTGAGCGGAACATCCATAGCATCCCCAATTTCGGCGCTTATTTCAGAAGCTCTAATGCAGAAATTGGAGCGCATCGCACTGCGAGCTATCAGCCCAAAACTCTGGACACGATGCGTGGAAGACACATTTGTCATCGTAAAACGGAACAGAGTAGAAGCCACGCACGAGTGGCTCAACAGCACACTCAGTGATATCAACTTTATGGTTGAATTAGCGGAGGATAACAAGTTGCCATTTGGGATGTACTTGTCACTAGGAATACCGACGGATCTCTGCAAACGTGCGTTTATCGGAAAAAAACGCATACGGACCAGATCTTAAAATACCACAGCAACCACTCGAAGAACAACAAACAAGCAGCATTCAAATCTTATTCAGACGAGCGGAAACGCACTGCAGGACAGCCGAAGCGCGGAAACGGGAAGAAAAGCACATATATCAAGTGTTTAGAAACAACCGTTATCCGAGAAATATTATCAGAAATAGGCTGGCGAAAGGAACGTCTCAGCAACATCAGCAGTCATGTGAGCAAACAAAAAACGAATAGCGCTCCCCTAAATCAAGAACGTCTCCAAACTAAATGAAAGCTTGTTGCAGTCACGTGGGATCTCTGTGTCTCAAAAACCGAGTGTCACCCTAAAGAAATTGATCTCAAGACCCAGAACAAAAGTCAATCAAGCCAACCAATGCAATGTCATCGATCAGCTAAAACGCAGCGACGGCGATAAAATCGATGTCGGACAAACTGGAAAAGTGTTGTACACGGATCACCGAACACGAGGCGGCCGACAGAATACATGAGCAGCACTCATTGGCTTCTGCACATGAAGATCCAGATGGCCACCATTTCGATCTGGATAATGGAAAGATCCTCGCACATGGAAGTACAAAACACGCGAGGAAGTTTTTGGAAGCCTGGTACTCTACAACGAATTCAATCAATCGACACATCGAACTGGACGCATTATACACCACACTAATGGCGAACCACCGCCAACTCAATCGATTGGAGCCGATGGAACGTGGGACTAGCCAACCAGAAGTGACGACAGACTCGCTCACAAGCGCAAGCAGACAAAGGCCACGAAACACAACGAGTCAACGTCATAGGCCATCCGCCCATCAACTAGGCTGAAGGCGGATCGAAATCCCAAACAATGTGATTGCTCGCCTCCAAGGGCAACCACGGCGGTATAAAATGACACGCACACCACGCTCAGCACACTCTACCCGAGGCTCCTTTAAGCTGTTTTACGCTACTGCACGCCACGCAATTACGCATTGATGATGTCACCTCGATTGGTGACGAAACGTTCGCAACCGAATTGCCAACCTCAGCGAACAGTTCAACTGCCAGCTGAACAACCTGAGCTACCAGTCTTCAATTATATATAAATACATATGTATACAAAGGTACATATATATAGATGAGCAAGATACATTTTAAACAGGTCATTAAGTGCTCTAATTCATGCATCACTTGGCAGTGTGTAGAACGGCGATGTGGGTGTTTTATGTGATTGTAAATGTCAAATAGGTTCCGGACAAAAATACAAAATAGCTTTTTTTTTACCGAGATATTGGACGTTTTAGCGTCTGAAATGGTTGCTTACAATAGCAAATATTGGTGGACATTCCCAAAACATGAGCTGGCCTATATCAATGTGTAGGATACCAATCTGACCAATTGTAACACAGTTTCATTTGATGGTCAGGCGTTATCGGTGTTAAAACATGGTCATTACCGTTGTACACATTAGTGATTTACCGTTGCTTACGCTAGCAAAGTGGTTTTATTTTGCATTGCTTAAAGGGATTATACAAGCCTGCCACTGAAAGGTAAAAACATCAAACGAGCTTAAACGCTGTTTATGTTTTTAACTCATATATGGGGAGTTTTCATGGCCAATTCTTTGCTGTGTTAAAAGAATAAAACATTCCACGCATTTGGCGCCCTAAAAGACAAGAATTCTTTCAAGTATTCTAAAATCTACAAATACTGCTCCCTAGAGAAATCGAGACAGTACACTTATAAACGACGTTTAACATATGCTGGAATCATGGCCCCTCATGCAATTGACTATACCTTTCGTCACTTTGACAACTGTAGAGATAAAAACCACCTCACCAGTGTTTTTCCAACATATGGCAGTGGTGGCATAATTTCGGAATATTATTTCCAAGTTTATCAGGTTTATCCGTCAATCTGCCTGACAAACAATCTGCCGCAGTAAAATCACGGTTCTTACTGCATTATTAATGCAAACGTGCGCGTCAGTTACGTTGAAGTCAGTGTTAATTACTATAATCAGTTATCATATCGTCGCCGCCATATGATCACTATAGTGACGCTAGGTTGCGTTCATAAACATATAATTAATAACCGCTGCTTTAACGGAGCATTAAACAAATACGCCGTATGTTTTGCTCACGTGTTAAAACGTTTTAAATGCTAGTAGACTTTTGATGCTTATATTTCAGTTGATATTTGGAACGTTAATAGCAAGCAGAGCGAATGTAATATTTGAAAGGTATATATATATATATATATATATATATGGGACGGCTCCGTGATGAAACGTGGCTCCGATCCACATGCCTCCCGGTCTTATTCCTTCAGGTTTACGCTGGATATGGGGTATGTGGTTGGAGCTGTGGGTGTTGCAGTGCAAGCCACTCATGGTCCCTCTGTAGGCGCAGGCGTCCTGTGGCTGACCAATGTGACAGGCAAATCCGAAACCGGATGCCGCCATCCATATATACATATATATATTTATGTATGTATATATATACATATATATATTTATGGCGGGAGAGCCAATGGTGCGCTGAGTCTGGCGATGGCTAGATCCTGACAGATGGTCTACCCACTGCTGCAACTCTGGTGCCATTGTCTCATGTCCTGGACGCCTTCTCGTGGCGACCGCTGGGTGGTAGTTGGTTTTCGCCATTCTCCCTGCTAAGATCCGGGACACCTATTGGCATAAGTCAGTGAACTGACCATATGCTAGACCCGCTGCCTTTCGGGTGTTCATTTAATCGAAGGCTTTGGCTGAGGACCCGAGTCGTTCTCCTGTCAGGATTAGGCGCCTTGCTAGTATCCTAGTCCATTATGTTCGGAGGTTAGGAAGTTGTCGATGGCCCTCTTCCAGTAAAACTTAGCCATAGGCGATAACACATCTACGGGTTATACGCTCACAGCTCAAGTGGCGTAGAGCACGAGCGCCACGCATTGTCTCTGACGGTGGGAGGGCACCTCCGGGTGTACAATGGTTTGCTACTGCCCGTCTCAAGCCAGGCAGTCCAAGTCAAATTGGTGCATCTGCGTCTGGCCGTGGTCGAAGGTGCGTATCCTACAACGGTCGCAAAACATATATAAACCGTTCCAGGACCTCCAAAGCTGCGTGTGACGGCCGTCAATTAGATGCCAATCTGTCTCTGCAATCACATTCCCGAGCTAGGTCTGCTCCCCACTGCTTTGTGGGTCAGGCTATTTGAGCCAAAGGCTCCGGGTGGAGTCCATCAAGCAAACCTCCGAAGCACAACGACCATCTCGCGTGCGATTGCCCACCAATGCAATCGTATGCTCGCGCGCAAAGCACTCAGCATCGGGTGCTGGAACATGCGCACACTACTGGACCGGAACTCCGGCGAGCGCCCGGAGCGACGTACTGCACTTGTCGCAATGGAACTGGCGCGCTACCACATCGATCTTGCGGCGCTCAGTGAGACTCGGCTCGCTGAGCAAGGTAAGTTGCATGAAGCAGGTGCTGGCTACACATTCTGCTGGGTGGTCAACGCCGCCTCAGCACCACGTGATCATGGGGCCGGATTCGTAATATCTGATCGCCTCCATGACCTCCTGGTGGGTGAACCAACGGGCATCAGCGCGCGACTGATGACTGTTCGTCTAAGTCTCGGGACAGCTAAGTCTGTTACTTTATAAGCACGTACAATCCGACCACGTGTAATCCTGATGAGAGGCGTGATCAATTCTACACTCAGCTATCCTCCGTGATACAGTCTGTGCCGAGGAGCGACCGACTATTTCTGCTGGGTGATTTCAACGCGCGCCTTGGGCGTGATGTATTGGTGTGGACGGATGTTATCGGTTCGCATGACATTCGTTCAGCGAAGGAGAATGGTGACAGGATGCTCACACTGTGTGCCACGCACGGCCTGACGATCACGAACACTTGGTTTGCACTGAGTGCGAGTTATATAGCAACTGGACGCACCCACGGAATGGTCATGCTCACCTGCTCGACTATGTCATCGTACGTCAGCTTGATATGCGTGAGATGCGCATGACATGTGTACTGCGTGGAGCTGAGTGTGGCACTGATCACAAATTGGTTCGGACCAAACTGTACATATATTTTCGTAAATCTATGTATTGCCCTCCCCCAGTGAATCGGCCTAAATTTAACATTATCTCCCTCGGTACTGTGGCAAAACGTACTGAGCTGGAGAAGGCGATGGCTGCACGCCTGTGTGATGTGGAAGGCATAGCCTCATTGGGCGACCTGTGGCACCACATTCGCGACCAGGTGACAGCTGCTGCCGAGGAGACCATCGAGCGCACAAACTGTAAGCAGCCTGCTCGGTTTGATGACAACAATGCGAGGATTGGCGCATTTGTTTCTTAGAAGGTCGCATTTGCTGCACATGTCGCACACCCCAGTGACTTGGCGAAGAGTATTCAATTTCACAAACTTCGACGGCGACTGACCCGAGAGCTCCGTCGCATAAAATTGTATGGTGGACAAAGAAGGCGAAGCAGATGGAATGCTACGCCGAACGCCGCCAACACAAGGAATTGTTTGAACCCTTGAAGGCGGTGTTTGGACCGAGATTGAAGTCTTTGAGTACACTGATCGATGGTAGTTCAGACGCTACCTGCACACAGTCTGAAGACATAATGCAGATATGGAGAAAACACTTTGACTGTCTCTTGGACAACCGCTCAGAGATCGACTGGCCTACTTTGAACTGCCTGAAGCAGCAAGATGTGCAGAGGAGTCTGGCGGACACGCCGAAACTGGATGAGACGCAGAGAGCACTTGCTCTGCTGCGAAACGGCAAATGTGCCGGTACCGACGGGATCCAGCCTGAAGTATTAAAACATGATGGACCCCAGTTGTTGACTGCGCTGCACCACTTGGTGCAACGTGTATGGATTAAAGAGGAGTTGCCTGCTGAGCTGAAGGATGCCCTTGTGCTACCACTGTACAAGGGTGAAGGGAGCAAGCAATGTTGCACAAATTAGCAGGGCATCAACTTGCTGAGTTGTGTGGGCAAGGTGATTGCCCGAATCCTGCTCAACCGCCTCGTCAGTCAGGTTGTGAAAGCGAACGTGTCGGAAGAGCAGTGTAGATTACGCTCGGATCACAGCACTATAGATTTGGTGTTTGCGGCTCGTCAGTTTCAGGCGAAGTGCAGAGAACGACACCAGCCATTGTACTCGCTTTTTGTTGATTTCACCAAGGCATTTGATACGGTGAACCGCGGGGCATTGTCGCTGGTGTTGGGTAAGTTTGGTTGTCCGCGTAAGTTTGTAAGTTCAATTGAATGTCTGCACAGTGGCATGCGGGTGAGGGTGCAACTGAGTGGAGAGATCTCGGATGACTTTGCAGTTGTCACTGGTGTGAAGCAAGGCTGTGTCTTAGCTCCTGCCCTGTTTACTATATATGTTCATGCAATGTCCTGTGCTTTTGATGCCGCTTGTGCTTACGGTGTTCGTGTGGCGCACCTTATTGAAGGCGAAAGGCTGAACACATGTCGTTTCGGTACGAGAACCCTAGTATGTGAGACAACTATTCGTGTTTTGCTGTTTGCTGATGACTGTGCGTTGTTTTCACACAGCGCGGACGAGTTGCAGTACATGACTAGTGCTCTGGCTTCGACCTCGGCCAAATTCGGGCTCACCATCAACACAATCAGAACTGTCTGTCTCTTTCAGCCTTCACCGGAGGTGCAATCTTCAATACTGAAGCAAAGCAGCATTGGTGCTGAAGTTTTGGAAACCACCTCCCACTTCTGCTACCTTGGGAGTGTGATGTCGACTGATCAGCAGCTACACGTTGAGTTGCGTATTTGCGTGTCGAAGGCAGCAGTGGCATTCGGGAAGCTAGAGTACCGAGTGTGGAACAACCATCAGCTTACCATTGGCATGAAGCTGAGGATGCACAAATCCATGATGCTGTCCGTTCTTCTATACGGAAGTGAAACGTGGACGATATACCTGCGGATGTGCGATACCTCGAGCGGTTCCATCAGCAGTGTTTGCGACGGATTTTGCGCATCGCTTGGGGTGACAGAGTTGCTGACACGGAAGTGTTGCTACAAAGTGGAATTTATGCAATGGACTGCATACTTTTGTTAAGACACCTGAGGTGGATCGGTCATGTGAGACGTATGGATTCAACGCGGATACCGAAGCAACTCTGATATGGTCAGCTGAGTATAGGGAAGCGGCACTAGTGGAAACCAAAGTTACGTTACCGGGATATGATTAAAGTGAGCCTCTCAGGTTCTAATCTTGATTGCAGATCATGGGAATCGAAGGTTGTTGATCGACGTGCATGGCGCGATCTGATCGCGAAGGCAGTTGCCGAGGTGCAGGAGAAAGCCCTCATACATGCAGAGAAGAAGCGGTAAGTGCGGAAGCAGCATGCACCGATGGGTTGTTCTCTATCGACATCAAGCTCATGGTGCTGTAGCACATGCGGTCGCAAGTGCCTGAGTCAGGCAGGCTTAGTGAGCCAAGAGCGAGGCCACTCGGGACTACTACCGAAGCGACGACGAGTCCTGCAGAGAACGTAGGTAGCACCAACCCTGCATTCGATTTACTAACCGCGTGCTTGCATGCTAAGTCTCTTTATTTCAGGAGGTGGGTTTCCAATTTTGTCCTAATGCTTTTCATTCTCAAATAAATGTCCACCTGTAAGCTCTTCTATAAACCTGCACAACTCGCTTAAGCCAATTGTAGTTAATTTCAATAATATTTTCGCGTTGGTGTCATTTCCGTAAAATATACTTTCTGACACCCTGAACTTATCTCGGATCCTTTGTTAATAACTTATTTCCTATGCTCATTAAGTTAAGCTTTTTGTCACCTTTCCTTATGCATTACTCAATTTATTTTCTTTGTTAGCTTTCTCTCAAGTGAATGGCTGTTGCTTGATATCCCCGGTGTGGCTGCGCTTGATGTGTATGTTGACAAGGTGCTTACCTGTCTATTACCTACTTCCTCGTCTATACTGGCTCTAGAAGACAGTTGGCCGTTGCTGGAGGGGACGGTATGCACGGTCCTTGTGGCCGTCTTAGGATCAAAGAGTGGTTCCATGCAATCAGTGTGGAGCGGACTAGGGTCCAGCCACCGCCTTGTGTGTGTTTGATTGCCAAATAGAGCGTGCTTGTGTTTGCCTGTGAAGGAGTGTGGGCCGGCTCCGTTGCTGAAACCTGGTTCCGATCCACATGCCTGCCGGTCTTATTCCTTCGGATTTACACTGGATATGGGGTGTGTGGTTGGAGCTGTGGGTGGTGCAACGCAAGCCATACATGGTCCCTTTGTAGGCGCAGGCGTCCTGTGGCTGATCACGGTGACACGCAAATCCGAAATCGGATGCCGCCAACCCTATATATGGTTGGCGGCATCAGGTTTCGGATTTGCCTGTCACTGTGGCAAGCCACAGGACGCCTGCGCCTACAAAGGGGACCATGCGTGGCTTGCGCTGCACCACCCATAGTTCCACCCACACACCCCATATCCAGTGTAAACCCGAAGGAACAAGACCGGGAGGCATGCGGATGAGAGCCACGTTTCATCAACGGAGCCGGCCCACACTCCTTCAACAAGCAGATCGGAAGCATTCCGGCCTAATTGGGAAACCATACACACCAGACGTACACGAGGCGGTGGCTGGACAGTAGCCCGTTCCACACAGATTGCATGGAACCACTCTTTGAGCCTAGCACCGTCACAAGGACGGTGCACTCCGTCCCCTCCAGCGACGACCAACTGTCTCCTGGAGACAGTATGGACGTGGTAGTGGGTAATTGACAGGTAGGCACCTTGTCAACATTCACATCAGGCGCATCCACACAGGGCAGCCCAAGCAACATCTACTTCTGAAATGCAAGATTACTCATCACGCAGGCAAACGTACCACATACGCCGCCTTATTGGCCTGGATTAGTAAATTGAATGGGAACATACTCATGGTGCTTCTATTCCGCATACATTTGTGCCTTCTCCGGCACCTGAGAAACCGCCCTTTTGAGCAGTTCACGGAATTCGCATCGATCAAATTTGCCTTGGATTCGCAACACCTGAAATCAACATGAGTTTGTCATAAACTCATCTTCTTCATGTTCTGGTAATAGTATTTTCGGTTTGCTCGAATGTCATTCTACTGCACTAGGTTAACCGTACAAAAGCGGTATGAAGATCCTCGTGGAATTCATTTGGTATACATATATACATAGATTGCCGTCATCTGTATCCAATGGCAGTTCGAATGCAACATATGCACATGTGTTTCCACGGACTTCATTATTAACTGTCACAAAACTGGACAGAGATACATTAATCCGCATGAACAAGCATGTATGAACAAACATGTATGGGTTTCATTTGGAGGTCAGGCTAAGGGTTACTTGCACAGACATGAGATTAAGTACCCAATACGTACTGTTGGTGTTCGCCTCTTACGGCTTATTTGACACGACAACTACCATAGTACTACAACAACTAAGTCCCACTGGCCACTGTCAAACTTGCGGTTTTCCAAACAATGTTCGCCCGGTGTTGCAAATATCCGAGATGTAGCATGGTTGTCATCCAAGTACTCATCCGTTTATACATACCGTTGTGTATCCTGTTGTGGCTATAAACCACTTGGTTACGATCTACTTTAGTACGTCTGGGGTGCAACTATTCGGTGCTCGTAAAGTGAATAAATGTTCCCTATGCGCTGATTCCTTTCCGATGTAATTTACTAAGACACTTACGTTCCATTTCCGTTGACATTACCTTTTTCTTAGTCTACCCAGAAGATTGACCCCGTCTAAGACAACTTCTAGTAGGTGCCTCTTAGACAGACGCAATAATGCTACTGCGTTGCACCAAGTCCCTACTTCATCATTCCAAATAGCCATTGCACCCAAGCTATACTGACATTAGCAATGGAATAAGGATGACACACAAGGATGATAGACCGTGTGAGTAGGCAACTATGAAGGTTTGTAGGGAAATGGTGCGCTGAAGTCAACTTATTTTCATAAGCTCAGCTAAGATAAGGTTGTCAGATGAAGAACGGGAATTATTGCTCTAATCACTCTAACAGAGTTAATGTGAAACCTAGCATAACACATCAACAGCAGCATGTTAATCGCTAGTCAATTACTTACCGGGACTGTTCACTTTCCACGGATGTTCCAGAGCGATTGATATTTGAATGCATGATCCAACTTGAACATGTCTATCGCATTGCCAATTTGCCACCAAATCGAGGAAGCATTGCTTTTTCAGACTGTATTAGGTAAAGGGTTCCTAGGCTATGGTAATGGTAAGGTACGGTAAAATAAGGTAACATGTTATAAGTAAGTAAGTAAGTAAGTCAGTGTAGCCCAACTACGATAAAGAAGTATGGTGTATGCAACATCAAACCTCAGCATAGGGGCATTCGTATAGAGGCATCTGTGTTCGGATTACCAATATGGTAAATATAGTACGCGCCTGTGTCTTTGCAGAAACTATGCGTGGTTGTCATTGCACTGCAACAGTTGGTGAATTAGTACATTATCAGTGCAAAAATCCTCCCCGTGTGATTCTATTCTGACTCACCTCGCTTCATCCCGTTTGGCCGGTTTAACATGTACCGTCCTTTCTCAGTTGCGTACCACCAAGTGTCACATGTCAGTCCGTGATGCTCGATCTAACAATCCACCTGTTCGGCATAACCCCATCGTGGCCTCGTTGATGACTGGCCAGACCAGCTGGGCTAAAACACACACGGCCACATGCACTACAGCTCCATGTTGGAGTAGCCGAAGAATTGAAGTCCGACGGCAGATGATGTTTGCGTGCTGCACGTTTAATTTCTCGATGCACCATCTGCCTTTCTTGCGATTGGGCAACGGTACAGGTGATGAGATCACGCCAGATGAGGCGATTTGTTGCCAACTCCTCCCAAATATTTAGGACAATACCTAATCTGGACAAACTAACCTTGATATTATCTTGGTAACGCAACTTGGGTTTGCCAGCATTCCGGCCACCTGCGATCAGTTGTCCGTACAGCAATTGCTTCGGGATTCTCGTTGCATCCATACGGCGCACATGTCCAAGCCACCGGAGATGTCGCAGCAGTAGCATGTAGTCTATGGTGTACACTTCGCTCCGGCGGATCACATCAGTGTCTGGCACATTGTCCCACCATTGTATGAGCAGAATCCGGCGAAGGCACTGTTGATGGAATCGTTCCAAAAACCGGATATCCTTTCTGTACAGTGTCCAAGTTTCCGATCCATAGATAAGGACTGAGAGAACCATTGATTTGTACACCATCACCTTGGTTCTAACAGTGAGATGATGGTTCTTCCACACGCGATGTTCCAGTTTCCCAAAAGCCGCACTTGCCTTCGCCACACGAGCGCGCAGTTCGTTGGTGATTCGTAGGTCGCTAGACAATGTACTCCCAAGGTAGCACTATGTTGGAATGATTCCAATAAAAAGGCGGTGAATGAGGGATTTAGTGTTTTTAACCTTATCAGGGATTAAGTGCGGTAAATAGCAGTAAATCCGTCAACGTATTTCGGAATTCTATTAGAAGAAACCACAAATTATTTATCATTGGCTAATTAGTATTGAAGTACCCCTTCCTAATCCAACAATCAATTTGATAAAAGAGAGACTAGAAATATATATACTTTAGAACTTTAATATAGATAGTGAATGCAACAGTTCCCATAAACCTCAAATACGCTGCTCATATTGAACTGGTCTGGCGATTGGATTAGAGGCAATCTACCCCCCGAAAAACCCATCGAGCGCGTAGAAATAGTACCTCAGAAAGTAAAAATGTTATGTAATGTTCACCGACTGGTGCAATTACACGGATGGGCAAGAAAGCGATTTCATAACCGCACAACGCGAAACATTCAATGCAAGTGAACTCACACCAAGTTGCTTTAACCGTAAACCACTAACCAATAATCACGGCCCAATCACAGTAATGGTGAACAGTGAAATTAACCACATACAGAGCTGCACAGACCAGGTGCCATGCAATGTTACGATCTACACAGATCGAATGAGGTCGTGGCTGGAATACCATTGGAATACACGTGTAAACGAGTGCTGAAACACGGCACAACGGAGGTATGCGTATGAACGTAGCGAGTAACAATGTAACCAAACGCGGTGGGGAAATAGGGAATATCTCCACGTTTGTCTGATGACACCGACAGCGTGCTAGTCATCCTCAGAGTGATGAAGGAAGGTCATGAAGCAGAAGTAATATTAGAGTGCACATGATGAATTTTAACCTACCTCAGAGGAATTTTTCAAGCAACGCCAAACTCCGCAGCAGTTTCAATATTTAATTAATCAAAGTGCAAGCACTGGTGTGTTCAAAAGGTTTTGCGCACTTAATTGGTGTTTCATCTGCAACAGTCCAAAATGTTGCTACGTTTATTGGTGCTAAAATTATGTACGATGTTATTTATTGTTTGATTATTACACAGAGGCTGCTAAGAAAAACGGAATATTGAAAACTAAAGCACTAAAACTGTCTTGTCTTCGAAAATTTCTCTGGCTTTCATGCGGAATGAGTTTATCGACTTTCGCGCATTTTCGACATTTCTCGTAATGCAACCTTCCATTCTTGTGCTCTCTCGATCTTTATTCTGCACAGTGAGATAATTTATTTTTAACTCAGAGACTGATTTTGCCTCAACCATTGTCTTGAGCAAACTTTTCCAGCACTTATGTGTAAACCAAGCTATTCTTTTCAGATCCGGTAATAACAGCTGGTTCCTGTATCCACAGGTGCTGTTGTACGGGAGTAGATGCAGAAGCGGGTTCAGCACAGATACGACACTGATATGTAATATCCGGTGCGTCGGAATGTGGTCCACTCTAAACTTAAGAAACGACAGGTTGTGCCGCCACATTCCCCTCCGTACGTGGTACATGGCATACCGCGTTAATTGGGAATGATCTAGGTAGCCACATGATGAGCGAGTTCTAGTATCTGCAGCTCCATACAAGTTACCGAACAACCGGCTCGTGAGCCGTACTCTAGCTTTGGTCTTGTATTTAAGCATAAATGGCAAGTGACAACATCTTTAGACCATTTAAAAAGCTGCGTTCGTGCACACAATGCATGCGAAGTCCTTTATGACATGGTCGTTTGTCTTATCCACCGACTTCAAATCGTAGAGTGAGAGTACGCCAACTTAGTTAAGATTCGCTCATCACAACCCCTTCCAGCCACAAAACCAACGGCTTGATGATGTTGATCGATAAGAACGCTCCTGCAGTGCACAAGACCACATGGTTGGGGTAGTGTTAAGGCTTCTCATAGTCGTTGGGAACGCCAATCAGACACCATAAATTTGGCGGGCAGAAAACAAACACAAGAACGAAGTAGATGTGGTGCAGCTAAGTTATGAATTAGGAGGAAAATAGGACAAGTACTTCACCCTGGGACATCTCAATGACATACGAATAGCATCGTGGTAGGTGAGAATTCAACAGTATCTACTGCTCTCAGCCCAAATGGAAGTCCTTTATCCATTGTTGCAGTGAGCTACCAACAGCGCATAAAATTAGCCCAAACAGATGTACCTCCTGATTTAGCAAATCAGGAGCTTTACCGAAATAAACGTACATAAATTAAATCACCTTCCCAAGTGCGGCGCCTTTAATTATTTAGCAGCAGTTCGAAAATGCTTAGGCAATCTGTGATGAAGTAGTGCTGCGCCTCAGTCAGGCGGTTTCTCGACTCCAGTAGCAGCCCCAAAACATCGTTCATAAAATTTTCTTGTAACTTGGCTGGGGTTGAGGTCTGACTGCTATTTGAAGTCTTATTCACCACCGGATATTTTAGGTCGCTCAGCAATGAACCGTCAGACAGCTATCAGAAGAGCGTTGATGTTACGGAAAGCGACACGCTGTCTTTTAATGACATTACGATCATATACTGTGCTACACAAGAAGCGGTGTCGTCAAAGCTATTAAGTTGGTGACGCACGTCTTTTATACCGTAAACAATGCCACCTAGTGCAGTAGGAGCTTCAGTTGACCATTTGCAAATACGGAAGCGGAAAACATTGTCAATGCGAACGCAGGCTCAGTGATGGACGTTAAATGCTGCCCAGCAAATCCTCATAACTATGTTATCTCACTGCAGGCATCAGACCAAAATTCACGTAAGCAAGGATTCCACTGGTGGACATTTTCGCTGTGGTTGTAAGCCGCTTTTAGAACCGTAAAAGCCTCAGTGCTTTCGCACTCTCGCATAGATTGCACTGTCGCTTTTTCATCTCGTAACCGCCAACAGATCCAGACCAAATGAACTTATGGCATACTAATGTCGCCGTCTTATTTACTGTCTACACGCTGTGTTGAACTAATGTGGCTTCACCGGTTCAACTTTCCTATACATAAAGGCACACAGGAATTTTAGACTCGCTTTATAACATAACATGCTGCAACAAGTTAGTCCTACATAACTGACCGAAACACTTGACTAGCGGGTTGATTGATGCCCTTGTATATTAATATTACAATAGACGTAGCATAGGTTCAGCGGACTCGAGTACGGCAGCGGTAGTCGTAGTCTCGCTATGCTCACCCGTATCGAGTAAAGCTAACACCTGAACGTCAAACACATGTTGTTCGTAACTACTTAACATTATGCACAGCTGCAAAGGAGCTAAGCGCGGGGTAATATGTTTCGTTTGGTAAGTGTTAATTGCTGTTCTAGTCACAAATATCATTTCTGTGCATTGTCTGTCGAATTCACCCTTCCCAGTGAGGTGGTAAAACGCAGGACAGAGTATCCAAGTTAAAATATACCATCTGTTAGCAAGAACCGGAGAATAGTACCTTGGTTTCGGTGGTAGTCTGCTTATATGTCCGGTGAACCACAAGAAAAGTTGGAACAAAAACAGGCATTTATTTTCCCTTGATGAGATCGAACCGCGCAACCTAAGCCCAACAGAACAAGCGGAACTCGGGTCGGGAGCGACCAAAGGTAACGGGAGTGAGCCGATGATAACAGGGAAGTTGTTTTTAAAGGGCTAATGTCTCCGACATAAAAGCTTTTGTCGGTTCATCTAGGATTAACCCTAGGCCAAAAAGCAACCTCCGTCATCTAAATAATAGGCACTAGAACAACTCTCGTTCGGTACATATGTGCCTTTCAGAAGAGAAGAGACGGAGTCAGATAGACAGATAATCCTCCCCCACAGTTGAGGAGAGAAGACGCATTAATGTGACGTGTATTAACCCCTGTATATACTGCGTTGTTGAACGGAAAAACGGCTGATATATGAAAGCGTGCGTATTAGCTTGGTTAATCTTGGTCGTATGCAATAATGTTTGTACCTCATTGTCACTTCGTTCTTGCGACAATAGGGTACAATTATAAACAGCTACTTTACCGACTGCAATAATTTACATCTGAAAACATTTCACTACGAATTAGGTGGTCAAGCATTGCAGTTTTCCGCCTAGGCTTTCAAAGCTTCCATCAGCTCTCACACCGAGACCACTTGATAGTACATCGCCACGGAAACAAGAATAGTCGCTGAACTTGGTCTTATCTCTGTATAAAACCAGACCTCAGTAATAACAGGTCCGGCTTTTGAGAGCCACCAAACTGGTTCTTCTCATCACGTTTATTCACTAAAATTCAAACGTTAGTGAAGGGTACAGGCAGGCCGCGATCCGGACCACTGGGCGCGCATTAGGCGTCATCGGCCAGTTGATCCAGGCTCTGTGAACACAAGCAAATCGACATTGCGGAGAATAGCTCCTCACCATTAATGCACAGCTTTGGATCAACAATGAAGCATTTGATCTTTCTTTGGTTTGACGGATCTGAAAACTGCTCAAAAAGGATCATTAACTTTTTAACCTACTTTGGTACGATAAGTTCAGCCTTGGACTAGCAACATCAAAAATAGCAACTAACATAAGCTTAGGTTCAGTATAGTTCTACTTTGCAAGACGTGTGATATGTTTTGTCCTTACCACTTGTTCCACTACCTCAAAGACCATATAAAAACAGACCCTTCTGAAATCAACGCTGCGGTGCTAGTAAGCCTGAGTAAGAGCATCAGTTAGCTCAGCGGCATGAAGAAGTATGAGACTAAAAAGTTTCGTGTCACTGACAGTCGCTCTTTATTTATTGTTCCGTGTTTATCACTGGTTTACATCACCTAAGCTATCGCACACCGGAGCGATAAGGACCAAAGAGCCCACAGCAAATTTACGTGGTTTGTTAGATCATCCATCCAGGGGTAAAGTGTGTGCTTACGAGTTTAAGATTTATTCGGTATCAAATTAATAGGAGCAATTCATTAGAATGATCGTTCACAAGAAACACTGACTTTCGTGACTGCATTTATTCGGGAATTTGCCAAAAGCATTTGAACAATATGGTCACTGATTCCAAAAGTTTATGTAGTTTATTAGCCAGAGCCTTAGCAAGCGTACAGCAGCTGGAGGTCCGTCAAGAGCGGCATAAAATACGGTGCAGTAAATTTAGTACCGCTGATTATCCGATACCAAATATTAAGAGTAAAATTGCTGGACTGCTAAGGGTTAAACATTTTAAGGTAAAACCGCTAGACCAACAGCAAATTTACAGCATATCACACAGCTACTAACTTCATTCCCAGCGATCCTCTTAATAAAACTTTTCCAAGTTAATTGCATCCATGACGCTTTAAACTCATTCTCAAGGAAATAAGTTACGTCCATACATTTTTCAAAATCATCCTTAAAGCAATCAAGTATCTTCCACCTAAAGCGAACGCACCAAAGCACGCTCCTCAATGAGTGACCAATCCCAATCAACCAATAGGATTGACGACATGAGTTATCAGATCAGATCGCAGATCGCGTGCGATTTGCTGGGTGCTTAGTCGCACTCGACACGTATTCAGGCATGCTTGGCTACACTGAAGCTACACACATGCTAGGGGTATACTCGCAAAACACACGTGGTGCCACCTGGGCTTAGCAGGCACGAGTGAATGTCTTGCAACCTTTCAGGCATTTCCATTACTACGTGGAATGTGGTTGCGCGGTAGGTCCGCCCATTCCATCGTTCGGCTGTCCGTACACTGCGAGGCACCCACGTGAATAAGTGCGAATGAATTGTCCCTTGAGGATCATGACAAGAAGTCGCTCACAAAGGCCGTTGTCGACGATCGAATGGCATGGAAGTTGGGATAGTGACATCGGTGAGGCGTGGATAGCGTGTGGACCGCGGTATGTTTCCGGGTGCCGCATCCTCACTGGGTGCTATGTTGTAAGGTTCGCTTTTGATGGATGTAGCAATTCGAATCTGAAGGAGTGCGCTCGCCGTGCACATTGGCATCCTCACCGAGGTTTCACTCGCCTATTGCCTTTGTTATGCCGCTGTTCGACTGAGCTTGCTGCTGTGGAATATTTTATATCGTGGCGTCATGGTTCCCATGGCGGTTGCTAAGACATGTAAGTACCTGGGCGGTTCCTCCAACCGATCTCACACATGACTTATATTGTTGAGATACAGACCGCATGTGATGTGGTTCCAGGGACGAGACACGCAAACGGAAAATCCATTCGGCAACACCCGGGGCGGTTATATTCTTCCGCCAGTTTGTAGGAATGATATCAGTTAGGTGTTATCGTTTAACTGCACTACATAGCGACCTATATTATTTGGTTAACTCAGAACAATGTAATCATTTTCGGAGTATCAGCTAAGCAGCAATACTTGTGAGTCCGCCTCTTTTTATTTGGATAATTATGCGTTCCAATGACACATTTGCAACCCGATGTTGAGTCTGCTCCAGATCAATGAAAGCATGCAACAGTTCCGGTTGTCTTGCTGGAATTGCTTGTTCTAAATGGTGGTTCCCGTCTTGTAATGTCATTTAATTTTGCTCAGGACTACGCGTCATCCCGAACCAGATACGCAGGTCACGTTCGACGATAGAGAACTGTAGGGTCTGCGTCTCGAACCTATAGGGGTAGAAGCTGTGGTATCGCATGCAGAGCGTGTTACAGGTGGTTGTCACCCTAGCTACAAGAACTGATTCCTTCAGATGCACTGCTGTCTAACGAATTGGGAACCTTTTGAGAATTAAGCGTTATTATCATCAAAAATTCGTGGTATGTCCCAAAAATGGAAACTATTCACATAAGCGTAGGCAAGTCTCAGGCTGCTATGACAGAGTAAAACAGCGGCGTAGCAGAGATACAACTCCCATCGGGACGCGACTGGACTTTATTTGGATGCGATGGTTTGCGTACCTTCGTGACATATTAGGGGTTAGGGGTCGGACTGACTAAGTCTCAGAATCCTCTTCGTGGGTTGGTAGATGTCCAAGTTCCTCTTCTCTTAGAGCAGCCACGGGAAACAACAGGTTTTAGAGTATCTCACAGCTTGAGTGGAGTAGAGCACGAGTGCCACGCATTGTCTCTGAACGTGGGAGTGCACCACGTTGTGCTTAATGGTTTGCTCCCACCCTCTTCAATCCAGGCAACGGCTGGTGAAATAGGTGCAAACCCGCCAATTTCCACATGCGGTTGCCTGTGGTCGCACATGAATTGCTCTAGATCCTCAAAGGCTGTATCTGAGAGGATTCAAGCAGATCCCAATGAGACAATGCAATCTCGCTCTCCAGTTGGACTAGCTCCCCACTACATTGTGATTCAAAATGTTAGATCAAAGTTTCTGGATGGAACCACACAAGTGAACCTCCATTTGTTGACTGCGTTGTGGGTCAGACTATTGAGTAAAAGACCCGGGGGAGGGCACTCGACAACCACCCTTTTCCGGAATGGACAACCGGAGAGTATAACATGCCCTCTCAAACCGGTCGGCAACATTTCTTCTCCTCTACACGTACCACTATCTCCTTCCTTGTTTACTGTGCAACGGACAGTCACGGACCTCGTAACTGAAGCTATCAAACCGAGATTCGCATTTCGCTAGTGTTTATTTCCTGTTCACACACTGTTTAAGATCGGACAAGAGCAGCACTTACTCTCACTATCCACACCCTGTATTGGTGTGTGCTGTGTCTTCTAAAGACATATACAAGATAACTGCGACATAACGAATCTTCCAGTCCCTAATTCTGAATCTACTGACAACGGTTACACTCTAAGTTCCTCTGGTGATATGAAGTAAGTAACCCATGGATGTTATGCTCTCCGTTTCTCCGTCAGCAATCATGCAGAAGGCAATCTGCTAGACTGGATGCCAGTGAACTGCTGTATGTGTACTGTTTGACTTCGAAATTTTATTGCGGTACATAAGGACCGTCGGAGACTATCGTGCATTGTCAATGTTTCTGTTTATTCCCCCTAGTGACTGCAGTTCGGAAGATATGAAGGACCATTTCTATCGTCAGCAGAAACTATCAAGACTGTCATTGTAGCTTGTTACATGGATGTCTTAGTGGGTCGCCTGTCGGACACTGAACAACACCTGGAAACCTGTTTCGGGGTGCATGCACGCCGAACAGAGAGTGGCAACCGATTCCTACAACTATGTGCTGATCTTGAAATCAATTCACCCTAAAATTAAAGCACGATTACACGCAAGACATAGTTAACAAACACCTTAGCCTGATTATATCACGATGTATGAGAAATATGTGGTCTAAATTCCGTCTCACCATACATGCTTTTCTGTGAAATCGGTTGCAATTCACCAACAGGTTGTGTAAGACCGTGCAATCCTTTCGCATTAATTTGGGAAGCTATCTTCACCTGAGCACCATTAGATGATTATTTTCGTGAGGTAGGTCGGTTAAACATCGATCTAATGAAAGCCCATATAACGTCTAGTGGGTGTAATATCACCAATTCACTCAATTTACTTAGTCCTCATTGTCTAAAACATATTTAAACTGCGAATTTGCCTCCTATCATTGCATAGGACAAACAAATGGGTAAGTACCTCGTCCGAAATGCAGATAAATATAAGGAGATTAGGTGATATTACCCTTGCAATAGCACGACATTGTTAGGCTTAGTGTGGGATATTAGTCGGTAAGCAATGACATGTAACACGTGTCAAATACGAGACAGTATAGAAGTCGGAGGCGACTGAACCCACCGTATATTGTGCAGACTACGAAAATAGGAAGCGAATCAGCCAGAGCGAGAAACGGTGCAGCAAGGTACTCACCAGAAAGCTTTGTGTCAACAGATGTGCAGTCAATAAAACAAATGGATGTTTTGACGGATAAAACAATTGCAATATCCAATGTTGCAAACACTGAAAGAGCGTATTTTCCTGTTTACTACATCATAAATGCGTGTAGGTTCTGTGTCAACTATATTCGCAGCTTTTCAATTGATGATAAATGTACCCATTATTATTAATATTTTTATTATCTTCATGCGGTACATTGTTTCGACCAGAGGCAATACCTACGTGGAGTTTAAATGTGCCACTGGTACTGTGCAACTTGGACCGAGCAAATATTGTGAGCTCAATTTGTTACGGACTGCTCAGAAAAGCGCTGTAACTTTGGCACATGGACACCGGCAACCGGCCGGGTCAGAAGATGAACCAATGGTAACTCTTTCCGACAAATGATCAG
>OX104064.1:203894147-203950460 GCA_944474145.2 Dicrocoelium dendriticum | reverse complement strand
CCGGATACAGCGTACCTTGTTTCGCATTAGGCACCGTTGTTGAATGGAGGTTAGATCACGCAGGCGTCTCCACTACACACCACCAACTGATACATTCGTGCAAGTTTTAGTACACCCACCGTCATTGGATGCGTTGGGCTAGCTCAATTCCAAGATCACTGCGCCCGCTTGGTGCGTCGAAATGAGACTGGATACGTTTCAAATACGTAAAGGATTACGTTTAGTTGGATTGCAGATGCAAATCGGAGCCTTAGATGAAAATTCAATTGCAATATAAGTGCAGTAAATCGGGTAATGTTTTGTACTATGCGCTTTCTCTCGTCCTGCTCTGAACCTTCTAAAGGTAAGCTGTTGAAGAACCCAGGCACAGCTGGTTAGTTGATAGCAATTAGGGGCTTGCGAAGGATAAGATGAAGCACGCCAGTCCCAAGATTCTTGATTTCGTCTAATTTCCAAACATAATATGAGAAAATAATAACTGCGAGATGACTGTTTCATTTATTGCATTATTCATGCGGAAATCACAGGGAACCGCGTGTTGTTCAAACGAAATACAACTTTTGTTAAAACAAATTCATTGCTAATTGCACAGAATTTTAAGCACTTTCGACTTCAAAGTATATCCTCTACTGGTAATGAACCATTACCAACAGTAGACATATTTTTGGAATGCGTGCCCCAACGCAGTTTCTAAAATGGCGCACAGGTCTCGTGTCGCATTTTCTGGATATCCCCCATGGTTTGGAAACAACGTCCTTTCAACGGGGTTTTAATGTTAGGAAACAGAAAAATGTCTCTATCTACTAGGTCTGGTAATACGGTGGATTATCACAGCTATGTGGTGGTGTTTTGCCAGATGTCTACGGACAGGAAAAGCTGCTTGATCTGGCGCATATTCATGATGCGACATCCAAGTCTGGTTTTCTCACAATTTTGTCATCTTGCTGACCACAACATGCCTTAAACCCGTTAAAATTTCTTTGCATTATACAACACGATGCCAGCTCCTCAGCAACTTCCCGAACAAATAAGTGACGATTTTCACTGAGCACAACAAGAACGGTGTCGACATGGTCATCGTCTGTTGATGCAGATTGTCGTCTAGGCTTGTGATGATCACCGACAGATATTCTATCGTATTCAAAACACTTAAACCTTTCATAGCACGGCGTGTGACTCTTACACTACACCCCATATGCTTGGCCAATTAACTGAAATGTCCCTGTACAGGTTTGACCAAGTTTGTAGCAATCTTTTGTACACAAGCTTTGTTCTTCAAGCACTTTCCTTTCGCTTTGGTACTAACTCGACGTACAGCTTGTGCGCTTGTTCACTGCAATGGCAATAGTTCAATAACCATCAATCAGAGGGAAATGCGACTATTGGCTGTTTGTTGTCTATGCAAGCCGTAACATGCACTGCGTAGCCACAGCATGCTGTCTTTGCTGGTTGGTGCGCTATTTCATTAGTTCTTTATCTTTCTGAACACCCCTCTTAAAAGCTTGATCATAGGAGATCAATAGTTAGCTCATCGTTGGGAAACCGTCACGGCTCACACGACCACGGTAAGCTAAGCAACACATACCACATTTTCACCACACAAAGCAGCGGCCGCTCTGGATCGATGAATGGGGTTTCAAATAGCCTGAGAATGTGGGCATGCTGATTGCGCATAAGCGCGGTGAATGACTCATGGGGTTGACTCGGTGGCCGGTGCTCTTCAAGTGCCTTGTGATTGCCGAGACAGCTAGATTAATTAACTCACCTCATTCCGCCTTCGTCGAACCCACCGGGCTGCGCATACACTTAGGAATGTGTTCAATGAATCCTGACACCTAAACTTGGGTTAGCGCGCCCGATATAGCTATCTCCACGTCTACGGTTAAGTTTGTCTAACAATGGCAATGGGATATAGTTGCACTCTATGTTGTCGGGCCGTTGGTACACCCCAACATCCATGCTTGACTTTCGTGTTTGATACATGTGATCATCTGCCAAAGCGTAAGCGCAGCACGCAGTGAACGTAGAGGTACGTTCAGTGTTGGGTGTTGGTGACTCCTCATCCCAACTCTCCGGTAATTGTAGCCCACCTGCCTGCTTCATGCGCCGCTTAAGCAAGCATTCGGTGTGGCGTTTGCAGCACCTCCTCGTAACGATAACGCTTGGTTGTTTCCGCAATTTACAAAGGCTCCGCTGCTTCCGGTACGCTTCATAGTTGTTGGAAATGCCTGGGAATAGGTGTTCGACCTATATTCTGCACACCTCCGCAGCTAAACCCTGTTCTCATTGGCTATCTAATATGTCTACAGGGACACAGATTTCCGAAACATCATTTGTGTACATTGCAAACACAACCATTTCAGTGACCACGAGGAAACATCCTCGAACATATTACTGCGAACTAATAAATGAGAAAGGAGGGCTAATGTACTTACCATACAGCCTGCACAGAAGAAAGTGAGCACACATGCACTCTCTACCAGTTGGGGCTCTTTTCTAGGGTTCTGTACATAAAGTTGTCAATCTTGGTACATTGCAAAAGCAAATTACCGCATTCATCACGAAAGATGCATAGTTGGTGAACAAAGTGCGAGGTAAATTTCACGATGGGTACGAAAGTTGGTCGGATCCGGATAACCTTTATCTAATTCCAAAATCCCACTTAGAAGTTTGGTGTATGTACTGAAAATCGCATCTAGCATTTGACTGGAAACTGTGCTTTAGTCAGAAAACGAATGATGTCTTTGGTAAAATTGCCAATTCCTAGTTACACAACATCACAGTCTAGTGTTTTAGGATACGTTATTAAGACGGATAGTGGTGAATACTATTCTATTTCATGTTGGAATTCAATTTCAGATTCAAACGGAGCACCAGTGCAAGACTTCGTTGATTTTTCTGTTAAAATATTAAATAAGATTGTTCACAGAAATACCAAAACTTCACTGATATGTTGAAATATTTGCAAATGAATCGATCGATTGGCAATCACCTAATGAACATTTTGCATATTTGATCTAATAATTATAATTAATATAATCACGTTATGAATATTAAGAATAAGCATAAATGTTAAGCGAGATTTTACTATGATGACGTGCGATGGCAACACATGCACTTCCCACTTCGGCTCCTTTTTCAAGTAGTCTGGATTGTTATCCGTTTATTCACTACAATTAGCAATAACTATCTGGAATGAGTTCTTAAAGAATGCTTATTTCTGCGAGATTTTAATGTAACCACTTTGTTTTCTCCTGTATCAAAAAGTATTCATGCGCTTTTGTAACGGCATATAGGTCTGTTTAGGCATCGATTGTTGTCCCAGGATGGACAAATCATATTGAGCGAATTAAGTTCAAGTTTCTTAGTTATGTCTTGGAAAGGGGTAGTTCACTGTGATGAATTGGTCTCTCATAATTTCATTGATCGGAAAAGATTGATATGGATTAGTGAGCATATTCTTGTCACAAAATATACAATGTATTTGTGTATTTCAAAAATATGATACCTAGCATTTTTGCAAGTACTACCTGCACTGTTGAGGACTTTGTATGCTACCGCCTGATTCCGTTCAACAGATTTACTTTCTATTACATTTTATCGCAGTCAGGGAACAGCAAATTGGTTTCTGTAAAACGTAAGCAAATGAAAAGCACTCCACACGAAAACAAGTTGGTTTATTTTTTCCTGGCCAAGATTTTGGTCACGCTGAATGCGCATGGCTGATTGCTATTTTCCATTAAACGAAGTTGATTCAATACCAAAAGTGAAATCAAAATAGGATATAATACTCACACTGCGTCAGATGCATTTGATCGCATTTAACCTTTAATGCTTTTATTTGCGGTATTTTGAATTTGTTTCCAAAGCCTCACGAGTTCAAAGAATTTTCTTCTGAACAAAGAATGGACGCCATTGATGAGCAATATTGTGATCGAATCAACTCGATGAAAGTTATTCCCATAATTTTCTGTATCAGCCATTCTGAACTGGAGCCACAGCAAATGTTTAGGGTCCCTGGGAATGAAAATCTATACAGGAGGGCCATGGCGGGCCATGCTGTGGAAAGTAGGCTGTGATACCGCCAATTACAAATTTCATTTATCTGATAGTTTTTCCTGCGCTCCAATTTCTCCTGGTCACTATCGGTCAGTGACATGACTTACGTCGGTCACACATCAAGACACACACACGCGTGACACGCGTGCTCCCGGGTTATTTCTTTATAATCCTCCATATGTTCGCTCTATCTTCTCGCAGCGCAGTCACCGTACGCTCACTCGAACCAGATTTACCAGCTCTACACAGTGATCCATCATTGACGCGGGGAGCTGCACGAACTGACAATCCGACAAACGTGTAACCTTAAAACTTCAAGCCCTCGGCGCACATGTCTCAGTGTATAAGCAAGCGTGAGTTGTTAGATTGATTGAGAGTGGGCTATTTTGCAACGGTTGTTTGAAAACCTATTGCACAAAATGCGTTGTGAAGAATTCGATATAGAGGAGACGGTACAATAGCACGACAGAGGCGTTTTGGTTCTGTCCAGTATGCAGTGTTATCCCAGTTGTTAGCTGTCCAACTGTGCTACTGAAGAAGTGTGAAAGACTAATAGAAGCAGTCGAGAAACTGGTGTGCGCCAGGGTTACACCTATGAGAGGAAACGAACCTGCACTTGTATGTGAAATTAACACCCCGAATTCCCCATTCAGGCTGAAGCAAGGAGCTAAGCTTCCCAACAGTAACCCGACGCCTCGGTGTCAAGCAGTACCCACTCTCTCCTCTCTCTCCTCAATAATTGCAAGTATTGTCTGCAGCTTGCCTACTTCAACTTCTGTACATTGTGTTACACGTGGTATTTTGTTCACTATACAGGCGACCCCAAGCTGCAGTCAACCAGCCAGGGTGAAGAACCAGATAAAATACGCATCGGTTGCCGCCAAACATACACAGTAAATAGCACCGGTAACCTTGGTGGTCGGACTAGAAATACCTCAAATGTCGCAGCACGGATTACCCCCATCAGTGCCGCTCACATATTCACCAAATGCACCGGAAACTAAGACTCCAAAACCAGTAGCCACCAGGCGCAAACATGGTGCCTTAAACCATGTGTGCACTAATATCCCCGAATCCAAATCCAATACAATTAAGGGTAGGCTGACAGACGATGGAAATCAATGGAGTTCTATCTGTACGGCAATCGGTGTCCATGCTGATCCCACGATATTAAAACGCATCTCGCGTCAGCCAAACGCATTGCACTACGGTGAACCCCGGTTACTTCGGGTAACACTGAACTCGGTGGATGAGACAGAGGCCGTTCTGATGTCTGCGAATCGATTCCGTAACGCGCCAATTGGAATGTGCATATTACATGAAATCCTGTGGAATGAACGTGCAGAGGCTCCAACTAACAGAGAGAGGAACAGAAAAGTTAAAGATAAACCATGTGATTGCGCGCGGTGTTCCTAAACTTACTGATTCCTCTTCTGACGATGCGCAGGTACACCAACGAGAGCAAAGACGTTACATCCGTCAGGCTCTTTCTTTTGAAAATGTCGTGGCCACCTCGTTGACAATGATCTTCTTATCACCGAACTCTAAGTGGTGCGGTCCCATGATGTTGAAACTGGTATCGCAATCAGAACTAACGGCACAAACTCGTCTAGGGAACCGGACTAAATTCCGTGGCAAGTTGCCAACGGAAATTATTCTGAATCAGCAGGAACACCACCACCTTCTATTGACAAATCAGTGGAGGCGCAACTCTCAATGAAAACACCAACTGTAGGACCTGACTAAAGTGACGGTTTCAACGGTATCTATAAGATTCGGAGGGACACAGCAGATCAGATGCGAACACCGAGATCCGGGTCATCTGATACTTGAATACATACCAAATTCGTCTCGATGGTCTGCAACCTAAACAAAAAATATTATCCACTGACTGTATGTTGGTTGGCGCAAACTCTCCTGCTTCACCGATTCCAATTAACATGGTTTTGTACTCCGAAAAGCTCTCATGCATGTATACAAATGCCCAATGTCTACTCAGCAAATTAGTTGAATTAAGACTTGGAAGCGCACTAGCAGCACAGTACATCATCGCTTTCACGGAAACGTGTTTGCGCTGTAAGATAATAGATGCCGAAATCGCGCTAACAGTTACGTATATTGTCCGGATTATCGAACCAGCAGAGGTGGTGGGGTAGTCGTCTATTTTTGTAACAACCTGCTGTGCGAACCCATATAAAATTCGGAAACTGATGTACGTGACTTCATTTGTTGCGGCTTCCGACTGAGAGGGAACGATCTTGGTCTAGTGGTTGTTGTTTACCGACCATCATCGTCCTTACCTTGTGGTGGATTAAAGGTAGATACTACTGCGCCGGGTATCGCTAGTGTGGTGGTGCAAGATGACACACCAACATCGAGCCCTGTCGTCTTCCCCAAAGTTGAAGTTGACATCTGGATTACAGTTCCATGCGTATGAGGTGTGAACACAGAGGCAAGCACCAGTTGGGGAACACTCCATGGAGATCACGCAGATGAGCGGACGCCTCCAAGGTATGGACGAACACAAATTGTGTAAGCCACTTTAGCATTAAACAAGTTACCGGCTGCTCCTTGGGTTCTAACCACCTGATATAGACTGCAACTTGGTGGTTGAATTTAGACAGGAGATAAACAGGAAGTACAGTCACGTTCGATTCGCAGACGAGTTCAACTTACATGCTTTAGAAGCCCAGGCTACACCAAGAAAGCAATTCAAAACAGACCTGCAAGATCTTGTCTCAGATTTTCCACTTTATGGCCACGTTACTTCGCCCACCAGATTCAGGAGAAATAATGCCATCCATATTAGACCGAATATTCACTAACTATGAACTGGTGATAGGGAGAGTACTAGTCGATAATCCTCTAAGTCACCGTGATTATGAGACCTTATATTTCATGTAGACTTGACATGTGGAATATCCCGAGTACCGATCTCAAACAACGCGAAATATAAGCAGTAACCACACCTTAACCCGACTTGTGGAAGTGACCGACTGGAGGTTCTCACCGAGGATGCACCCGAGATTTCCTGGTAACCTTTCGTCAGTAAGTTCAACTGCCTGGTTATGGAGCACCGGAAACCAAAACTATCAGTTCGAGGAAAGTGGCGTTGTTTATACGCAGTAGGACAAGCAAACTTATGGTGATGAGCAACGCGGCGTGGTATACCCCCAAAAACCATCCGACTCCGAGTACCTGGAAGGCATATGTTGTTCACTGCAACCACCTATTTAATTAGTGCATGAGGAAAATGTAGCATATCAACAGGCCTTTGCTCAGCGATTAACTTTAAATCCTAAGCTTCTGTGCAAGCAGGTGAACAGCCTCTGCAAGGTGAACGGTGGATTTCCCCGCTCTTCAAATAGCGGATGGTCTAACTCTCACTGCTAATGAGGCGTCGAATGTACTGCAACAACAATATGCACCAAGGTATCATTGTATCCCGTGGTCTTCTGACTCTGGAATCTATGGTGCCCACACCAAGACTCACACGTAAATGTTACGGCAGACATCGTGATGAGAAAGCTGCAATCCATGCACCTGCACGCCTACGCAGGAAGTGACGACATCCGCCCAAACACGCTTGCTGTCGCGGCTACTATGTTAGCTGAAATTTCGGCATGCTGTTCCAACACTGCCTAGACGGACAACACGTTCCTGCAATGTGGAAACACGAACTAATAACTCCCATTTATAAAGGGGGTTGTCGTTCCGAGCCAGCTAATCATCGACAAGTGATTCTACTGCCATATCTTTCAAAAGTTATGGAGGCTATCAATGCCGACACAATCATATCTTATCTGGACACCCTTGGTTACGTTGTTTACCAGCAACACTGCTTCTACCAAATTCGGTCATGCACAACTTATCTATTGTTAGCACGAGACAGCTGGACCGAAGATGCGGACGCTGGTGCAGCAGTTGATGTGTCAGCTTGATTTTTCTAGGATATTCGACCAGTTGGATCATCGCATGCTTCTCGCCAAGCTTCAATGATGTGGCGTTTGGGACCCTGTCTTCGAGTCGATCTGCAATTTTCCCTTGAACTGGCATCTGGTGATGAGATAACGCGAATTCATATCAGACCGAATTCGCTTCGAATGCGGAGTGCCACATGGTTCGGTAATGGCGCCTCGCTACTCTTGGTATGCAGAAACGATATACTGAGTCAAATCGTGTCAAACTGTTTACTCTACGCTGATGACATCAAAGTTTGACGAGTGATTAGAACTTCAGAAGACCGTATCCAACTCCAAAACCATGTTGATAATATTTGTGGACGGTCAGGACAAAATTACCTTTTCTTCCATATGGCTAAGTGTCGAATGCTCTATAAATGATACCGAATCGTTCGCGTATATCGGATGACGGACAACGTTCTGCAACACCGTTCTCTCGGAAAGGATCTCGGTGTGTTTGTTCAGGAACATCTCGGCTGTTGGGAGCAGTCTAAATGGGAATCGAAGAAGATGATCAAAATCGTGGGGCTTTTATGGATATTTTTCGGAAAATTCACAGTCGATTTCCGCCAAATACTTCCCGCTTATATACGCCCACCAGTTAAATATGTAATTCAAGCACGGCACGCACGGCTAATGCGGGATCTCACGGTCATGGAGGTACCACAACGTCAGGCGACCAAAAAAGTGTCCAGGAGCTGTGCCACTTGTCATACGAACAGCGCCTCAGAGTGCTTGGCTTTTTCAGTGGAAGCTATGGCAGTTTGCGTGGTGACCTAATCATCGTTTACCAAAGAGTAAACAACACTAATCACCCCTGTCATCCTCTATTGAATCTGAGTCACACCAGCCAATGAGAGGTCATCATTTCAAATTGGTAGCACAATACAATCGGTTAGAGTGTCGAAGAAACTTCTTCGCGCTGCGTGTTTGCCACACATGGAATAACCAATCAGAAGCTGTTATTTCAGTCACCAAGTTAGCCATGTTCAAAACACGTGTCAACAGTGCATTGGCCTCACTACACCACATGACGTACTCCAACGACCAGTAAAAACAGCAGCAAAACCGAAAGAATCCATCCCAGCTTCATTATTGTCCAGATACCACAGAAGATAACATTGGATGGTGCCTAAAACGGACGGGAACGCTGTAATCGGCAAGCTCACAATTTGCAGTTGTTTACTATTTCCTTTTTATGTATATTTGCTCGCCCCTAACCAAATATCCGGTGGGACATGTCAAGCTTCGGAAATTTTTTTCACAATATACCATTGACCATTGACCATACGTGTGCGTTACTTGGTGTTTACGGACATGTGAAGGCCAGACAGGGCAGACCTTCTCTTGCGGAGCTGGCATGACTGCACGAAACTTGCGCACGTTTCGCAGGGCTCACTTCAGACATCAAATCAGCATGCGGGGACTCAGACTGCGCAAGTAGCAACGCAGCCATTTCCAGGACTTTGTGCCAACTAAGCTATATTCAGGGCAATGAAGCATCTACTTCGCAAGCTGCAGTTAACGTGGTAAATGATCAAATGGCCGTCACATGTAGTTTTTCTCTACCACGAAGGCACCCTTAAAACACGAAAAATATTATTGCAAATTAAGCTCCAAATTCCTGCATTACGTTTAGTACGTGTGTGCATTCCATTACTCTATCACTTCACATATACGCAATTTTATTTAGTCCACTTAGGTAGTATTCACATTTGTAATTCCTTTTATCACCAACATTTGAAGCGTTTTACGCCAGTGCATGTTACTTATCAGGAACCATTGTATCATTGTTCTCTAGTACAAACGTTTCACAAATTGTTTGTCCCCATCATCGGAGACATCGTGTACGATTTTATACTGAGCTTATTTCATGTTTTTTACTCTTTTCCTAGTCGCGCGTTTTCTGTTCACATATCCTCAAAATACGACCGGAGGAGCTATTACAAATGATGATTTGTTTTATATAGTAAATATAGCCATCAGCGTTGCTTAAGATTCGGTATTAAACAAGTGCCATCGTTGTGCATTTGATTGTGACAAGCATGTCCAGAGAACAAAGGAGGCTACAGAGGTACATTCGTTGGGTGTTTATCATTAACTTGCCGTTTCGATGGTAAGTATAACGGACCTCTCTACACGTTTGTGGGTACAGTCTAACCTGCCATAGCGGCCAACTTGCTATGGCCATCAGCCAAAAACATCGCCAAATTTCCACCAATGAGTAATGTCCCGATGCATGAACCTGTCCAAGGCAACCAGTTGTCCAAGGCAACCATATTTTGTCGGTCACTAGCGTGGTTAGTTTAGGCAGTATTGACGGTATTACAGACAGCGCTTCACGCGAAACAACAATGAATTTTAATCGGCTGTATCGAAACTTTTCTGCACATAACTAATGGGTCTAGCTTCCTTCATTTTTGAGCGTCGCAGAATAAACTGCAGCCTGTGATATTAGCAGCAGCCACATGCTAAAATTCCTCCCTTGCAGCTATTTCCTAGGTTTGTGTATTTTATAGGGTGGACAACACGCACGATGGGATCATTCCATCGGAGATGCAGATAGTCTGTTCGCGCGCGTTCGAACATCTAGTTGTACGGATATTTGGCCAAGGTTCTAGTGGTAAGTTGGATATATTTTAGCATCTTATTCAGCTTTCTCTGTCGAACGTGAGGCCGGATTATTGTTAAAAATATCAACCAACCAACGCGTTGGTCTTTCTCGTTGTTGCGGGATCACAGCGATCTTATCAAGTTGCGATTCCAGTGTTGTCTGGCTTATCTTATAATATATGCTTATGCTTGACAGAAGAAATTTCTACATACATTAAGCAATATCAGTGGGCGTTTATTTGATTTTGAGGTGTTATTTCGTTTAGTGCCACAGTGGCAAAACATAGACTCTGATACTTATATCATTTCGAAATGTAACTTCCAGTACCATGGGATCTAATGAAAGCCGTGAAGGATTTATGCGTAATTACAATTCAATTGTATAAGCTCATCTGCTCTACACTGGGTAAATAGGATCCGCTCCCTTTCTCCATACGGTTTCTCGGTACTAGAAATGTTACACAATTTATGTATATATTTGCTTGTTATGGTAGTATGGTTCTTCTTTCAGTGTCACAACTGTTTTTGTAATAAAAGGTGTCAGGTACATTCGCTTCGATTTGAAATCAGGTGAGATAAAAGATTACATTTACAGGCTACTTCAATATGGTATAAACCCATACTCATTTTGTTATAAATGAAGGAACGCCTCTACTATGATTGCGTAACACCTGATAAGTTTGTTACTGGCACGGTTGGAGCACGCCTACTGTAAGGGCTTAGAACGCTATCCAATCGAACGTATTTGCGCTGACCTGACGACGTTCACTTATCGCGGGGTACGCGCTGGTGAGACGGAAATTGAGCGAGCGTCAGAATGATCCTAGCCGCACGTATTCAGGTAGAAGCTGAGCCCTCGGAACGAATGCACACGAGAGGGGATTACGGTATACGCGCGCTAGTGACTTAGACGCAAACGCTGCCTGGTTAACGACGCACGCAAAATCATGTGACCCGACCGAGTCCCAAGTAAGGCGAAGAGGAAAGCAAGCCAGGCGGTCCTCTGAAGTCTCTTTTACGACCAAATAACGGCGAATCACGACAGATGCTATGGGTCATTATGTTAGGGAAAATTTCTACCACGACTAAGTGGCAGTAGTAAACGACCATTGACAGAATCTCGCAGTTGGGTCGCGTCTCAGAGTGGCCGAACGCTGCTGCGTTGTGGGTAGGAAATGAACGTCAATTTCCACAGCCATTCTGCCGGGGTTTCTGGCGCGTTTTTGCGAGAATATTTGACGGGCCCGCAGCACCACCATTTGAAGCGAAAGCGTACCGCTTCTTACGAGGATTGACCTGACGGGATTTCGGCTACCTCCGAATTCATTCTGATCGTCGACAAGGCGGGTTCTCAATACGCGGTGACGTTTGAGCGGCTTCGACCGTGGTCTCTTGTTGTGTAGCCTGCCCAAATGTGTCCAGCAGGATATGCAGTGGCAGGCGCACGGGAAGGCTGGCTGACGTGGACGTTTCTCCGTGGCGCGGTCGAAAGTGATTGCGATGGCGAACCCAGGTGTCGTCACCCACGAAGACATCATGCAGCATGTCACCACAGTTGCTTTGATCCAGCGTGGATGACCTGCTCGGGAATCGTAAACGTAGACCGGGGCTCCAACGACGAATTCTTTGTGCCTGGTGCAGGAACCAGAGTGACTATGTGGCCTCTCAGTCAGGATGAGCGCTTCGTTAGTGGTGCATAGCTTGCGGCACATCAATGCTTCAGCTGGTGTCTGACATCCTGGCGTAGCTGGATTCCGTGTGGACCGTTACGAGAGCAGGAAGGCGTGAAAAACTCATCCACGGTCCCCTCCCCGCGATATTTCAAAAGCTCCCCATTAAATGTGGCGACAAATCGCTCCGCTTGACCATTGGACTGGGAGTGGTAAGGCAGTGAGCGGAGGTGTTCGATGCCGTGTCGGTGACAATACTCTTCAGAGATGGAAAAGGTAAACTGGGTACCATTATCGGACACCAAATCTTGGGAAGACCATGTTGACTGAAGATTTGTTGAAGACAACCCAGATTGGCGGATGCGGTTGGTGGGTTGACGACGACCACTTCTGGCCATATTGAATGGGCGTCGACCATGACCAGGTAGGAAATGCCATCGATGGGACCAGCGTAATCTATATGCATTCGGGACCACGGTTTTTCTGGCGGATGCCAAGGCAATGGTGATTAGTGTGGTGGCATCTCTGAGGTTTGTTGACAATGTTGGGACACGGGGACGGACTGCCTGAATTTGTCGTCGGTTCTGTTGTTTGGAATTGCTGGAGAATGTACTGCATTGCAGCTGGCCCGAAGAGGAAGATCGGCCAAGCCAATGGTTTCGAGCCAGTCGAGACCAAGCAGGTTGAGCTTCGCCTTTGTAATGTAGCAGATGGTGTTGAACGTGACGCCCCGGAAGGAGACGAAGCAATGTAGCTGCCCAGTTAGCTGAACGCGACCACCACAGGCGCTGGCGACAGATTGGGAGGTTGGTTAAAACGGTGGCTTGCCAAGGGATCGCCAGAGATCCTCGGAGATGATCGTGATGTCCGACGCAGTGTCCAACTGCAATCGGACCGACTGACCGTTGAGCAAGACCTCGACGAAATTTCTCCGATCTGCAGCGTTGGTTTGGACGTGGCCAGCAGGCTCAGGGAGCTGCGAACCGGACCAGGTTTAGATGTGCTTCTGGGCCGGGATCTCTTCTTTGGATCGCGGGTGGGGACAGCCCAGTTTTGGCCCCCTTGGGCGATGGAGGATGGTAGTAATCATCTTCTGCCCCACCCTGCCAAAACGTTGACAACGATGCAGGCGGAACCCATAAACGCGGTGGAAATGCCAGGCACCACAGAATCGGCACGCGTAGGGTGGTGACTTCGCTCGGTTGGATTGGGTGGGGCGCGCGGACGATTGGGCCCTCGGTGCTGTGACTGCCAGGACTATACCAGGTGCGGCTGGTTTCTGGATAATGGCAGAATTATGCTTCAGTTTGAGCAGCGTTTGACACTCCTCGGCCAGGTTCTGGAGTGTGACTGAGCTATCCTGTTGTAGCTTGGACAGGAGACGCGTCCGGATATCAGCACCGTGTGGAGACTGCAGGCCAGCGAAGAAAAGCAGGCATTTGAATTGGTCCTCGGTGAGTGAACCAAGTTGAAAATGTTAGCATTCACGGTTGACCACGCCCGCGTACGTGATGAATTCGTCGGCATCCCGTTTGATCAGATGCAGACACTGATAACGAGTACTGTACACAGAGGACTGCTCGCCAAAAACCTGGGACAACGTTCAGACCATCTCGTCAAAGGTAACGTTGCGTGGGTTCCTCGGTAAGATGAAGTTGGTATAGCGTTGGTGTTCGAGCCCACCAAGCTTGCAAAGAACCAGCCGGATCTACAACGCGTCGTAATTGCAAGCTAAGTCAACGATGAAAAGCTCCTCTTATTTCTTATACCTAGATTCGAAAGTTACCCGGGCCTTGGCGTAGTACAGGAATTCGATGATGCGGCTAACCACATGGTCCACCGAGTGAGAATTAGCGCTTGGACCTGCATGAAGGGAGGAACTGGAGAGCCTTTCGGTTAACACGGACATCAATTTCAGTTGTTGCTGCAGCATCAATTTTAAATCTGCGTATTCGTCGATTATGCTTCGTAAACTCTATCGCCACTGTTATAATTGAGGGAATGCCTCTGTTCTGATTGCGTAACGCCTGCTAAACTTGTCACTGGCACGGTTGGAGCACGCCTATGGTAAGGGCTTGGAACGTTATCCAATCGAACGTATTTGCGCTGACCTGACGGCGTTAGCTTAGCCCGGGGTACACGCTGGTGTGACGGAAATTTAGCGAGCGTCAGCACGATTCTAGCCGCACGTATTCAGGTAGACGCTGAGCCCTCGGAACAAACGCACAGGAGCGGGGTTACGGTATACGCGCGCTAGTGACTTAGACGCTGTGGTAACCATGTGAGCAAGATCGATTGGCTCAAGCTCATTGGTTGGCTTGCTGACTCATTACTACTGGTTGTGTGCCTCTGTCGCTTGACTCTCCGTTTAACAAGAAGTTGACTCAGATGTACAACGTTGATTTTGCGAGATACATTTTACCTTTCCTACGGCTTTCTTGATACAACATTGTGACGTCGCGGAGGCAAAAATGAACCTTTCCATCCAGCCCCCATCTCCATTTTGGACTGATTGCGGCAGCAGACCGACATCGGATGCCTGGTTCCGTTGGAAAACATCCTTCCTAAACTACTTGGATTTAATCAGCGATCTCCCTACTGCTCTTACTGAGGATAAAAGATTGAAGCTGCTTCGTCATTTACTCGGAGATGAGGGACAGCGACAATTCGATGACTTGGGTCTCCAAGGATGCAAATCGGTTATGGACGCCTTCAATGCCCCCGATCGAAAGCTGCCTGGTTAACGACGCACGCAAAATCATGTGACCAGACCGAGTCCCAAGTAAGGCGAAGAGGAAAGCAAGCCAGGCGGTCCTCTGAAGGCTCCTTTACGAACAACAAAGTGCGAATCACAGCCAATGCTATTGGTCACTTAGTGAATATTGCTACCACGACGAAGCGGTAGTTTGTAAAAGACAATTGTCAGGATTGCGCAGTTGGGTCGCGTCTCAGAGTGGCCGAACTCTGCTGCGTTGTGGGGAGGATTTGAACGGCGCTTTCCACAGCCTTTATGCCGGGGTTTCTGGCGAGTTTTTGCTGGACTAATTGATAGGCCCGCAAAATATTTTGTAAATTTGTTTTAGCAATTATTTACTTTTACACTCAGTTCACTTTTGCCCAAATGTATGCTGGGATGCGTACCGAAACAAATTTGCTTAATCATCTCCATTTCATTGTTATACCTTGGGCATCGGCGGCTCCACTGTCGCGAGGGGCTGGATGAATACGCCAAGCTAATGCAGTTTCTACATAAATCATCCTAAGGACGATGGGATCATCGGTAGGAGGGTGCTTTTCTCACAATCGACACGCTGTTCATAATATATTTGGCTTTAATTCTGGTAAGCTAGTTAGAATACACAGAGCAGAGTTTGATGAGGTAATTCCACTAGGCAATCGCCATTATGATTTCCTGAAACGTTTTTTACCACTTCAGACCTGCTTATTTGCGCACACTACTATTCACTAGCTATCATGTGTAAGGAGGCCATCGTATTCCAGGTGTTTATGAAATGAGAGCATGGTGCTTCCTGAGAGCTATTTGCAAATAAGTTTGGAAAGTGCGCTGCTCCTCTGACTGAATATCAAGGTGGTTGTGTATTTGAGAGATTGACGGAGTAGGGCATCATGGTTGACCTCGCTTATTGTTCAGCAAAACAGTATCTAAATATTCGAATGTAAAACGTAAACTCCTCAGCCCCTGGCGCAGTAGCATACAATGGCTGAATATTAGGCCACGCGTCCTGCCAGGGAGATAGAACTTCTGATTGGCATTCATGAACTTACTCTGCTTTGGAACGTCGACTGCGGAACGGCAGATTACCCAGAGCAAGGAAAATTTGGTGATGTAAATTGAATGAAGCCAAAAAGGAGAGTTGAATCCCCAGAATGCGCTCCACAATGAGCTACAATTTGGTTGGGGTCGTTGAAAGTTTTACCGAACTAACGTGCTCGGTTAGAGCCATTTTCTTGTGTCCCCACTAAATCGCACAAGCAAAGTCAGGATAAAATTAAAATATGCTTGCTCACTTTAGACCATTTGATACATAAATCATGTAAAAAATCACGCTTGGCGTAATTCACGAATAGGAGTTTAGATACTAAAGTGTTGGGAGCTAAGAGCAACATCTAATCGTTCTGTGAATACGTCCAAGTTAGGCGCGAAATATTCGCTGAGCCATCTGGCGATCTGCACTGAACTTCCATTTTATCAAGGATGACGCTATTAACTATGTAACTCAGACGCAATGGCAGGAGGTCACGTATAAGACCTGAAACCCGACCATCGAGTATGTATTTGAATTTGGGAAGGAGAATGAGGTGGTTCAAACAGTCGAACGACTGTGAATTCTAAACAAAACACGCGAACATCGGCAGAGCAGTCGATAGTTTCACTACAAATAAAGCATGCAAGAAATGCGTGGGTAATGCAAGATCGCATTTAGAGGGATCCATGCAGTTCTGCAATGCATTAAATAAAATGTACACACTTCAGAAGATCCAGTGGAAAGAAGGTTCATAAACAGCAAGCTATTAATTTGCGGGCAGCGTGCATCACTATACAAAACATAGGTAGCAAATTTACTTTAATGGCGTATGCGTTTATTCACTGATGTCCGCTGGATGTAGCTATTACTGGTAATGGAAATTAAAAAGTACCAGTTGCTTCTTGATAGAATAATTCCTACAACTTTCCGGCCTTCGTTTTAGTCTCTATAACTAAATGCACCCATACGGGGATGAATAAATCTTATAGTGACTTGAATTGAAATGCCTAGTAATTAAACATCTCAAAAAGGAATTTGTTATGTATTTTCAATTCAAAAATTATTATGGAACAACTCATAATATTCTTTAGAATATTCATCAGAGTAGTGAAGCTGTAAAAATCTCGAGGGAAACGAAACAGATCATGAAGTTGAGGAATGAGTATCAAAAATGCAAAAGATTCCCCCAAGCAGACAGTAGATGATTAGCTCGAACAAGGCCTAAAGCATTAGCTCGTTAAATGTTTGCCACACCAGGTGATCCAATACCTTGACCGCAATGGTAACAGATACCTAACTATAAGAGCAAATCAGAGCTGCGCGTGCTGATGATGACGCTCATTCAGCATTTACAATCAAGCAAATTCAAGTGATGTTATTTGGTTATTAATTAATTTCAATTTGGTCAATGTATGTCTACTGTATACACGACTACATACGCCGTGTATTCAGCTCATTTTCAGAAACATTAGATATTCGGAGTACGTCGGATCCAACAACGTGTCAGATGTGAATCCAGTAGAGTTAATATATCCATTATGAACTAATGGGTGAACTGGCCAAATAACGTTCGTTACTGTCGTCAGGTTGAATGGATCGAAGCAGCCTAGACACGATATCAGACTCTTAGTAGGCGAACACAGGGAACAGACAGTCGGGGAATGTGAGTTTACTGGCTGTCAACTGCGTCAACTAGGTGTCAAATGATAAGCATTTTTACATCCTAGCAACCACACCCCACACATCGCTCGCTATCTATCCGCACGGTTATACCAACCGTCAAGTGTTTCCAGTGCTATCCAATGGACAGAACAAGCTGTCTCGCTTCATCAGCTAATGCGTTTTCCTGCATTGAGAATTTCCGTTATCCAATCGAATTTCACACAAACTGACTTTAATGCGACTAGCTACCATGCCACCTTTGGAACAAATGTTCATGCATGAACGAATGTGTAATGCTACACACATATCTCGCACGTACTACGTTCTCTGTGTGTAACAATTGCGAAGTTTCTATGAGCAAAGTCGAGCAAATACTGTGCAATTTGAATAATTGGCTTTGTTATTGTTCTGCGGTAATGTGCAACCCCGGAATTGGAATGTGGTGCTTGCGAAACTTCAGCTGAACGGCATAAATTATGGTCACATTTAGCATATGTAGAATATACTCAAATTGAGCGTATATACAGCGGCACTAACAAGCTTTCCGCACTAAAACAAATACGCCTAGAATAATAATGTGTTGTTAACATTTAAACATAAATAAAGACAGTAATAATTCAGCATGATCAAGCTGATGAAAATCTGCGGGAAAACTGAGTTTATTTCCATGATAATTGCTGAATGTGCGATGCTTGGCGACGAACATTCTCTATTTTTATGTGGATATTGATGGATTTCCGTTTTTTCCCCCGAAATTGTTGCCTGGTCTGCTAATACACCCATGCTAAATAATCTTTCGATAGTTGATGTGGTTAATTAGAATAATGTCATCAGAGATTGGCCGGTACCAAAGAATATTTTTATTTGCAGCTTAGTAGAAGAGAAATTAGTAACAAAATTGGTGGTAGAGCATAACTTGAAGTGTCGAATAAGTGCTATTCCTTTCTTAGCTGTTAATTGTTTCTTCAGATTTGGTGTAAATGTCTAATTTCTGCTCAGTGAAATGCCCTTATACCTCCTTAGCTTTTAGCATTATAGCACTTCCCCCTTGCATTGTAATTCACAGCAATACATGACGGGGTGCTGCTAACGAGGCCCCATGCATTTGAGTAAACCAGGTCAGGGTGTGCTAACACAATGAATAGTGTGTCAAAACCTGAGAAGTAGATGTCTTTTTACCAATAATTCATATCAACTGATCCAACTAGGCAAAGCCTAGGTCACTGGTATTTATGACTAAGTTATAATGGGCGTCTAAAACGAAAGTATCATCGGAAGTAGGTATTGAGACCATATTCATGGAAAAAGTAAGTGCAAATCGAAGATCATCCTGCTGAACCCAAAATTAGCGTGAAAAAGTTAAATGTGTAGTATCCGGTCGAGTAAACCATTTAAATATGGCGATGTACTCCCAACACGGATTCTGTATTATATGGTGTAGTTTGTTGAGTTTGACAAGATAATGTCTAAAAATGCTTGTATGGCGTAGCATCTCATTGCGGTGAGTCAAATGGAAAATGTGAATATAGGTTTGTTTAGGTCTGATCCTATAAATTTTCCTCGTTGTGTTTTTCATGGCAGTGTACTTATCCCATTATTTTCTTCCCTACATAAACGATGTACGTCAATGCACAGGACATTGAAGCCTATTATTATTTAGGTAGGACATCAAACTAGTGTACTTATTTATGTCTCAACACCTGGTATTATGCGTAAAAATCTTATGTGCACACATGTGTTCCATGAACAAATGGAGCCAAAGTAAGTTAGTAAAATCTTTGGATGAGAAATCACAGATGTTATGACACACATGCAGAATAATAGAAAGATCATTTACTTTTACGTGCCCCCCATTTAACGGCGTATCCCATTACTGATATGGGAATTTGATGCTCTGAAATTTCTCAGGAAAGTTCAAGCACAGTACAAATATGTTAGTTGGTTAAAAAACACGAAATAACTTGTATTTCATTCAAGTTCATGAGGGCAGCAGTTCATCCTCTACTTGGAGGATTAAATGCGCACACTCGTAGTGCCACTCTCGTTGATCATGGGACATTAGCCAATGGGTCACAATGGATGTAAGCCCAGGGCTAGATTTATGCGTCTTTGGGGGCCAGGTATGGTCCCGACTAAGCTGACACGTTGGTGTTAACGGGAGGCAGAAGGAGATAAGATTGTCAATGTTAGAGGTCACCAACAGTACGCCTGACTGTAGCTGGTCAGCCTAGGATGAGGCTTTTGAACGTTCTCCCAGATCACCACTTTAACTGATCATTTATAGGAAAGAGTTACCTTTGGCTCATATTCTGACCCATCAGGTAGCCGGCGTCTTTGGTTTTGGCTTTCTCCTCCGCAATATACCATTGCTTATTGATCATGTGTGTGCGCAACTGGCTGTCTGCGGACATGTGAAAACCAGACCGGGCAGACCATCTCTTGCGGATCTGGCATCAATGCGCGAAACTTGTGTAGATTTCGCCGAGCTCACTTCAGACATCAAATCAACATGCGGGGATGCAGCAATCTCCAGGACTTTGTGGCATCTAATCTGCACTCAGTACACTGATGCGTCCACTGCAAAAGCTGCATTGAACCCACTGTAACCTCTACATGACACTACTATATCCATGGTGTTAATCCGCGGTGAACCATGTGAGCTCTCCTCTGAACACTACGGCAGTTCCTCACAGCAAAACAACATAACCATACCACGGCTTTGGACTGTAGCTCGCATAGTAGCGAAATATGCAACTTGTGGACTTATAGACCCCACATGTCTATGAAAATAGTTCAAATCCTACTCATAATGTTTTAATAGGTCGTCAATACCCATTGTGCGCCACGCTTGATAATAACCGATGTAGGCAAATCCTTATGTTGTTGGCGATCCCTTGCCAGTTTCTTGAAATATCCGACAGTTACTTCCGCGTTTTTCTCATTTTTCTTTCCTTTTAACCACTGTGACTGTTGGCTGTAAATTTTCTGCTGTTAAATATGAGTAAAGTGATCTTTTCGGTTTTCGGTTATTCCTTTTTTGTACCCCGATTAGCTTTCATCAAGACAGGTTCTTTAGTTCTTTTGCTTCTCCACGGTATTAAAAATGCATCCTCTTAAAGCGCCTTTAGGTTTTGTCTAACAATGTTTCTACTTCTTTACATTTTATATTTTGTACACCTAATGATTTCACAAGGATGCTTACCATATATCTTTTGCAAATGCTAACTGTAAAGGAAGAATTTATTTAGTGTTCTTAGTCATTCATGCCATCTGAGTTTGGCATTGTTCAACGGACTCATGGTGTCACTGCGTAAGTAAAATAAAATAATACCAACGTTACATGATATTACGTATTCACCATTTAGAATGACACAGTTCATAAATGAGCTCCTCGGCAAAGAAGTAGTGTGGGCAGTACTACGTGGAATACCTCTCATACTGATGTATTGCATCCCCTCAAAACCCCACTCGAGCTATGTGTTTTAGTTACCAAACTATCTTTCCAAAAAAGGTTTGCGACCACGTGAACTGAAAGCTCATTTGGAAAATGTTGCTAAGTGCAAAAGCTGAAAAGCTGTGGCTATTGTTCATAAAACTTTGTGATAATTTCGAAAACAGAACAATTTGAAAGAAAATGTTTTCTCACAATCCGAAAATGGCTAGTGGATTTCATGCGTCTTATACAATTTGCAATTTGATTGCCGGAACTTGCAGTCCACATTAGGCTGGATAAAACTTTATTTTGCCTTCAGCCTCAATAATACTGGTTGACGTGATGAACATGAATCCTCTAGAAGCCATTCAAACCATTCTACTCAGCAACTCCACTGTATCCAGACGAATAGATGTGATAGCAATGGATATAGAACTTATCTTGGTCAATTTGATACCCTCCAGAAAATTTTCCTTAGAAATGGATGAATCAAATTTACCTGATAATGATGCTCCTCTCCTGATATTTGTCCGCTTTTTCAACGGGTATGGAATTAATGGAAGTGATGCTGTTTGCTAGTAGAATTAAAACCAACACGAGAGGCCAGTCTATATTCGAAGCAGTTAATGACTATCTGACTAAAATCTCCATCCCAATGCAGAACGTAGTAGCATGTGCAACAGATGATGCTGCCGCAATGGTCGGAAGGTAAAAAGAATTCCTTTCCAATCTACAATATTTTCGCCGACCTTTTCATACAATTCACTATGTGATCCCTCGAGAGCATCCAGTGGCTAAGAAAGTGGGAGGATGCTTAAACGATTCACTGTCAATTGTTATAAATGTAGTCAGCAAAATCAAGTCGCACCCACTTCAAGATCGTCTTGTTCAGCAGTTGTGTGAGGAGAACATTGAAGCTTTCCAAGTTCTACTGTTACATATAGAGATTAGATGACACTCCAATGGTGATTGTCTTCATCGCTTTATTGCACTCTTTGACACCATCATCACTTTCCACACTGGAACAGATTATGAGAAAAAGTTGCTAACAGCTAAACCAGATGTGTTTTACCTAGCTGCTATTTTTGAAAAATTCATCGTAAAAAGAAAGACTATTCAAGAAAAGCTGACTAATTGCATCTTAATTAAAAAGCACATTACCGCTTGTATTAACAAGGTGCAAGTGTATTCTTAAAATAACGGACCTCGGAAATTTTCACGATTCCGCATTCTCACTACACTTATGAAGGAGCTGTAGGATGAAGAATCGGGTGTTTTGCAGGTAATTTGCAACAACTCCGAAAAGAAATGCAAGACAGGTTTTAGGATCTGATTACCATGGAAATGCCGATTTGTGTTTTAGATTCATTTAATGTACAGTCCTGCAACTTTGGAGTTAACATTTAGGAAAATCTCACTTAGCTTCAAAGTGAAACACTAGCAACGTTCACAAACACGTAGTATGTAAGGGACTTTTGGATGAAGGCCATGCCGCTAACAAATATCCAAAACTGTGGGAAATGGCTGATAATATATTTCCTTCCTTTTCCCTCTACCTACTTGGCTGAGTTGAATTCAGCAGAGTGGTTTTCCCATAAAATGTAGAAGTATATCGGACATCACAGCAGGAGATGATCACCGACTTTCACTGTCAAGTCTGGAGCCGGACATAAGCAAGTTGGCTGAAAGACATCAGGCTCAAACTTTGCAATATAATTTTAACAAAATTATTGTTGAGACGTTACTGTACATCTTTATTCATCACATGTTTGTCTTCTAAAATTTGGGGGTAATGGAAAACAATTTTAACTACTTTTGATAACTTTTGCGTAGTCACGATTAAATGGTTCGAGGTTGATACCCAATGTGTGTAATCTTAAGAATGTAAAAAAACAAGCGTAATGTGTATGAGGGATACCGCAGTTGGACCGACATTACAAATTTATCAGTGACAACACAATATAGGGAGATGATAACTACAGGTCAAAGAGCGAGTTCTTGTAGATGTTGAGTGTTACAGAAAAAGTGGTGAACAAGGGCGGGGGCCCTGAGAATTGAAGGGATTCCAAAGGCGGCCAAGGTGAATAAAGTTTGAGAATACTTGGTCTATATCATTACTCTGGTCAAAAGTAAGGCAAGTCCAATGCTTTGGAGCAGCCTTTCTCAAATGGGGCCATTTGGCTTCCCTGGGGGATACAGAGAAATCCTGGGGTGCAGTGGGAATAGAAAACCGTTTTTGGGGCCTAGAAACTATAGGAGACCACACATTTAACACTTGTCGGATGATTTCTGTCTTCGCATCATTCTCCCTGGTAAGTACCAGTCTGTGAAATGAACTACGGGCGCGCAAGTGGCTATTTATTAAGGTAGGAAAGCCAGATCTTGCATACTTTCTGTTGCGGAGCTAACATAACTCCGCCAAACTTGTGCAGATTTTGCTGTTCTCACGTTGAGGATACAACCACCATGCGGCAACTTAGACCGCTCTATTAACGACCGATTCGTCCGCAGGAATTTGTTGTCTTTCCACAGTGAGCCAACTGGGCTTTACTCAGGACGCTGATGCATCTACACCACAAGCTGCAGTGAACCTACCAAACTCTCGTCAGAACAATGCCGCCGTTACAGCACAAAGTCACACTAGCACTAACTGAATTTTCCTCAGGAAAAAACCCTTGTGTGACAACTCATGTGCAGGTCAATCTTTCACGTTCGGGTCTCAGTGCGGTGGCGCCATTTCGTTTCCCAGTCTCAGCTTGCGTGTACTCCTGGCGGCTAGGTCATGTTAATTGTAACGTTCCGAATTCGAGTAGCTACCCTGTGCACTTGCGGTACTAAGAGTGAAGAAGGTTTTTTTGTTCGGACTAAGTGTCGAAGGAGCTGCAGCCGATTATAACGATTTCTTAACATTTAGTTCAGCTGGTTTCGAGATAGCGAGCAGTTCGTCAAATTTCATCATGCGTATGTTGTCCGTTTGCTTTGGTAAGTATGTAGAGTATAATGATTGCATAAGCATACATCACCCAAGACTCAAATCTAGACAAATGCCTTGCCAGCACTGATTGGGCGCAACGATTGTCAATAGCCGATGCACATCTTCATTTACTTTGTGGAACCTCTCGTACCGGTTCCTTGAACTACCCAGCATTTCCCGGCATTTTACCAGTTGTCCCTTTAGACTTCAACTTTTCTTTTAATGCATGTGTGTCCACTGAGCATTGCCATTTGTAACTTCTATTTGTATTTTTCCCTAGCTTTCGACAAGAAGTTTTCCTCTTTTATATTAGCTCCGCAATGTATTTTCAAAGTTATGCTCAACGACCGCGTTTGTGTTGCCAGGAGCATTGTTGATACACCTTCACATGTTAACATTGCAGTCACCAACAGGTGCTGCAAGTATGCTTACCAACTCTCTTATAATTTCACCGACAAGCAGGAATAAGTGTAATACCAACAATCACTCATACAGTCTGCCTGTTTCGTCTTATGGCATAATGGTTTTCAAAACTTATGATATAATAGCGGAAGAACGAACGTCCGCTCTAATTTCTTCCTGCTCAAATACAGCTATCTGTGGATTAAACCACCAATAACACGCAGGTCATTTGGCAATGTGGCAACCTTTACTAGCAGACTCGCCAAATACCTCGCCATATCCCCTAAGCTCTATGTTCACATGGGAAAATCTCTCGATGAGCTATTACCAAGAGGAGTCCAAAATCATATAAACACCAAGGTTTTCATAACTAGGCATTGACCTCAACCATCCACCAGAATATTAATATATGAAACGCATAGCTCAATACGTCACCTATGCATGTCAACCATACAAGAGCAAAGATATTTCTGTACAAATTGATCTGTGCTGCTTTAGACAGTTTCTCGCATTAAGGGAATTATTATTATTATTTTTATTATGATTGTTATCCATTACCTAACAACAATGTCCTATGTCTGAAACGAGCTACTCTGCAAAGAAGAAGTAACAGCTTTTCTCCGTGGAATACCTGTCATTTGGATTTATCGCATCGCTTCCAAACGCAACAAGACTGTTACATTTAGCTTGGCAATATCTATAAGTGAAAGTATGCGACCACATAAACTGCAAAATAATTTGGAAAGTTCATAAGGACGAAAGCGAAAAGTTTGTGAATTATTCAGAAAGCTGTGGGATAGTTCCGAAAACAGGCTAACTTAAATGCCACTGGATTCGGACAGGGCAAAAATAGCGAATGGATTTGCGTATCTTGTAAAATCAGCAACTTGATTGCCAAAATTGCAGTTCATATAATTTGGAGAAAATATTACTTGCCTACATTATCAAGAAAATTAACGGACCGGATGAAGATGAATTCAAAGAATACAGTTCAATCTATTCCGATCAGCAATTCGGCTGTTCCTAGGCGAATAGTTGAGAAGTCTCAGGACATAGGTTATACCTTATTTACTGTATTACAGTAAAGAAACTTTACAAAACGTTTAGGTGCGTTTCGTTTAACTGACAACGACGTTTTTCTCTTGAGAAACATCAGAATCTTTGATGAAAAGCAATCAGTCGAAAGGATGTTGTTTGTTTGGAATGTTAAAACACATGCTCTTCAAAAGCGTCTTTTCCAGCAGTGTTGTAAAATGAACAGTGGATATTTCTAGCTTCAACTGTTGGCTACAGAAGTTAGATAGCTTTCCAATGGGAACTGTCTACGCCCAATTTTGCACACAGGGACCCCATGGTCACATCCTTTTCTGGTATTGGAAATGAAAGATAACTCTCAACATTTAAACCAAACGTGTTGTTCTGGCTCATATTTTTGCAACGCGCCCTTTGTTAAATAAAACAATTCATATCAGGTCGAATAATCTCATCTCAGGTAAGGAAGCCGCTATGGTTTTTCTTATACAGCTGGAAATGTATGCCCTAGGCGTTGGAAGTAAGGAATTTTCACAGCTCCCAATTTTCGCTAAAGTCACGGAGGAGCTGAGTGCTTGCTTGTTTATGTCGGTCATTCACAACAAGTGTGAATAGAAAGAAAAGACAGATTTTACAACCTGATTAACATGGAAACCCTACTTTGGATTTTAGATCCATTTGTTGTACAGTGCTGCGTCCTTGGGGTTAAAATGCAGAAAGTCTCATAGCGCTTAAAATTGACATACTGGCAAGATTCAGATTCACACCATACGTAAAAGAATATATGAAATTAACTTGATTCTCCATCCATATGCTTGGTTGGACGTGAATCCATAATAGGTGGTTTCTCTAACAAAACAGATTAGTCATCACAACCAGAGGAGATCTTCGACCAGCGCAGTCAAGTCTGGAGTTGGACACCGGCAAGCTTGCTAAACGTCATCAGGCGCAAGATTCACATTAGTATCTCGACAATATGTTCCATCCATTTGTGAGCTCAGTTTCTGGGTACCACGAGAAATATAGCTTATTATTATTATTATTATTAGGTTACTTCACCTCCTAATGCATGACATGCCTGAGAGATAAGGACCAACAATAATTCAATAAAATTTAATTTGATACTTATGACTTTTGTGTAAGTGGCTTGATGTTGCCGTACTATGCATGATATCTTGAGGCCGTGAAATAAAACAATGCATTTTGTCACAGAAACAGCGGTGATATCAACATTAACTTATTAGTCAGCACAAAAAGATTACCAATATGAGCGCTAGAAATCACAGCTTTAGGAGTATTAAGCGTTGCGAATTGCTGAAATTGGCGTCATAAAGGTTGGGGGCCAAAAGAAATGGAAAAGTGCGAAAGGGGTCATGGGTGAATAACGCTCGAGAATGCCTGCTTTACATCCTGGAAGGAAAATGTTTGGCTGTATTCCAAATTGACTGCTTCACATTATTCAATATCGTTTAGACACGACAAACCCAACCTCATCGTACTGATCATTGCATTATATCTATGTCGTCCTCACAGCGCGTATGAAATTGCCGTTAATTGTTGTGTGCAAAGTAGAAAGGAACGCAACGAATTCCTTTTTCTAAAGCGAATCTGAGCTTGCTAGATTCATTAGGGTCCAATACGGCAGTGTCGCTCAAGTAATTTGGCAGGGAAGTAAGGGCAAGTAGAGGTAGTGGAATTTGGGATTATATCGGAGATTCTCCTAACACAACCGCGATTCTATGCGGTTAGTCACATCGTCGAAGATTGTCAGTGAGATTTGGTTATCTGATGCATGGTTCAGTGCTTATAGATCCATGTTACTTGGTACAGAAAATGGTTGCTTGTTCACGTGAGGGTCTACTTCGTGTCTATCGAAGCAAAACCGTGTGAAAAAATAATTTGGTGGCCACGAATGGCATCTAACATTGAGACATTTGTGATGAACTATAACGCTCGTCACATTGCGAACATATCTGCTGAAGCCGAAGGCTATGATCGCCATTAATAGTATGCGTCCTTTTCCACCAAACCTTTGAACAAGCGAATTCTACTTATGGAAACATGTTTATATATTAAGTGGTCCGAAGTCCACATGTTCGAATTCGGTTGTGTTGTGCTGTCTTAAACACATATTCATTCTTTTCGGACTACCTTAATAAAGCAGCACAGACCATGGACCACAATTCGTAGCCACGACTTCGCAGTTCTCCTCCAGTGCCACAACCTAAAACTACATATAAATGCACTTTACAATCCTGCAGCTAATGGCATGGTTGAGCGGCTATGCCGTCTAATTAGGAGGGTAAGACTGGGAAGATGCTGTCTTAACTGCTGTATTTTCTTACAGAACTTGTAATCGCAGGGCGATCGGAAGATCTCCGGCGGAGCTGATTTTAGGAAGGCCCTTCCGCATTTAACTATTGCTACACTTATCTTGTCATCTGCAGGACGTACGGAGGTATAAACCACATGGCACTTTGCCAAATTTAGTAAGCATTATCGTTAACTCCTATGCATCCTGTAGCATACGTTCTTGTTTAAGGAGTCTCAACAGCTTCCGCGCCGTTGCAAGTCACACAGCAACTAGGCCCATGGATGCATCGATTGGTAAGCGGCCTAATGGCTAAGAAACTTCGGTTGCACACTGCTCATGGATTATGAGTGAACAGTAACCCGAATCGAATTCTGTCGCTAGATACTAGCCCGTCTGAAGCGGTGCTTCCAAATTAGGATTACTTGTTATAGCCGATGCACCTCGACGTCTTTACGTTACATTAGCTGGCTGAAATATAACGACTCTGCTCATTAGTTATGTATAATCTGGAGTTTTAAATTTTTTTATCCTGTGTTGGATCCGTGGCCTTCTAATTGATTACGCATGCAAATCCTACGGTTTTTGCCTTCTGGATACAAAAGTCATCTTCCTTGTCGTGTATTATCCCACATCGCTGCGCCAAGTTAAGCCAACCCGTTATTTAGTTAGTCGTCGTCGTGGTATAAAGGTATGAAAAAATTGGCTTGTTGACTTGTTCAGTTATGAACGTGCCTTGGTTGTGGATGATGTCCTCTGGCTGTTCCACACCTCTGGTTGGAAACTCTACCAGACATACGGTTTCTTGCGTAGTTATTGCTTCTACTTTCATCCCGATTAGTTTAACACCCTTCCTAATTCCATCTTCTTTTCTTCTGGTTGTGAACAGACTTATATTGCTGCCATAGGTATCTGCTATTTTTCTGGTTAGGTTAGGTATACAAACTGGATCCAAAGCAAAGCAGTCATCAGAGCCTAAGTATTAAACTGAAATAAAGTGCACTTTAAATTTCCAATTCTTACTTTAAAACTGTATATGCTATCGTCCAATAAATCCACTACCGGTAACTTGCGCCTCAGTCCCCGTGGTTATCACCGCACTAGTCTTCTATAAATGCTATACTAATCAGCCCGGGTTCACTCGCAATGTTGTTTTAAATACGAAATATGCCCAATAGATATTAGATTCATGTTCTACTGAAATCATGTGTTATCCATCTTCTCCATGCTTTGTTCAATATATCAACTATCCACTTTCTCGTCACTGCTCAGGTGCCAGCACACAAGTGCGATCGAGTAGTATTTCATCGACCTTTAGTCTTTCACACATGTCAGGGAAAACGACCCATTCGGTTGGCCGAATGACACTTGTTGCTCACACACCGTTGTGGAAGCTTGGCTGTCATGGGATTACGGCTAGTGACTTCTCAGGATCGGCGAGAAACAGCGAAATGCATCTCACTTTCGGTGTTAAATCCTAATTGAGCAGTATGTTAGAAGATCCGTGCTTGGTGGATATGATTCTTCGATTCAGTTTGTGAGTGAGCATGGGTTGCGCATTGGCATCCTCAATGTGTTTTGGTGTCATTCTGACCACTGGCTAACACGAGAGGGCGCTAGAGGTTGCAGATGATATACTAGCAACGGTCAATGACAGCGCGGCGGGAAACACCACACACAATATTCCACGTAGACTGGTAAACACCCGAAGTCCGTTCACTTAGCAAACGCACTTGGAAGCAAGGGAAACCTACGTAAATTGTTCCACATCAGCAAGCTCCACCGAAGAAATGTCCAATAACTGCAGTAGCTAAGTACAAACTGGTACACCATCCAGTGACTTAGCAATTGATTTGCCGCCAAACCGTTGTGAGATTTTCTTCTCCACATCCACCTAGCATTAGTAACCTAGTGAGCTTTCACAATAGGAGGCGTCCATAAAATAGGTGTTTTCATGGAACAAAAAATAAAGATGTACTTTTAGCTTGCCGTGAACCTTGTCTGTTTCTTTGAGGATGGGGGAGTTTCTTTATAAGCTTGAGTTGTTTGAAGGAGCGCTCATAGTTTGCATTGTTAAAAGATCGGAAAAGTAAGATGTATTTAAAGACCACAATATTCAGTGCAGATATCCCCAGGTACTGCTGCTCTATAACGAGTACCTGATTAAATTTTTCATTGATTTTGTCATTCCTTGAAGTTTCACAGATTACTGCAATCATTTCCCTTAGGCAAATATTTATCCTTTCATATATTTTTTCAATGTTGCTCATTAGGTCATTTTAATTACTATCAATCAGATTTGTTTGGGTTAGCAAAGCGCATTTGTTTTCAAGTTTAATATTTGCTGAATACCACGACATATTTTACATGTCAACCAGTCTATGAAAGAAATCATCTCTCGTTACGGCTCAGCAGCAAATCCCACCGATATACCAAGCAGTTTTGCCATGCATAGTTTTGCTTCGCCTACTCGAAACCTCATACTAATTCCCAATACAAAGCCGAATTTTAATTCGTTCCTTAAACTGTCTACTATCTTCTCTCCATGACGAAGAAAGCAAAATCCTAAGTCGTGAGTTTTAAGAAACGTTTTCGCAAACCTAGTTCGTCTGTTTGAAGACATTTCTTTGCATCATCACTTGTCAGCGTGTGCGTGCTAATCGTGCAATACTGTGCTCTGTGTTTAATTGGACGTATCCCTTCAAATTCTTGTGCCAAGTCTTCGGAAGTACGCTCAATCGATTCGGATCACTGAGCTCTATCCAACGGCGTCTATATTTTTGAAGTAAGTCCAACGCCACGCTAGTACACCGCAAACTAAGTCTTCGGAAGTCTATTCACTAAGTCTAACTTGAGTAACTTTGCTTATTTGAGTTTCATCAGTACCTTCGGGATACCATTCGACAGACCTTTTTAAGGCTGTCAGACAATATATAACTTAGTACTGTGCACCAGGGTATACCATAGATACAAGCATTTTTGTCATTTTTGTCATCTCATCTTACCACCATATTTTGCGTGCAGTTCACTGCACAAAGCCTGTGTGGTTTTGTAGACCCGTGTGCCTAGTGACGCAACACCCAAACGCGCTGACTGGATCAAACAACTGAGACAGCCAAACGACGTGACCAGCGCAACCTAAAAGTGCATACAGACCACTGATCCATGGGCCGGAGAAGTTTGTCAACCGGGAATCCAGTGAGCAACAAATCTAAGGTCAACCGGGGCTCAGACAAGCGGGGAACTGAAATCCGCTCGAAAATCACGTGTTCGTTCTGCGCCAATTCATATGACGCGACAAATGTGAACACTACACGTAACGAAGCTAACAGCGTATCGACGGATAGCTTGTGGTTTTGTGACATGTTCAAATAGTCTGATAATTAAGATTCTTCAAAAACTTACGATAAGGTGTGAAGCATTGACTGTTACGTCTGCAGACCAAAAGGAACTGATCGCAGCATTGGGAGGGAAAATCTCAGAACTCGAGTTGCAGATTAGTGCATTCCGTAGCCCGAATCCCCGACCTGTTAAAAGGCAAAAGTTCTCTAGCAAAAGTGTTACCCAGTCCAGCGAAAGGCAAACAGCGTTAGTAAAAAGCAGCAGTGAAAACAGGCCGCTTGGACGGTACCCCAAATCTCACGTAATGCGCCAAAGCATGCAGAGTTACGCACAAATTGCATGCTCACCTCCGTCAGTAGCTGGTCAACAACAATCGACCCCTACAGATAGCGCAACTAACGGCGTTGCACATAAAAATTCTTGTTGTAGCCTTGGCGTATTGTCCACGAAAGACAAGCCAGACACCCCCACTCGACAAATGTACGCTCACAAGGAACTGCAGAACAAACAATTACTACGCAACCAAAAGGCGATGACAATAATATTTTCAAACGTCCCAGAACCCACTAGCGAATCGCTAAAAGGTAGACAAGCCGAGGAGCAAAACCGGTGGGCTGAAATAACCTGCGCACTCGGACTGAAAGTTCTCCCAACTAGTCTTACACGCCTTTCACGAAATCCATCATCTCTGCACTTAGGGGAGCCTCGGTTACTGCGATTAATGTCTGGCAACACGCGTGACCTGGAAGATGTTCTCTTAGCAAGCCACATGCTAGTGAACTCTTCTGCCAGTGCCCGCATTTTTCCTGACAGGCCATGGGCAGAAAGACGGAAGCGTAAATCCAACTCTAGTTTGTCAGGTCAAAATGAGATGAAGAAAGTGTTAATGGTTCATGGTGTGCGAGAATTGAAGCATGACGATAGCAGTGAACGACAGAAGCACGACATCGAAGAATGGCGGTACATCACGGAACGGTACGACATGCAGACTGTCGTGGCTTTTGACGTCACCCGTCTAATTGCTTCCACAAACTACCAAGGTAGCGAGCCACGAATTTTGAAAGTTACCTTCGTTGCGCTCGAAATGGTATCAGTGGCAATCCAAGCATGGCATGACAACAGGAAACTTGGGCCACCAGATTACGGTTAAGACCATTCCAATTAGTACAGACCTCAGATACAGATGAGCCAGCCTCCATTGTACCCATCTCAAACCAGCCAACTGTGCAAACAACCGTTTCAAAAACTTCAGCAGACCGGCACTATTTGTGCCGGTCACTCACAGCGAACTGAGCTCCTGAGGCGTCAACAAATACAATGCTGCTACACCAACACTCAGGAGTTGTACTCTAAGCTCTCGGAGCTGCGTCACCGACATGAAACAACAACTTGGGACCTCATAGCAGTCACTGAAACTTGGCTCTCAAACGACATACTTGATCCAGAGATTGAACTCAGTGAGATGTCAGCCATTCGAAATGATCGTCCATCTCGCGGGGGCGGTGTTGCTCTCTACTATCGAGATTATCTGAAATGTGAGGCACTTACCGAAAATTCCCTTGTTATTCACGACGCACTATTTTGCCGACTGCACCTAGCAGGTCGAGATGTTGGTTCACAGAAGAAGAGGGATGCTTGCATCTTAGCAGTTATTTATAGACCTCCGAACTCATCAGCAGACAGCGATAACATTCTGTTAAACGCCCTCCGCTATGCTGTTTCACAAAAGTACTCTCACTATCTTATAATGGGTGACTTTAAGGTTCCTTCAATAGCATCAATGTCCCCTAATGGGCCATCATTTAAATCGAAACTCCTCGAATTCATGGATATGGCAGTTTTGTATAACCATGTGCATCGACCAACCAGACATCGCGGTTCAAACAAGCCGCGACTGACTAATGAAGAGTTGATGGTTGAGTCAGTAGCATACGATCCTCTACTGGGCCGTAGCGACCATTCAGTCCTAACATTCTGTTATGTATGTAATGCCAGTATTGTTGCTAAAGAAAGAGAGACTCAACGCACTATTACAGACTATTATAAGCTGCGCAGCTTAGCGGCAACCGTTGACTAGGACGTACAGACGCACAGCTCAGCGAATGACGCGTGGAATGAATTGAAAGACAAAATTAACTGGGTCATACAATCAGCATCGAAGGTTGTACCGTTACGAACATCGCGCCGGACCAATACTTGGATCCGGAGCAGAACACGTAAATGCATCAACAGAAGATATAAAATCTGGAGGCAACATCTGCTAAGCCCATGTGATATCACATGGCAGGATTACAAAATCATCAGAAACTACTGCATGTCACTCATTAGAGTCGATAAGTACGAGTGGCAGGAGAATATGGTGCTGAAATTTACGAGTAACACCAAAATGCTATACAGATTTGTGAATGGCAAAAGAAAGGTTAAGCCCGGAATACCACCACTCAGGACGGCCAGTGGCCCAACAACTACTGCTGTGGATGCCGCGAATGCTCTACTCTTGCAGTTTGGCTCGGTAGCTACAAATGTCATGGAACCTTCGCCCTATCGACTCCCAACAAATGTCGTTGGCTTATCCAGCGTCACCTTTACTCCAGCAGCTGTTGCAAGCAAACTACAGTCTCTCCGGGAGTACAGTACCTCTGGAATCGACATGATCTGCCCATAAGTACTAAAAACCCTTGCTCCCACCATAGCAACCCCACTTGCAACCTTTTTCCAGTGTCTGCTTAACTCCTATACACTCCCATCTGAGTGGAAAAATGGCATTATCACTCCAATATATAAAGGAGGTAAGCGCTCGGATCCTGCTAACTTCCGACCTATTACTCTCCTTCCTGTTTTGCCTAAAGTTATGGAATCGGTAATCGCAGATGAACTGACGAAATACTTTGAAAGTCAACAGATAATTCCTAATGCCCAACTGGGTTCCGACGCAGACGATCTTGTCTAACCAATTTGCTGATTACTCGGGACATTTGGACCAGGGCGGCTGATGATGGAGTGCCCATAGATGTGATATACCTGGATTTTTATAAAGCATTCGGCAGGATCAATCACTTCTTTCTCCTCCAAAAGCTTGCTGCCTACGTATCAACGGTTCCCTTCTCATCTGGTTGGAAGACTACTTACAAGACAGAGCAATCAAGGTAAAAGTAGCCGACACCTATTCCGAAAGCCTTTACGTCTTCAGTGTTGTTCCACAACGATCCGTCCTAGGCCCGCTACTATTTTTAGTCTACATTAATGACCTTCCAGCAGACATTCTATCTCCAATGCAAATATTTGCAGACGATGCTAAAATATGGAGAGCGATTCGCTCAGCATCCGACCGTGTCTACCTCCAGAAAGATCTGACCCGGATTAACGAATGGGCAGAAAAGAACCAGCTCCCACTGAACCCTGCAAAGTGCCACCTCCTGACGGTGCACGCAGCATACACACAAGCCAGATTAAGGTTTGTGCATTGTCCAAATACCAATTTTTAGCTGTTGGACACCCGGACAACCGATCGGTAGGCCGCCATAACTACAGCAATTTCAAATACATGGCCACGATTGTGATAGCTCTGAATTCCATCATACTCCAGTGCTTACATAATAAGCCCAAAATGCCAGTTTTTTACTGGTCGAGTGAACCGGCGAAGCGACTCCTCAACCTTCACTTCATTCTCATAGATTTTATGCAACGCAGCACCTTACTCATCTGATTTATTGTGCTGCATCAGAAGTGCTATTACAAATTTAACCACAAATATTAGTTTTTTGGCCGGATCTTTTAGTTGTTTTGCACGCGCTTCACCAAAGTGCACACAAAGTAATTAACATCTTGAGGCGATTAAGTGCTTATTTTCCATCTAAGCCGAACTGTCACTACACATGCATGAGAAACAAGCTCATTTTGACCAATGGTAATGTTAGTTCTTAATTTCCCTCTATTGTGCTGACCTAATTTATCACCCTGATTATCATATCGGCGACCTCATAGTGCCATGTTCAGTTTGGCGAGAAACGTGACGATATCCAACTATAATATCAAGCTGCATACTAGTCTCTTCTTCGACAAGTGCATGCTTTAACTTTCCAACTGCATTGTCTTCCACCAGCCGGATATCCATTTCCTTTAATTTGAGGACGGTCGACATCGTGATGAGAATTTAGCCATCCATGCTCCTGCACACTTATCCCAGAAGTGACGACATCCGCCCAAATATGCTTGCTGTCGCGGCTACTACTTTAGCTGGATCTTCAGCACACAGTTCCAACACTGAATAGACGGACAAAACGTTCCTGCAATGTGGAAACAAGGAATGATTACTCCCATGTATAAAGGGGTTGTCGTTCCGGCCCACCTACTGCCAGTTCTTTCAAAAGTTACGGGGGCTATCATTGCCGAAGCACTCATGTCTTATCTGGACGCCTTTGGCTGCATTGTTCAGCAACAACACTGCTTCTACCAAAATCGGTCATACACAACCTATCTATTGTTAGCATGAGACAGCTGGACCGAAACTGTGGACGCTGGTGCAGGAGTTGATGTGGATTACCCTGATTTCTCTAAGGCATTCGACCAGTTGGTTCATCGTATTCTTCTCGCCAAGCTTCAATGATGTGGCGTTTGGGACCCTGTCTTCGAGTCGATCTGCAATTTTATCTTGAACAGGCGTCTGGAGATGAGAGTACGCGAATACAAATCAGACTCAATTCACTCCGAATGCGGAGTGCCACATGGTTCGGTATTGGGGCCTCGCTACTGTTGGCATGCATAAACGATCTACTGAGTCAAATTGCGTCAAACTGTTTACTCTACGCTGATGACATCAAAGTTTGGCGAGTGATCAGAACTTCAGAAGACCGTATCCATCTTCAAAACCATGTTGAAAATATTTATGTATGGTCGGTCCAAAATCACGTTTACTTCAATGTGGCTAAATGTCGAATGTTCCATTTAAGACACCAAATCGTTCGCGTATATAGACTGGCGGGCAAGGTTCTGCAACAGCGTTCTCTCGGAAAGTATCTCGGTGTGTTTGTTCAGGAACATCTCGGCTGCTGGGAGCAGTCTAAAAGGGAATCGACGAAGGAAATCTAAAGCGTGGGCTTTTAAGGAGATTTTTCGGACATTCCAAAAGGTCGATTTTCCGCCAAATACTTCCCGCTTATATACGCCCACCAGTTAACTATGCAATTCAAGCACGGCACACATGTTAATGCGGATCTCAAGGTCTTAGATCTACCACAACGTCAGGCGACCAAAACTGTTCAGGGGCTGCTCCACCTGTAATGCGAACAGCGCCTCAGAGTGCTTGGCATTTTCAGTGGACGCTATGGCCGTTTGCGTGGTGACCTAATCATGGTTTACCAAGTAGTAGACCACACTAATCACCCCTGTCATCCTTTTTTGAATCTGAGTCACACCAGCCAACTGAGAGGTCATCATTTCAATTTGGCAGCACAATACCATCGGTTAGAGTGTCGAAGTAACTTCTTCACGCTGCGTGTTTGTCACACATGGAATACCCACTCAGAAGCTGTTATTTCAGTCACCAAATTAGCCGCGTCCAAACAAGTGTCAACAGTGCATTGGCCTCAATACACTACATGAAGTGTTCAAAACGACCCATAAAACAGCAGGAACACCGAACCAAACCAATCCAGCTTCATTATTGTCCAGATACCATAGAAGATAAACTTGGATAGTACCTAAAACGGACGGGAACGCTGTAATCGACAAGTTCGCAATTTGCAAAAGTTCACTATTTCCTTTTTATATTTATTTTGCTCCCCCCGTAACCAATTATCAAGTGGGATTTGTCAAGCTTCGGCATTTTTATAAACAGTATACCATTGACCATTGACCATACGTGTGCGTAACTGGGTGTTTACGGACATGTGAAGGCCAGACAGGGCAGACCTTCTCTTGCGGAGCTGGCATGACTGCACGAAACATGCGCATGTTTCGTAAGTAACCATGCAGCCATCTCCAGGACTTTGTGCCAACTAAGCTGTATTCAGGTCACTGTTACATCTACTTCGCAAGATGCAGTGAACGTGGTAAATGATCCAATGGATGTCACATGCAATTTTTCTCTAACACGAAGGCACCCTGAAAACACGAAAAATATTGTTGCAAACTATGCTTCAAATTCCTGCATTACGCTTATAACGTGTGTGTACTCCATCAATCTATCACTTCATATATGAGCATTTTATTTAGTCCACTTAGGTAGTATTCACATTTGTAATTCCTTTTAAAACCAAACTATGAAGCGTTTTAAGCCTGTGCATTTTATTCTTCAGGAGCCATTATATCATTGTTCTCTAGTACAAACGTTTCACAAATTGTTTGTCCTCCATCCTCGGAGACACCGCGTAAGATTATATTCTGAGCTTATTTTATGTATTTTGCTCTCTTCCTCAAAATAAGACCGGAGGAACTATTGCGAATGCTGATTTGTTTTATATAGTAAATATAGTCATCAGCGTTGCTTAAGATTCGGTATTACACATCGTGGTGCTTTTGATTACGACAAGCATGTTCAGAACACAAAGAATGCTGCAGATGGCCATTTGTTTCGTGTTTATCATTAGCTTATCGTTGCAATGGTAAGTGTAACGGACCTCCCTAAACGATTGTGGTTACAGTCCAACCTGCCATAGCGACCACCTTGCTATGGCGATCGGCCAAAAACATAGCCAAATTGTCCACCAATGAGTAATGTCCCGATGCATGAACCTGTCCAAGGCAAACAGTTATCCTAGGCAACCATATTCTGTCGGTCACTAGCGTGGTTAGTTTAGGCAGTATTGACGGTATTACAGACAGCGCTTCACGCGAAATAACAATGAATTTTAATCGGCTGTATCGAAACTTTTCTGCACATAACTAATGGGTCTAGCTTCCTTCATTTTTGAGCGTCGCAAAATAAACTACAGCCTGTGATATTAGCAGCAGCCGCATGCTAAATTTCCTTCCTTGTAGCTATTTCCTGAGGTTTGTGTATTTTATAGGGTGGACAACACGCACGATGGGATCATTCGATCGGAGATGCAGATAGTCTGTTAGGGCGCGTTCGAACATCTAGTTGTACGGAAATTTGGCCAAGCTTTTAGTAATAAGTTAGATATTTTCTAACATCTTATACAGCCTTCACTGTCAGACTTGAGGCCGGATTATTGGTGGACATATCAACCAACCAACGCGCTGGTCATTCTCGATGCTGGGTGATTACAGCGATTCCAGTTTTGTCTGGCTTTTGGTATAATGTGTGCTTATCCTTGACAGAAGAAATTACTACTTACTTTAGTCAATACTAGTGGTCGATAATTTTATTATGAGGTGTTGTTTCGTTTAGTGCCGCAATGGCAAACATTAGATTGTGATTCTTATGTCATTTCGAAATGTAACTTCCGGTATCATGGGATCTAATGAAAGCCGTGAAGGATTTATGCGAAAGTACACTTCAGTTTTACATTCCCATCTGCTCTAACACTGGGTAAATAGGATCCACTCCCATTGTACATACGGATTCTTGGTTCTAGAAGCGTTATACAATTTGTTTATTTATTTGTCTGTTATGGTAGTATGGTTCTGCTATCAGTGTCACAAGTTTTGTCTACAGGAACGGGCCAGGTACATTCGCTTCGATTCGACAGCAGGTGAGGTAAATGATAACGTTTGCAGGCTACTTGAATATGAAATCAACCCATACGCATTTTTTGTACTTGAGGGAACGCCTCTGCTATGATTGCGTAACGCCTGATAAGCTTGTCACTGTCTCGGTTGAAGCACGCCTACGGTAAGGTCTTGGAACACTAACCAATCGAACGGATTTGCGCTGACCTGACGGCGTTAGCTTAGCGCGGGGTACGCGCTAGTGAGACGAAAATTGAGCGAGCGTCAGAACGATCCTAGCCGCACGTATTCGGGTAGACGCTGAGACCTCGGAACAAACGCACACGGGGTTACGTATATGCGCGCTAGTGACTTAGACGCGAAAGCTGCCCGGCTATCAACGCACACAAAGTCACGTGACCGACCGAGTCCCAACTGAAGCGAAGGGGAAAAATGGCAAGTGTTCGTCTGAAAGCAATTTAACGACCTAAAATCACGAATCACGACTAATGCCATGGGTCATTTTGTTAGGGAATATTGTTACCACGACGAGGTGGTAGTTTGTAAAAGACCCTTGTCAAAAGGTGCGCAGTTGGGCCGCGTCTCACAGTGGCTGAACGCTGCTGCGTTGTGTGGAGGAAATGAACGTCGCTTTCCACAGCCATTCTGCCTGGGTTTCTGGCTCGTTTTTACGGGAATATTTGACGGTCCCGCAACACCTCATTTGAAGAGAAAGCGTGCCGCTTCTGACATGGATTGAGATGGAGTGATTTAAGTGACTTCCGGATTTGTCATGATCAACGACAAGGCGGGTTCTCCAGATGCGGCGGAGAATGAGCGGCTTCGACCGCGGTCTCTCGTTGTGTAGGCTGTCCCTGCCGGGGTTTCTGGCGCGTTTATGCGGGAATAATTGATAGGCCGCAACATATTTTGTAAATTTGGTTGGGTAATATGTACTATTAAACTCAGGTCACTTTGCCTAAATACATGTCTTGATGCGCACGGAAACAAATTTACATAAACATCTCCATTTCATTGTTATACCTTTGGCAGCGGCAGCTCCGCTGTTGCGAGTGACCGGATTCATACGCCAAGCTAGTATAGTTTTTACATCAGTCACACATACGTCGATGGGATCAACGGTAGGAAGGTATTTCCTCAAAATCGACACACTTAGTAACAAAGACAAGCAGATAAAAATAAAAAGAATGACGTAATCAGGTCCAAGGCAACCTATTTGATTGCCTCAAATGTTTTTGGGCACAGAGCACGGGGCAATTCAAACTTACCAGCAACGCCTCGCCAATTGCCAAAAACCTCCGAATCCTGTTGATCAAGAACGACATGAATGAATCCATTAGTTTCAAATGGTGACTAATCGTAATGAGGTGTTTGGTGATAGACGAGGTGGGGTTCCGGTTCATTCTTTGGTCCGCTCCGCCTTGGTTAAACAGCAACTGCCTTAGCCACATTGGGAAGTGTTCCGCCATCCTGTGAGCCAGCCGCCGACCAGTCTTGCCTATGTAAGTGTCACCACAACTGCAAGTGAACTGATAGATGATGTTAGAGGCCGAACTGATTGACGAGCTACTCGGACGGCTCTGGAGAGGAATCCTTCGTGTAGTGTGGATAAGTCGTAGTTGTGCGGTAGAGTAGGTGCGCGTTAGAGCGGACCTGAGCTTGTGACCAACTTCATTTGCGACGTGATCCCCCTTGAACGGTAAGACCAAATAAACATACTTCTTCTCCACTGTTTGTACTGGCAGTTTCTCTTTCGGGGGTCTGCTATGAATCTGAATGAATTTTTCCGGACACCCATTGGTTAGCAAAGTCCGGTATAAAAACTCTTCTTCACCCTTGAGCAATTCCGGACTGCAAATCCGCCTGGCTCTGTAGAAGAGAGCTTTTACGAGGCCGCGCCTGTATGCGACTGGGGCGAAGCTAGAAAAATGCAGGTATTGACCCCCCAAGATCGCTTTTCTGTACACAGTGTGCTGTAGTGTGTCATCGGTCCTTCTCTTGATGAGCACGTCCAGAAACCGCAGTCTGTTCTCTTGTTCCCTCGGCTGTGATACAGAAAGCTTAGGATGAATTGGGTTCAGGAGGGCAGAAAGGCGGTGAAAATGTTCCCCATTGGTGAAAACGAGAATATCATCTACATAACGCTTGTAAAGCTTGGCTTCACCAATGCAGGTAGCAGCTTTCCTTTCAATCATACCCAAAATGATATCTGCCGGAACTGCTCCCAAAGGACTACCCATAGCGACGCTGTCAATCAGTTTGTAGGCCGTCCCTTCAAACTGAAAACGCACATTATCTGTGCACAACACTATCAAGTCTCGCAGGAACTCCAGAGGAAGGCCCACAGAGAGGTTCTGACTCAAAAGAAATTGGCATAGGTCGTCGACCGTTTCACGTAGGGGTATATTCGTGAAAAGTGATTCCACGTCTATGGAATACATGAGCTCCGCGTCGAGTGTAGTTTGTTCCAGTATATTCGCCAATTCAAAGGAGTCTTTCAAACAACGCGTGCTCAGGAGTTTACGCACGGGTTCTAAGAGTTTTGCCAACCCCCGAGCTACTTTGTGGTAGGGTGAGTTATTCATACACATTATTGGACGTAGTGGAATTCCCGCCTTGTGCAACTTCGGCGCAGCCCCCATCCTTCGTGTTTCCGTCCCTGTCGGTTTAAGCTGTCTATATTGTGCCTCGGAGATATAACCATGAAGCAAAAGAATTTGTAGATGTCTTGCAACCTGTTTCTCCACCAATATATTGTTGTCAAGCCTCTTGTCAATACGAAACTTGCGCCTATCTCCGAGAATGGACTCCATTTTTGAGGTATAGTCAGCTTTGTCCATTATTACCACACCCGTGCCTTTATCCGGTTGCAGGAAAACTACGTCCTTCATTTCCTGCAGCTCCTTGATTGCAACTTAGTTTCCGGAGTTCAAGCAACATCTCTGACTAATAGGCGCCTTCAGGAACTGGTGCGAGATATCCACTAATTTTGCCCGAAACCATCCTGCATCATCCGTTGATTTCGGCGAAAGATCGCTGAGTTAATCTTAAAGATATTCGAAATTAATCTGTATGTTGAGCCTCTCCACCTTCTTCTGCGGTATTCGATATTTTAATCCCAGCGAAAGCACTTCCAACTGTTCTCGCGTGAACCGAGCTGTTGACAGATTGTACACATGCTTCTGGCCCTCGGTAGGGAAAGGAATGTTGGCTGCTCTGACAAGGGTACCTTGAAGGATGCGCAGTGTCTTGGTCCTAGTAAGCTGGAGAGTTTCAGCAGAAAACGCCTCAAATTTGAAACCACAAACCAGTGACAATCCATCCAAAACGACCGCGAATCGCTTTTGTGTCTCCAGGAACTTATGCTCTCGTTCAATGCAAGCATCCATATGTACGGACGCAATCCTGCCTAGATTCACACTGTTAGCGGTCAGCTTATTTTTCGACATAGTTTTAACAATTCGAGATGGAAATCGACCTGATTGGATACATTCTTGATAGGTTGCGACCTACGTCTTCTTACTGCCTTAATGAAGTGGTTGAAGGGGACTCAGTGTTTCAAGTTTCTTAAAAGAAGACTCCCCGCTGACGTTGTGAGGTCATTGAATCGATTGTTGTCGTTGCGTTGCAGGATCACGGTGGAACGCGTACGGGTTAAATTTTATCAAGAATGTATCCAGCCAGGTCGATTTACATCTCGAATTGTTAAAACTCTGTCGAAAAATAAGTTGACGATAACAGTGTGAATCTAGGCAGGATTGCGTCCGCACATATGGATGCTTGCATTGGGAATGATTGAAAGGAAAGCTGCTACCTGCATTGGTGAAGCCAAGCTTTACAAGCGTTATGTAGATGATATTCTCGTTTTCACCAATGGGGAACATTTTCACCGCCTTTCTGCCCTCCTGAACTCAATTCATCCTAAGCTTTCTGTATCACAGCCGAGGGAACAAGAGAACAGACTGCGGTTTCTGGACGTGCTCATCAAGAGAAGGACCGATGACACACTACAGCTCACTGTGTACAGAAAAGCGATCTTGGGGGGTCAATACCTGCATTTTTCTAGCTTCGCCCCAGTCGCATACAGGCGCGGCCTCGTAAAAGCTCTCTTCTACAGAGCCAGGCGGATTTGCAGTCCGGAATTGCTCAAGGGTGAAGAAGAGTTTTTATACCGGACTTTGCTAACCAATGGGTGTCCGGAAAAATTCATTCAGATTCATAGCAGACCCCCGAAAGAGAAACTGCCAGTACAAACAGTGGAGAAGAAGTATGTTTATTTGGTCTTACCGTTCAAGGGGGATCACGTCGCAAATGAAGTTGGTCACAAGCTCAGGTCCGCTCTAACGCGCACCTACTCTACCGCACAACTACGACTTATCCACACTACACGAAGGATTCCTCTCCAGAGCCGTCCGAGTAGCTCGTCAATCAGTTCGGCCTCTAACATCATCTATCAGTTCACTTGCAGTTGTGGTGACACTTACATAGGCAAGACTGGTCGGCGGCTGGCTCACAGGATGGCGGAACACTTCCCAATGTGGCTAAGGCAGTTGCTGTTTAACCAAGGCGGAGCGGACCAAAGAATGAACCGGAACCCCACCTCGTCTATCACCAAACACCTCATTACGACTCGTCACCAGGTGAACCCCATAAATCTACCCTTTTTTTTATAGAGATATGGCTTTGTTTAATGTAAGCTCTTTAGAGAAATGAAGCAGGGCTTGCTGCGGGGATTCTTCTACGTGATTGCCATTATAATTTCCTGCAAACTTTTGTGCTGCTTCAGTCCTGCATATTTGCGCATACTACTATACACTAGCTATCAAGTGTAATGACGCCATCGTATTCCATGTGTTTATAAAATGTGAGCAAGGTGCTTCCTGAGAGCTATTTGCAAATTATTTTGAAATGCGCCCTGCTCCTGTGACTGAATAATAATGTGGTGGTGCATTTGAGAGATTGACGGAGTAGGGCATTATGGTTGACCTTGCATATTGTTCATCAAAATAGTATCTAAATATTCAAATGTAAAACCTAAACTCTGCAGCCCCTGTTGCAGTAGCATACAATTGCAGAATATTAGGCCACCCGGTCCTCTAGAGAGATAGAACTTCTGATTCGCATCCTTTATCTTACTCTGCTTTGGAATATCGATAGCTGAACTGCGTTTTACCCAGAACAAAGAAAATTGGGTGAGTATGTTGAATGGAGCCAATAGTTGTGTAGCACATCTCAGAGAAAATAGGGAGTTGAATCACCGGAATGCCCTCCACAATACGTTACTATTTCGTTGGAGTTTTTGGAAGTTTTATCGTCCTGCTGTGTACGGTTAAATCACTTTTAAGTGTCCCAAATAATTCGCATTCACACCAAGCTCAAAGCAAATCCTTTTCCTTATTCTGTTCTTCCAAGTAAATTGACGGCGTCCACTCTATATGGTTCTTTTTGTCGTACTAAAATGAAGCAGGCTCTGTGTCACCCACCCATGGACCGTCTCTACATAATCAGAGAGTGCTACTTTGACACCAATTGTTTAGTTGGGAAGCCAGATGTTGAGATCAAGGGCGAAGATTAAGAAGAACTTTATAGTGGTCACTCTAGCTAAACGGTTGATCTAGAATAGCGGTAGGCGCGGAGTATTTGCTGAGCCATGTGTTGATCCGCACAGAACTTCTATTTTATCAGTAATGTTGCTATGAATTAATTCACTCAGACGTAATGGCAGGAGGTCACCTATAAAACCTGGAACCCGACCGCCGAATATGTATTGCAATTTGGGAATCGGAATGCGGTATTACAAACATTCGAACGACATTGTGTATTCTAAACAAACACGTGAAAACCGACAGAGCTTTCGATAGTTTCGCTTCAAATAGAGGGTGTAAGTAATATGTGTGTAATGCAAGATTGCATTTGGAGGAATCCTTGCTGTTCCGGTGGGTCGACTCCGCAATGAGGTACATAGAATGGGCACAATTCAGAAGCTCCACTGAGAAGAAGTTTCAGAAAAGGCAAGCTAATGCGAAAGACTACCCCTAGCAGACAGTAGATGATTAGCTTGATCAAGGCACAAAGTGATAGCTTGTTAAATGTTTGCCACCTCAAGTGATCCAATAACTTGACCGCAGTGGTAGCAAGAGCAACCCAGATCTGCGCGTGCTGATGATGTTGACACTCATTCAGCATTTATAATCGAGCAAATTCAAGTGGCCTTATTTGGGTACTAATTAATTTCAATTGGTCAATATCTGTCCACTGTATACACGACTACATACGTCGTGTATTCAGCTCATTTTCAGAAACATCAGATATTCGGAGTCCGTCGGATCGAATAACGTGTCAGATGTTAATCTAGTATAGTTAATATATCCATTATGAACTCAGGGGTGCATTGGACAAATATCGTCCGTACTCTGGTCAGGTTGAATGGATCGTCGCAGCCTAGACACGATATCAGACTCTTAGTAGGCGAACACAGGGAACAGACAGTCGGGGAATGTGAGTTTACTGGCTGTCAACTGCGTCAACAAGGTGTCAAATGATAAGCATTTTTACATCCTAGCAACCACACCCCACACATCGCTCGCTTTCTATCCGCAAGGTTATACCAACCGTCAAGTGTTTCCAGTGCTATCCAATGGACAGACCAAGCTGTCTCGCTTCATCAGCTAATGCGTTTTGCTGCATTGGGAATTTCCGTTATCCAATCGAATTTCACATAAACTGACTTTAATGCGATTAGCTACTATGCCACTTTTGGAACAAATGTTCATGCATGAACGAATGTGTAATGCCACACACATATTGCGCACGTACTGCGTTCTCAGTGTGTAACAATTACGAATTTTCTATGAAGGAAGTGGAGCAAATACTGTGAATTTTGAATAATTGGCTTTGTTATTGTTCTGCGCAAAATATGCAACCCCGGAAGTGGAATGTGGTGCTTGTGCAACTTCAGCTGAACGGCATAAATTATGGTCACATTTAGCATATGTAGAATATACTCAAATTGAGCGTATATACAGCGGCACTATCAAGCTTTCCGCACTAAATCGAATACGCCTAGGTAATGTTGTGCTTAACGCAGTTACAAAAAGTGGTATGATGTGCTAATGAGTACTGGATTTTGGGTAGGACTGATTGAGTGTTCTTTGCAGCCAGTTCGCAATCTGATAGAATTCTGCATGCCCGCAATGTACTAGGCTGCATTTTCATCTTATTGGGCAGCATTAGTAGTACTCAGCTACTGGATCCTTCAGGATTCCAACCTATGACCAACAACGGCTTACACCGCCAGTCTGCAGCTTATGCCACCTGGTCACGGAGGACAGCTTCGGACCGCTGAGATTCACATCACAATTGTCATATGCGCGTCTTATCATCCACTGCCACGCAACTTGCCAAAGTTTCATATCACATGGCGGGCCCCGAAAGACACGACTTCCACTGACGGTAGCTATGGCCGACACAGCATTTAGAAGCTGTCAGAGCGGATATATTTAATTTACTCATGAGTTGGGGATTTTGATATGGTTGATTAAGGGTCCGTCGCAGCCAGTTTCTAAGTGTCATGTCTTACATCGGCTATGTTAGTGGACGTCATGTCTTTCAGGCAAGCCCTCTCCACTGCAAAGTTCGACATTTGCATGGCACTGGAAGATAAGGCGAACTATATCGCCGCTAGCTTACAAATTATGACGGTCGGAAGCTGTCTCCCCTGGCCCAGTGGCATAAGCTGCTGACTGGTGGTGCAAACCGTTGGTGTCCAGGAGTTCTAATCCCGATGAATTCGGTAGGTGGGCAGAACTGATGATGCCCAACAGGCTGCAGGTATGTGGACGACTATCTGATTGGGAATTGGCTGCGAAGAACCTTCAAATAAAACTATATGGTTACAGTAGTTACGTAGCATGAAAAGCTGAGGAAAACCTGCGGAATAAATGGGTTCACTTCCATGCATTCGAGAATGGAATGTAGAAGAAACCACCCGGCTGGCTCGGAACACAATGTGACCAGGCGGGCTATTAAGCGTGCACTAAAGTGGAGCCTACGTGCTGAAAAGGAAGCTTGGTGGACCAGTCGGGCTCAAGAAATGAAGGAGGCGTTAGCAGGAGGCAGTTACCGGAAGCTCTTCCAGCTAATCCGCACCGCTGTTCCCAGAAAGCCAGGCGTCAGTGAGACAATCAGAGACGGCGCGTGTGCACTGGCACACAATAAGGAACGTCGTGTGGCTCGTTGGGCGGAACAGTTTCAAGGTCAGTTCAGCTGACCCCCTGCTCCCGGACCTCTTCCTACTCAGGTGATGCAGAACGAGCCATGGACGGTTAGATTAGAGCCTCCATTGCAGGCCGAGATACGAAACGTGATCAGAGCCGTAAATCGTTTTCGTGCTGCTGGCCCGGATTCCCTCCCACCTGCACTATTTATGGAAGTAGGTGAGGTCCTCTGCAATGCACGGACCTGCCTATCCGAACTTATTTGCAAGGAAGACAGTGCCCCGACTACCTGAAGCGAAACGATTTTATTGACAATATACAAGAGGGCAGTCGCATAGACGGTTATAACCACAGGGGTATTAGCCCAAGACCAGTTGTGACAAAATTACTGGCCTCGATTCTCGTTCGTCGCCTCACTGCGGAGCGGGAATCTCGGATTACTGAATACCAGGCCGGTTTCCGCCCATAACGTGGATGCATTGACTATATATTCACTTTGCGGTAGTTGATATTGCAGTGCCACGCATACCGCAGACTCACAAAAGCTGATTTTCTTGATTTCAAGTTTGCTTACGATTCAGTCGATCGATCGATTTTGTTCGAAATACTCGCGCGGAAATGTGTTCCCACGAAATATGTGAACATCCTTCGTGCTCGATGCTCAAACATTACAGCCCGCATCCGGGTCTACGGTGGCCTATCGGATGGCTTTCCGAACACAAGTAACGTTCGTCAGGGTTGTCCGATTTTCCCATTTCCTTTCAATTTCTTCGTGGATTCTATCATGAGGTGTTTCCTTACGGAGCCTCACGATTTAGGCGTTGAAGTGCTGCCCGGTGAAAGGTTAGTTAATTTTAATTATGGGGACGATATCGTCTTGCATTTCGAGGATGTTGCGGCGGCACAACCATCCTTGAATAGCCTGTCCAGAGTGGTCCCTTTATTTGTATGCACTTCGCACCTTCATAATGCAAAATATTGCTGCGGGACCACTTGTCACTTTATGATCTCTTGATCCTTCCTAACGAGGAAATCGAGGTGGTTCATCAATTCACTTATCTTGGCAGCTTCATCATCAAAGATGGACGCAAAGAAAATGACTTCAGCTAACTCATTGCAAAGGCCAGGGCATCCTTTTTGAATCTGCAGCCACTTTGGCGACAGAAGGGAGCTTCCCTCCATCTGAAAGGCCGTGTATGCAAGGCAACGTTGCGGGCCGTTCTGCTCTATGGTAGTGAGACTTGACTCCTTCGGTCTGAATATCTGAGGCGCCTTCAAGTCTTTTATCATCATTGTCTGCGAAAACATTGCTGTTGTCTGATGGCATCAGCGTGTCCGCAACGACGATGTGCATAGGCGAGTACTAGGTGGTGATAATCATGCTATCTCCGTAGGACAACAGATAGCACGGAATAAGTAGCATGGTCTCAGGCACCTGCTACGTATGCCTAGGCACCGCTTACCTAGGAGAGCCCTGTTTAGTCTGCCAAGTGTAGGGTGACGTAAAGCTCGAGGCAGACAGAAGTTGACTTGGCAGCGGGAAATGAAGTTACTGACGACCAAACTGGCTGCCTTTGATCCGTCTCCCCTTCCGGGCTGGAGTCCACGTGACTCGCCTTGTGCATGGCTCGGGAGTTTACGGGAAATGACTCGCAACCGACACCAGTAGCGCGTATGTTGCCATATCCGAATCGGATTGCCCCTTTAAAGTGTGTTTGGTGCTGTGTTATCTACAGGGTAATGGCTGATTATGGCGTGTGTCAGTGAAAGCCCCGGAAAACCGTCTCTCCGATGCCGCCTTATCTTTGCACGATAGCCAGCTGTTTGTGACGCTATGTTGTTTACACAAGGGCTAGGCGCCTTGACCCTGAATGTTTGCTTAGTGCATTTAGGTTTTCCGTTAAGTCCCTTTTCTCCTTCTTTTATTCTTTATTACATATGTCCTCAGGGTTGTATGGCGGTGAAGCATCAGTTGAAACGACTGATGTACTGTTGTAGATGATGATGATGATGATCTCGGGAATGGTTTGAAATGCATTACAGTATTTTCAACGAAATGGATGCATGAGCAATTTATGAAACACTTAGAACAAATGTTTGAGAGTGTAGATGAGAGTATTTAGAAAAATGCAACAATAAATTGGGCGTCGTAAAAAAGGCACTATGTCAGACCTAAAGTAGGCAAAGACAGGGAACAGACAGTCGGTGAATATGAGTTTACTGACTGTCAACTGCATCAACAAGGTGTCAAATGATAAGCATTTTTACATCCTAGCCACCACACCCCACACATCGCTCGCTTTCTATCCGCAAGGTTATACCAACCGTCAAGTGTTTCCAGTGCTATCCAATGGACAGACCAAGTGGTCTCGCTTCATCAGCTAATGCGTTTTCCTGCATTGGGAATTTCCGTTATCCAATCGAATTTCACATAAACTGACTTTAATGCGATTAGCTACTATGCCACTTTTGGAACAAATGTTCATGCATGAACGAATGTGTAACGCCACACACATATTGCGCACGTACTACGTTCTCAGTGTGTAACAATTGCGAAGTTTCTATGGAGGAAGTCGAGCAAATACTGTGCATTTTGAATAATTGGCTTTGTTATTGTTCTGCGCAAAATATGCAACCCCGGAAGTGGAATGTGGTGCTTGTGCAACTTCAGCTGAACGGCATAAATTATGGTCACATTTAGCATATGTAGAATATACTCAAATTGAGCGTATATACAGCGGCGCTAACATGCTTTATGAGCTAAAACCTATACGCCTAGAAGAATAATATGTTGTTTACCAGTTAAACGTATGTAAATGCAGTAGTAAAGCACCATGATCAAGCTGATGAAGAATGGTAGAATAACTGTGTTCATTTCCATTATAATTGCTGGATGTGCCATGCTCATTGACCAACATCCGTACTTTTGTACATGGATAGTAATGGATTTCCGTTTCTTTAGGGAAGTAGTTGCCCGTTTTTCTAATGCGCCCATGTTAAATAATTTTTCCATATTTGATGGGGGTAATTAGAATATTGTCAGCAGAGATTGGCCGGTATCAAATAATAATTTTATTTGCAGATTAGTAGAAGAAAAATTAGTAATAAAATTTGGTGGTTGTGCATAACTTGAAGTGACGAATAAGTGCTATCCCTTTGTTACCTGTGAATTTTTACTTCAGATTAGGTGAAAATGTCCAATTTCTTCTCAGTGAGATGCCCTTATACCTCCTTAGCTTTTAGCATTATAGTCCTTCCTCCTTGCACTGTCATTCACAGCAATACATGACGAGGTGCTGCTAACGAGGCCCCATGCTTTCGAATAAAACAAGTCAGTTTGTTCTAACACAGTGATTAGTGTGTCAAAACCAGGTAAGCGATATGCCCTTTGAGCCAATAATAATTGTAAACTGGTCAGGCTAGGCAAATCTTTATCACTCTTGTCTATGACTATGTCATAAGACTCGTCTAAAACGAAAGTATCATCGTAAGTAGGTATTGAGACCATATTTATGAAAAACGTAAGTGCAAATCGAAGTTAATCCTGATGAACCCAAAAGTAGCGTGAAAAATTTAAATGTGTACTATCCACTAGAGTAAACCATTTAAATATGGCGATGTACTCCCAACGCGGCTTCTGTATTATATGATGTAATTTGCTGAGTTTGACAAGATAATGTCTAAAAATGCTTGTATGGCGTAGCATCTCATTGCGGTGAGTCAAACTGAAAATGTAAATATAGGTTTGCCCAGTTCTGCTCGTATAAATTTTCTTGGTTGTGTTTATCACTGCGATAAATTTGGCCCATTGTTTCCTTAACTACATCAACGATTTACGTGAATGCACAGGACATTGGTTGTTATTATTAGTTATGGAAGATATCTAACTAGAATGCTTATTTATGTCTCAACACCTTACATTATACGTAAAAAAACAGATGTGCACACATGCACTCCATGAACAAGTGGAGCAAAAATAAGTAGCAAATTTTTGGATGAGAAATCACAGATAATATGCCACACATGTAGAATACTAGAAAGATCCATCCACTTAGGTTTACTATATCTTTTTGGCGTGTACTATTCCTGCTATGGGAATTGATGCTGTATAACTATTTCAGGCAAATTCAAGCATGGTATTTATACGTTAGTTGGTTGAAAAAGCAAAATAATCTGTTTTTCATTCAAGTTCACATGGGCTTCAATTCATTCTCTCCTTGGGGGATTACATGCACACCTTCTCGGTGACACTCTCGTTGATCATGGGACATTAGCCAATGGGTCACCCTGGATGTAAGCACGAGGCTAGATTTATGAGTCTTTGGGGGACAGGTTTGCTCCCGAGTAGGTTGACAAATTAGTGTTAACGGATGGCAGACAGGGATGAGAGCATCAGTGCTAGAGTTCACCAACAGTACTTCTGACTGTAGCTGGTCAACCTTGGAGGAGGTGTTTGAACGTTCTCCCACAGCACCTCTTTAACTGATCTTTTGTCGGAAAGAGTTAACATTGGCTCATATTCTGACTCGTCCGGTAGCCGGTGATTTTGGCTTTGGCTTTTTCCACTCAATATATCATTGATCATTCGCCATACGTGTGCGCAACTGGCTGTCTACGAATATGTGAAAGCCAGACCGGGCAGACCTTCTCTTGCGGAGCTGGCATGACTGCGCGAACCTTGCGCAGATTTCACCGGGCTCACTTCAGACATCAAATCACCATGCGGGGATGCAACCATCTCCAGGACTTTGTGGCAACTAAGCTATACTCAGTACACTGATGCATCTACTTCAAAAGCTGCAGTGAACCCACTGTACCCTCTTGACGGCACTACTGTATCCATGGTGTTAATCCGCGGTGAACCATTTGAGCTCTACTCTGAACACTACGGCAGTTCCTCACAGCCACACTGACACTAACAGAGTTTTCCTTAGGATGCAACCACTGGCGATAAATCATGCGCTGGTCAGCCATTCATTCCAGTTGCCACTGAGTGCACCCACCACAATTTGCGCGTTTTTCTTCTAAGGTCTCAGATAGCGTAAATGTTTAGAATCTCGGTAATATTAACTGGCGACTTTGCAAATTCGATTGGAAACGACTAGAACGCGTTATAATGCTTGCTTGGCAATCAGTTCAGCGAAGGTCTTCCAATTATCAAGCTGGTTTGTTAACATAGCTCATATGGGTAGACATCTGTTTTCTGTCCTACTGCATAACCATACCACCGCTTTGGACTGTAGTTCGCATAGTAGCGAAATATACAACTTGCAGACTTATAGACCATACGTGAACATGAGAATACTTCACATCCTACACATAATATTTAATGGGTCGTCAATACCCATTGTGCGCCAAGCTTGACAATAACCAATGTAGGCAAATTCTTATGTTGCAGGCGATCCCTTGCCAATTTCCTGAAAGATCCGACAGTTTCTTCCGTGTTTTTCTCTTCTGTCATTTATTTTAACTACTGTCACTGTTTGATATAAATTTTCTGCAGTTAAATATGAGTAAAGTGATCTCTTCGATTTTCACTTTTTTCTGGCCCGATCAGCTTTCGTCAAGACACGTTCTTTAGTCCTATTGCCTCTCCATGGTATTTTTAAAATGTTTCTTCGAGAAACACCTTTATGTTTCCTCTAACAATGTTTCTACATCTTTACATTTTTATATTTTGTACACCAACTGATTTCACAAGTATGCTTACCATATATGTTATTGCAAAAGCTAAGTGTATAGGAAGAATTTATTTAGTGTCCTCAGTCATTCATGCCATCTGTGTTTGGCACTGTCCAACGGACCCATGACGTCACTGCGTAAGCCAAATAAAGCAGTATACATGTTACATAAAATTACGTATTCACCATTTACAATGACAGTTCATAAATGAGCTCCTCAGCAAAGAAGCAGTATCGGCAGTACTCCGTGGAATACCTCTCAAACTGATGTATTGCATCCCCTCAAAACCCGACTCGAGCTTCCTGTATTAGTTACCAAACACTCTTTCCAACGAAAGTTTGCGACTACATAAACTGAAAGCACATTTGGAAAAGATTGTTAAGGTCAAAAGCTGATAGGCTGTGGCTATTGTTCAGAAAAATGTGTGATAATTTCGAAAACAGACCAACTTTAAAAGAAAATGTTTTCGCACAGTCCAAAATGGCTAGTAGACTTAATGCGTCTTATAATATGAGCAATTTGTTTGCTGGAACTTGCAGGTTACATTAGGCTGGCGAACATTTTATTTTGCCTTCAGCCTCAATAATATTGATTGATGTGATGAACATGAATCGTCTAGAAGCGGTTCAGACCATTCTGCTCAGCAACTCCACTGTATCCAGACGAATAGATGCGATAGCAACATATATAGAACTTATGTTGGTCAATTTAATACCCTCCAGAAAAGTTTCCTTAGAAGTGGATGAATCGAACGTACCTGATAATGATGTACTTCTCCTGATATATGTCCACTTTTTCAACGGGTATGGAATTAATGGAAGTGATGCTGTTTGCTAGTAGAATTAAAACCAACACGAGAGGCCAGTCTATATTCGAAGCAGTTAATGACTATCTGACTAAAATCTCCATCCCAATGCAGAACGTAGTAGTATGTTCAACAGATGATGCCGCCGAAATGATCGGAAGGTAAAAAGAATTCCTTTCTAATCTACAAAATTTTCGCCAACCTTTCCATACAATTCACTGTGTGATCCGTCGAGAGCATCCAGTGGCTAAGAAAGTGGGAGGGTGCTTAAACGATTCACTGTCAACTGTTATGAATGTAGTCAGCAATATCAAGTCGCACCCACTTCAAGATCCTCTCTTTCATCAGTTGTGTGAAGAGAACAGTGAAGGTTTCCAAGTGCTACTGTTACATATAGATGTTAGATGGCTCTCCAAAGGCGAATGTCCTCGTCGCTTTGTTGCACTCTGGGACACAATCATCACTTTTCACACTGGAACAGATTATGACAAAAAGCTGCTACACAGCTAAACCAGATGGGTTTTACCTGTCCGATGTATTTGAAAAATTCATCATACTCTATAAGACTATTCAAGGAAAGTTGATTAATGTCATCTTAATTGAAAAGGACATTACCACTTTTAGTAAAAAAGCTGCAATTGTATGCATAAAGTACCGGACCTCGGAAATGTTCACGGTTCCGCATTCCCACTACAATTATGCAGGAGCTGAAGGATGAAGACTCGAGTGTTTTGCAGGTAATTTGCAACAACTCCGAAAGGAAATGAAAGACAGGTTTTAGGATCTGATTACCATGGAAATGCCGATATGTGTTTTAGATGCATTTCATGTACAGTCCTGCAATTTTGGAGTTAACATTAGGAAAATCACACTTAGCTTCAAAGTGAAACACTGGCAAGGTTCACACTCACGCAGTATAAAAGGGATTTTTGGATGAAGACCATGCCGCTAACAATTATCCAGAACTGTGGGAAATGGCTGATAATATATTTCCTTGCTTTTCCTTCCACTTATTTGGCGGAGTGGGCATTCCGCAGAGTGGTTTTCCCATAAAATATAGAAGCAGACTGAACAACACAGCAGGAGATCTCCGAGTTTCACTGTCAAGTCTGGAGCCGGAAATAAGCAAGTTTGCTGAAGGATATCAGGCTCAAACTTCGCACTAAAGTTTTAACAAAATATTGTTGAGACTTTCCTGTACCTACTTATTCATCACGGGTTTGACATCTAAAATTTGGGAGTAATGGAAAACAATTTTAACTAATTATGACAAGCTTTACGTAATGACGATTACATGTTTCGAGGTTGCTACACAATGTGTGTAATCTTAAGGATGTGGAAAAACAAGCGTGATGTGTATGAGGGATACCGCAGTGGGATCGACAATAAAAATTTGTCAGTGACAACACAATATAGTGAGATGATAACTGCAGGTCAAAGAGGGAGTTCTTGTAGATGTTGTGTGTTGTAGAATTATAGTGATCAAGTGCGGGGTGCCCTGAGAATTGGAGGGATTCCGAAGGCGGCCATGGTGAATAAAGTTTGAGAATACTTGGTCTATATGATTACTTTACTCAAAGGTAAGGCAAGTCCGATGCTTTAGAGCAGCCCTTCTTAACGGGGGCCATTTGGCTTCCCTGGGGGGATAGAGGGAAATTCTGGGGTGCAGTGGGAATAGGAAACCATTTTCTGGGCCATGGGACTCATAAGGGGCCATGCATTTAACAATGGTCGGATTTTTTCTCTCCGCACATCATTCTCACCTGGTAAGTACCAGTCTGTGAAATGAACTACGGGCGCGCAAGTGGCTGTTTACTAAGGTGTGAAAGCCAGATCTAGCATACTTTCTGTTGCGGAGCTAACATAACTCCGCCAAACTTGTGCAGATTTTGCTGCTCCCACTTTAAGGGTACAACCACCATACCGCGACTTAGACCGCTCTATTAACGACCGATTCGTCCTCAGGACTTTGTTGTCTTTCCACAGTGAACCAACTGGGCTTTACTCAGGACGCTGATGCATCTACACCACAAGCTGCAGTGAACCTACCAAACCCTCGTCAGAACAATGCCGCCGTTACAGCACAAAGTTACACTAGCACTAACTGAATTTTCCTCAGGAAAATAACCTTGCGTGACAACCCACGTGCAGATCAATCTTCTCGTTCGGGTCTCATTGCAGTGGCGCTAGGTTACGCTATTTTCTTTCCCAGTCTCAGCTTGCTTTTACGTCTGGCGGCTAGGTCATATTATTCCGCAACGTTCCGAATTCGAGTAGCTACACTGTGCACTTGGGGCACTATGGTGGAGAAGTTTTGTTTGTTCCGACTAACAGTCGAAAAAGCTGCAGCCGATTATTGCGATTTCTTAACATTCAGTTCAGCTGAAGTTTCGAGTTAGCGAGCAGTTCGTCAAATTTCATCATGAGTATGGACGCCCGTTTCGTTTGGTATATATATATATATATATATATATATATATATATATATATATAATGCTTGCATTAGCATCCATCCCCAATAACCATATATAAACAAATGTCTTGCCAGCACCCAATGGGCGCAGTGATCGGCAATAGCCGATGCACGTTATCAGTTACTTTGTGGAACTTCTCGTATCGGTTTCTTAAATTATCTGGCATTACCCGGCATTTTACCAGTTGTCCCTTTAGACTTCAACTTTTCTTTAATGCCTGTGTGTACATTGAGCATTGGTCATTTTTAACTTCTATTTGTATTCTTCCCTAGCTTTT
>OX104064.1:203502523-203893655 GCA_944474145.2 Dicrocoelium dendriticum | reverse complement strand
AGATTTCTTTTGCAGCCTCACACAAGAAAACTGCCGTCTTTCAATATGACAGTCGTTTGCCACTGCAGATGAGATAGACTCAAGAGATAACTTTTCTGGTAAATTAAATGCTATAACATTTTTGGAGCGTTTAATGCGCTCATGCACCTCAAATGCAACATGCTGTATAAGATTCCCAACGGATCGAAGGTGTTCGATTTTTGGTGTATCTGGAGTATTAAAAAGATACTTAATCGGAACAAGAGTATGGATTTAAACGATGATTGGGTTGGTATAACGAGCCACAGCCAAATACGTATGCCTTGTGATTTTGAACGTGCAATTCATTTAAAAATAATGGTTGGCTTGTATGTTCGACATTCGTGGGAGGTGAAGAACGTCATACTGAGAGCGTATGAGGGAGAAGACGTTTGGAAGCTGGTCGCTTGCACAATGAAGGGGAACGTGGAAACCTGCCGCAACTGGATACGGGCGTACGAATCGACGGAACCGGTGGGCAGCACAGAGGAGTCCGTCACAGAGCACTGGCAGGAAGCCACGTACCTCTATTTTGAAGTGTGTTTCTGCGGAGACTACCGTTACCCTTGAACTCCTTCATTTGTCGTTGAAGGCAGAGTTCGAACTTTCAGTAAGTATCAACACCGTCTTACGATAATTGGATGGTAGACTGACAACAATGAAGAAATTGCACACCGTTCCGGAGTAAATGAGCCTGCTGGAGAACAAAAAGCGACGCAGGTCATTCGTTTTGCAGCTCACGGATAAGAAGGTGGAAGTAAGGTAACCGGTGTGCATCGATGAGACCAACTTCAACGTATATTGCTCCCACACTAGCGGCCGCTTGAGAGCGGTGTACAGCGGAGAACAGCCGGGGACCGAATGTTCTTGTCCGCACCATGACAAATAACGTATTGCTAACGTGTTCGCCTCTGAGAGGAAATTACAGCAAGCAATGGTACGTTCAGTGGCTGCGACAAGTGCTTGATACCAACACAGCAGGGTTTTTGGAATGGTGTATTTTGATTTGTGCCAACGATCACGGTCTCATCACATTGTAACTACATCAGCTCAGTAACAGCAGAACAGCAAGTGACGCCTGTTGAAACAAAGCAGTGCCCACTCATATGGTAACCAAATTGCCGCAGTCGTATTTCGGTATTGGCGCACTCAGTGCAGTGCCGAACAAAATATATCACTTTTACGCAGTGTGGCAAAAGTATTCCGGGAAGCTTCATGTACATCCTGAGGAGGTACTCTGTAAGAGCGAGTGGAGAATGTGTTTTCTGGAGCGAATGGTGTCAGAGGCACGAGCCTGTGTGACGTCTCAGTACCGTCAGCACATGATGGATCATGCGAGGAATTATGCTCACGCAATACATTGTATTGTTTTGTACATGGACCCTTTTTGTCAAAAATATACATACTTAGAACTGGTGTTGTCACTGCTATGCATCACGAAACCATTGTTTTAACATTCAGATATAAAAGATGATGCTCAGGCGGAGTGCTTTCGCAGATAAATCCCGCGTGTTTCCGCGATAGGCGTTGCAAGGCAACCAGGGGGTCTACCGATGATTCATGGCAATCAGGACTACATTGGTATTAACGATGACAGGTAATGTGTTGCTACGTACTGTTGTGTCGCTAGTTCATGGAGGCGGAGCGTTACGTATTTGGCATCAATATGAGGACTACCGTGGGCAGAAATGTATGCGTCATTCTGTTGATCGTTAGGTCAAGCATTATTGAAGTGACCTCAAAATTGCATAGTGCAGTTGATTAGATATTGCCGCGTGATGACAGACATTGCGAGATACGCTAAGGCAACGCGTCGCATGTATGTAACTATTGCATCTCAGAATGAGAAATATATGTTTCTCGCATATTTTCGAGCATTTCGGACGGTTGTGCGGTCGACTGTGTTCGCTTCAGCGCCTAAGTTGTGCTAATTTATGTGTTGGTTTGGTGTTCAAGTGTACACCAACGACCCAGGGAAGCAAACTAGTCGTCATCGTAGTCACCTCGTTAACCATCAAGACATAACACTTGTCCTACAGTGCAAGCACCTGCTGTCAGGTGCATTGGCTCACCTTAACTTTGTGCTGGATGGTATGGGGTACTGCGTTCGTCTTCACTGATCTTTCGCTAACTAAGCGCTTAAAATTAAGGAAGACTTATTCGTATCACCTCATTAGCCCTCCCTCAGATTAACGCCAATGATGTTTCTCTCTTATTCATTTGGCCATCTGTCAACTCAGTGTTCAGTGGCAATTTGCGCAGGCCAATCTATCGCTTTATTCACAAGCGCGCCATGATAATCTGCACCCGAGGCCCCGATCATTCGAAGTCATACACAGGTGACTCTCTTGATATCCGGATACAGCGTACCTGCCCGAGCGCTAGTAAGTCGACCTAGCAATGTCATGCCAAAACCTTCGTCTTTTGAGGTACATTTTCGTGATCATACAGGAAATTTCATGTATGAAATGATGTTCCCGAATTCCCCGCTTCGTGCCGAAAATGTAAATTTTGGCGAGCGATGAGTTGCAGCTGATTGGACGTATACCATTTAACATGCAATACCTCTGTTAATTCACCATGGCAGGCGCCATTCCATTGGTACCTCCATTACGTAATGTTGCTCTTTTCATTACGGGCCATGTGAATGTTTTACATAGTCCACCACTTATATGTCATTGCATTGCCAGCTGCGATTGTGACCTACGTATTCACAGACCGTTAGGTAGGGAATTGGAGTGTTATCGACCTCGTTGTACTATGGGCTTTACAGATATTAGTACCGTAGGAAAGAACTGAGATTTTGCTCGCCTATATGCTGTGTAAGCCATTTACATTTTTTGGAGAATATCCGGTAAAAATGGCCGGACAAAGCTGTGAAACAACGATGCAGTGACTCCTACGTGCGAACATTCCAGACAACTGTGTACCGGATACGAATTTAATTGATGCGCGCCAAGTTGCTTGTCAGTTGCGCTTTGGTTGAGTCTGCACCAGTCCGCCCACGCACATGTGTACGGATCAGCGGATACAAACTGCCGACAGCCCGGTCGCAGTGTCTCATTTGAGTCAGTGACCATCAATTCGGTGTATTGCATCCACTGTGACGGTAAACGACGCATGCGGTAACAATGTAGGGTCTACTCGCCTTGCGAGAAAATTGCCACAGTCGTATTACGACACTAACCCCCTCAACGGACTGCCGATCAAGACGGTTCTCTTTAACCCAAGGCGGCCACATTCCAACCCGTATTTCCGTTGCGCGGACCCCTGTTGGCGCTTTATTCGCAAGGCCGTGATAACGCACCCGGGCATTCGCAGTCATGCTACCGTGACTGCCTCGCTATCTAGGCACATTACCATCGTATGCCCGAGCGTTGGTAGGTCGGCCAAATCCTTGGGCTGCGCCAGTGCCAAACTTGCCATAAGATCGTTAATATGGTGCCGCATTACCGCGTTTGCAGACTCCACTGGTGCTGTTCGCAAGGCATGCTTTCACGTGTATTGTATTCCACTGAACACTGCATGCCGTCGCACCACGTGATTGGACGACCTTGTGAACCCAAGCTGCGTGGAACTAGTTTCAGATTTGGCACCGTTGTTGAATGGAGGCTAGATCACCCAGGCTTCTCCACCACACACCACCAACTCATACATTCATGCAAGGTTTAGTACACCTACCGTCATTGGCTGCTTTGTGTTAGCTCAATTCCAAGATCACTGCACCCGCTTAATGCGTCGAAATGACACTAGATACGTTTCAAAGACGTAAAGGATTATTTTTAATTGGCTTGCAGATGCAAATCAGAGCTTTAGACGGCAATTCAATTGCACTATAAATACAGTAAATCGGGTAATGTTTTTACTATGCGTTTTCTCTCGTCCTGCTCTGAACCTTCTAAAGGTAAGCTGTTGAAGCACCCAGTCAAATCTGGTTAGTTGATAGCTATTAGGGGCTTGCGAACGATTGGATGAAGCACGCCAGTCCCAGGATTCTTGATGCCGTCTAATTTCCAAAAAGAAAAATGAGAAAACAATAACTGTGAGATGACTGTTTCATTTATTGCATTATTCATGCAGAAACCACAGGTAACGGTGTGTTGTTCAAACGAAAAATGAATTTTTTACAACAGGAATATTGCTAATTGCACAGAATTTTAAGCACCTTCGACTTCAAAGTATACCCTCCACTGGTATTGAACCATTCCCAACAGTGGACATGTTTCTGGAATGCCCGCTGCAACGCAGTTTCTAAGATGGCGCGCAGGCTCGTGTCGCATTTTTCTGGATATCCCATTTGATTTCGAAACAAGGTCCTTTCAACGGGGTTCTAACCTTAGTAAACAGAAAAATGTCTCTATGGACCAGGTCCGGGAATGCGATGGATGGAGCACAACTGGATGACGGTATTTTGCCTGATGTCTGCGGACAGGTAAAGCTGCGTGAGCCGGCGCATATTCATGATGCGACATCCAAGTCTGGTTTTCTCACAATTTAGTCATCTTGCTGACCACAACATGCCTCAAACTCGATAAAATGTCTTGACATTATACAACACGATGTCGGCTTCTTCAGCAACTTCCGAACAAAAAAGTGACGATTTCCACAGAGCACAACATGAACTGTGTCGACATGGTCATCGTCTGTTGATGCAGATTGTCGTCTAGGCTTGTGATGATAACCGACAGATACTCTATCGTATTCAAAACACTTAAACCTATCATAGCACGGCGTGTGACACTTACAGTCCTTCCCATTTGCTTGGCTAATTAACTGAAATATCCCTGTACAGGTTTGACCAAGTTTGTAGCAAACGTTTGCGAACAAGCGTTGTTCTTCAAGCTCTTTCATTTCACTTGGTACTAACTCGACGTACAGCTTGTGCGCTTGCTCACTGCAATGGCAATAGCTCACTAACAAACAGTCAGAGGGAAATGCGACTATTGGCTATTTGCTGTCTATGCAAGCCGCAACGTGCACTGCGTAGCCACAGCATGCTGCCTTTGCTGGTTGGTGCGCTATTTCATTAGTTATTTTTTTTCTGAAAACCCCATCGTTGGCCAAGCGCCACGGCTCACACTACCGCGGTAAGCTAAGCATCACATACCACAGTTTCTGCACACAAAGCAGCGGCCGTTCCGGATCGATGAAGTGGTTTCAAATAGCCTGAGAATGTGGGCATGCTGATTGCGCATAAGGACGGTGAATGATTCATCGGGATTGACTCGGTGGCCGGTGCTCTTCAAGTGCCTTGTGATTGCTGAGACAGCTAGATTACTTAACTCACCTCATTCCGCCTTCGTCGAACCCACCGAGCTGCGCAAACATTAGAAATGTGCTCAGTGAATCCTGACAGCTTTACATGGGTTAGCGCGCCCGATTTGGCTATCTCGACGCCTACGGTTAAGTTTGTCTAACAATGGCCTACTGCCAACGTGATATAGTTGCCCTCTACGTTGTCTGGTCGTTGGCACATCTCAACATTCAACCTTGACTTTCGTGTTGGATACATGTGATCATCTGCAAAAGCGTAAGCGCAGCACGCATTGAACGCAGAGGTACGCTCAGTGTTGGGGGTTGGTGACTGATCATCCTAGCTCTCCCGTAATTGTAGCGCACCTGCCTGCTTCAAGTAACACTTAAGGCAAGCATTCGGTGTGGCGTTTGCAGAGCTTGCTTGTAATAATAACGCGTGCTTGTGTTCGCACTTTAAGAGTCTCCGGTGCATCCGGTACGCTTCATAGTCATTGGAAGTACCTGGGAATGGGTTTTCGTCCCATAATCTGCCCATCTCCGGAGCTAAACACTGTTCTCAATGGGTATCTAATATGGCTACAGGGATCCGCATTCTCGGAACGTCTTTTGTGTACATTGCAAACACCATCATTTCAGTGACCACGAGGAAACATCCTGGATCATATTACTGCTAACTAACAAAAGAGGAAGGAAGGCCAATATACTTACCATACAACCTGCACAGAAGAAAGTGAGCACACATACACTATTTACCAGTTTGCGCGCTTTTCTAGTGTTCTGTACATAAAGTTGACAGTCGTGGTACATTACAGAGGAAATTACCGCATTTATCACGAAAGAGGCATACTTGGTGAACAAATCGCAACGCAAATTTCACGGTGGATACGGAAGTTGAGGGGATTAGGATAACCTACATCTATTGCCAAAATTCCACTTAGAAGTTTGGTGTATGTACTGAAAATCGCATCTAGCATTTGACTGGAAACTGTGCTTTGGACATTTAATCAATGATGTCTTTGGAAAAGCTGCCAATCCCTACATACATAGCTTCACATTCTAGTGTTTTAAGATACTTTATTAAGACAGATAGTGATGAATCCCATTCTTTTGCATGCTATGATTCAATTTCAGATTCAAACGGAGCACGAGTGCAGGACTTAGTTGATATTTCTTTCAAAGTTTAAATAAGATTGTTCACTAAATTACTTTGTCAAACATGACTGATATTTTGAAATGTGTCCAAAGGGATCGCGCAGTTGGCATTCACTTAATGAACACTATGCAAATTTGCGTTAATAATAATAATTTATGTAATCATGTTATGAATAATAAGAATACGCAAAAATATTAAGCGATGTTTTACTACGATAACGTGCGATGGCAACACATGTACTTCCCACTTCGGCTCTTTTTCAAATAGCTTGGATTGTTGTCTGTTTATTTACTACAAGGAGCAACAACTTCCTCGATGGAATTCTTATAGAATGCTTATTGCTGCCAGAGTTTAATGCAACCACTTTGTTTTCCTATATCTAAAAGTATTCGTGCGCTTTTATAATTGCATATGGGTCTGTTCTTATGTCGATTGTTGTCCCAGAATAGACAAATCATATCAAATGAATTAGGTTTAGGTTTCTTAGTTGTCTTGGAAAGGAGTAGTTCACTGTGATGAATTGGCCTCTCATTATTTCGTTGATCGGATAAGATTGATATGGATTAGTCAGCATATTCTTTTCATAAAATGTAATATGTATTTGATTATTTCAAAATATATGAAGCTTATCATTTTAGCAAGTAATACCTGTACCGTTGAGGACTATGTAAGCTACCGCCTGATTTCCTTCAACAGATTTGCTTTCTATTACAGTTTATCGCAGTCAGGGAACAACAACTTGGTTTTGTTGGGCGGAGCCTGGGATACTAGTCGGTAAGCAATGACACGTAAGACGTGTCAAATACGACAGTATAGAAGTCGGAGGCAACTGAACCCAACGTATATTGTACAGGCTACAAGAATAGGAAGCGAATCAGAGAGAGCGAGAAACGTGCAGCGAGGAACTCACCAAAACGGTTTGTGACCATGGATGTGCAGTCAGTTAAACAAATGGACGTTTCGAAGGTTAAAACAACCATAAAATCCAATGTTATAAGATACTGAAAGAGCATGTTTTCAGTTGCACTACAAGGGCCTCCCCCTAGAAGGCTGAAGGATGGAAGCCTTCGATGGAGCTGTTAGTGGGGGGAACGGAAGGTGAGGGTGGATGCGAATGTTTGCAGGGGCTGGAGAATGGCTTCCAAAGTGGGGTGTGTAGCAGATTTCGCTGGGTCCAGGCTTTTGTTAGTTTTATTTATGCCGATCGTGTGGACCAGAGTGCATCATCGGTGGGCCGTCGGGGCGGGCTGATCGGACTGCAAAAAAAACTGGCTAGTCCAGAAAAAAGGCCGACAGGACCTTCCCATTGCTGCAGACCCGACGGTGCGCTTGGGAGGTGTCACTCCCCCCACCGCACTTTAGTCCACGGTCCTCGTCCCACGAAGAAATGCAGACATCCTCGTCCCTCGGAGAAATGCAGACATCCTCGTCCCTCGGAGAAATCCGGCCATCCTCGTCCCACGAAGAAATGCAGGCGTCCTCGTTGGCAATGCCTAGGCGGCGTTTGGGGACCAATCCGTTCGTGGGTGTCTGCGGTCGAGGGCGACTGTCTGTTCCTTGGGTGAGGAAGGGGGCTGTGGGACTGCTGGCGAGTCACTCCAGGGTTGCGTTGAGCCGGTTGGCGGGTCACTTGAGGGTTGACGGGGCAGTTCCGGCGGTTGAGTTTCTGGAAGATAGAACTCAGAGGGGGTTGGCAAGGGTCTGGGAAGTGGCCTGACGCCGGAGAGGGAACATGGCATGTATGATAAAAGCAAATACGCTTTTTAGGTTTTTCAAAATGTTTTGGGTTTTTTTGTCGATTTTGCAATACGTTTGTGGGTGATACGCAGGATAACCATTAAAGACGAAAAAGGCGTGTTAATGGAAATAGCAAACGCTTACAAAATCGGAAAAACGGACCGGACGTTTGACCTGTCTACCGCGTCGGTCGGTTGCCTGGGGTTGCGGCGGGATAGGTTGGGGGTCAAAGGGTACCGGGTTATCCAGTGCTCGGGAAGTCACCACAGGTGCGGGTGCTTGTGCGAGAGCATCAGGATGGGCTGGCTCGTCAAAGAAAGCCACTTTGAGTCGGTCGATGGACACCGTTGTTCGGTGACCATTCTGGTCTAACGTAAAGTGTTTCGGAGTCCGTTGCAGAACTCTGAAGGGGCCAGTGTAGGGAGGCTGGAGAGGGCGCCGCACTGCGTCGGTGCGGAGGAAGACGTGAGTGCAGGTAGAGAGTCCGCTGTGCATTTGCACATCTCTAGTCTGTTCACGGGGCGGGGTCGGGCGTAGTGAACGCATGCGCTGGCATTGAAGGCAGGTGCGAGCCCAGGTACGAACATCTTTGTTTACGCGTGGCCAAACGAAACGTTCGGTGACCAGTTTCAAAGATGCACGGATACTGGGATGTGACAGCGAGTGTAGTGCGTCAAAGACTGTGCGTCTGAAGGAGACGGGCACGAGAGGTCTAGGACAACCTGTGGACGTGTCACAGAGGATGGTTCCTTCCGTGGTTTGGAGAGGAACAGGTTGCACATGCAGCGAAGTGGACTGCAGAGTGCGCTGTATATCTTCGTCTTGAGCCTGAGCCGAGGCCGAGCTTTCGCAAGGTGAAAGGTGGATTTCCTCAGTCTTCAAACAGCGAATGGTCTAACCCGAACTGCTAACGAATGTACTGCAACAACAATATGCACCAAGGTATCATTGTATCCCGTGGTCTTCTAAATCTGGAAACTAAAGTGTCCGCACAAGGACTCACACACAAGTTTTACGGCAGACATCGTGATGAGAAAGCTGCAATCCATGCGCCTGCACGCCTATCCAGGAAGTGACGGCATCCGCCCAAAGACGCTTGCTGTCGCGGCTACTATGTTAGCTGAAATTTCGGTATGCTGTTCCAACACCGCCTAGACGAACAACACGTTCATGCAATGTGGAAACACGGAATAATAACTTCCATTTATAAAGGGGGTTGTCGTTGCGACCCAGCTAATTATCGACCAGTGACTCTACAGCCAGCTCTTTCAAAAGTTACGGGGGCTATCTTTGCCGAAGCACTCATGTCTTATCTGGACGCCTTTGGTTACATTATTCAGCAGCAACACTGCTTCTGCCAAAATCGGTCATGCACAACCTATTTATTGTTAGCAGGAGACAGCTGGCCCGAAACTGTGGACACCGGTGCAAGAGTTGATGTGTCAACTCGATATTGCTAAGTCATTCAACCAGTTGGACCGCCGTATCCTTCTCAACGAACTTCACGGATGGTGCAGGAGTTGATGTGGATTAGCGTGAATTCGCTAAGACACTCGACCAGTTGGACCAACGTGTCCTTCTCGCCAGGCGTCAAGGATGTGGCCTTTGGGACCCTGTCTTCGAGTAGATCTGCAATTATTTCTTGCACAGGCATCTGGTGATGAGAGTACGCGAATTCATATCAGACAGAATTCACTTCGAATGCGGAGTGCCACAGGGTTCGGTATGTGGGCCTTGCTATTCTTGGCATGCATAAACGGTCTACTTAGTCAAATTGCGTTAAACTGTTTAATCGACGCTGATGACATCAAAATTTGGCGAGTGATCAGAACTTCAGAAGACCGTATCCAACTTCAAAACCATGTTGACAATATTTATGGATGGTCGGTCCAAAATCACCTTTTCTTCAATATGGCTAAGTATCAAATTCTCCATTTATGGCACCGAATCGTTCGCGTATATATGCTAACAGGCAAGGTTCTGCAACAGCGTTCTCTCGGAAAGGATCTCGGTGTGTTTGTCCAGGAACATCTCGGCTGCTCGAAGCAGTGTAAAAGGGAAACGAAGAAGGGGATCTAAATCGTGGGGCTTTTAAGAGAATTTTCGGACAATTCGAACAGTCGATTTTCCGCCAAATACTTCCCGCTTATATACGCCCACCAGTTAAATATGTAACTCAAACCCGGCACGCATGGCTAATGCGGGATCTCACGGTGTTGGAGCTACCACAAAGTCAGGCGACCAAAAAATGTCCAGTGGCTGTGCCACTTGTCATACGAACAGCGCCTCAGAGTGCTGGGAATTTTCAGTGGAAGCTATGGCCGTTTGCGTGGTGACCTAATCATGGTTTACCAAATAGTAAACAACCCTAATTATTCCAGTCATCCCCTATTGAATCTGAGTCACACCAGCCAACTGCGAGTTCATCATTTCAAATTGGCAGCACAATACAATCGGAAAGTTTGTCGAAGTAACTTCTTGGCGCTGCGTGTTTGCCGCACATGGAATACCCACTCAGATCTGTTCTTTCAGTCACCAAGTTAGCCGTGTTCAAAACACGTGTCAATAGGGCATTGACCTCACTACACCACATGACGTACTCTAAACGACCCATAAAATCAGCAGGAAGACCGAAACAAATTAATCCAGCTTCATTATTGTCCGGAAACCACAGAAAATAAATTTGAATAGTGCATAAAACGGACGGGAACGCTGTAATCGGCAAGTTCACAATTTGCATTTGTTCACTATTTCCTTTTTATATTTATTTTGCTCGATACTAGCTGATCATCCGGTGGGACATGTCAAGCTTCGACACTTTTATCCACAATATACCATTGATCATTGACCAAAGTGTGCGCAACCGGCTGTTTACGAAAATTTGAAAGCCAGACCGGGCAGACCTTCTCTTGCGGAGCTGGCATGACTGCGCGAAACTTGCGCATGTTTCGCCGGGCTCACTTCAGATATCAAATCAGCATGCGGAGACTGGGACTGCGCAAGTAACCACCCAGCCATCTCCTGGACTTTATGCCAAATAAGTTCTACTCAGGCCACTGATGCGTTTACTTCGCAAGATGCAGTGAAGGTGGTAAATGATCAAATACACTTCACATGCAGTTTTTCTCTAACACGAAGGCACCCTGAAAACGGACGAAAAATGTTGTTGCAAACTAAGCTCCAAATTCCTGCATTACGCTTAGTACGTGTGTGTATTCCATTACCCTATCACTTCACATATACGCATGCTATTTAGTCCACTTAAGTAGTATTCACATTTGTAATTCCTTTTAATGTCAACCTATGAAGCGTTTTAGGCCTGTGCTTTTTACTCATCAGGAACCAGTATATCATTGTTCTCTAGTACAAACGTTTCACAAATTGTGTTTCCTCCATCCTCGGAGACAACGTGTAAGCTTATATACTGAGCTTATTTAATGTTTTTTGCTCTCTTCCTAGTCGCGCGTTTCCTGTTTACATATCCTCAAAATACGACCGGAGGAACTAGTACGAATGATGATTTGTTTTATACAGTAATTATAGTCATCAGTGTTGCTTAAGATTCGGTATTAAACAAGTGCCATCGTGGTGCTTTTGATTGTGACAAGAATGTCCAGAAGACAATGAAGGCTGCAGATGTCTATTCGTTTGGTGTTTATCAGTAACTTGTCGTTTTGATGGTAAGTAAAACGGACCTCTCTAAACGTTTGTGGGTACAGTCTAACCTGCAATAGCAACCACCTTGCAACGGCGATCACCTAAAAACATCGGCAAAGTTTCCACCAATGAGTAATGTCCCTATACATGAACCTGTCCAAGGCAACCAGTTGCCCAAGGCAACCATGTTTTGTCGGTCACTAGCGTGGTTAGTTTAGGCAGTATTGACGATATTACGGACAGCGCTTCACGCGAAATAACAATGAAATTTAATCGGCTGTATCGAAACCCTTCTGCACAAAACTAATGGGTCTAGCTTCCTTCATTTTTGAGCTTCGCAGAATAAACTGCAGTCTGTGATATTAGCAGCACCCACATGCTAAAATTCCTCCATTGCAGCTAGTTCCTTAGGTTCGTGTATTTTGGTGTGTGGACAACACCCATGATGTGATCATTCAATCGGAGCTGCAGATAGTTTGTTCGGGCGCGTTCGAACATCTAGTTGTATGCATATTTCGCCAGGCATGTAGTGGTACGTTAGATATTTTCTAACATCTTATTCAGTTTTCTTTGTCAGACGTGAGGCCGGATTATTGGTGGACATATCAAACAACCAACGCGCTGATCTTTCTCGCTGCTGGGTGGTTACAGCGATCTTATCAAGTTGCGATTCCAGTTTTGTCGGGCTTATCCTATAATGTATGCTTACGCTTGACAGAAGCAATTACTACATATTTAAGCAATACCAGTGGGCGTTTATTTTATTCTGAGGTGTTATTTCGTTTAGTGCCACAATGGCAAACCTTAGCCTGCGATATCTTTAGTAGGTCGCCTCTACTGGGAGCCCAGAGAGCGATTCGAGAAGACAGATCGAGTTGCAGTGCAACTTTTATTGGTACAGTAAAAGACTCCATGTTATCTAGCTATAAAGGAACGACGCCGTGGACGCTCTATCTAGGGGAATAGAGCATGCACAACACACAGGGAAGTCGCGAGTTGCAACCGAAACCAGCGCCAAACAAAAATGGCGATGAACCAGTCAAGCATTCGAACTCAGCAATCAGTTCAACAAACCACACCGGTTGCCTAGGTGTACCATGAAATAATTTTAGTTAGAATTTTACACAAGCAAACCGGGGAATCTCCAGACTGCTACATACCCCTCTCCTAGAAAAAACTGTGTAAGCAGTCCTTCGATCTACGTGCCGACTGTCCGTCGCGGGCCAGCCTTCTGCGTGACCAGGTTGTGAAACCTGATGCATCTGCTGGGAGAGAACCATGCAATCCGACATTAGCTGGCTCCCACCCGTGTCCTCCCTACGTTGTCGAAACGGCAAAAAACTGTTTGTGGTGGGACGGTCAGTAAAGTTCACGTAGGCCGTTGATCAGGAAGTTCGTTCCACTTCCAGTGGACGTGCGTGGATCCAGCGAAAGTGGAACCGAAATGTAACCAACCGACGGTGTATATAGAAAGCAAAATGAAAAAGCAGCATAAATGCAATGCTATACACAAAAGAGTGCAAAGAGAAAAAAGTGCAAAACTGTTTTTGGGTTTTCAAAAGTTTTTGCTTTTTTGGTAGTTTCAAAACGTTTTGATCCTTTTTGTGGATTTTCAAAAGCGTTTAGTAAGAGCAGGAAATTTCAAAGGCAGGTTCTATGTAAAATATTGAATGCTAACGAAGTCTGAAAAACCAACTGGAGGCTTGAGGTTCCTACCGCGTCGATTGATAGTAGGGCGAGTAGGAGTGCTGTCGGTTGAGGTTGTCGGTTCTGCTGGAGCGCACTGACTCCTCTGAGGTTGCGGTGCAAGCTGTGATGGCGCAGGCTGTGAAGGTGCTTGCTGCACCAAAAGTCAGATTTGTCGAGGAATGCTGGCTTGAGTCAATCGACGTCGCTCGTCTCAGTCTTACCATTGTAGTCAATGGTAAACGTCTTGTCGCTTCTGCATGCGGCACGATACGCACCAGAGTAAGGAGGTTGAAGTGGCCGGCGTTCACTGTCAGTGCGAACGAATACGTGCGTGCAAGTAGTTAAGCTTTCGTCCACGTTGGTACGCAAACTCTGTGCTCTGGGCTGCACAGGTTTAAGCTGTCGCGTGTGATGAGATAGGCGAGCTGCGTAGTTGCCATATTCGAAGTTTGTTGGCGCTTTTGGAGAGACGAGTTCACCAGGTAAACGTTGTGTGCATCCAATGACTAGCGACGATGGGGTGGCGTGCAAATCCGCTTTAATGATTTTTCTTATGACTAAGAGAACGAGCAAAGTGCTTCGTGCCAGCATGTGCTAGATTGGGCATAGAGTGTTGCTTTGAGTTGCCGGTGGAACCGTTCTACCATCCCATTAGCTGCGGGTTGGGGTGCGATGGTTCGGTTATGTTGGCCACCAAGAACGTTGGGCAATTTACTGAAGAATCCGTCAAAGTGTGGTCCTCTGTCAGTGATGACTACGCTTGGGCAACTAGATTGAGCTACCCAGCATTCTAGGAAAGTTTGCGCAACTGTCTCAGATGAGCGGTTGACTATCGGAATCGCCTCTGTCCAACGGGTGAATCAGTCGACACAAGTGAGGAGGTACACGTAGCCTTTGCATGGAGGCAAATTTCCGACCAGGTCAACATGGACGTGTGCAAAACGACAGTCAGGAGCGGGAAAGACGCCAAGTGGGCTTTGGTGTGTCTGTATACCATGGCGCGCTGACACTCTAAGCATGCGCGTGCCCAAAGGCGGACATCGCGATTGACGTTGAGCCATACGAAGTGTTCCGTTACAAGCTTCTGCAAAGCACGTATGCCGGGATGATACAGGTTGTGTAGAGCGTTGAAAACTAGTCGACGCATCGAATTAGGAACTACGGGTCGAGGAGAAGTTTGTAAGATGTCTCAATAGTCCCCTCAAATGAGGCTAGTGGAACTTCGCGTAGTTTCAAGAAGGTGTTGCGTAGTAGCTTGTCTATGTCGGGATCAGCTTGTTGGGCAGCAGCCATAGCGGGTAGATCAATGTTGGTGCCAGGCGATAAGCTGATCTGCTGAATGCGTGAAAGCGCATCCGCGACGGGATTGAGAGCACCTGAGATATGTCGTACGTCTGTCGTAAACTGAGAAACGTAGTCTAGGTGTCTAGTTTCCCGCGGAGCATACTTGTCCGTTGCGCCATTGATTGCGTAGATCAATGGCTTGTGGTCAGCGAAGACTGTAAAATGTCGACCTTCAAGATAGTGACGAAAATATCTGATACCAAGGTAGATAGCTAACAATTCCCTACCGAAGGTGCTGTAACGCGATTCGGCAGGTTGTAAACGTTTCGAGAAGAAACCTAGAGGTATCCATCGATGGTCGATGAGTTGCTGAAGAACTGCACCGACGGCAGTGTTGGATGCGTCGGTTGTCAGGGAGAGCGTTGCAGATGGGTCTGGATGAGCGAGAATCGCTATGTTGGCGATAGCGTCTTTGAGCTTCTAGTAAGACAGTCTAGCGTCGTCTGCAAAATGAAAGGACCGTTGTTTACCGCGGAGCAAGTCAGTCATTGGTTGAACAATGCTCGCGCAGTTAGGAATAAAGCGTCTATAATAGTTGACCAGGCCAAGGAATCGGCGTAACTGTTTGAAGGAACAAGGAGCAGGATAGTACTTCAGTGCCTGGATTTTGTCTGGCAGAGCTTCAATACCAGAGGCGGATATGCGGTGGCCAAGAAAATCGATGGAGCTTTGGCCAAGCTCGCATTTATCGAGGTTGACGGTAAGCCATGCTGCGTAAAGCGTTGAAGGAGAGCGACGAGGTGATGAATATGTTCATCGCCGGAAGAGCTAGCAATGTGAATGTCATCTAGATATGGATAAACGCCTTCGAGTCCTCGCGTTACCTAATGAATGAAACGCTGAAAAGTTTGGGCAGCGTTACTGAGGCCGAAAGGCATTCTCAGGTACTCGAATAGGCTGAATGACGTGATTATTGCTGTTTTAGCAATGTAGTCTAGCGCGACAGATATTTGATGGTAGGCGCGAACTAGGTCGACTTTGCTAAAGATAGACTTACCAGATAGAGCTGAGGTCCAGTCGTGCATGTGCGGAATGCGATATTTATCGGGGACAGTAACTGTTAAATGCCCCGTAGTCCCCACAGGGGCGCCAGTCACCAAATTTCTTCGGTACAATGTGTAATTGTGATGCCCATGAACTTTTGGACCTGCGGATGATTCCCAGTTAGGGCATTTCTCGAATTCCGCCTTAGCAGCTTTGAGCCTGTCCGGGGCTAGTCTACGAGTGCGGGCCGAAACAGGTGGGCCCTTAGTGCAAATTTGATGCATGACGTTTGATGTCAAGGAGGCAAGTCGTTCAGAACGCGAACCAGTTTAGGATGCTTGTTTAAAAGGTATATAAAAGGTTGTGAAGCTTTAGGTAGGACACGAATTGGAGTGATAGCAGCCACGTTAGCGCTAGTCCCGATAACACTAAGCTGTGTCCTAGAATCGATAAACTTCTTCCTTTTAGCGTCGACGAGTTGGTCGAAGCGTTGAAGAAATTCTGTGTCTATGATGGCGAAAGGCACGGCAACGATTATGAAAGGCCAGCGAAAGGTTCGCCGGAGGCCTAAATTGAGTGTTAGCAGCTTTTCGCCGAAAGTTGCGATTGGTGTGCCATTGGCCGCGCGCAGTTTGATCGGCGATGGGGAGACGACCTCAGCTGGTCTACGAGGTATAACGCTGACTTCGGCTCCAGGGTCGACTAGAAACTCGGTGTCGGAATTTAAATCCCTAACGCAGATGAGGCGACTTTGGTGTTGGCCGGTCACGTCCGTCGCCGTTACGGACCGGCCGAGAAGTTTCCCTGCTTCTCGGCGAAGTTACAAGGCTTTACACATTTATGAGCTGCGAAACCAAAACGCTGATGGAGCCATGAGCACCTAAGTCCAAACAATCACCGCTGAAAAGCGGTTAATCTACTTATCACCGCCTTTTAAAGGTGATGTGATAGCAGAACGAACTACTCGAAGGCTCTGCAATGCAACAGCGAGAACGTACTTTGCAGCTGACCTCCGCGTCAGCTTCACTTCTATGCCAGTCGTGAGTCAACGTCTCAAGGACAGGTTGCCGAGGTCGAATATTTCCTTCTGTGTGTATCATTTTTCTTGCTCGTGTCGAGCAAGTTATATTGGGAAGACGACCAGGAGACTGTCTGTGAGAGTGCGAGAACATTGCCCGGCGTGGCTCTACACTGGTGTCAGAAAGACAGTAGTCAGCGCGGTACTGGGGCATTTGGCCGACACAAATCACCAAGTGAATGTGCGAGAGGCCTTCCGGCCTATCTACAGGATATCTGGACGCTACACGCGAGCCCTCCGATGTCGCCTATTGGCGACAGCGGAAGCAATCGCTATTCGGCTCCATAATCCCGAATTGTGTGGCCAAAAGAAGTTTGTACATGCTCTACAGCTGCCATGGCCTCAAACTTCCCCATATTACGACACCACGACTGACCCTTCCACTAACGATGCCCAAGCTAGTGTGGTCACTTGATCGCATTAACCGGTCATTTCACTTCATTGATTCATTTTATTTAAATACCCTGTGTTTGATTTATTCCTATCATCTGTGGTGTGTTGGCCTGATGCGATCCACCGAAAACAAGCTTGTTTGCCTAACTGTCTTTTGATTCTGATGTTATCCTTTAATGTATGCTTATGCTCGACAGGAGAAATTACTACGTATTTTAAGCAATACCAGTGGGGGTTTATTTTATTATGAAGTGTTATTTCGTTTAGTGCCACAATGGCAAATCTTAGCCTGTGATACCTTTAGTGGGTCGCCTGTACCGGGAGCCGAAATAGCGATTCGAGAAGACAGATCGAGTTGCAGGGAAACTTTTATTGGTACAGTAAAAGATTTCAAGTTAACTAGCTATAAAATAACGACACCGTGGCGCTCCATCTAGGGGAATGGAGCATGCACAACACACAGGGCGGTCGCGAGTTGCAACCGAAACGAGCGCCAAGCAAAAATGGCAATGAGCAAGTCAAGCATTCGAACTCAGCAATCAGTTCAACAAACCACACCGTTTGCCTAGGTGTACAATGAAATAATTTTAGTTGGAATTTTACACAAGCAAACCGGGGAATCTCCAGTCTTCTACATACTAATGTCATTTCGAGGTGTAACTTAGAGTAGCAAGTGATCTAATGAAAGCCGTGAAGGATTTATGCGAAATTACACTTCAGTTGTATACTCCCATCTGCCCTAACACTTGATAAATAGTATCCGCTCCCTTTGTACATACAGTTTATCGGTACTGGAAGTGTTATACAATTTATTTTTATATTTGCTTTTTATGGCGGTATGGTTCTGCTTTCAGTGTCACAATTGTTTTCTACTATAACGCGCCAGGTACCTTCGCTTCGATTCGTCAGCAGGTGAGTTAAATGATTACATTTGCAGGCTCCTTCAGTATGTAATAAACCCATACGCATATTGTTAGAATTGAAGTAACGCCTCTGTTCTGATTGCGTAACGCCTGATAAGCTTGTCACTGACACGGTTGGAACACGCCTACGGTGAGGGCTTGGAACGCTGTACAATCGAACGTATTTGCGCTGACCTGACGGCGTTAGCTTAGCCCGGGGTACGCGCTGGTGAGACGGAATTTGAGCGAGCGTCAGAACGATCCTAGCTGCACTTATTCGGATAGACGCTGAGCCCTCGGAACGAACGCACACGAGAGGGTTTACGGTAAACGCGCGCTAGTGACTTAGACGCGAACGCTGCCTGGCTAACGACACACACAAAATCACGTGACCCGACCGATTCCCAAGTAAGGCGAAGAGCAAGGCAAGACAGGCGGTCCTCTGAAGGCTCTTTTGCGACCAACAAGGAGAGAATCACAACCAATGCTTTGGGTCAAAAATTTAGGGAAATTTTCTACCACGACGAGGTGGTGCGCAGTTTGGCCGCGTCTTGGAGTGGCTGAATTCGGCTGCGGTGTGGGAAGGAATTGAACCTCGATTTCCACAGCCATTATCTTGGGGTTACTAGCGCGTTTTTGCGGGAATAATTGACAGGCCCGCAAAATATTTTGTAAATTTGGTTGGGCAATGTGTACTTTTACACTCAGGCCACTTTGCCTAAATACATGTCGTGATGCGCCCCATAACTAATTTGCTTAAACATCTCCATTTCATTGTTATACCTTAGGAAACGGCAGCTACGCTGTCGCGAGTGACCGGATTCATACGCCAAGCTAGTATTGTTTTTACATGAATCACACTATGGTCGATCGCATCATCGGTAGGAAGATGCTTTCCTCACAATCTACGCATTGTTTTAAGAGATATGGTTTTATATACGGTAAGCTGTTTAAAATATCGGAGCAGGGTTTGATGCGGTGATTGCTCTACGCAATCATCATTATGATTTCCTGCAAAATTTCGGGCTGGTTCAGTCCTGCTAATTTGTGCATACCACTATTCACTAGCTATCAAGTGTAAGGAGTTCATCGTATTCTAGGAGTTTATGAAATGAGAGCAAGGTGCTTCCTGAGAGCTATTTGCAAATTAGTTTGGAAAGCGTGCTGCTCCTGTGACCGAATCACATTGTGATAGTGCATTTGAGAGATTGACGGAGTAGGGCATAATGGCTGACCTTGATTATTGTTCAGCAAAACAGTATCTAAAGATTCAAATGTAAAACGTAAACTCCGCAGCCCCTGGCACAGAGGCATACAATGGCTGAATATTAGGCCACACGGTCCGCCAGAGAGATAGAACTTCTAATTGGCATTCTTGATCTTACTCTGCTTTGGAACATCGATTGCTGAACTGCGTTTAACCCAGTGCAAGGAAAATTTAGTGACGTATATTTAATGAAGCCAGTAGTTGTGTAGCACATCTTAGAGAAAAAGGAGAGTTCAATCACCGGAATGCGCTCCAAAGCGCGCTACTATTTGATTGGAGTTGATGGAGGTTTTATCGACCTATTGTGCACGCTTAAAGTCGCTTTGTAGTGTCCCCACTAAATCGCATTCACACAAAGCTCAGAGCAAACCATTCTCCTTGTTCTGTACTTGCGGGTGAATTGACACCGTCCACTCTATGTGATTCTTTTGGTCGCATTGAAATGAAGCCTGTTCTGTGTCACCCACTTATGGACCGACTCTACATAATCCGACAGTGCGACTTTGACGCCAATTGTTTAGATGAGAAGCCCTATGTTGAGCTCAAGGGCGAAGAGTAAGAACTTTATGAAGGTCACTCTAGCTAAATCGTTGATCTGGATCAGCCATAGGCGGGGACTATTTGCGGAGCCATGTGACGATCAGCGCTGAACTTCCATTTTGCCAGGGATGAAGCTACGAACTATGTCACTCAGACGTAATGGCAGGAGGTCACCTATAAAACCTGGAACCCGACCGCCGACTATGTATTGTAATTTTAGAAGGTGAATGCAGTGGTTCAAACATTCGAACGACTTTGTAAATTCCAAATAAAACACGTGAACACCGGCACAGCTGTCGATAGTTTCACTTCAAATAGAGCGTGTAAGTAATGCGCGTGTAATGCAAGATCGCATTTGGAGGAATACATGCAGTTCCGCAACGTATTAAGTGGAATGTACACACTTCAGAAGATCCAGTGAGAAGAAGGTTCAGGATCGGCAAGCTATTATTTTGCGGCAGCGTACAACTGTACACAGTAGGTAGAAAATTAACTTTAACTAGTGGTATGCGTTTATTCATTACGTGCATTGGATGTAGCTATCACTGGTAACGTAAATTAATAAGTACCAGTTTCATCTTGATAGAAAACTAGCTATAACACTTAGGCCATCCTTTTACTTGCTATAACCAAGTGCACCCATTCGGATGAATAAATCTTAAGTTGACTTGAATTGAAATGCCTAGTAATTAAAAATCTCAAAAGGAATTTGTTATGTCTTTTCAATTCAAAAATTGTTGTGGAGCAACTAATAATATTCTTGAGAATTTTCATCAGAATACTGAAGCAGTAAGAATCAAGAGAGAAACGAAACAGATCATGAAGTTGAGGACTAAGATCAAAAGTGCAAAAAATTTCCCCAAGCAGACAGTAGATGATTAGTTCGATCAAGGCCCAAAGCGATAGCTCGTTAAATGTTTGCCACACCAAGTGATCCAATAACTTGACCGCAATGGTAGCAGATATCTAACTATAAAAGCAAATCAGAGCTGTGCGTGCTGATGATGCTGACGCTCATTCAGCATTTATAATCGAGCAAATTCAAGTGGCCTTATTTGGTTACTAATTAATTTCAATTGGTCAATCTCTGTCCACTGTATACACGACTACATACGTCGTGTATTCAGCTCATTTTCAGAAACATTAGATATTCGGAGTACTTCGGATCCAATAAGATGTCACATGTTAATCCAGTACAGTTAATATATCCATTATGAACTCATGGGTGCATTAGCCAAATATCGTCCGTTACTCTCGTCAGGTTGAATGGACCGTCGCAGCCTAGACACGATATCAGACTCTTAGTAGGCGAACAGAGGGAACAGACAGTCGAGGATGTGAGTCTACTGGCTGTCAACTGCGTCAACGAGGTGTCAAATGATAAGCATTTTTACATCCTAGCAACCACACCCCACACATCGCTCGCTTTCTATCCGCACGGTTATACCAACCGTCAAGTGTTTCCAGTGCTATCCAATGGACAGACCAAGCTGTCTCGCTTCATCAGCTAATGCGTTTTCCTGCATTGAGAATTTCCGTTATCCAATCGAATTTCACACAAACTGACTTTAATGCGATTAGCTACTATGCCACTTTTGGAACAAATGTTCATGCATGAACGAATGTGTAATGCCACACACATATTTCGCACGTACTACGTTCTCAGTGTGTAACAATTGTGAAGTTTCTATGAAGAAAGTCAAGCAAATGCTGTGCATTTTGAATAATTGGCTTTGTTATTGTTCTGCAGAAATGTGCAACCCTGGAAGTTGAATGTGGTGCTTGTGAAACATCAGCTGAACAGCTTAAATTATGGTCACATTTAGCTATGTAGTATCCACTCAAATTGAGCGTATATACAGCGGCAGTAACATGCTTTCCGCACTAAAACAAATACGCCTTGAGGTATGTTGTGTTTATCGCAGTTAAACAAGAATTGGTGTGATGTGCTCATGATTATGGAATGTTGGGTTCGACTGATTGATGGTTTATCGCAGCCAGTTCCCAATCTGATATTCTTCTACATACTCGCAAGGTACTATCCCGCAGTTGCATCCTGCTGAGCATTATCAGTAGCACGCAGCTACTGGATCCTTCAAGATTCCAACCTATGTCCAACAACGGCTTACACCGCCAGTCTGCAGCTTATGCCACCTGGTCACGGAGGACAGCTTCGGACCGCTGAGATTCACATCACAATTGTCATATGCGCGTCTTATCATCCACTGCCACGCAACTTGCCAAAGTTTCATATCACATGGCGGGCCCCGAAAGACACGACTTCCACTGACGGTAGCTATGGCCGACACAGTATTTAGAAGCTGTCAAAGTGGACATATTTCATTTACTCATGACTTGGGTATTTTGATATAGTTGATAAGGGTCCGTCGCAGCCAGTTTCCAAGTGCTATTGTAGGGGGCGCGGGTCTCAGTTCACACGGAAATGCCCTGGAAGCAGCAGGAGATCGGGACTAACGTGGAGCCTGGGAACGGGAATCGTCAACCCAGCTCGTGGCCTACGATGCAAGCCGGGAATGGGTCGTCAGCGACAAACGATACCGCGGCCACGCCGAGAAGAACAAGAGGCGACATGAAAGGGAACCCGATTTTCTCAAGATATATGCCTTTATCTACGACCCCAGGAATGAGCCTGACCAGAGCAACACAGCCCCGAGCAAGCGAGTCGAGAGCTTTGGTACGAATCTGGATATGCTGCGACGCAAGGGAGCAGAAATGTGGGCGGAAAACTGCATATTCAGTGTCCACATCGGATCAGCCAAATGGCGCTTAGTGGACACCACTTCACTCGGCAAAACGTGGTGCGCCGTAAGTGGGAAACGCGGCTATATTTGTGTGTGTGCGTGGGACACGTGTGTGAACCTCTCAGCCTGCAATAAACAGCGTTCTCCCCTACCGTGTCGTTCTCGCTACACTATGTCTTACATCGGCAATGTTAGTTGACGTCGTGTCTTTCAGGTAAGCCCTCTCCATTGCAAAGTTCGACATTTGTATGGCACTGGAAGATAAGGCGTGCTATATCGCAGTTAGCTTAACTTTTTATGTCGGTCAGAAGCTGTCTCCCCTGGCCCAGTGGCATACGCTGCTGACTGGTGGTGCAAACCGTTGGTGTCCAGGGGTTCTAGTCCCGATGAATTAGGTAGGTGAGCATTACTGATGATGCCCAACAGGCTGCAGGTATGTGGAGGACTATCTGATTGGGAACTGACTGCGAATAACCTTAAAATAAAAATATATAGTTACAGTAGTTACGTAGCATGAAAAGCTGATGAAAAACTGCGGAATAAATGGGTTCACTTCCATAACTGTAAATTGTAGGGAGCTAAGCTGCTAACGGTCATAATTTTGAGCTTGGAGTCTAGAAGAAACCTCCCTGCTGGCTCTGAAAACAATGTGACCGGACTGGCTATCATGTGTGAACTAAAGCGGGGCTTACGTGCTAAAAAGGAAGCCTGGAGGACCAGTCGGGCTCAAGAAATGAAGGAGGCGGAAGCAGTAGGCAATTACCGTAAGCTCTTCCAGCTAATCCGCACCACTGTTCCCAGAAAGCCAGACGTCAGTGAAACAATCAGAGACCGCACGTGTGCACTGATACACAATAAGGAACGCCGTGTGGCTCGTTGGGAGGAACGGTTTCAAGGTCAGTTCAGCTGGCCCCCTGCTCCCGGACCTCTTCCTACTCACTTGATGCAGAACTAGCCATGGACGGTTAGTTTAGAGCCTCCAGCGCAGGCCGAGGTACGAAACGCGATCACAGTCCCCAATCGTTTTCCTGCCGCTGGCCCAGATTCCCTCCCACCTGCAGTATTTAAGGAAGGAGGTGAGGTCCTCTGCAAAGCACGGATTTGCCTATCCGAACTTATTTGCAAGGAAGACAGTGCCCCGACTACCTGGAGCGACTCGATTTTATTCGCAATGTACAAGAGGGACAGTCGCAAGACTGTTCTAACCGCAGTGGTATTAGTCCAAGGCCAGTTGTGACAAGATTAGTGGCCTCGATTCTCGTTCGTCGCCTCACTGCGGAAAGTGAAGACCAGGCCGGTTTCCGCCCAGGACGTGGCTATATTGACTATCTATTCACTTTGCCGCAGGTGATAGAGCAGCGCCACGCATACCACTGACCGACAATAGCTGTGTTTCTCGATATCAAGCGTGCCATCGATTCAGTCGATCGATCGATTCTTTTCGAAATACTTGCGCATGCAGGTGTTCCCACGAAACATGTGAACATCCTACGTACTCTTTACTCAAACACTACAGCCGGCGTCCGGGTCTATGGTGGCCTATCATATGGCTTCCCGAATACAAGTAACGTTCGTCAAGGTTGTCCGATTTTCCCATTTCCGTTCAATTTCGTCGTGGATTCCATTAAGGGGTGTTTCCTTGCGGAACATCAGGATGTAGGCGTTTAAGTGCTGCCTGGTGTAAGATTAGTTAATCTTGATTATGGGGACGATATCGTCCTGCTTTTCGTGGATGTTGCGGCGGCAAAATCAACCCTTCGTAACCTGTCCAGAGTGGTCCCATTATTTGGTATGCACTTCGCAACTTCAAAATGCAAAGTGTTGCTGCGGTACCAGTTGCCACTTTATGACCCTTGATCCTTGCTAACGAGGAAATCGAGGTGGTTCATCAATTCACTTATCTTCGCAACTACATCAGCAAAGATGGGCGCAACGAAAATAACTTGATCTCACACATTGCAAAGGCCAGAGCTGCCTTTTTGAATCTGCAGCAACTTAAGCGACAGAAGGGAGCTTCTCCCCGTCTGAAAGGCCGTGTATACAAGGCCACGGTGCGGGCCCTTCTGCTCTATGGTAGTGAGACGTGCCCCCTTCGGTCTGAAGATCTGTGGCGTCTTTAAGTCTTTGATCATCGTTGTCTGCGGAGCATTACTGCTGTCGGATGGCGCCAGCCTGTCCGAAACTATATTGTGCATAGGCGAGTACTAGGTGGTGATAATCATGCTAGCTCCCTAGAACAACAGATGGCATTGAATAAGTTGCGTTGGCTCGGGCACGTGCTACCTATGCCTGGTCACCGCTTACCTATGAGGGCCTTGTTCAGTCTACCAGGTGTAGGGTAGCGCAAAGCACGAGATGTACAGAAGTTGACTTGGTAGGGGGAAATGAAATTACTGACGACCAAACTGGGTGCCATTTGTCTGTCTCGCCTTCCTGGCTGGATTTCAGGTGACTCGCCTCTTGTGATTGGCTCGAGAATTTACAGGACTTGGCTCGCAGTAGATACCAGTGGCGCGTCTGCTGCCGTCTCCTAACCGGATTGGCTGTTTGAAGTGTGTTTGCAGCTGAGTTATCTGCGGGGTAATGGCTGATTATGAAGAGTGTCAAGGAGAGAATGAATTGTTGCCCGCGTGAACTTGGATGAACAACACGTATTGCTTTTACAAACATCTAACGTATTAGTACCATGCTTGAATTTGCCTGAAAATTTTCAAAAAATCAAATTCCCATTTCACGAATGGGATACGCCGTTAAGTTGCGGTGAAAGTGAAAGTGAGGAATCTTTCTAGTGTTCTGCATGTGTAGCATAATATCTGTGATTTCTCATCCAAAAACTTTACTAACTTACTCTTGCTCCCTTTGTTCATGGAGTACATGTGTTCATGTATACTTTTTACGCATAATGAAAAGTGTTGAGGTATAAATAAGTACTGTAGATTGATGTCATCCATAAATAATAATAATAATAAGCTCCAATGTCCGGTGAATTCACGTACATCGTTAACGTAGATGTGGAAAAAAGGGGCAAATACATCGCTATGAACAACACAACCAGGAAAATTTATAGGAGCAGAACTGAGCAAACCTATATTTACAGTTCGATTTGGCTCACCGCAATTAGATGCCAAGCCATATAGGTTTTTTAGACATTGTCAAAATAAGCGAACTACATCATATAATACAGAATCAGTGTTGGGAGTACATCGCCACATTTAAATGGTTTACTCGACCGGATAGTACACATTTAACTTTTTCTCGCTAATTTAGGTCTCATCAGGATGATCTTTGATTTGCAATTAATTTTTACATAAATATGATCTCGATACCTACTTCCGAGGATACTTTCGTTTTAGACGCCCATTATGACTTAGTCGTAAATACCAGTGACCTAGGCTTGCCTAGTTTGATTAGTTGATATGATTTATTGGTTAAAGGGCTTATTGATTCTCTGATTTTGACACACTATTCATTGCGTTAGAACACACTGACCTGCTTTACTCAAATGCATGGGTCCTCGTTAGCAGCATCCCGTCATGTATTGCTGTGAATGACAGAGCAATAGGGGAAGGGCTATAATGATAAAAGCTAAGGAGGTATAAGGGCGTCTCACTGAGAAGAAATTGGACATTTGCACCTCATCTGAAGTAAACATTCACAGGGAAGAAAGGAGTAGCACTTATTATTCACTTTAAGTTATGCCCTACCACCAATTTTTATTACTAACTTATCTTACGCTCATCTGCAAATAAAAATATTCTATGGTACCGGCCAATCTCTGCTGACATTATTCCAGTAAACCATATCAACTATCGAACAATTGTTCAGCAGGGGTGCATTAGCAGACCAGGCAACAACTTCGTTGAATAAACGGAAATCCATTACTATCCATGTACTAAAGTGTGATTGCTGGTCGCTGAGCATCGCACATCCAGCTTTTATCGTGGAAATGAACGCAGTTTTCCCGCAGTTTTTCATCAGCTTGATCATGCTGCATTATTACTGCCATTATCTATGTTTACCTAAGTTAACAACACATTATTTTTCTAGGCGAATTTGTTTTAGTGCGGAAAGCATGTTACTGCCGCTGTATATACGCTCAATTTGAGTGGATACTACATAGCTAAATGTGACCATAATTTAAGCTGTTCAGCTGATGTTTCACAAGCACCACATTCAACTTCCAGGGTTGCACATTTCTGCAGAACAATAACAAAGCCAATTATTCAAAATGCACAGCATTTGCTTGACTTTCTTCATAGAAACTTCACAATTGTTACACACTGAGAACGTAGTACGTGCGAAATATGTGTGTGGCATTACACATTCGTTCATGCATGAACATTTGTTCCAAAAGTGGCATAGTAGCTAATCGCATTAAAGTCAGTTTGTGTGAAATTCGATTGGATAACGGAAATTCTCAATGCAGGAAAACGCATTAGCTGATGAAGCGAGACAGCTTGGTCTGTCCATTGGATAGCACTGGAAACACTTGACGGTTGGTATAACCGTGCGGATAGAAAGCGAGCGATGTGTGGGGTGTGGTTGCTAGGATGTAAAAATGCTTATCATTTGACACCTCGTTGACGCAGTTGACAGCCAGTAGACTCACATTCCTCGACTGTCTGTTCCCTCTGTTCGCCTACTAAGAGTCTGATATCGTGTCTAGGCTGCGACCGTCCATTCAACCTGACGAGAGTAACGGACGATATTTGGCCAATGCACCCATGAGTTCATAATGGATATATTAACTGTACTGAAATAACATGTGACATCTTATTGGATCCGAAGTACTCCGAATATCTAATGTTTCTGAAAATGAGCTGAATACACGACGTACGTAGTCGTGTATAAAGTGGACAGAGCTTGACCATTTGAAATTAATTAGTAACCAAATAAGGCCACTTGAATTTGCTCGATTATAAATGCTGAATGAGCGTCAGCATCATCAGCACGCACAGCTCTGATTTGCTTTTATAGTTAGATATCTGCTACCATTGCGGTCAAGTTATTGGATCACTTGGTGTGGCAAACATTTAACGAGCTATCGCTTTGGGCTTGATCGAACTAATCATCTACGGTCTGCTTGGGGAAATTTTTTGCATTTTTGATCTTTGTCCTCAACTTCATGATCTGTTTCGTTTCTCTCGTGATTCTTACTGCTTCAGTATTCTGATGAAAATTCCCAAGCATATTATTAGTTGCTCTACAACAGTTTTTGAATTGAAAAGGCATAACAAATTCCTTTTGGGATTTTTAATTACTAGTCATTTCAATTCAAGTCAACTTAAGATTTATTCATCCGTATGGGTGCACTTAGTTATAGCAAGTAAAAAGATGGCCGAAATGTTGTAGCTAGTATTCTATCAAGATGAAACTGGTACTTATTAATATCCATTACCAATGCTAGCTACATCCAATGCACATCATTTAATAAACGCATAAGACAATTTAAAGTTAATTTTCTACCTACTGTTTACAGTAGTGCGCTGCCGCTAGCTTGCCGTTCCTGAGCCTTCTTCTCACTGGGTCTTCTGAAGTGTGTACATTCTACTTAATACGTTGCGGAACTGCAGGGATTCCTCCAAATGCAATTCTGCATTACACGCGCATTACTTACATGCTTTGTTTGTAGTGAAACTATCGACAGCTGTGCCGGTGTTCACGTGTTTTATTTGGAATTTACAAAGTCGTTCGAATGTTTGAACCACCGCATTCCCCTTCCAAAATTACAATACATAGTCGGCGGTCGGGTTCCAGGTTTTATAGGTGACCTCCTGCCATTACGTCTGAGTGGCATAGTTCATAACTTCATCCCTGGCAAAATGGAAGTTCAGCGCTGATCATCACATGGCTCCGCAAATAGTCCCCGCCTATCGCTGATCCAGATCAACGATTTAGCTAGAGTGACCATCATAAAGTTCTTACCCTTCGCCCTTGATCTCAACATAGGGCTTCTCATCTAAACAATTGGCGTCAAAGTCGCACTGTCGGATTATGTAGAGACGGTTCATGTGTGGGTGACACAGAGCCTGCTTCATTTCAATAGGGCTAAAAGAATCACACAGAGTGAGCGCCGTCAATTGGCTTACAAGAAAAGAACAAGGAGAATGGTTTGCTCTGAGCTTTGTGTGAATGCGATTTAGTGGGGACACTACAAAGCGACTTTAAGCGTGCACAGTAGCTCGATAAAACTTCCAACAACTCCAACCAAATAGTAGCGCGCTTTGGAGCGCATTCCGGTGATTGAACTCTCCTTTTTCTCTAAGATGTGCTACACAACTATTGGCTTCATTCAATATACGTCACTAAATTTTCCTTGCACTGGGTTAAACGCAGTTCAGCAATCGATGTTCCAAAGCAGAGTAAGATCAAGGATGCGAATCAGAAGTTCTATCTCTCTGGCGGACCGCGTGGCCTAATATTCTGCAATTGTATGCTACTGCAACAGGGGCTGCAGAGTTTAGGTATTACATTTGAATCTTTAGATATTGTTTTGCTGAACAATAAGTAAGGTCAGCCATGATGTCCTACTCCGTCAATCTCTCAAATGCACCACCACAATTTTATTCAGTCAGAGGAGCAGCGCGCTTTGCAAACTAATTTGCAAATAGCTCTCAGGAAGCACCATGCTCCTATTTCATAAACACCTGGAATACCATGGCCTCCTTACATTTGATATCTAGTGACTAGTAGTATGCACAAATAAGCAGGTCTGAAGTGGCAAAAAAATTTTCGGGAAATCATAATGGGGAGTTTGTAAAGGAATCACCACATCAAACTCTGCTCAATTATTCTGAAATGCTTACCATATTTAAAACCATATCTCTTACAAACAATGTGTAAATTGTGAGGAAAGCACCTTTCTACCCATGATCCCATCGACCTAAGTGTGATTGATGTAAAAACTATATTAGCTTGGCGCATGGATCCGGTCTCAAGCGGCAGCGTAGCTGCCGTTTCCTAGGGTATAACAATGAAATGGAGATGTTTAAGTATATTTGTTACGGTGCGCATCAAGTCATGTATTTGGGCAAAGTGATACAAAATTACAGAATATGTTGTGGGCCTATCAATTATTCCCACAAAACGCGCTAGAAACCCCGGCAGAATGGCTGTGGAAAGCGACGTTCAAGTCCTCCCCACAACGCAGCAGCGTTCAGGCGCTCCGAGACGCGACCCAACTGCGTATCTTTTGACAATGGTCTTTTACAAACTACCACCTCGTCGTGGTAGAAATTTTCCCTAACATGATGACCCATATTATTGGCTGCGTTTCGCGCATTTTTGGTCGTTTATTAGCTTTCAGAGTAAGACTTGCCTTTCTTCTCTTCGCTCTAGTTGGGGGTCGGTCGGGTCACGTGATTTTGTGTGCGTTGATAGCCGGGCAGCGTTCGCGTCTAAGACACTAGCGCCAATATACCGTAACCCCCTCCCGTGTACTTTCGTTCCGAGGGCTCGGCCTCTACCGAAACACGTGCGGCTAGGATCATTCTGACGCTCGCTCAATTTCCGTCTCACCAGCGCGTACTTCGCACTAAGCTAACGCCGTAAGGTCAGCGCAAATACGTTCGATTGGATAGCGTTCCAAGCCTTTACCGTAGGCGTGCTCCAACCGTGCCAGTGACAGGCTTATCAGGCGTTACGCAATCATAGCAGAGGCGTTCCTTCAATTATAACAAAATGCGTATGGGTTTATTCCACATTGAAGTAGCCTGCAAATGTTATCACTTACCTCACCTGCTGTCGAATCAAGCGAATGTACCTGGCCCGTTTTAGTAGCCAAACACTTGTGACACTGAAAGGAGAACCATACTTCCATAACAGGCAAATATGAAAATAAATTGTATACCACATCTAGTACCGAGAAACCGTATGTCCAAAGGGAACGGTTCCTATATACCCAGTGTTAAAGAAGATTGGAATATATAACTGAAGTGTAAATTCGTATACATCCTTCGCGGCTTTGATTAGATTCCAAGATACTGGAAGTTACAACTCGAAATGACATAAGTATCATAGTCTAAGGTTTGTCATTGGGGCACTTAACGAAATAACACCTCATAATAAAATAAACGCCCACTGGTATTGCTTAAAGTATGTAGTTATTTCTTCTGTCCAGGATAAGCATATATTATACGATAAGCCAGACAAAACTAGAATCGCAACTTGATAAGATCGCTGTGATCCCGCAGCAGCCAGAAAGATCTGCGCGTTGGTTGGTTGATATGTCCACCAATAATCCGGCCACACGTCTGACAGAATAGGCTGAACAAGATGTTAGAAAATATCTAACTTATTACTAAAAGCTTGGCCAAATTTCCGTACAACTAGATGTTCGAACGCGCCCGAACAGACTATCTGCATCTCCGATGGAATGAGCCCATCGTGCGTGTTGTCCACCCTATAAAATACACAAACCTAGGAAATAGCTGCAAGGGAGGAATTTTAGCATGTGGCTGCTGCTAATATCACAGGCTGCAGTTTATTCTGCGACGCTCAAAAATGAAGGAAGCTAGACCCATTAGTTATGTGCAGAAAAGTTTCGATACAGCCGATTAAAATTCATTGTTATTTCGCGTGAAGCGCTGTCTGTAATACCGTCAATACTGCCTAAACTAACCACGCTAGTGACCGACAGAATATGGTTGCCTAGGGTAACTGTTTGCCTTGGACAGGTTCATGCATCGGGACATTACTCATTGGTGGAATATTTGGCGAAGTTTTTGGCTGATCGCCATAGCAAGGTTGTTGCTATGGCTGGTTAGACTTTAACCACAATCGTTTAGAGATGTCCGTTATACTTAACATCGAAACGACAGGTTAATGATAAACACCAAACGAATGGACATCTGTAGCCTCCTTTGTGCTCTGGACATGCTTGTCACAATCAAAAGCACCACGGTGACATTTTTATAATACGGGATCTTAAGCAACGCTAATGACTATGTTTACTATTTGATGTCTACTAATTTGATGCTTAATATTCAATAATATTTTTCGTAATTTTCCAGGGTGCCTTCGTGTTAGAGAAAAACTGCATGTGACGGCCATTTGATTATTTACCACGTTCACTGCATCTTGCGAAGTAGATGTAACAGTGACCTGAATACAGCTTAGTTGGCACAAAATCCTGGAGATGGCTGCATGGTTACTTACGAAACATGCGCATGTTTCGTGCAGTCATCGCAAGAGAAGGTCTGCCCTGTCTGGCCTTCACATGTCCGTAAACAGCCAGTAACGCACACGTATGGTCAATGGTCAATGGTATATTGTGGATAAAAATGCCAAAGCTTGACATGTCCCACCGGATGATTGGTTAGGGGCGAGCAAATAAATATAAAATAGGAAATAGTGAACAACTGCAAATTGCGAACTTGCCGATTACAGCGTTCCCGTCCGTTTTTGGTACCATCCAACTTTGTCTTCTGTGGTTTCTGGACAAAAATTAAGGTTGGTTTGTTTGTCTTTGTTTTCCTGCTGTTTTCGTGGGTCGATTGGAATATGTCATGTGGTGTAGTGTGGCCAGTGAACTGTCAACACCTACTTTGAACCCGGCTAACGTGGGTGTTGAAATAACAGCTTATGAGAGGTTATTTTAAGTATGGCAAACTCGCAGCGAATTTTCTCCGACACTCTAACCGATTGTATTGTGCTGCCAATTTGAAATGATGACCTCTGTGTTGGCTGGTGTGACACACATTCAATAGGGGATGACGGGGTGATTTCTGTGGTTTACTATTTGGTAAACGATGATTAGGTCACCACGCAAACGGCCATAGCGTCCACTGAAAATGCCAAGCACTCTGAGGCGCTGTTCGTATGACAAGTGGCGCAGCTCCTGGACACTTTTTTGGTCGCCTGACGTTGTGGTAGCTCCATGACCGTGAGATCCGCATTAGCCGTGCGTGCCGTGCTTGAATTACATATTTAACTGCTGAGTGTATTTAAGCGGGAATCCCACTGTTTGAAATTTCCGAAAAATCTCATGAACAGCCCCACCATTTGGATCCCCTTCATTGATTCCCTTTTAGACTGCTCCCAGCAACTGAGATGTTCCTGGACAAACACACCGAGATGCTTTCCGAGAGAACGTTGTTGCAGAACCTGGCCTGTCAGCCTATAAACGCGAACGATTCGGTGTCATAAATGGAGCATTCGCCATTTAGCCACATTGAAGAAAAGGTGATTTTGGACCGACCATCCATAAATATTGTAAGCATGGTTTTGGAGTTGGATACGGTCTTCTGAAGTGCTGATCACTCGCCAAACTTTGATGTCATCAGCGTAGGGTAAACAATTTGACGCAATTTGACTTAGTAGATCGTTTATGCTTGCCAAGAATAGCAAGGCCCTAATCCCGAACCCTGTGGCACTCCGCATTCGAAGTGAATTCGGTCTGATATGAATTCGCGTACCCTCATTTCCAGACGCTTGTGCAAGAGAAAATTGCAGATCGACTCGAAGACAGGGTCCCGGAAGCCACATGCTTGAATCTTGGCGAGAAGGATACGATGATTCAACTGGTGGAGGGTCTTAGCGCATTCACGCTAATCCACATCAATTCCTGCACCAGCGTCCACAGTTTCGGTCCAGCTGTCTCGTGCTAACAATAGATAGGTTGTGTATGACCGATTTTGGTAGAAGCAGTGTTGCTGCTAAACAATTTAACCAAAGGCGTCCAGATCAGACATGATTGCGTCGGCAATGATAGCCCCCGTATCTTTTGAAAGAACTGGCAGTAGAAGCACTGGTCGATAATTAGCTGGGTCGGAACGACAACACCCTATATAAATGGAAGTTTTTATTCCGTATTTCCACATTGCAAGAACGTGTTGTTCGTCTAGGCGGTGTTGGAACAACATGCCGAAGTTTCTGCTAAAAGATTAGCCGTGACAGCAAGCGTCTTTGGGCGGATGCCGTCACTTCCTGGATAGGCGTGCAGGCGCATGTATTGCAGCTTTCTCATCACGATGTCTGCCGTAAAACTTGTTTGTGAGTCCTTGTGCGGACACTTTAGTTTCCAGATTCAGAAGACCACGGGATACAATGATACCTTGGTGCATATTGTTGTTGCAGTACATTCGTTAGCAGTTCGGGTTAGACCATTCGCTGTTTGAAGACTGAGGAAATCCACCTTTCACCTTGCGTAAGCTGTTCACCTGCTTGCACATAAGCTTAGGATTTAAAGTTTATCGTTGGGCTATGGCTTGTTGATAAGCTACATTTTCCTCACAATCTAATTAAATACCGTGGTTACGGTGAACAACCTATTCCTTCCAGGTACTCGGAAGCAGCTCCCACTGAACCCTGCAAAGTGTCATCTGCTGACGGCGCACTACAGCTTCGTCAACACATACTTTTGGGGCAACACGTCATGCAACACGTGACTAGTGAACGCGACTAAGGTATAATCTCGTGCAAGAGAGTCTTGGCAATTCACTCCAATGTTCGAAAGCAGCAAGTGTAACGAACTTGAACTTGAGACTTTTGAGGCGAGCCCTCGGCACTTTAGAGCGACACTTAGTACCATTGTTGATTAACTCCTACATTCGTCCTCATGTTGAATATGCAATTCAGGCCTGGTGTCCATGGTTAAAACGAGAGAGCCGCCTATTGGAACAATCCGGAAGAAGAGCCACAAAGGCAACTCGTGGACTATCCGGTATAAGTTACGAAATGCATTTTCGTGTACTCGGTATGTTCTCATTAGAATACCGACGGCTTCGCGGAGATCTTACTCTCACATACTGGAAACTAACCGAAAGCGAGCATCCATGTACACCACTGTTGACTCTAGCCCCTTACAAACAAAACCGAGGCAACCACCTGAAACTAATGACGCAACACACTCGTTTGAATTGTGGAGAGTATTTTTTCTCACTTAGAATCTGTTCTCACTGGTATGCATTACTAAACTATGTGGTGAAAGAATCAGACATGACGACAATAGAATGTTAGATTTTCATCTTAGTGCTAAACGATACACAACACTTTGCTAAAGTGGAATGATTTAACCACTGATACTTTACGTTCCACGTTGGAACAAATTGAGGTTAATTTTCTTTTGTATATCCATCCTGTGGGTCTTGTAAAATTATGCTTTTTATCCCATCATACACCACTGAACACCATTGAACAGCGTTCCTGTCTGCGCAGTTCACACTTGGTTTTAGTTACTATCCAAAGTTATTGTCCTTTTGTTTCCGGGCAAAAGTGGAGGTGGGTTGGTTTATTATTGCTGTTCTGCTTTTTGTATGGGTCGTTTAGGTCAGGTGAGATGGTATAATGTGGCCAAGGCACTGTCAACACGTACTTTGAACTCGGCTAACTTGACGGCTGTAATAACAGCTTCTGAGTGGGTATTCCATGTGTGGCAAACACGCAGCGTGAAGAAATTACTTCGACACTCTAACCAACTGTATTGTTCCGCCAATTTGAGAAGGCGACCTTTCAGTTACACGTTATGACTCAACATCAATAGGTGATGGCTCGGGTAATTATTGTTGTGTGATATTTGGCTAGCCATGATTAGGTCACCACGTAAACGCCGGTATCTTCTGGTGAAAATGCCAAGCCCTCTGAAGCGCAGCCCACTGACATCTTTGGTCGTCCATGTTGTAGAATCATTAGAGCCGTGAGCTCCTACTTAACCATGGGTCCCATGCTTGAACTACATATTCAAAATGAGGGCGTATATAAGCGGGAAGTATTTGGCAACCAAAAGCGACCGTTCGAATTGTCCGAAAACTCTCAGTTAAACCTCACGATTTGGATCCCCGTCTTCGATGCCCCTTTAGACTGCTCCGAGAAGGCGAGATCTTCCTGGACAAAAGCACTGAGATCCTTTCCGAGAGAAACGTGTTGCAGATCCGGCAGCTTATATGCGTAAACCATTCGATGTCTTAAATGCAGCATTGGATATTTAGCCACATTGAAGGAAAGGCGATTTTAGACCAACCGTTTAAACATCTTTTCATGGTCATTTTGTAGATAGATACGGTCTTCTAGGGCTCTGATCACTCGCCAAACATTGATGTCTTCAGATTAGGTAAACGGTTTAACGCAATATGACTCACTGGATCGTTTATGAAGACTAACATTAGACGGGGCCCCAATACCGAACTCTGTGGCATTCCGCATTCGACGTAAATTGGGTCTGATATGAATTCACGTATTCTCATCTCCAGATGCCAGGGCGATAGAAAATTGCATATCCATCCGAGGACAGGGTCCCAAATGCCACATAGTTGAAGTTTGTTGAGGAGGATAAGATGATTTAAACGGTCTAATGCCTTAGAGAAATCAAGGTAAGCCACATTAGCTCCTGCACCAGCGTCCACAGTTTCAATCCTGTTGTCTCGTGCTAACAATAGGTTGGTTGTGTACGACCGATTCTGGTGGAAGCAGTGTTGTTGATGAGCAATGTAACCAAAGGCGTCCAGATAAGACATGAGTGCTTCGGCAATGTTAGCTTCCATCACTTTTGAACGAACTGACAGAAGAGTCACTGGTCGATAATTGGTTGATAATCGAGGGTACCTTCTCTGTGAAGCTCTCGATCCTCAATCATACTGGCATGCCTCGATGTGCACAAGTATCTACAAGTTTGTCAACATGCGGAAATTGCTGGAATATTAGAGCCCTAATCGATAAACATACAGTGTTTATCGGAAGCTGTCTGCAAAGCTAAAGCCCTATGCCAAAGTTTCGGCCATATTTATTCGAAACTGGCTGTACAGTCACACTAACTCTGGTGGGAAGCTATGAAACTTTATAAACCTATCGAGTCAGTGAAGGACTGAAGCTGCCCTAGTCGACTGAATCACAAACAGTAACCGGATGTGCACCGTCAGAATTTCTGCGTCGTCCAAAGTCTCGAATTCGCGTGGGGTCTATTTGTAATTTGCCTAATTGTCCGTCCTGTTTACGCTCGACTAATTTTAACGTTAGCCTAGTCAAGCCTGTCAACACACGCGATTTGAACAAACTGATTCATCACAACCGAATGACTGTTATCCCCGTGGTTGTTGGTAAGATGAGCGCTTAAGCTGGAAAATTGTCCAATGATGTGCTAAAACTGGCGGACAACACTAAGAATTATCTTTCGGCACGACACATGCCGTAATGGTGCATTGTGCCAAACAGCGTCCGACGTGCTATGGAAGCGTTGATATCGCGATTACTTGCCACCAGAACAGCTGCTTACAAAACAGGTGTTGGTGTTGGAGCACAACCGTGGAATCTGACCATCCACTAGTACGTGCTTATTTCCTTGTGCGATTCGATAGACGCCAGCGAAGAATCCGCCAGCTCAGAGATACTAGCGAATCCGGATGTTCTGAATGCAAGTTAAAACACGTAAGTAATTGCTCAAGTGAAAAGACGTAATATCAAATTTTAATTGTTGCATGTATATCCTGGCGCTGTAAATCCGATTATCAGCAAAGGCTTTAGATGCCTACACAGTCACCGTAACTCGAAGCTTTCCGGTATATTTGGGCTATATGTAAACACCACGTGACTCGCAGATTACGGTTAGAAAATGATTGCTAGCCTGAAGGGAGACAGCTATACTTGGTGTCCCATAATGTGCCGGATATGAAAACAACGATTGCTCCTAATAAGCATGGTAGGTTTTCTGCTCCGTGTGTGAAATGTACTGTTCCAGGTCTGGTCTTAGTGAAACTATATGCGAGGAGTGAGAATTGCTAATCCACAGTAAGCAAAAGCACTTCGAGCATTGATCTGAGCACTTAGAAAATCAGTTTGTTCAGTGGGGTTTGCCAACTTCGTTGTGGGCTTTTGATAACCCCGCCTTATGGACCATCCTTTAAATCTATCCTCTCGCGCAGTAGGTCAATATAAATCCATGCAGCTTCAGCTTAAATACACCAGCCCAATTCAAATTAGGTGACCTGTTGCAGCAAATAATTTACACGAGTTATTAATGAAATTGTGGGAAAGGGAAAATGTTAAACCAACTGGAGTTACACCATTATTGCCCCGATTTTCCAAAGAGTTTACTTCTGGATTGCGACCGACATGCATTCATCTAATCCCAAATGCCTTCAAATTACCTGCTTCTGTCGCAGACCATGTTTAGTATGACTGCTGCGAAAACCAGAGCCATGAAAATCATGCTGGATTTCCTCAAAATCCAGGATAAATTGACCAGTCACTGGGACATCTTCCATTATGCCAGTGATCCATCTTCGTCATGTACAGTTACATCACGTGTACCCATGAGTTAATGGATCGATTTGCCTTTTGAACTATTTAAATACGTTGAGATCGAAAGAGCGTCGTACGCTCCTATTTTGGATAGAGTGATGGTGTATGGCACTATGAGGCCGCTCTTCAAAACCTCCCGTTGTATGTGCTCAAGGTTCTGGTATTGTCACGTTTAGATGCAACTTGGTTATTGGCAAATTTATAGAAATTGAACTGAAAGCATTAAATTTAGGTGTGGGATACCTTTCAAAGGATCGACTACTCAACTTGGAGTTGCATTATATCGAAAGCAGCCGTGACAATTTACACATCTACCAAGCAGCACTCGACAGATAGGCGCTGATAATCCATATCTTTCTGCTTCGGTTACACTGTGCAAATGTAAGGTTTTTCATATATTGGCAGGGATCGTCCTTTGCACTGATCCCTGATATTGACCAACTACGATTCTAAGAAAATATCAGCAAAATTGGCTCCTGCATCAGAATCTGCATAATGGGTGATAAACGAATACGTTGCATACTCAAACATGGAAGCGAATTTTCCAATCGTATCCACTTCTGTTTCAGACGTAATCTTACGCTCATCGCGAAGGAAAGAAAGTAAAATTCAGCTGCCCATTCAAAATCAATATATGTTTAGATAAATCTTGTCAAACAGATCAAAAACACTATAATTGTAGATGGTTTTGCCCATCCATGGGTCTTGAATATTTCTCTAGTTTTACCAAGTGAATGGAATCCATAACGGAATCAAATTCCTCCATTAGGAAATCTTGTCTCTCTATGTATCTCTCAAGCTTGCATTTTGCGCTATCAAATTAAATTCAACAGGCGTGAGCAGCTCAAATGCATGCTCATCCTTGAGGGATCAGTTCTAATTCAGCCGATGGTATACGAATAGGAATGCTAGATTGCTGTAGAACTCAAACCCACATGCGGCATCCTGGTGTCCAGGGAATCGGAGGGTTGCGTATGTTGGTTTGCCCTTGGGATACTAGTCGGTAATCAATGACACGTAAGAGCCGTGTCAAATACGGGACGATATAGAAGTTGGAGGCGACTGGACCCAACGTGTATTGTGCAGGCTACAAAAATAGGAAACGAATCAACCAGAGAGAGAAACGGTGCAGCAAGATACTCATCAAAACGATGTGTCAAAGAAAGTGCCGTCAGTACGACAAATGTACGTTTTAAGGTTAAAAACCATAAAATCCAATGTTGCAAAATATTGAAACAAGGTGTTTTCCGGTGACTCACAGTGTCGAACCACTTTTGTTACACCAACTAAGCAATGATTAGTTTCCTCTAAACTGGGAGCAGATGGGCTGGCGGACATGCACGTGTTGCGCGTCACAATCTAATCCCCAAAGGTGTAATCCAAAATTGACCCTCCAATTAGTCACTCGCCGTAGCGTTGCCCGCCTTGACCCGGCAGCCAAAGGGGCAGAGGTTTCGACTACTATTCCAGTGGTCGCGGGTATGAGGCCTGCTATCCTCACTTGATGAGATGAAACGACATCGAAACGCGTCGTGGTTGTGCAGTGTTTTCGGCAAGGCAACACCCAACTTCCATCTCGTCGGCTACGGTCCTATTGATCACAGTGACCAACGTTCACTTCAATGTTCATCACGGTCCACATTGAGACTGCGCTTCGCAATCCAAGCACACAATGCGTAATCCAAAATCTACCCCCAAATTAAACAATTACTGGTTTCATTGAAGCCGGGTGCACTCGAGCTGTCAAACATACTCGTGAGATTTACTTGTCTTGATATATGCTCAAATTGCAGGTACTTTCTTGTCAATGTGAAATATGCTATTTTCGCGGTCTGTCTACGAGCGTATCACTGAACCAAATGTTCAGTAACAGTACATTTACTGTCATGCTTTCATATAGCTGACAGAAAATGACGCATTCGGTCGGAGAATTAGATGAGTATCGCCCACCCAACGTCGTGGGGTCTTGGCAAGCATAGCATTTGGGTTAGCGGGGATGAGACCGCATGAAATACTAGCTCTTGAGTTGTTTGTGATGATGCCCTGCGCCGCGATTGACTACTGTCCAAATTGCATCTGCATTCCGTTGAGTCGGGTCAAGGGAAATATGTCATGTAGTTGTTTTATGGTTACACATACCTTCCCATAGCAGGTACTTGTCTGTCTATGTGACCTACTCCATGGTGTGTCCGAAATGTCTGGATTTATCCACGCAATTCAGCCATCACTAATACCTTCCATCTATGAACAAGCGAGCATAGAGCAAATACCAGCATCTCTAACGCTTGTCCGGCTATCCAGTCGGCAAAGTATGTTGGACAGTTAATACTCTCATGCAAGTGCCTGCGTTTGAGATGGCTCACAATCGAGTGCAAAGCCAAGAATTTTGCTCTACCCTTAGCCGGTATACCGGTTGGATAGCCGGACAGGTGCTACTAATTTTGGTTGTTTTTGATATTTGCACAACTTCGTTGTTGAAAAAGTGCTAGTCCTGGCTGAATTGCGGAGATAGATCCAGACATATCGGACTCATGGATTATACTTCTACTTTCCTTACCCTCTTAATGAACAATGAAAGCAATATATAAGGTGTGAAACAACTGGTGGTGTGGTCGAATTACTTAGTAAATGCTGCTGAATGTAAAACATCCTCGGCGTGAATGACGAGGTGATCATTTTCATATTCACTACAATGCACCTTGTGTCGTAGTGATCTTTGTGGGAGGGGAATACGTCGGCTCACGGGTTAGTGGTATTTTGCATTTACTTGTCTGTATGAATTTTCTATTCTAATGAAACCGTTGACGGGGACAAAAAATGCGTTAGGGAAGAACTCTTTGAACTTTCTGCAAAATGAGTCAAATGAAGATATGGTTCATTTCTACTTTAGTCCGATCTTCACCAAAGTGCAAAAATTGACTCTCTGGAAGTTACGAAATTGAGGTCGAAGCTTAAGGTGGTTAAACAACGGATGGAAAGACATTGTGTTACAGGGTGTCTTAACTCAAGTTACAATCGGAACTGAAACATTAGGAACAGGATGTCAATATGAGATCGCTGATATTCACTAATTTGTACATGACAATGACCAACTCTTATAGTACCGAAAAGTTTTGGGTGCTAATTACATGGTGTTGACCAGAACAGTCATTGTCTGCGACAAAAACCTGTAGGAAAAAAATACGGTTAACAGTTAGTCGGAATTGAGCATGTTTCTGGACCGAACATGAACTGTGCCGAGCTGTAATAAACTGAATATATTTGTGAGAACGCGGAGCAAACTAGCGTACGAATCACAGCGGATTGGAAAGTGAACCAAAGGTGTCGTCAGTAAGATAAACGGATGATCGGAAGATACAACGATGAATAAAATCCATTTTCACAAAATACTGAAAGCGTAAATGTTTCATGTTCACTAACATGATGCGTTTGTGTACATATATATGAGTTTGTGAAGCAACTGCAATCGACAATTGAGCTGTACGTTTTACCATGGAACTGACTCAGTATTATTCCTTAACTGCTCTGTTCGTAGAAATGGTGGTAACCCGAAAGCAGCCCTATTTCTTCAAACAGTGGACACAGATGCGATATTGCAGTGCAGGTACGTGTACTATGTGATCGCATTGTGCGTGTTTCAAAGCACCAGTAGCCTATACATAGAAAAAGAGGATTTGAGGGCCCTTTGAAATTAAGTAATTATCTACTTGCTAACTAATGAAAATCCGGGACGGTTAGTGTAACACATGTTTCGGAATAAACTAAACCAGCATTTACGACGTGCCACGGAATGGTATGGGAAGTAAGCGTCTATGTAGCAAAAGGAACTGCGTTGGCCATTCAGAGGATACTAAGCAAAGGAGACATAAGGGTGGTTTGCCAAAACTTTCAGACCCCATTCCGTACTGATTCCTCTGAAGGGCTCATTTCTCATTAAACAAAATTGATCGTAATCTGCACACATGTGTACATGGGTCAAACTGCAAAGCAACTGTTTACAATGCTAGCAGAACACCATAGGCGCATCTCACGAATACCGAGAAAGGAGTATAAATACAGGGCTCAGCTAAGAAATTCGGTTGTAGCGCCGTGCGGCGCTAGGTACAGGGCAAGAAATTTACCCAGATATTGTGGAGTTACTAAGGATGGTTTGCGACTAACGCTTCAAATATTGGTTTAGTTATGCAACATCTGTGGGAACTTACTGATCAGCTTTAGCTATCGAACGTGTTGCGCGTTGATTAAGCCGGCCGGCCTGAAGAGGGCCAGCGGCACGATCAGAGTCACAAGGAAAATAAGTAAAATACCCCACTCACATCACTGAAAGGAAAATCGAATGTTACTACAGTTAGGTCTTTTCTCCATTACGAACTGACTGGACCTGAACTTGTTGCAATGGTTTGCGTAACTCCATGAGCCAATATACAATAGTGGTTGGCACTTTCCAAGGGCTTTCATCACCATTCTCATCAGGAAAGTCAGTGATTACGGATGAGACTGTCTCCTTCTCACAGCCCTTTTCTTAGGTTAGGGAGAGGTTGATGGCCATATTATTTAAAACCTAATATCGGGCGACATGAATTGCACTCTTTATAAATTCCCAGGTCGATTGGGATGAAGCAGAACCACCACGCATTGCCCGTGTCACCAGGAGGGCATCAACCGATAATTAAATGTTTGCTGCTGCGCGACTCAAGTCAGAGGGTCCCAGATCAAAGAAGTTCAGACGCAGGAACTTGCACCAGTGGGATTTTGGCAAGAAACCATCTGGTGGTTCATTGTTGTTCCTCCCAACACTGACTTGCCAAAACCGGTTTCATCCTCCTTTGGACTCATCAGATGGAGATAGCCTAAACCGGGATAGAAATGGGGAGGTGGTGGTTAAACGCTGACGCCTTGTTTACTATGACTCTAAGGTCCGTGAGGAACTCTTGGCAACACTTGGCATCAATCAAACGTTTGCTGAGCAATCGTCGCTTTTATTGACTGGGTAATTGTTGTGGCCGGTCCGTCACGATGTCCACATAAAAAAAATAAACCGTCTGAACCAAAGCGACATTCCTCTCATTGTTTGCATAAGATTCGGATTGTGAAACTTGATTTCTCTGTGCGTTGAGTCTGTAACCTTCTATTTGAGTATGGATACATACGCTGCTTTTCTTTTGCCATATTGATACAACGGTTGGCCGCGCTAGTCCAAGTATGAAACTTTCGCCTTAGCGCCCATTTCCATTTTGAACTGAATGGGGTAGCAGAGCAGCATCGGATGTCTGGCTCCGCAAAAAACTTCCTTCCCAAACTGCTTGAACTTAATCAGAGATTTCCACGCTGCTGTTAGGGGGGAAAACAGATTAAAGATGCTTTGACATTTACATTGCCATGAGGGGCGGCAGCACTTTAATGATTTGAGCCTTTAAGGATGTAAATCCCTTAATGATGCTTTCAATGATCGTGCCCGTACATGTGTAACAAATGAATGTGTTTACTGCAGGACATATTTTTCTCAGAATGCACCAGGATGTAGGAGAGTCGTTGAACAATTTCATTGCCCGGTTGAATAGTGCAGTACGACCGTTTATTATTCGTCCATTCTCTAGAGAAAGAATGAAAGCTGGATATGGACTCAGCAACTGATTTATGGAATGGCTGACAATGGTTTGAGTAAGGCATTGTTGTATAAAGTTGCTTTGCACATTGTCTTGGGATCGAGGTTGCGAGTAAGCCAGAATAAAAAATGCAACTTCACTGCAATCGAACAGTTCTGTTCGACCAACGGAGCTGTGATAGCAAAGGCGCAATCCTTCCGACAATTACACGCGGATATCTCATGTTGCTATCGCGGTGGAAATGCTCCACATTTTCTCATTTCTTACGCACGTAGCCTTAAGTGAAAAACATGTGGCAACTTTGGGTACAGCGCCCGATGTCGGTCACAAGCCATCGCACTCATCAACAACCATCGTCGGGTCGATTTGGATAATTTCCGGTTTAGGAACGAATCCCCAAAGGTTAATTGCCGAGTCAATTGAAATCGCTAAATTTGCGAGCTGCGTGAATCGAATATATGGAGTAGAACTATCTACTGTGTGAAGAGCAATCTTAACTCGATCAGTCTGACGAGCGTCGATACGCGGGTCGGGTTGGATAGCAAAAATTAACTTCAACATCATCTTCACTAAGGCGTTAATTGACGAAATGCCGGACAGTGAAACACCGACAATTACTCCCATTCTGACTGACTACTTGAGATGACTATTTTATTTGTGTCGCTTTATTCATATCACAGTTGTAACGATTATCTCTCTCACCCGATATAAATCGCCGCACCAACTATGTACAAATTCACCTGGTCTGACAAAGCTTTTGTGCCGAAACCAAAACATTGTCATTGAAGTAAATTAACTGTTTTTCCATTAACCTCTCAGAACTATACCTTTCAATATTCCGTTAACAAGGCTTTAAACGCTCTTTGGGTCCCTGCACACGATTCTTCGCACCTATCGGTTTGATACCATAGAAATATCTGATTCTGTTCATATAACGGTAGTTCTCTTGTAAGAAATTGCAGTGTTTGGATTGCCCACGATTTAGGTTGGTGAAATAAGCCGATCGTCATCCAGTGATACTTTTTTGATACAACGGGGAATTCACCGTACGTTTAACCATTGATATGATATTTGCCAAATATTCGTAGCTTCATCCTGCCTTCTTTCATGCCGTTGGCTTATTTCTTCACAAAGCTTTACCGATGGTTTCGAGTTCTTCACTGGCTTCCTGACAGCATTTCATGACTCCCGCATTGACATGTTTTGATGGGCAGGCTGCATACATGGATGATATCTGTGTTTTCATCCTTTCACATGAACAGCATGATGAAAAGTTTGTAAAATATCCATCGGTATCTCAGTGGTATTGATGTACGTCTGAAGGTAAATAATGTCTATTCGAGACCCCTGGGATTCAGTTTTTAGGACACTATTTTGCTGGGCGGCATTCCCCCAAGCAATGAAAACTTACTGGCCATCAAAAAGGCAACAACACACAGGAACGTGACAGAAATAACTCTATTCTGGGAATATTTTCCTAGCCGATTCATCACGACAACTAGTAAAAATGAGCGTCATTTACTTGCAGAAGCGATCATCAACAGGCTTTCTCTGAACTGAAAACAGGTTACATCTTTTCCCCCAGTTGCCATATTTGATGAATTATGCTGCACTGTCATTTCGATTGGTTCGTCTGATGTTGGCCTCGGTGCCGTTCTGTCACAGCTGAAACACGGATAAGAAGAATTTATTGCTTACTCATTCCGAAAACTCTCAGATAATGGGCGTAATCATTCAGATGGGGTGAAAGAAGTTCTTCCTTGTGTGTAGGTTTATGATTTTGACATACCCTGCTGTTCGAATGCCGTTTCACTCTACAAACTAATCCCTACGCCCTTACAGTCCTCCTCAGCAATGGATTTATAGGGTCGCGTCCGAAGCGATTCGATCGTGCGTATGCTAGACTCCTTAACTAAGATTTCCTTTTGTGTACTGACTGCGTTTGCATAACCAAATTGCTAACGGGTAATCTCCTTTTACCGGTGGGGCTGAAGGAGGACAAGGCGAGACTCAGAGAGGCAGAATTGGTTTCTAGCCTTGGCTCCGAATCAACTGAGTTGACGATCAAGGAATTACTAATGGAAAATGCCAACGATATGTTACAACATCAAACCAGCCAACATGTGCAACAGGTGAGACATAAGGACAACAAAGTCCGCGGTGAGTTCGTTATATATTTCTCAGTGGGGATAAAATGTCAGGGATATATGGTTATCAGATGCATGGTTCAGTGCCTATAGATCCATGTCACTTGGTACAGAAAATAGTTGATTGTGCACGTGAGGGACACCCTCTTATCTATCGGACTAAAAACCGAGCGAAACATTAATTTTGGTGGCGACGAATGGCATCTAACATTGAGACATTTGTGATGAACTATAACGCTCGTCGCCTAGCGAACATATCTGCTGAAGCTGTGGGCTATGATCGTCATGAATATTATGGGTCCTATTTCATCAAACCTCTGAACAAGCGAATTCTACTTATGGAAACATGTTTATACATTAAGTGGCCCGAAGTCCACATGTGCGACTTTGGTTGTGTTGTGCTGACTTAAACACGTGTTCATTCTTTTCGGACTACCGGAAGAAACCAGCACAGACCACGGACCACAATTCATAGCCACGACTTTGCAGTTTTCCTCCAGTGGCACAACATACGACTGCGTATAACCGCACCTTACAATCCTGCAGCTAAGGACATGGTTGAGCGGCTAAGCCGATCTTTCAAGGAAGTTATACATACCAGCTAATTAAGAGGGTAAGACTGGGAGGAAGCTGCTGTATTTTCTTACAGAACTTGTAATGACATGGCTACCGGAAGACCTCCGGCGGAGCTGATTTTAGGAAGGCCCTTACGCATTTAACTAATGCTGCACTTAACTTGTCATCTGCAGGACGTACGGAGGTATAAATCACAGGGCACTTTGCCAAAATTCTTAAGCATTATCTTTAACTCCTATGCATCCTGTAGCATGCGTTCGCGTTTAAAGGACTCTCAACTCCATCCGTGCCGTTGCAGGTCACACAGAGACTAGGCCCATGGATCTATCGATTGGTAAGCGGCTTAATGGTTAACAAGTGTCGGTCGCACACTGCCCATGGACTATGCTTGAACAGTAACCCGAATCGAATTCTGTCGCTCGATACTAGCCCGTCTGAAGCGGTGCTTCCAAATTAGGATTACTTGTTGTGGCCGATCCGCCTCAATGTCTCAGCGTTTCATTAGCTGGCTGAAACATAGCGACTCAGTTCTCATTAGTTATATGTAATCTGGAGTTCTAAAGTTGGTTATTCTGTGTGTTGGATCAATGGCCTGATTGATTACGCAAACATAACCTACGGTTTTTGCCTACTGGATACGAAAGTCATGTCCTCCAGGGGTCCGATGACACTCTTCCTCGTCGTGTATTATGCCACATCGCTGCGCCGTTAAGTGAACCTGTTATTTGGTTAGCCGTTGTCGTGGTATAAAGGCATGAGAAAATTGGCCGGTTGACTTGTTCAGGTATGAACGTGCCTTCGTTGTGCATGATATCGTCTGGCTGTTCCACATCTTTGGTTGGAAACTCTACCAGACATACGGTTTCTTGCGTAGTCATTGCTTCTCGATTATTTTCCCGATTATTTTATGACCCTTCCTAATTCCGTCTTCTTTTCTTCTGTTTGTGAACAGACTTATAGTACTATCATAGTTGTTTGTTATTTTTCTGGTTAGGTTAGGCATACCAACTGGATCCAAAGCAAAGCAGTCCTCGGAGCCTTAGTATTAAACTGAAATGAAGTGCACTTTAAATTTCCAATTCTTACTGTAAAACTTTATATGATATCGTCCAGTAAATCCGCTACCGGTAACTACGCCTCAGTCATCGTGATTATTACCGCACTAGTCTGCTTTAAATGCTATACTAATCAGCCCTGGTTCACTCGCAATTTTGTGTTAAAGACGAAATGTGCCCACCAAATATTAAATTCATATTCTACTGAAATCATGTATTATCCATCTAATCCGTGCTTGGTTCAGTATATCAACTATCCACTTTATCGTCACTGCTCAAGTGCCAGCAAGCAAATGCGATCAAGTAGTATTTCATCGACCTTTAATCTTCCACACAGGTGAGGGAAAACGACCCATTCGTTTGGCCGAATGACACGTGTTGCTCACACACCATTGTGGAGACTCGGCTGTCATGGGATTACGGCAGGTGGCTTCTCAGGGCCGGCGAGAAACAGCGAACTGCATCTCACTTTCGGTGTTAAATCCTCACTGAGCAATATGTTAGGAGATCCGTGCTTGGTGGATATGATGGTTCGATTCAGTTTGTGAGGGCGCACGGGTAGCGCATTGGCATCCTCAATGTGTCCTGGTGGCATTCTGGCCCCTGACTTACACCATAGGGCGCTATAGGTTGCAGATGTGATGCTAGCAACGTCCAGTGACAGCGAGCCAGGAAACACCACACACAATATTCCACGTAGACTGGTAATTCAGTTTTGCCATACATTGTTTTGCTTCGACCAATCGACGCCTGATACTTATTCCCAATACAAAGCTGAATATTAAGTTCGTTCCTTAAACCATCTACAATCTTCTATCCATGGCGAAGAAAGCAAAATCCTAAGTCGTGAACTTGAAGAAACTTGTTCGCAAATCTAGTTCGTTTGTTTGAAGACGTTTCTTTGTGTCATTACTTTCTGAGGGAATATGTCACGAAAAGCTCAGGAACGAAATAAACGAAAGCAACAGGGTGTAAGTAGTGTGGTGGTTCAAGGTGACGCTCCAACAGCGAGCCCTACCGACTTCCCCAAGGTTGAAGATGACATCAGGATTACAGTTCCATGCGCACGAGGAATGAACACAGAGGCAAGCACAAGTTGGGGAACACTTCATGGAGATCACGCAGATGGGCGGACGCCTCCAAGATATGAACGAACACACCTAGTGTAAGCCACTTTAGCAATAAACAATTACCGCCTGCCCCTTGGGTTCTAACATTTGGTGCCATGACCTCGCAATTCATGAAGATTCCCTGGCCGGAACCATTTGAAGACGGGGATGTGAAGGCGTTTTTGGAGGATTTCGAGGAAGTAGCAGAGGCGGTAGGACTGAAGACGCACCGGGCGAAGATGGCGGCCCTGCGGAGTCTCCTCAAGAGAAGAGCGAAGGCGGTTCTGGAGGCGGCGCAAAGAGGTCCGGTCAAGTTGGAGTGGACCATCGCGAAAAGAAGCGTTGCTCTCTGGCCTGGACACGCCAGCGGACCGCCAGGAGGCGACGCGACGGTTCAAGGCGTCGCGGCTTGGTGCTGGGACGGATCCCCTCGTGTTTGCGGTGCACCTCAGGAGCTCGTTGGACCGCGCCTTGCCGGAGTTGGATGAGCCGTCAAAGACGCAGTTGCTGGTGGATCGGTTTTTGGCCGGCCTCCCACAGCCAACAGCGGAGCGCGTTCGAATTGCGAATGCTACTCGGATGATGCAATTGCAGGAGTTGGCGAAAGTTACTCGAGATCTGGACGACGCACCACTAGTTGCGCTGAAGGAAGCGCCTCATGAGAATGTGGAACGGATGGACCAATTGGAACGGATAATGGAACAGCTTACGGAAGACATCAATGGGCTTCGTGTTTAGCGTTATCGGGTGCGCACAAAGGGACGTTGATTCATCTGCGGGAAACCGGGGCACTGGAAGAGACAATGTCCGCAGAGGCGTGGTGTTATTCGTGTGACAAATAAACGTGTACAACCTTATTTTTCTTTTCGGATCGCGGATTGTGTACTTGGGTCGTTGAGCAGGAGTACGGTTGAAGCAATGGTGGAAGTGGATGGAACGATGGAAAGGTGTCTGATCGATACGGGTGCCGCGGTGTCACTAATCAGCCATCGGCGAGGTGAAAAGCTTCAGTCGTGCTGCACGATCGTAAGAGCGGTTGTCGGTCATTCAGTGGGAATTGATGGGATAGCTGAACACACCGTGGGAATCGGGGGACGAAAGCGAACACACTTCTTTCTGGTATCATCAGATGCGAAACAAACCATATTGGGAGCAGATTTCTTGGAGCACAATAAAGCTGTCATTGATCTAAAGCGCTGTGTTTTCAACTCTAGAAGATGACCTCTTAGGTTACTATTGTGTTTCAATTCCAGCAGCGGACGGCGAATGTGGTTTGGTTTATTCAGTATCTAGTAAAATATTATCAGATCCTCCGCAAAAGCCGATATCGACTGCTGTAAATTCCTAAAGATTTCAGTCAAAGCTGATAGGGCAGATAAAAGAGGGCACTGACGTTGTTGGTTGTGCTTCCTTCAGGAGTCTCGAGAGAAACGAGATCCTGTTTCTGCCACGGCTGCCACGCCTGAATAGCATATTCCACGTGCGGTAGCAAGTAGGCCTTAAGGATTTGGAGAAAATCGAGGGTTCAAACCGACCGAAGGCTCTTCGATGCACGACGAAGTGTTGATTACCGGCTCTCGTCGACTTCTCTTCTTGTTTTGAACACCCGAGTTCGTCCTGTACCAATACACCAAAATATGCTGACGACATCGTTCTGAGCATCAATCCTCGAAACGCCGATTGCTCTCTCAGGTTACAAAGTCATTTAAACGACCACAATAGTTGGTCCAAATCTCGTCATCTGGCTCTTAATACATCCGAGTGTCATAATATGCTTTCTTTGCGACACATTGGAGCTAGGTGCGAGCAGCTACCTACCCAGTGCCCCAAGCACCTTAGTAACAGTGATAGATTGCACTCTGATATATCAGTGAAGTACCTAGGTCGGGTAGTTGAAGTTCTGCCAGGTGACCGACTGACTAACCTTACCTACGTGGACGACGTAGCCCTCTTTGGGTTTGACGCAGAGTCTACGTAAGCAAACTGATTTGACTGAAGTGTAATGCTTCACGCTTCGGCATGGTTTTGAACCGTCACAGTGTAAAGTGCTGTAACAGCATTGGTCCGATCAGTCACCGGTGTTATCTGTACTTATTAATAGGGAACTTCAGTGACAATCCGAAAGGTATTAAACGAAGTAGGTATAAAGATGATTTGCCAGAAGAGTCAACCGGTTCGTTCGACAGGGGTGCATTTGAACGACTCACTTCTCGCAGATAGGAGGACAGGGGGCAAGAAATGGACTCGCCTAATTTTGAAATGTTAAAGATGGGTTTGTGATCAACATCCTATAGGCTGAGAGCTGGGGCGTCGGGAATGGCCAAAGTCAACAGCTGCATGAGCAGTAGATGGTTAGAGTTATCGATTGCGTGGCGCGCTCTCTTAACCTTGCAGTCGGGGCCGCGCTAGCGAAAAGATCAGAGGCAGAGCAGGAACATGGCAGGCACAGACGTAAGTAAGATGACTTGGAACAGTGAACCACCTGGGATATGCATATGACACATACAGTGACCCTTTTCCGTGTAAGGTAACTAACATCATGCTGGAATCTATACGTATTCTCCGTCAAGTTGTACCCTTGGGCAACATAATTACTCTGAACTGCGAAAGAGTTACGCTGAGAGTAATACTAGATGATCCTTTACTCAATTAATTTGAGCCGTGAGTGAGCCGCTCACTTGTGCAGGTGTGTAGGTGTGCGTGTATAGCCCCGGCGCCTTCAGCCAATAGGACCTCGGATGCACTAAGTCATAGTGGTGCAGGTGGGACGCTTCAGTTCCTACCAGATATAGTGCCAGTGGCCGATGCGCCTTGTGGGCCTTTGTTTCTCTGTCCGAAGAAGCGATTCCCAACAATTAGAACGAGAGTATAGATTTGAACGACGAGTGGGTTGGAATAACTATCCACAGTAAAATACGTTTGCCGTGTGATTTTGAACGTGCAGTTCACATAAAAGCAATGGTTGGTTTGTATGTTCGACACTCACGGGAGGTGCATAACGTCATACTGAAAGCGTATGAGGAAGGAGACGATTGGAAGCAGGTCGCTTGCACACTATAGGTGAACGTGGAAACCTGCCGCAACTGGATACGGGAGTACGAATCGGCAGAACCGGTGGGCAGCACGAGGGATTCCGTCGCAGAGCGCTGGCAGGAAGCCACGTACCTCTCTGGGGGAGTGGGTTTCTGCGGAAACCACCGTTACTCTTGAACTACTTCGTTTGCGGTTGAAGGCGGAGTTCGAACTTTCAGTAAGTACCAACACCGTCTCACCATACTTCGATGGTTGACTGACAAAAATGAAGAATGTGCACACCGTTCCGGAGTAAATGAGCCTGCTGGAGAACAAAAAGCGACGCAGGTCATTCGTTTTGCAACTCATGGATAAGAAGGTGGAAGGAAGGTAACCGGTGTTCATTGATGAGACCAACTTCAACTTATACTGCTCCCACATTAGTGGCCGCTCACGAAGTGGTAGTCGAGCGCGATGTACAGCGGAGTACATCCGGGGACCGAATGTTCATCTTGTCGGCTCCATGAAAACAACGGCTTGATAACATGTTTGGTTCTGAGAGGAAACTACAGCATGCAATGTTGCGCTCAGTGGTTGCGACAATTGCTTGATACAAACAGAGCAGGATTTCTAGAAAGGTTCATTTGATTTGTGTCAACGCGCACTGTCTAATCACATTGTAACTACATTCGTTCAGTGATAGCCTAACAGTAAGTGACGCCTGTTGGAACAAAGCAGTGCCCACTCATATGGTAACCAAATTGCCGCAGTCGTATTTCGGTATTGGCGCTCTCAGTGGAGTGCCGCACAAAATATATCACTTTTACGCAATGTGGCAAAAGTATTCCTGGAAGCTTCATGTACATCCTGAGGCGGTACTCTGGAAGAGCGAGTGGAGAATGCGTTTTCTGGAGCGAATGGTGTCAGAGGCACGAGCCTGTGTGACGTCTCAACACTGTCAGCGCATGATGGATCATATGAGGAAGTATGCTCGCGCAATGCATTGTACAAATTTGTACATGGCCCCTTTTTTGTCATAAATATACATAATCAGAACTGGTGTTGTCACTGCTATGCATCGGAAAGCCATTGTTTTAACATTCAGATATAAAATATGATGCTCAGGCCAAGTGTTTTCGCAGCGAAATCCCGCGTGTTTCCGCGATGGGCGTTACAAGGCAACCAGGGGGTCTACCGATGTTTCCTGGCAATCAGGACAACATTGGTATTAAGGATGACAGGTAATGTGTTGCTACGAACTGTTGTGTCCCTATTTCATGGAGGCAGAACGTTGCGTATTTGGTATCACTATGTTGACTACCGAGGGCAGAAATGTATGCGTCATTCTGTTGATGGTTAGGTCAAGCATTATTGCAGAGATCTCAAAGTTGCATATTGCAGTGGATTAGATTTTGCCGCGTGATGACAGACATTGTGAGATACGCTAAGGCAACGCGTCGCATGTATGCAACTATTCCATCTCTGAATGAGTAATATATGTTTCTCGCATATTGTCGAGCATTTCGGACGGTTATGCGGTCGACTGTGTTTGCTTTAGCGCCTAAGTTGTGCCAATTTATATGTCGGTTTGGTGCTCAAGTGTACACCAACGACCCAGTGGAGCAAACTAGTCGTCATCGTAGTCACCTCGTTAACCATCAAGACATAACACTTGTGCTCCAATGCAAGCACCTGATGTCAGGTGCATTGGCTCACCGTCACCCTGGGCTAGATGGTATGGGGTACTGCGTTCGTCTTACCTTTCACTGATCTTTCGCTAAATAAGCGCTTAAAATTAAGGATGACTTAGTCGTTTCACGTCATTAGTCCTCCCTCAGATTACCGCCAATGATGTTTCTCTCTTACCCAATTGGCCATCTGTCAACTCAGTGTTCAGTGGCAATTTGCACAGGTCACTTTATCGTTTTATCCACAAGCGCACCAAAACATTTTGCACCCGAGGCCCCAATCATTCGAAGTCATACACAGGTGACTCTCTTGATATTCGGATACACCGAACCTGCTCGAGCGCTAGTAAGTCGTCCTAGTAATGTCAGGCCAAAATCTTCGTTTGTTGATGTATATTTTCGTGATTATACGGGGAATTTTATGTATGAAACGATGTTCTCGAATTTCCCGCTTCGTGCCGAAGATGTAAATTTTGGTGAGCGATTAGTTGCTACTGAATGGACCTATACCATTTATCATGCAAATACCTCGGTTAAATCACCATGTCACATGCCATTTCATTGATACCTTCGTTACGTACTCTTGCTCTTTTCATTACGGCCCATATGAATGTTTATATAGTCCATCTCCTATATGTCTTTGCATTGCCAGCTTCGATTGTGGACTACGTATTCACAGACCGTTAGGCAGGGAATTGAGTGTTACCGACCTCGTGGGCTTCACATGTATTAGTACAGTAGGAAAGAACTGAGATGTTGCTCGCCTATATGCTGTGTAAGCCATTTGCTTTTGCTGGAGAAGAGCCGGTGAGAATGGCCGGACAAAGCTGTCAAACAACGATGCATTGACGTCTACGTGCGAACATTCCAGACAACGGTGTACCGGATACGAATTCAATTGATGCGCACCAACTAGCGTGTCAGTTGCCCTTACGTTGGGTCTGCACCAGTCCGCTCACGCACGTGTGTGCAGAACAGCGGATGCAAACTGCCGACAGCCCGGTCGCAGTGTCTCATTTGAGTCAGGGACCATCTATTCGGTGTATTGCATCCACTGTGACGGTAAACGACGCCTGCGGTAACAACGTAGTGTCTACTCGCCTTGCAAGAAGATTGTCACCGTCGTATTACGACACTAACCCCCGCAGCAGACTGCTGGTCGCGACGGTTCTGTATAACCCAAGGCGGCCACATTCCAACCTGTATTTCGGTTACGAGGGCCCCGTTTGGCGTTTTATTCGCAAGCCCGTCATAGCGCTCCCCTGCATTCGCACTCATGCTACTGTGACTGCCTCGCTATCCGGACACAGTACCATCGTATGCCCGAACGTTGGTAGGTCGGTCAAATCCTTGGGCTGCGCCAGTGCCCAACTTGCCATAAGATCGTTAATAGGTGCCGCATTACCGCGTTTACAGACACCACTGGTGCTGTTCGCAAGGCATGCCTTTACTTGTAGTCCACTTACGCCCACTTAAACCTGCACACCGTCGCGCCACGTGTTTGGAAGAACTTGTGAACCCAAGCTGCGTGGAACTAGTTTCACATTAGGCACCGTTGTTGAATGGAGTTTAGATCACCCAGGCGTCTCCACCACACACCACCAACTCACACATTCATGCAAGGTTTAGTACACCTACTGCCATTGGCTGCTTTGGGCTGGCTCAATTCCAAGGTCACTGCGCCAGCTTGGTGCATCGAAATGATACTAGATACCTTCAAATACGTAACGGATTATGTTTAATTGGCTTGCAGATGCAAATCAGTGCCTTAGACGGCAATTCAATTGCACTATAAATGCAGTAAATCGGGTAATGTTTTGTACTATGCGCTTTCTCTTTTCCTGCTCTGAACCTTCTAAAGGTAAGCTGTTGAAGAACCCAGTCAAAGCTGGTTAGTTGATAGCCATTAGGAGCTTGCGAACGGTTGGATGAAGCGCGCCAATCCCAGGATTATTTGTAGCGAAAACGACGTGACAGGTAGGTAGACGTTTATTGCACACCGAAAATGGGCACATCCGGGTCTCACGCGCACCATCGAATATCGACTAGATTTCCGTCCCGCAACGCAACACAGGTACGGATGTTAGAGACGAGCCAGTCCTTTCGCCTCGGGAGCTCTGACTTGAAAGACCCGGCTTCCTGTTTTCGCCTCGATCTTCACTTCTCTTTACCAGATTTGGATCGGCCAGGAGTCGTCCGAGAGCTCTCGACTTGCTTGTTCTTGACTGTGTCAATCGGCTCGGCCTCAGTCCTGTGGGCTGCGCTAGCGGCGTATCTGTCTGATTTATTGCGCTGTCCACGTATTCCCGCCCCGTAGTTCTGGGCCCAGGCTCGTCGCTAGCCGTCCTTCCCGCTCCGCTCTCAGCTAGCTCCGAAGAGCTCTCCCGAGGCATTCTCGGAAGCGGCCCCCCTACATATTGATGCCGTCTAATGTCCAATCAGGAATATGAGAAAACAATAACTGCGAGATGACACTATCATTAATTGCGTTATTCATGCAGAAATCACGGGGAACCGTGTGTTGTTCAAACGAAACATAACTTTTGTTAAATCATGTCTATTGCTAATTGCACAGAATTTTAAGCACCTTCGACTTCAAAGTATGCACTCTACTGGTAACAAAACGTTCCCAACAGTGGACATATTTGTGAACGCGCGTTGCAACGCAGTTTCTAAGATGGCGCGCAATTCTCGTGTCGCATTTTTCTGGATATCCCCTATGATTTAGAAACAACGTACTTTCAACGGGATTTTAACTTTAGGAAACAGAAAAATGTCTCTAGAGTCTTGGACTGGGAAACGGTGGATAGGGCACAGCTAGATAGGGATGTTTTTTCTAGATGGCTGCGGACAGGTAAAGCTGCGTGAGCCGGCGCATGTTCATGATGCGACATCCAAGCTTGGTTTTCGCACAGTTCAGACATCTTGCTGAACACAACATGCCTCCAACGCGCTAAAATGTCTTTGCATTTTACAACAAGATGCCAACTTCGTCAGCAACTACTCGAAAAATAAGTGACGATTTCCACAGAGCACAACAAGAGCTGTGTCGACATTGTCATCGTCTGTTGATGGAGATTGTCGTCTAGGTTTGTGATGATAACCGACAGATATTCCATCGTGTTCAAAATACTTAAACCTCTCTTACACTACTCTTACACTACACCCCATGTGCTAGGCTAATTAAATGATATGTACCTGTACAAGCTTGACCAAGTTTGTAGCAAACTTATGCACACAAACGTTGTTCTTCAAGCTCTTTCATTTCGCTTTGGTACTAACTCGACGTACAGCTTGTGCGCTTGCTCACTGCAATGGCAACAGCTCACTAACAAACAGTCAGAGGGAAATGCGACTATTGGCTTTTTGTTGTCTATGCAAGCCGCAACATGCACTGCGTAGCCACAGCACGCTGCCTTTGCTGGTTGGTGCGCTATTTCATTAGTTCTTTTTCTTTTTGAACCCCCCTCTTACAAAACGTGATCATATTAGTTCAATAGTTAGCCCATCGTTGGCCAACCGCCACGGCTCACACTACCACGGTAAGCTAAGCACCACATTCCACATTTCCTCCACACAAAGCAGCGGCCGCTCTGGATAGATGATGGGGTTTCAAATAGCCTGAGAATGTGGGCATGCTGATTGCGGATAGAGACGGTGATTGACACATCCGCGTTGACTCGGTGGTCCGTGCTCTTCAAGTGCCTTGTGATTGCTGAGACACCTAGATTACTTAACTCACCTCATTCCGCCTTCGTCGAACCCACCGAGCTGCTCAAACACTTAGGAATGTGCTTAATGAATCCTGACACCTAAACTTGGGTTAGCGCGTCCGATATAGCAATCTCCACATCTAAGGTTAAGTTTGTCTAACAATGGCCTACTGCAAACGTGATATAGTTACCCTTTACGTTGTCCGGTCGTTGGCACACCTCAACATCCAAACCTGACTTTCGTGTTGGATACATATGATCATCTGCAAAAGCGTAAGTGCAGCACGCACTGAACGCAGAGGTACGCTCAGTGTTGGGGACTGTTCGTCCCAACTCTCCGGTAATTGTAGCGCACCTGCCTGCTTCAGGGGCCGCTTAAGGCAAGCATTCGGTGTGGCGTTTGCTGCACCTCCTCGTAATGTTAACAATTGCTTGTTTTCGCACTTTACAGAGGTTCTGCCGCCTCCGGTTCGCTTCATAGTCGTTGGAAATGCCTGGGAATAGGTGCTCGTCCCATAATCTGCACACCTTCGGAGCTAAACCCTGTTCTCATTGGCTATGTAATATGGCTACAAAGACACAGATTTATGAAACATCATTTGTGTGCATTGCGAACACAACCATTTCAGTGACCAGGAGGAAACATCCTCGAGCATATTACAATGAACAATGATTTATCACGGAATTAAAGGAAGTGCTTGACACGTCCCGTAGGATGGTTGGGGTGAATATGATGAAATCAACATATGTCTGGGTCATCTATCGAACGTCTACCGAAATGAATACTTTGACAAGTAAAATTAGTGTAAAATTAAAAAATTATCGAGCGTAAACGTTCAGAGAGACACTGGGTGCAGTGATCGTTGATGTAAGGAGTGAGAAAAGTAAAATATGGTCGCTCACTTAGGTCCATTTGATACACAAATCCTGTTGAAAAGCATGCTTGGAGTAATCCACAATAGAGTAATTTAGGTAACAAAATGCTGGGAGCTGAGAGCAACATCTAGTCGTTTTTTGAAAATATCCAAGGTAGGAGAGGATACAACTGAGTCTGGGAGTGCGTTCCAGGGTTGGCAAACCCGAAGGGAAAAGTAATTCCGTCGACACTCTAGACGGCTATATTGTTCCTTCAACTTTAAGCAGTTACCCCTGAGCTGCGTGTTGTGGCTAAGTTTCAGCAAATGGCGGCATACGTGGTTGGGGTCACTCAATATCTGATACGCTAATATGAGATCGCCGCGCAGCCTTCGATAGCGTCCGCTGAAAATTCCCAGCAACTTCAGCCTTCGGTGGTAGGAGTGATGGCGCATGCCCTTTACATTCTTTGTTGCTCATCGTTGTGGTGCCTCTATCGCTTCTAGGTCGCGCTTCAACCAAGGTTGCCAAGCTTGGATAGCGTATTCAACATGCGGGCGCACGTAGGAATTGTGCATCATTGTGAAGATTGATGGGTCAAATCTCCCGAATGCCCTTCGCAGCATGCCAACGTGCTGGTTGCCTCTTTTCGCAGCTACCTCAGCCTGTTTTGAACAGTTGAGGCAACACTGTACGATCACACCAAGGTCATGTTCCTGGGAGCAATTCTGCAATCCGTTTGTCCCAAGTAAATAGGTGTGGTTATGTCTATGGCGTAATTGTACAACGCGACATTTGTCTATGTTGAACGGTAGGGCGTTTTGAACTGACCAGTTCGACACTGTGTTAAGATCATACTGGAGCCGTTCATGGTCGTCCGGTCCTCTGATCCTTCGCCATATCTTGATATCATCAGCGAAAAATAGGAAATCGGAAGTAATTGATCTCGCCAAATCGTTAATGAACACCAAGAATAAACGAGGTCCAAGAACCGAGCCTTGTGGTACTCCACACGCCACATCGATTGCATGAGAAAATGATTCTCGGACTCTCACCACTAGCCATCGTTCTTGTAGAAAATTCTCAATCCAACTCAGGATTGGGTCGCCAATGCCGTAATTCCGAAGCTTCTGGAGAAGAATGCGATGGTCTAAGCGATCAAACGCTTTTGAAAAGTCCAGGTAGATGACATCGACTCCTACTCCATCATCAACAGCTTCAGTCCAGCTATTACGTGCAATTAATAGGTTAGTATTACACGAATGCTTTTGACGAAAGCCATGTTGCTCTGGGGCTATTAAACTGTGGCTTTCCAGGTATTGCATCAGCGCGTCTGCGATGATTGATTCCATCACTTTGGATAGTACGGGAAGTAGTGTTATTGGACGGTAGTTGGCAGGATCAGTGCGGCTACATCCTTTATGGATTTGAGTGATGACCCCTCGCTTCTATACTGGTGGAATACGCTTCTGTTCTAGACATTGCTGATATAAAACTGCCAGTGGTTCTGCTAGATCACTAGCTACCGCCTGCAGAGCTTTTGGTCGGATGTTGTCAGCTCCGGGAGAACTGCAGATACGTAATCATAGCGACCTCTTCAACACAGCTTCCGCAGTGAAGGTGATGTTTTCTAAACCAGATGGTGGAGTATTAGAAATGAGGAGAGTGTTTCTGCTCGGTACCTGCTGGAAAGTTTGGAAATAATGAAACCGTAGGACATCAGCTGCTTCCTTTGCTGATCGCGTACAACCATCAGCCGTGGCTAGCGCTGGGACCCGCCGCTTCACCTTTCGAAAACCGTTAACATGCCTGTACAGAAGATTGCGGTTAGTGCAGAATCGCTTCATTAGCTTCTGTTGCTGAGTGACCTTGTCTTCGCGGATCGGTTTCACACAGAAATGACGATGCGTCACGTATGCAGTCCAGGTTACGGCATTCGGGCAGTACTGGTGATCTCGCCGTGCCAAATACCTCCGGGACATGCATTTACGTGTTCTGCTCCTCAGAAATGATTTAAGCTTGTTTTGGGTTGGAAGGACTTCTGTTCTGATGCGTGCGCTACCAGTGTGCTAAACGTCCTTTTAAATGTTTCCCAGGCAAAATCTGGGGGGAATTCTTTTAAGAAAATCCAATATGTATCCTTAACAAGCTTAGACAACACATTGTAGTGTGTGACAGTATACACTCCTTCAACCTCCTTTTCAGGGTACTCCGCATAGCGTATATAGTCAAAGAGTAGAGTAGCATGATCACTACGACCCAAAGGTGTGCTAGTAACTATCTCGTCAACCATGAGTTCTTCGTTGGTTAGCACAAGGTCCAGTATCGACGGTGTGTTAGCAGTTCGAAATCTGGTGGGAGAGGTTACGTGGTTGTAAAGACGGTGGCTGGCAATAAGCTCTTGCAAGCAGGCTTTTAAATGCGCACCGTCGGTTGCCGGCGTTTCTATGTCATGCACGTTAAAGTCTTCCGCGATAAGAATGTGGGTGTAGGACTTGTTCAAAGTAAACTGAAAATCGTGGTTCAGTTTTGTAAAAATTCGGTCCTTCAGGGACAAAACGTCTATTCTGCAAACAAAAGGACCAGGCGAAAACGCAGACAGAGGGCGAGTGAAACATATCGTTATATACAGCTAGTTGGATCCATAAGTAACGACCTTTGTGAATGCATGACATTTTTCCTCTGATTCAGTCAAACAAACTCCAGCTGTTGGCCAATCAGCGTGCATGCGAGAAACGTGTGAACGTCCTATCAGCTGCCGCCTTTCCTTGCGGTAGCCTAACGGGCTTCCTTGCTAGGCTGGCACCGCACGTTCGTTCGAGTGTATACTCCCATCACATCCTCCCTTTTTCAAGTTCTTGCTGCTGCACTTCGCTTAATAGTCCATACACTTTACCACTCCGAGTCCTCTTTGTTGGATCTGCCGATGTCGCCTCATTGCCGCATGCAGTATAACGCTCTCTCCCTGATTCATGCTGTCGCCTCGGACATCTCCTCAGCTGTACTCGGTTTCTTCTCAGCTTCTTCCCTCCAACATTTACTTCGAATGACCTTTCACCGACTTTCGCGACCACGACTACTTTTCTCCACCGCTCCAGTCCATCGGGAATTGGTTCAACCCATACGTCTTCCCCCACTGTTTGCTCAGGTAATTCCCGTGCGCCGTTGTCGTAGTACCGTTTCTGAGTAGCCATTCGCCTTTTCAAACTGTTCTGTAATTTCTCAAGTTGTAGCGTGACATGGCGCAGAAGTGTTGCGGATGCAGGCATCACAGTTCTGGTCCTTCGACTGTATGGGCGCTGCATTGGGCTCAGGCCGATATCCGTTAAAAGAGTGTTGCGACTCTCCAGTAGCATGAGGTATGGATCCTCCCGAGTATCTCTAGCCTTCGCTAATAGTCGCTTGGCTTGCTTCACTGCCGACTCTGCCTTCCCATTTGATTGACTGTGATAGGGACTGGTTTGCCGGTGTGCGAATTCCCATTCGGTTGAGAAAGCCTGGAATGCCCTGCTGCTGAACTGGGGACCGTTGTCCGAGACTAGCTCCTCCGGTATCCCGTGCCGTGCGAATTGACATCTGAGTTTGTTGATTACTGCCTCCGTGGTCGTGGTGGTGAGTAAATCGATTTCAAAGTAATCACTGTAGTAGTCCACCGTGAGTAAGTAATACTTTCCGTTATCCCAGAATAGATCCACTGCTACCTTTTGCCACGGTCGGTCCGGAACATCATGCAGCATCATCGGTTCCTTCGTTTGCCGAATGTCGTGTGAACAGCACGCCTCACAGTTAGACACATGATCCTTGATCTGACCTGTCATTCCTGGCCAGAACATCAGTTCTCTTGCTCGATTAGTGGTGTAATTTGCACCCAGGTGAGCGCGATGGACATGCTCCAGCATCTCCTTTCGGAGAGAAGAAGGGATTAGGATTCGACTTCCCTTGAACAACAGACCGTCACAGACAGTGAGTTCGTCCCGAAAATTGAAGTAGGGTGTTAATTCCTTCGGGAGCTGCTTCTTTGTTTCTGGCCACCCATTGAGGATAACATCTCGCAAAGCTGCAAAAGTTTGGTCATCCTCCGTGAAATGCCTTATATCATTCAAACGGTTTTCTGTCACTGCCAAATGCTGCACCATGCTAACTGTCTCGTTCTCTTCTAGATGATGTTCGGCCACTGGCGGATGTGCTCTCGACAGGGTGTCCGCGATGAACATCTGTTTGCCAGGTGTGTACCCAATGTCAATGTCATACTTTTGGAGCCGGATAAGCATACGCTGCAGACGGCGAGGAACGTTATTCAGTGGTTTAGTGGCTATCGACACCAGCGGCTTATGATCAGTGTACACGGTTGTCTTTCTTTCAAAAGTATAATCATTGAAACGCTCAATGGCATAGACCACTGCCAGCATCTCTTTCTCGATCTGTGCGTACCGCTTTTCGGCCTCTGTGAGTGCTCGACTGAGGAAATCCAAAGGTCTTCCGTTCTGCAACAGAACACACCTATTGCACTCTGGCTACTATCACACTTTACCTCCAATGGTTGTGCTGGATCGTAATATCCGAGTACGGGCGCATTACTGATAAGGTTCTTAATGGTTGCGAAAGCCAAATCCTGTTCCTTCCCCCAGCTCAAATCTACTCCTTTGTGAGTTAACTGCCTAATCGGAGTCATGACTTCAGCGAGTCCTGGTAGGAACCGGCTTAAATAATTCACCATACCGTTTAGGCGATGGACTGCTTTCACATCGTTAGGGGACGGCATATCTTGTATCGCGTTAATCTTCCTTGGGTCTACCCTGATTCCGTCGGATGTTACTACATGCCCATGGAAAATCACCTCCTCTTTCCGTAGCTCTACTTTCTCGCGTTTTAGCTTGATGTTCTTTTGCACGCAACGCCTCAGGAACCGGTGTAGCTTAGTGTCATGCTCTTCTTCGGTAAAACCGTAAATCAGAACGTCATCTGCCGCACAGGTTACGCCATCTAAATCATCTATTGCTTGCACTAAACGCTTTTGGAAAATTTCGCTAGACACCTTCAGGCCAAGCGGTAATCGCAGCCAACGATAATGTCCAAACGGTGTAGCAAATGGGGTGAGGAAACTGTATTGGTCGTCTAGAACAACGTGCCAGAATGCGGAAGAAAGGTCTACTGTCGTGAAAAACTTAGCTTTTGTCAAACGTGGTAAAACATCTTCTAACATCGGTAGCGCATAATGTTCTCTACGCAGGGCCTCATTCAGTGGCTTCGGGTCTATACATATGCGTAGTTAACCATTTTTCTTCGTAATGATTGTGACCTGGCTAACCCAGTATGTTGGCTCATCAACCTTTGCAATCACACCCTGCATAACCAGCTTGTTCAATTCCGCGGAAAATTGGGCAAGTAGCGCAAATGGGGCTCTCCTAGCAGTTAACGCAATCGGGCGTGCCAAATGATCTAACGACAGGTGAGCGGTACCCTCAAATTCCCCTAAACCCGGGCTAAACACAGACGGATACAGGTCACTAACATCGGCTTCACTCTGATAAGCGTACACAAAACGATCATGGTTAAAAATGACAAAGTCAAGAGATAAAATCGAATCAATGTCGAGAATCGGCGTGAGACCCTGTAGACGATGCGAAACACCGTCTCTCGGATTGACCGCTTCAATTGTCGCTGAGCCCTTTGGCTTGAGTCTGGAACCATTCCACATGCGCAAATAATCTAGATTCGATTGAATTTGCACGCCGCGGCAGTGCTTTCTGGGCAAAATATTGATCGTCGCGCCTGTGTCTAACTGGAATCGCACAGACCGTCCCTCGATCAGAAGACTTGCATAGACACACTTCTGCGACGCTTCCCGAGACACGTTACCAATCGATTGTTCGGTGTCTTCTGTTGATTTATCTGGAACGAGTGCATTGACATCTGTCGAGTGACAGCAGCGGGCGAAGTGATTGCGCTCCCCACATTTGACACAAATGCGGCCCCACGCCGGACACTGTTCGCGGTTCCTCGGATGTCGTGTTGCACAGAAGTTGCAGGGCTCCTGTCGCGCGATCTTGGCCCTCGTAGTTTTGCTCCTGGAAACGGCGCACAACTCTGAATCACCTGTGATTGTCATCTTCTGGAACTGATAGGCAGTGGAGGACTCACTGTTACAGATGTTGATACATTGCTGCAGAGATAGGTTGCGCTTTCGTAATAGTCGCTTTGTCAACCTTCGTCATTGATCCTAAGAACAACGCGGTCCCGTATGAGACTGTCCGCCATGCATTTACAGAAACTGCAGGATCGGGCCAAAATCTTTAGCTCAGTGACGTACGTGTCAACGGATTCACCTGGCCGCCTGTTCCGCGAAAAGAAGAGGTAGCGTTGAAATGTCTCGTTTGTTTGGCCTTCGCAGTATTCACTGAACTGCTGAAAAACTGTCTCCAGATTGTTGGCATCTTCGCTCTTGTCGTCACACAATGTCTCTAGCGCGCGGCGCGCATCATCTCCTGCTGCGTGTCGAAACATGGCCAAACGGTACGATATCGGTTGTTTGTCCAGACGCGATAAAGTGCAGAAATCCATCCATTTGCTCTTCCACAAACGCCAGTTGCTTGCCAAACTGCGTTCATCCATGTTCAGCGGGGCAGGCATTTGAATAGCCGGTGCAGCTCCCATCAACGTCTGGGTGGTACTAATGTTCTTCTCCTCCTCTGACAACATGTTAAAAGTCGGTCCTTCAGGGACAAAACGTCTATTCTGCAAACAAAAGGATCAGGTGAAAACGCAGGCAAAGGGCGAGTGAAACATATCGTTATATACAGCTAGTTGGATCCATAAGTAACGACCTTTGTGAATGCATGACATTTTTCCTCTGATTCAGTCAAACAAACTCCAGCTGTTGGCCAATCAGCGTGCATGCGAGAAACGTGTGAACGTCCTATCAGCTGCCGCCTTTCCTTGCGGTTGCCTAACGCGCTTCCTTGCTAGGCTGGCACCGCACGTTCGTTCGAGTGTATACTCCCATCACAAGTTTGGAGTCCATTTCCGAAGTAGAGTTTGGTGGGCGATATATCACGGTTAGTAGACACGTGTCCTTGTTCCGCAACCATAGGCGTCATTAAAGCGAATCGGAAGCTCGGATTTCCGGGTGATCGATAACTTCACATCGGAGCTTTGTATTATAGTAAAGAATCACACCGCCACCCCTTCCGGTTCTATCGGTCCGAAGCAGCGACATACCAGGCAAATTGATCTCAGAATCGGTTATCTCAGGGTTTAACCATATCTTTGTAATCATGACGAGGTCCCGCGGGTGTGGCGCATGGAGTTCTCTAAGTTCGGCCAACTTGCTTAGAAGGCGATGGGCGTTTGTGTACATGCAAGTTAGTACCTTTGTTGTTAGGAGTTCATTGATAGATGTTAAATTTGTGTTAGTTTTTAAGCCAACCGTTAGGTAACCGGCCGTTAATCGTTTTTTGGTTTATGCATTTCAGTCGTTTTGCATGGCATTATCGAGCGTTCCTGAACAGAAGTTTCACTCGTGCTGTGCTCGGTCCTCCTGTGTGCCGTGGGCGCTGTTGTGTCGGTCTCTCCACAGGACTGTGCAGATAAGGAATTTGTTGCGTTTGCAAGTTCCACTGAATTGCTTCCGACTTTTGGTCGTTCGCCTGCTACATTTAGCCGGATCTCTGTCGGCAACCGAGCCCGAAACTTTAACCAGCTATCCAACAGAACTTGCGTCATTCCCTCGGAGTGTAGTATTACTTTTATTAGCCTTGGACCGCAGCCACTGTAGTTAGATGATGACGGCACTCTTGTCAGGGAGTTGGCAATAACATTGTCTACAGAGAGTGCTTCGCGGATGTAGCACCACTGCTTTCGGTTCTGTGTTCGTGCATCCTGATCAGAAAACTGCAGAAGCTCAGGAAAACCATGAACAAATATTGTTTTCTTGCTATCCCTATAAGCAATGACGCGTTGCTCAAGTACTAATTTCGGGCTATCTTTTCACGGAAAAAGAAGGCCAATATACTTACTATACAACCTGCACAGCAGAAAGTGAGCACACATGCACTCTTTACCAGTTTGCGTGCTTTTCTAGTGTTCTGTACATAAAGATGACAGTCGTGGTACAGTACAAAGCAAATTAACGCATTTATCACGAAAGATGCATAATTGGTGAACAAAGTGCAACATAAATTTCACGATTGCTACGAAAGCTGAGCGGATTAGGATAAGCCTTATCTATTGCCAAAATCTCACTTAGAAATTTGGTGTATGTACTGAAAATCGCATCTAGCATTTGACTGGAAACTGTGCTTTAGTCAAAAAACGAATGATGTCTGATAAAAGTGCCAATTCCTAATTACATAACATCACCGTCTAGTGTTTTAAAATACGTTATTAAGACGGATAGTGGTGAATCCCATTCGTTTGCGCGCTGGAATGCAATTTCAGATTCAAATGGAGCACGAGTGCAAGACTTCGTTGATATTTGTGTTAAAATATGAACTAATATTATTTACAGAATTACCTAACATCACTAATATTTGAAAATATTTTCAAAGGAATCGCTCCATTGACAATCACCTAATGAACATTTTGCATTTTTGCACCAATAATAATAATTAATGTAATCATATTATTAATAACAAGAATAAGCAATAATATTAAGCGATATTTTACTACGATGGCCTGCGATGAATCTTTTTTTCAAAAAGCATGGATTGTTGACTCTTTATTTACTAAAAGGAGCAATATGTACTTCGAACGAATTCTTAAAGAATGCTTATTTCTGCCAGGTTTTAATGTAACCAGTTTGTTTTCCTATATCAAAACGTATTCATGCGCTTTTATACTTGCGTATTGATCTGTTTGGGCATCGATTGTTGTCCCAGAATGGACAAATCATATTGAGCGAATTAAGTTCAAGTTTGTTAGTTATGTCTTGGAAAGGGGTAGTTCACTGTGCTGATTTGGCCTCTCACTTATTCCATTGATCGGAAAAGAATGATATAGATTAATCAGCATATTCTTATCATAAAATGTACTATGTATTTGTGTATTTCAAAAAATATGAAACCCACCATTTTAGCAAGAACTACCTGTACTGTTGAGGACTTTGTATGCTACCGCCTGATTCCGTCCAACAAGATACTTTCTATTACAGTTTATCGCAGTCAGGGAACAGCAACTTGGTTTCTGCAAAACGTAAGCAAATCAAAAGCTGTCCACACGAAAACACGTTGATTTATTTTTTTTCCTGGCCAAGATTTTGGTCACGCTGAATGCGCATGGCTGATTGCTATTTCGGTAAACGAAGTTGATTCAATACCGAAAGTCAAATCAAAATAGGATATAATACTCACACTGCGTCAGAAGCATTCGATCGCATTTAACCTTTAATACTTTTACTTGCAGTATTTTGCATATGGCTTCCAAAACCACATGAGTTCAAAGCATTTTCATCCTGAACAAAGAATGGACGCCATTGATGAGCAATATCGTGATCGAATCAACTCGATGCAAGTTATTCCCATAATTTTCTGTATCAACCATTCTGAACTGGAGCCACAGCAAATGTTTAGGGTCCCTGGGAATAAAAATCTATATAGGGGGAACAATTGGGACCATGCTGTGAAAAGTGGCCTGTGATAACGCCAATAACAAATTTAATTTCTCTGATAGTCTTTCATGCGCTCCAATTTCTTCTGGTCACTATCGGTCCGTGACATGACTTAAGTCTGTCAGACATCAAGACACACACACGCGTGACACGCGTGCTTTAAAGTCATTTTGTATAATCCTCCATATGTTCTCTCTAACTTCTCGCAGCGTAGTCACCGTACGCTCATTTGAACCGGATTTACCAGCACTACACAGTGATCCATCATTCGTGGAATAATATTGTACCACTAACGTACCAACAATCGCTAACGTATTTGACTGTCGTCTGTGTTTGAACACAAGCGGATAACTCATTCACCTCGTGCCCATTGCCATTCTGTGTAACACCATTCGGTGCAGATTTCCCGAGGCAGTCCGAAAAGCCTAAGCTTATTCCAATCGGGCGTTTCTCAACGCATCTGTGAAGGCATTTGTTATCTATCACTCTGTGTCCAGCGTTGTGTTTGGATTCATTTACTAACTCCCAAACCACCCGGGCCTAACATCAATCCATCAACCGAGCAACACTAAAAGTGATCACCGCTGACAACCTGCGCGCCAAGCTGACTCATGCTTATCATTAACTGGTCATCCGACGAACGTGTAACTTTAAGACTTCACGCCCTCGGCGAACATGTCTCCGGTTATAAGCAAGCGTGGGTTGTGTGTTAAATTGGTGGAGAGTGGGCTAGTTTGCAACAGTCGTTTGAAAACCCATCGCATAAAATGCCTTGGAACGGAGTAAATATAGAGGAGACGGTACAATAACACGACAGAGGCGTTTTGGTGCTGTTCAGTATGCCGTGTTATCCCAGTTGTTAGCTGTCCAACTGTGCTTCTGATGAAGTGTGAAAGACTAACAGAAGCAGTCGAGAAACTGGTGTGCGCCTGGGTTACACCTATGAGAGGAAACGAACATGCACTTGTATGTGAAATTAACACCCCGAATTCCCCATTCAGGCCGAAGAATAGAGCCAGGATTCCCAACAGTACCCCGACGCCTCAGTGTCAATCAGTACCAACTATTTCCTCTTTCTTGTCAATAAGTGAAAGTGTTGTCTGCAGCGTGCCTACTTCAACTTCTGTACATTGTGTTACACGTGGTAGTTTGTTTGCTATAAAGGCGACCCCAGGCTGCAGTCAACCAGCCATATTGAGGAACCAGATAACATACGCATCGGTTGCCGCCAAGCATACACCGCAAATAGCCCCGCTACTCTTGGTGGCCGGAATAGAGATAACTAAAATGTCGTAGCCCGGATGGCTCCTATCAGTGCCGTTCACACATTCAATAAATGCACCGGAAACTAAGACTCCAAAAGCAGTAGCCACCAGGCGCGAACCTGGTGCCTTAAACCATGTGTGCACTAATGTCCCCGATTCCAAATCCAATACAATTAACGGTAGGCTGACAGACGATCGAAATTAATGGAGTTCTATCTGTACGGCAATCGGTGTCCATGCTGATCCCATGAAATTAAAAGTCAGCTCGCGTCAGCCAATCGCATTGCACTACGGTGAATCCCGGTTACTTCGGGTAACACTGAACTCGGTGGATTGGATAGAGGCCGTTCTGATGTCTGCGAATCGATTCCGTAACGCACCAAGTGGAATGCGCATGTTACCTGAAATCCTGTGGAATGAACGTGCAGCGGATCCAACTAACAGAGAGAGGAACAGAAAAATTTAAAATAAATAATGTGATTGCGCTTGGTGTTCCTAAACTTACTGTTTCCTGTTCTGACGATGCGCAGTTACACGATCGGGAGCAATGGCATTACATCCTTCAGGCACTTTCTCTCGAAAATGTCGTGGCCACCTCGTTGACGAAGATCCTCTTATCACCGAACTATAAGGGGTGCTGTCCCAGGATGTTGAGATTGGTATCGCAATCAGAACTAACGGCACAAACTCGTCTAGAGAACTGGACTAAATGCCGTGGCAAGATGCCAACAGAGATTTGTCTGAATCAGAAGAAACACCACCGCCTTCTACTGACAACTCAGTGGAGGCGCAACTCGCAATGAAAACACCGACTGCAGGACCTGACTAAAGTGAAGTTTTTAACAGTAGCTATAGGAACCTGAAGGACGCAGAAGAGCATTAGCGAACACCGAGATCCGGGTCATCTGATACTTGAATACATATCAAATTCGTATCGAGAGTCTACAACCTATCCATAAAAGATTATCCACTGTCTGTATATTGGTTGGCGTAAACACTCCTGCTTCACCGATTCCAATTAACACGTTTTGTACTCCGAAAAGCTGTCATCCATGCATACGAATGCCCAATTTCTACTCAGCTGATTAGTTGAAATAACACTATAACACGCAGCAGCAACATAGTACATCATCGCTTTCACGGAAACGTGGTTGCGCTGTAAGGTAATAGATGCCGAAATCGTGCTAACAGTTACCTATGTTGTCCGGAATGATCGAACCAGCAAAGGTGGTGGGGTAGTCATCTACTTTCGTAACAACCTGTATTGCGAACTCACATGAAGTTCGAAAACCGGTGTATCTTACTTCCTTTGTTGCGGCATCCGGCTGAGAGGGAACGATTTTGGCCTAGTGGTTGTTGTTTACCGACCACCATCGTCTTCACCTGAGATGGAGTGCAACATGGTGGCTGCACTGAGACATGAGATAAACAGCAAGTACAGTCACGTTAGAGTCGCAGACGAGTTCAAATTACATGCTTTAGAAGCCCAGGCTACACCAAGAGAGCCATTCGAAACAGACCTGCAATATCTTGTCTCAGCTTTCCCGCTTTATGGCCACGTTACTTCGCGAACCAGATTCAGGGAAATAAATCCGTCCGTATTGGACCGAATATTCACTAATGAAGAACTGGTGATCGGGAGAGTACTACTCGCTACTCCTCTAAGTCGCAGTGGTTATGAGACTTTATATTTCATGTTAACCTGCCATGTGGAATATCCCGAGTATCGAACTCAAACATCGCGAACTATAACCAGTTACCACACCTAAACCCGACTTGTGGAATTGACCGACTGGAGGTTCTCACCGAGGATGAACCCGAGATTTTCTGGGAACCTTTCATCAGTAAGTTCAAATCCCTGGTTAGTAAAGCACCGGAAATCAAAACTTTCAGTTCGGGAAACATGGCGTCGTTTATACGCAGTAGGACAAGCAAACGCATGGTGATGCGCAACGCAGCGTGGTATACCCACAAAAACGATCCGACTCCGAGTACCTGGAAGGCATATGTTGTTCACCGTAATCACGTTATATAATTAGTGTTTGAGGAAAAAGTAGCTTATCAACACGCCTTAGCTCAGCCATTAACTTTAAATCCTAAGCTTCTGTGTGAGCGGGTGAACGGCCCCCGCAAAGTAAAAGGTGGATTGCTCCTCTCTTCAAACAGCGGACGGTCTAACTCGAACTGCTAATGAAGCGTCCAATATACTGCTACAACAATATGCACCGACGTTTCATTGTATCCCGTTGTCTTCTGAATCCGTAATCTACGATGCCTACACCAAGACTCACTAATTAATTTTATGCCTGACATCGTGATGAGAAAGCTGCAATCCATGCGCCTGCACGCCTATCCAGGAAGTGACGCCATCCGCCCAAAGTCGCTTGCTGTCACGGCTAATCTTTTAGCAGAACCTTCGGCAGGTTGTTCCAACAGTGCCTAGACGAACAACACGTTCTTGCAATGTGGAAATGCGGAATAAGAACTTACATTTATATAGGGTGTTGTCGTTCCGACCCAGCTAATTATCGACCAGTGATTCTACTGCCAGTTCTTTCAAAAGATACGGGGGCTATCATTGCCGACGCAATCATGTCTTATCTGGACGCCTTTGGTTGCATTGTTCAGCAGCAACACTGCTTCTACAAAATCGGTCATGCACAACCTATCTATTGTTAGCACGAGACAGCTGGACCGAAACTGTGGACACCAGTGCAAGTGTTGATGTATCAGCTTGATATTTCCAAGGCATTCGACCAGTTGGAACATCGTATCCTTCTCGCCAAGCGTCAAGGATGTAGCTTTTGAGACCCTGTCTTCGAGTAGATCTGCAAGTTTCTTTTGCACAGGCGTCTAGAAATGAGTATAGGCGAATTCATATTAGACCCAATTCACTTCGAATGCGGAGTGCCACAGGGTTCGGTATTGGGACCTCGCTATTCTTGGTATCCCTAAACGATCTACTAAGTCAAATCGTGTCAAACTGTTTACTCTACGCTGATGACATCAAAGTTTGGCGGGTGCTCAGAACTTCAGAAGGCCGTATCAAACTTCAAAACCATGCTTACAATATTTATGGATGGTCGATCCAAAATCACCTTTTCTTCAATATGGCTAAATGTCGAAAGCTCCATTTATGATACCGAATCGTTCGCGTATATAGGCTGGCGAGCCAGGTTCTGCAACACCGTTCTCTCTGAAAGGATCTCGGTGTGTTTGTCCAGGAACATCTCGGCTGCCGGGAGCAGTCTAAAAGGGAATCGAAGTAGGGGATCCAAATGGTGGGGTTTTAAGGGCATTTTTCGGACAATTCAAACAGTCGATTTTCCGCCAAATACTTCCCACTTATATACTCCCACCAGTTAAATATGCAATTCAAGCACGGCACGCATGACTAATGCGGGATCTCACGGTCTTGGAGCTACCACAACGTCAGGCGACCAAAAATTGTCCAGAGGCTGTGCCACTTGTCATACGAACAGCGCCTCGAGTGCTTGGCATTTTCAGTGGACGTTATGGCCGTTTGCGTGGTGCCCTAATCATGGTTCACCATATAGTAAACAACACTAATCACCCCTATCATCCCCTATTGAATCTGAGTCACACCAACCAACTGACAGGTCATCATTTCAAAATGGCAGCAAAATGCAATCCGTTAGAGTGTCGGAGTAAATTTCGCTGCGAGTTTGACATACTTGGAATACCCACTCGGAAGCAGTTTTTTAAGCCCCCGCGTTAACTGGGTTCCAAGTACGTGTTGACTGTTCACTGGCCGCACTATACCATATGAGGTACTCTAACGACCCATAAAAACAGCAGGAAAACCGAAACTAACCAACCCAGCTTCATTATTGTCCAGAAACCACAGAAGATAACCTTGGATAGTACCTAAAACTGACGGGAACGCTTTAATCGGAAAGTTCACAATTTGTAGTTGTTCACTATTTCCTTCTTTATATTTTTTTTGCTCACCCCTAACCAAACATCCGGTGGGACATGTCAAGCTTCGGCAATTTATACACAATATACCATTGACCATTGACCATACGTGTGCGGAACGGGCTGTTTACAGACATGTGTAAGCCAAACAGGGCAGACCTTCTCTTGTGAAGCTGGAATTGTTGCGAAAACAATACGACAGGGAGGTAGACGTTTATTGCACACCGAAAATGGGCACATCCGGGTCTCACGCGCACCATCGAATATCGACTAGATTTCCGTCCCACAACGCAACACAGGTACGGATGTTAGAGACGAGCCAGTCCTTTCGCCTCGGGAGCTCTGACTTGGAAGACCCGGCTTCCTGTTTTCGCCTCGATCTTCACTTCTCTTTACTAGATTTGGATCGGCCAGGAGTCGTCCGAGAGCTCTCGACTTGCTTGTTCTTGACTGTGTCAATCGGCTCGGCCTCAGTCCTGTGGGCTGCGCTATCGGCGTATCTGTCTGATTTATTGCGCTGTCCACGTATTCCCGCTCCGTAGTTCTGGGCCCAGGCTCGTCGCTAGCCGTCCTTCCCGATCCGCTCTCAGCTAGCTCGGAAGAGCTCCCTCGAGGCATTCTTGGAAGCGGTCCCTATGCAGAATGACTGCGCGAACCTTGCGCATGTTTCGCCGGGCTCACTTCAGACACCAAATCAGCATGCGGGGATTCAGACGGCGCAAGTAACCACCCAACCATCTCCTGGACTTTGTGACAAGTAAGCTGTATTCAGGACATTGATGCATCTACTTCGCAAGCTGCAGTGAACGTGGTAAATGATCAAATGGGCGCCACATGCAGTTTTTCTCTCACACGATGACACCCTGAAAACGTACGAAAAATATTGTTGCAAACTAAGCTGAAAATTCTTGCATTACGCTTAGTACGTGTGTGTATTCTGTTGCTCTATCACTTCACATATATGCATTTTATTTAGTTCACTGAGGTAGTATTCATATTTGTAATTCCTTTTAATATCAACCTATGAAGCGTTTGACGCCTGTGCTTTTTACGCATCAGGAACCATTGTATCATTTTTCTCTAGTACAAACGTTTCACAAATTGTTTGTCCTCCATCCACGGAGACACCGTTTCCGATAATATTCTATGCTTATTTAATGTTATTTGATCTCTTCCTAGTCGCGCGTTTCCTGTTTACATATACTCAAAATAAGACCAGAGGAACTATTAAGAATGATTTTTTAAAGTAGTAAATATAGTCATCAGTGTTGCTTAAGATTCGGTATTAAACAAATGCCATCGTGGTGCATTTGATTGTGACTAACATGTCCAGAACACAAAGGAGGCTACATATATCCATTCGTTTGGTGTTTATCATTAACTCGTCGTTTTGATGGTAAGTAAAACGGACCTCACTAAACGTTTGTGTGAACAGTCTAACCTGCCATAGCTGCCACCTTGCTAAGGCGATCAGCCAAAAACTTCGCCAAATATTCCACCAATGAGTAATGTCCCTATGCATGAACCTGTCCAAGACAAACGTTATCCTAGGCAACCATGTTTTGTCGGTCACTAGCGTGGTTAGTTTAGGCAGTATTGACGATATTACAGACAGCGCTTCACGCGAAATAACAACGAATTTTAAGCGGCTGTATCGAAACCCTGCTGCACATAACTAATGGGTCTAGCTTCCTTCCGTTTCGAGACTCGCAGAATAAACTGCAGCCTGTCATGTTGGCAGCAGCCATATGCTAAAATTCCTCCCTTGCATCTATTTCCTGAGTTTTATGTATTTTGGTGTGTAAACAACACCGATGATGTGACCATTCGATCGAAGTTATCAATAGTCGGTTCGGGCGCGTTCCAAAATCTACTTGTATGGATATTTAACCAAGTTTGTAGTGGTACGTTAAATATTTTCTAACATCTTATTCAGCCTTCTCTGTCAGACATGATGCGGATTATTGGTGGACATATCAAACATCCAACGCGCTGATCTTTCTCGCTGCTGCATGATTACAGCGATCTTATCAAGTTGCGATTACAGTGTTTTCTGTTTTATCCTATAAGATATGATTATCCTTGACAGAAGAAATTACTGCATATATTAAACAAAATCTGTGGGCGTTTATTTTACTATGAGGTGTTATTTCGTTTAGTGCCACAATGGCCAATCTTGGACTGTGATACTTATGTCATTTCGAGATGTAACTTCCAGTATCTTGGGATCTAATGAAAGCCGTGAAGGATTCATGCGAAATTACACTTCAGTTGTATACGCTCATCTGCTCTAACACTGGGTAAATAGGATCCGCTCCCTTTCTACATACGGTTTCTCAGTAGCAGAAATGTTATACAATTTATGTATATATTTGCTTGTTATGGTAGTACGGTTCTCCTTTCAGTGTCGCAAGTGTTTGTCTACCAGAACGGGGCAGGTACATTGGCTTCTATTAGATAGCAGGTGAGGTAAACGATTACATTTGCAGGCTACTTCACTATGGAATAAACCTATACGCATTTTGTTATAATTGAGGGAACGCCTCTGTTCTGATTGCGTAACACCTGGTAAGCTTGTCACTGGCACTGTTAGAGCACGCCTACGGTAAGGGCTTAGAAAGCTGTCCAATCCAACGGATTTGCGCTGAGCTGACGGCGTTAACTTAGCGCGGGGTACTCGCTGGTGAGACGGAAATTGAGCGAGCGTCAGAACGATCCTAGCCGCACTTATTTGGGTAGGTGCTGAGCCCTCGGAACGAACACACACGAGAAGGGGTTACAGTATACGCGCGCGAGTGACTTAGACGCGAAGGTTGCCTAGCTAGCGACGCACACAAAATCACGTGACCCCACCGACTCCGAAGTTAGGCGAAGAGGATAGCCAGACAGGCGGTCCTCTGAAGTCTCTTTTACGACCAAAAAACGGCGAATCACGACTAATGCTATGGGTCATTATGTTAGGGAAAATTTCTACCGGGACTAGGTGGCAGTAGGTAAAAGACCATTGTCAGAATTGCGCAGTTGGGTCGCGTCTCAGAGTGGCCGAACGCTGCTGCGTTGTGGGGTGGAATGGAATGTCGCTTTCCACAGCCATTCTGCCAGGGTTGTTGGCGCGTTTTGGCGAGAACAATTGATAGGCCGCAATATCTTTTGTAAATTTGGTTGGGCAATATATACTTCTACACTGAGGCCACTCTTCCCAAATACATGTCGTGATGCACACCGAAACAAATTTACTTAAACATCTCCATTTCATTGTTAAACCTTGGGCAGAAGCATCTCCGCTCTCGCTATTGACCGGATTCATACGCCAAACTAGTATAGTTTTTACATAAATCACCCTAAGGTCGATGGGATCATCGGTAGGAAGGTGCTTTCCTCGCAATCTACACATTGTTTATGAGATATATGGCATTATATATGGTAAGCTATTTATAAAATTGGAGCAGGGCTTGATGTGGTGATTCCTCTACGCAATCGCTACTATGATTTCCTGCAAAATTTTGCGCTGCTTCAGACCTGCTTACTTGCGCACACTACTATTCACTAGCTATCAAGTGTAAGGATGCTATCGTATTCCAGGTGTTTATGAAATGTGAGCAAGGTGCTTTTCCAGAGCTATTTGCGTATTAGTCTGGAAAGCGTGCTGCTCCTGTGACTGAATAACATTGTGGTGGTGCATTTGAGAGATAGACGGAGTAAGGCATCATGGTTGACCTTGCTTATTGTTCAGCAAAACAGTATATAAAGATTCAAATGTCGAACGTAAACTCCGCAGCCAATGGCGCAGAAGCATACATTGGCTGAATATTAGGTCACGCGGTCCGCCAGGGTGATATAACTTCTGATTGGCATTCATGACCTTACTCTGCTTTGGAACGTGGACTGCGGAACTGCACTTTACCCAGAGCAATGAAAATGGAGTGACGTATATTGAATGAAGCCGATAGTTGTGTAGCACATATTAGAGAAAAAGGAGAGTCGAATCATCAGAATGCGCTCCACGGTGCGTTACTATTTGGTTCCAGTTGTTGGAAGTTTTATCGACCTATTGTGCACGGTTAATGTCGTTTTGTAGTGTCCCCACTAAATCGCATTCACACAAAGCTCAGAGCAAATCATTTTCCCTTTTCTGTTCTTGCAAGTGAGTTGACGGTGCCCACACTATGTGATTCTTTTGGTCGCACTGAAATGAAGCAGACTCTGTGTCACCCACCCATGGACCGTCTCTACATAATCCGACAGTGTTACTTTGATACCAATTGTTTAGATGGGAAGCCAGATGTTGAGATCAAAGGCGAATAGTAAGAACTTTTTGGTGGTCACTCTATTTAAATCATAGATCTGGATCAGCGATTGGCGCGGACTATTTGCTGAGCCATGTGACGATCCTCACCGAACTTCCATATTATCTGGGATGACGCTATGAACTATGTCATTCAGACGTAATGACAGGAGGTCACCTATAAAACCTGGAACCTGACAGCCGACTATGTATTGTAATTTTGGAAGTGGAATGCGGTGGTTCAAACATTCGAACGACTTTGTGAATTCTACATAAAACACGTGAACACCGGCACAGTTTTTGATAGTTTCACTTCAAATATAGCGTGTAAGTAATGCGCATGTAATGCAATAATGCGTTTGGAGGAATCAATGCTGTTACGGAGGGTCCACTACACAACGCATTAAATAGAATGTACACACATTTCAGAAGATCCAGTTAGAAGAATGTTCAGAAAAGGTAAGCTATTAATTTGCGGGCAGCGTGCAACTGTACAAATTAGGTAGCAATTCACTTAAAATAGTTGTGTGGGTTTATTCACTGATGTCCGTTGGACGTGGCTATCACTGGTAATGGAAATTAATAAGTACCAGTTTTGATTTTGATCGAATACTAGCTACAACATTTTGGCCTTTGTTTTAGTTGCTTAAACTAAGTGCACCCCAGGGGTGAATAAATCTTATATAGACTTGAATTGTAATGCCAAGTACTTAAAAATATCAAAAAGGAATTTGTTATGTATTTTCAATTCAAAAATTATTATGGTACACCTCAAAATATTCTTTGGAATTTCATCAGAATACTGAAACGGTAAGAATCGCGAGAGAAACGAAACAAATCATGAAGTTGAGGACTGAGGATCAAAAATGCGAAAGAATTCCCCAAGCAGACAGTAGCTGATTGGTTCGATCAAGGTCCAAAGCGATAGCTCGTTAAATGTTTGCCACACCAGGTGATCCAATACCTTGACCGCAATGATAGCAAATATCTAACTATAAGAGCAAATCGGAGCCGCGCGTGCTGATGATGTTGACGCTTATTCAGCATTTATAATCAAGCAAATTCAAGTGATGTTATTTGGTTAATAATTAATTTCAATTGGTCAATGTCTGTGTACCGTATACAAGACGGCATACGCCGTGTATTCAGCTTATTTTCAGAAACATTAGATATTCGGAGTCCGTCGGATCCAATAACGTGTCAGATGTTAATCCAGTACAGTTAATATTTCCATTATGAACTCATGGGTGCATTGGCCAAATATCGTCCGTTACTGTCGTCAGGTTGAATGGACCGTCGCAGCATAGACACGATATCAGAATCTTAGTAGGCGAACACAGGGAACAGACGGTGAATGTGAGTCTACTGGCTGTCAAATGCGTCAACGAGGTGTCAAATGACACATATTTTTACATCCTAGCAACCACACCCCACACATCCCTCGCTTTCCACCCGCACGGTTATACCAACCGTCAATTGTTTCCAGTGCTAACCAAACTGTCTCGCTTTATCAGGTAATGCGTTTTCCTGCATTGAGAATTTCCGTTATCCAATCGAATTTCACATAAACTGACTTTAATGCGATTAGCTACTATGCCACTTTTGGAACAAATGTTCATGCATGAACGATTGTGTAATGCCACACACATATTGCGCACGTACTACGTTCTCAGTGTGTAACAATTGCGAAGTTTTTATGACGAATTCAAGCAAATACTGTGTATTTTGAATAATCGGCTTTGTTATTGTTCTGCGGTAATGTGCAACCCCGGAAGTGGAATGTGGTGCTTGTGAAACTTCAGCTGAACAGCTTAAATTATGGTCACACTTAACATACGTAGTATCCACTCTAATTGAGCGTATATACAGCGGCACTAACATGCTTTCCTCACTAAAGGAAATACACCTAGCTAATGTTGTGGTTATCGCAGTTAAACAAGAATTGGTATGATGTGCTCATAAGTAGGGGAGGTTGGGTACGACATTCAGGGTTCTTCGCAGCCAGTTCCCAATCTGATTAGCTTCCATATGCCCGCAATGTACTAGTCTGTAGTTTCATCCTGTTTGGCATTATCAGTAGTACTCAGCTACTGGATCCTTCAGGATTCCAACCTATTAACAACAACGGCTTACACTACCAGTCTGCAGCTAATGCCACCTGGTCACGGAGGACAGCTTCGGACCGCCGAGATTCACATTGCAATTGCCATATGCGCGTCTTATCGTCCACTGCCACGCAAGTTGCCAAAGTTACATAGCACATGGCGGGCTCCGAAAGACACGACATCCACTGACGGTAGCTATGGCCGACACAGCATTTAGAAGCTGTAAGAGCGGATATATTTCATTTACGCATGATTTGGGGATTTTGATAGATTTGATTAAGGGTCCGTCGCAGCCAGTTTCTAAGTGCCATGTCTCACATCGGCAATGTTAGTGGACGTCATGTCTTTTTAGGCAAGCCCTCTCCACTGCAAAGTTCGACAGTTGCATGGCACTGGAAGATAAGGCGAACTATATCGCAGTTAGCTTACAAATTATGACGGTCGGAAGCTGTCTCCCTTGGCCCAGTGGCATAAGCTGCTGACTGGTGGGGTAAACCGTTAGTGTCCAGGAGTTCTAATCACGATGAATTCGGTAGGTGAGCATTACTGATGATGCCCAACAGGCTGCAGGTATGTGGACGACTATCTGCTTGGAAACTGACGGTGAATAAACTTCAACTTAAAATATATAGTTATAGTAGTTACGTAGCATGAAAAGCTGATGAAAAACTGCGGAATAAATGGGTTCACTTCCATAACTGTAAAATGTAGGGAGCTAAGCTGCTAACGGTCATGCTTTCGAGCATGAAATCTGGAAGAAACCCACGGCTGGCTCTGAAGACAATGTGACCAGGCGGGCCATTATGCGTGAACTAAAGCTGAGCCTACATGCTGAAAAGGAAGCCTGGTGGACCAGTCGGGCTCAAGAAATGAAGGAGGCGTTAGCAGGAGGCAGTTACCGTAAGCTCTTCCAGCTAATCCGCACCACTGTTCCCAGAAAGCCAGACGTCAGTGAAACAATCAGAGACGGCACGTGTGCGCTGATACACAATAAGGAACGTCGTGTGGCTCGTTGGGCGGAACTGTTTCAAGGTCAGTTCAGCTGACCCCCTGCTCCCGGACCTCTTCCTACTCAGGTAATGCAGAACAAGCCATGGACGGTTAGTTTAGAGCCTCCAGCGCAGGCCGACGCACGAAACGCGATCACAACGCTCAATCGTTTTCGTGCCGCTAGCCTAGTTTTCCTCCCACCTGCAGTATTTAAGGAAGGAGGTGAGGTCCTCTGCAAAGCACTGACCACCGTATTCGAAATTATTTGCATGGAAAACAGTGCCCCGACTACTTGGAGCGAATTGATTTTATTGACAATGTACAAGGGGGACAGTTGCAAGACTGTTCTAGCCACAGGGGTATTAGCCCAAGGCCAGTCGTGACAAAATTACTGGCCTCGATTCTCATTCGTCGCCTCACCGCGGAACGTGAAGACCAGGCCGGTCTCCGTCCAGGATGTGGCTATATTGACTATCTATTCACTTTGCGGCAGATGGTAGAGCAGCGCCGCGCATACTACAGACCGACGATAGCCGAGTTTCTCGATTTCAAGTGTGCGTTCGATGCAGTCGATCGATCGATTCTGTTCGAAATACTCGCGCGGAAAGGTGTTCCCACGAAATATGTGAACATCCTACGTGCTCTATACTCAAACACTACAGCCCGCGTCCGGGTCTACGGTGGCCCATCGGATGGCTTTCCGAATACAGGTAACGTGCGGCAGGGTTGTCCGATTTTCCCATTTCCGTTCAATTTCGTCCTGAATTCTATCACCGGGTGTTTCCTTGCGGAACCTCAGGATGTAGGCGTTTAAGTGCTGCCTGGTGAAAGATCAGTTAATCTTATTTATGGGGACAGTATCGTCTTGCTTTTCGAGGATGTTGCGACGGCAAAAGCAAACCTGCGTAGCCTGTGCAGAGTGGTCCCATTATTTGTATCCACTTCGCATCTTCAAAATGCAATGTGTTGTTGCGGTACCACTTGCCACTTTATGACCCCTTGATCCTTGCTAACGAGGAAATCGAGGTGATTCATAAATTCACTTATCTTGGCAGCTTCATCAGCAATGATGGGCGCAAAGAAAATGACTTGAGATCACGTATTGCAAAGGCCAGAGCTGAGTTTGTGAATCTGCAGCCACTTTGGCGACAGAAGGGAGCTACCATCCGTCTGAAAGACCGTGTATACAAGGCCACGGTGCAGGCCCTTCTGCTCTATGATAGTGAGACGTGCCCCCTTCCGTCTGAAGATCTGAGGCGTCTTTAAGTCTTTGATCATCGTTGCCTGCGCAGCATCGCTGCTGTCGGATGGCGCCAGCGTGTCCGAAACGATATTGTGCGTAGGCAAGTACTAGGTAGTGGTAATCATGCTAGTTCCCTAGAACAACAGATGGCATTGAATAAGTTGCGTTGGCTCGGGCACTTGCTACCTATGCCTGGTCACCGCTTACCTATGTGGGCCTTGTTCAGTCTACCAGGTGTCGCAAAGCAAGAGATGGACAGAAGTTGACTTGGTAGCGGGAAATGAAATTACTGACGACCAAACTGGGTGCCATTTGTCTGTCTCGCCTTTTTGGCTGGAGTCCAGGTGACTCGCCTCTTGTGATTGGCTCGAGACTTTACAGGTCATGGCTCGCAGTAGACACCAGTAGCGCGTCTGCTGCCGTCTTCTAGTCGGATTGTCTGTTTAAAGCGTGTTTGCTGCTGAGTTATCTGCGGGATAATGGTTGATTATGACGAGTGACAGTGAAAGCCGCAAGGAAGCTTTCTCTCCGATGCCGCCTTATCTTTGCACGATAATCAGCTGTTCGTGACGGCATGTTGTCTACACAAGGGGTAGGCGCCTTAACCCTGAATGTTTGCTTAGGGCATTGAGGTTTTCAGATAAGTCTCCCTTCTCTTCCTCTTAGTGTTCATAATTCCATAGGTCCTCATGGTTGTATGGCAGTGAAGCAACAGTTCAAACGACTGAAGTACTGTTGTAGATGATGAAGATGATGATGACGATGATGACTTCGAGCATGAATTGAAATGGATTACAGTTTTTTCAACGAGATGGATGCAGCAGCTGCTTATGAATCACTAAGATAATTTTTTGCGAGAGTTGACGGGAGTAGTCAGAATAATGTCACAATAAATTGGCCGTCGCAAACAAGGCACAATATCAGACAAATAGTATGCAAAGACAGGGCACAGATCGTCGGTGAATGTGAGTCTACTGGCTGTCAAATGCGTCAACGAGGTGTCAAATTATACATATTTTTACATCATAGCAACCACACCCCACGCATCCCTCGCTTTCCACCCGCACGGTTATACCAACCGTCAAGTGTTTCCAGTGCTATCCAACGGACAGACCAAGCTGTCTGTCTTCATCAGCTAATGCGTTTTGCTGCATTGAGAATTTCCGTTATCCAATCTACTTTCACACAAACTGACTTTAATGCGATTAGCTACTATGCCACTTTTGGAACAAATGTTCAAGCATGAACGAATGTGTAATGGCACACACATATTGCGCACGTACTACGTTCTCTGTGTGTAACAATTGCGAAGTTTCTATGAACAAATTCAAGCAAATACTGTGCATTTTGCATAATTGGCTTTGTTATTGTTCTGCGGTAATGTGCAACCCCGGAAGTGGAATGTGGTGCTTGTGAAACTTCAGCTGAACAGCTTAAATTATGGTCACATTTAGCATATGTAGCATCCACTCAAATTGAGCGTGTATACAGCGGCACTAACATGCTGTTTGCACTAAAACAAATACGCCTAGATGAATAATGTGTTGTTAACTTAGATAAAATAAATAGATGCAGTAATAATACACCATGATCAAGCTGGTGAAGAACTGCGGAATAAGTGTGTTCATTTTCATGATAAGTGCTGGATGTGCGATGCTCAGCGACCAACATTCATACTTTAGAACATGGATAGTAATGGCTTTCCGTTTTTTCAGCGAAATTGCTGCTGAAGAATTTTTCGATAGTTGATGGGGATAATTTGATTAATGTCAGCAGAGATTGGCCGGTACCAAAGAATATTTTCATTTTCAAATAAGCATAAGAAATGTTGGTAGTAAATATTGGTGGTAGGGCATAACTTGAAGTAACGAGTAAGTGCTATTCCGTTGTTACCTGTAAATTTTTACTTCAGATTAGGTGAAAATGTCCAATTTCTGCTCAGTGAGGCGCCCTTTTACCTCCTTAGCTTTTAGCATTATAGCCCTTCCTCCTTTTAATGCAATTCACGGCAATCCATGACGATATGCTGGTACAAGGTCCCATGCATTTGAGTAAACCTGGTCAATGTGTTCTAACGCAATGAATAGTTTGTCAAAACCAGAGAATCAATATGCTCTTTAACCAATTGTTAATATCAACTAATCAAACTAGGCAAGCCTAGGTCACTGGTGTTTATAACTAAGTCATAAGAGACATCTAAAACGAGGGTATCATCGGAAGTAGGTGTTGGGACCATATTTGTGTAAAAGGTGCGTGCAAATCAAAGATCATCCTGATGAACTCAAAATTAACGTCATAAAGTTAAATGTGTACTAGCCCGTAGGGTGAACGATTTAAATTTGGCGATATACTCCCAACACGGGTTCTGTATTATATGATGTTGTTCACTGATTTTGACAAGATAATATCTAAAAATACCTATATGGCGTAGCATCTAATTGCGGTTAGTCAAATCAAACTGCAAATATATGTTTGCTCAGTTCTGCTCCAATACATTTTCCTGGTTGTGTTTTCATGGTGATGTATTCGGCCAACTTTTTCTTTATCTATGTCAACGATGTACGTGAATGCACAGGACATTTGACCCTATTATTATTTATGGAGGACATTAAACTAGAATACTTATTTATGTCTCAACACCTTACATTATACGTAAAAACATATGTGTATGCATGTACTCCATGAACCAATGGAGCCAAAGTAAGTTTGTAAATTTTTGGATGAGGAATCACAGATATTATGCTACACATTCAGAATACTAGAAAGATCCATCACTTTCACTTTCGCCGCAGCTAAACGACGTATCCCATTCGTGATATGAGAATTTGATGCCCTAAACTTTTTCAGGCAAATTCAAGCATAGTACTGATAACATAGTTGGTTGTAAAAGCAAAATAACTTTGTTTCCATTCAAGTTCACGCGGGCATCCATTCATTCTCTCCTTGGAGGATTACATGTATACCCTATCAGTGACACTCTCATTGGTCATGGGACATTAGACAATGGAACTCCCTCAATGCAAGCAAAGAGCTAGATTTATGCGTCTTTGGGGGACAGGTATGCTCCCGACTAGGCTGACACCTTGGTGTTAACGGAAAGCAGACGGAGATGAGATTGTCAGTATTAGAGGTCAACAATAGTACGCCTGACTTTAGCTGGTCAACCTAGGATGAGGTGTTTGGACGTTCTCCCACAGCACCACTTTAACTGATATTTTGTCGGAAAGAGTTACCATTGGCTTATATTCTGACCCATCCGGTAACCGGTGTCTTTGGCCTTGGCTTTTTCCTCCGCAATATATCATTGATCATTGACCATACGTGTGCGCAAATGGCTGTCTACGGACATGTGAAAGCCAGAACGGGCAGACCTTCTCTTGTGGAGCTGGCATTACTGCGCGAACCTTGTGCAGATTTCGCCGGGCTCACTTCAAACATCAAATCACCATGCAGGGATGCAGCCATCTCCAGGACATTGTGGCAACTATGCTATACTCAGAACACTGATGCATCTACTTCAAAAGCTACAGTGAACCAGCTGTACCCTCTTGACGGCACTACTGTATCCATGGTATTAATCCGCGGTGAACCATTTGAGCTCTCCTCTGAACACTACGTCAGTTCCTCACAGCCACACTGATAGTAACAAAGCTTCCCTCCGGATCCAACCACTGGCGATAAACCATGCGCTGGTAAGCCATTCATTCCCGTTGCCACTGAGTGCACTCGTCACATTTTACGCGATTTTCGTCTAAGGTCTCAGCTCGTTCATGTTAACGCTCAAATTTCCAAATTCGATTGGAAACGACTGGGACCCGTTATAACGCTTGATTGTCATTCAGTTCAGCGAAGGTCTTCCAATTATCAAGCTGATTTGTTAACTTATCTCCTATGGGTAGACATCTGTTTGCTGTTGTAGCTCGCATATTAGCGAAATATACAACTTGCGGACTTATAAACCTCACATGTCTATGAGAATACTTCAAATCCTACTCATAATATTTTAATGGGTCGTCAATACCCATTGAGCTCCACGCTTGACAATAACCGGTGTAGGCAAATACTTACGTTGCTGGCGATCCCTTGCCAGTTTCTTGAAAGAACCGACAGTTTCTGCCGTGTTTTTCTCCTCTGTCATTTAGTTTAACCACTGTCGTTGTTTGATATAAATTTTCTGCTGTTAAATATGAGTAAAGTGATCTTTTCGATTTTCCATTTTTTCCTTTTTTTCTAGCCCGATTAGCATTCGTTAAGACAGGTTCTTTAGTCCTTTTACCTCTCCATGGTATTTTAAAATGCATCCTCAGGGATCACCCTTAAGTTGCCTCTAACAATGTTTCTACTTCTTTACCTTTTTATATCTTGTAAATCAACTGATTTTACAAGTATGCTTACCATATATCTTATTGCAGAAGCTAAGTGTATAGAAAGAATTAATTTAGTGTCCTCAGTCATTCATATCATCTGTGTTTGGCATTGCCCAAAGGATCCATGATGTCATTGCGTAAACAAAATAAAATAATACCAATGTTACATGATATTACGTATTCAGCATTTACAATGACACAGTTCATAAATGAGCTCCTCAGCAAAGAAGCAGTATCGGCAGTACTCCGTGGAATACCTCTCCTTTTAATGTATCGCATCCCCCTTAAAACCCGGCGCGAGCTATCTGTATTAGTTACCAAACACTCTTTCCAACGAAAGTTTGCAACTACATAAACTGAAAGCACATTTGGAAAATATTGCTAAGGTCAAAAGCTGATAGGCTGTGGCTATTGTTCAGAAAAATGTGTGATAATTTCGAAAACAGACCAACTTTAAAGAAAATGTTTTCTCACAGTCCAAAAATGACTAGTGTAATTATTGCGTCTTATAAAATCTGCAATTTGATTGCTGGAACTTGCAGTCCACATTAGGCTGTAGAGAAGTTTATTTTACTTTCAGCCTCAGTAATACTGATTGATGTGATGAACATGAATCCACTAGAAGCGGTTCAAACCATTCTGCTCAGCAACTCCATTGTATCCAGACGAATAGATGGATATAGAACTCATTTTTGGTCAATTTGATGCCCTTCAGAGAATTTCCTTAGAAGTGGATGTATCGAATGTACCTGATAATGATGTTCTTCTGATATATGTCCGCTTTTTCAACAGTACTGAGTTAATTTAAGTAATGCTCTTTGCCAGTAGAATTAAAACCAACATGAGAAGCCAGTCTATATTCGAAGCAGTTAATGGCTATCTGACTAAAAACTCCATCCCAATGCAGAAGGTAGTAGCAAGCGCAACAGATGATGCTGCCGCAATGGTCTGAAGGTAAAAAGGATTCCTTTCCAATCTACAAAATTTTCGCCTACCTTTCCATACAATTCACTGTGTGATCCCTCGACAGTATCCACTGGCTAAGAACGTGGGAGGTTGCTTAAACGATTCACTATCAACTGTTATAAATGTAGTCAGCAATATCAAGTCGCAACCACTTCAAGATCGTCTTGTTCAGCAGTTGTGTGAGAAGAACAGTAAAGATTTCCAAGTGCTACTTTTACATTTAGATGTTAGATGGCTCTCCAAAGGCGAATGTCCTCGTCGCTTTGTTGCACTCTGGGACAACATCATCACTTTCCACACTGGCAGAGATTATGAGAAAAAGCTGCTAACAGTTAAACCAGATGTGTTTTACCTGTCTGATGTATTTGAAAAATTCATCATAATAAATAAGACTATTCAAGGAAAGTTGAGTAATTTCATCTCAATTAAAAAGTATATTACCGCTTTTATTACCAAGCTGCAAGTGTATTCTTAAAATACCGGACCTCGGAAAATTTCACGTTTCCGCATTCCCACTACACTTATGCAGGAGTTGAAGGATGAAGACTCGAGTGTTTTGCAAGTAATATGCAACATCCCCCGAGGGAAATGAAAGACAGGTTTCAGAATCTGACTGCCATGGAAATGCCGATTTGGGTTTTAGATCCATTTGGTGTACAGCCCTGCAATGCTGGAGTTAACATCCAGGAAAATCTCACTGAGCTGCAAAGTGAAACACTGGCAAGGTTCACATTCACGGAGTATGAAAAGGATTATTCGATAAAGACCACACCGCTAACAAATATCCAAAACTGTGGGAAATGGTTGAGATATATTTCCTTGCATTTCCCTCCACCCATTTGGATGAGTGTGCGTTCTGCGGAGCGGTTTTCCCATAAAATGTAGACGCAGACTTGACATCACAGCAGGAGGTGATCACCGACATTAACTGTCAAGTCTGGAGCCGGACATAAGCCAATGCACGTTATCAGTTACTTTGTGGATGCTCTCGTATCGGTTTCTTGAACTCCCCGGCATTTCCCGGCATTTTCCAGTTGTCACTTTAGCCTTCAACTTTTCTTTTATGCAAGTGTGTCTACTGAGCATTGTCATTTTTAACTTCTATTCGTATTCTTCCCTAGATTACCACAAGACGTTTCCCTCTGCCGTATTATATTTCCACTGTATTTTCGAAGTTATAATTAGAAACTGCGTTTGTTTTGCCTCGAGCATTGTTGATACACCTTTACATGTTAATATTGTAGCCAGTAACATGTGCTACAACTACGCTTACCACCTGTCTTATAATCTCACCGTCAAGCAGGAAGAAATGTAGCACCACCAATCACTAATACAGTCTGCCTGTTTCGTCTTATCCCATAATGTTGTTTACAACTCATGATATAATAGCGTAAGGACGAACGTCCGCTCTAATTTCTTCCTGGTCAGATATAACTATCTGTGGAATAAACCACCAATAAAAACTCAGGTCACGTGACAATGTGGTAACATTTAGAAGCAGACTCAGCAATTAACTTGATCTAACTACCCTAAGCTCTATGTTCGCATGGGAAAATCTCTCGATGAGCTATTCCAAGAGGGGCCCAAATCATACAAACACCAACGTTTTCATAACTAGGCATTGACCTCAACCATTCGCAAGAATGTTAATATATGAAACGCATATCTCAATACTCCAAATATGCACATCACCCAAGCAAGATATTGATACTTCTGTACAAATTGATCTGTGCTGCTGTAGACAGTTTCTCTCATCAAGAGAATTATTATTATTGTTATTATTATCATTATTATTCTATTACCTATTTACTAATAACTTTGACCTGTTTCTGAAATGTTCTACTCGGTAAAGAAGTAGTGACAGTTTTTCTCCTTGGAATACCTGTCATTTGGATTTATCGCATCGCCTCAAAACACAAGACTGTTACATTTAGTTTGGCAAAATCCATAAGTGAAAGTGTGCGACCGCATAAACTGCGAAATCATTTGGAAAGTTCATAAGGACTAAAGCAGAAAATGTGTGGATTATTCAGAAAGATGCGGAATAGTTTCGAAACAGGCTAACTATAATGACACTTGATTTGGACAGGGCAAAAATAGCGAATGGAAATGCCTGTTCATGTAAAATCAGCAACTTGATTGCCAAAAATTGCAGTCCATATAATTTGGAGAAAATATTACTTGCCTTCATTATCAAGAAAATTATCGGACCGGATGAACATGAATTCGCAGAATACAGTTCAATCTATTCCGCTCAGCAATTCTATTGTTTCTAGGCAAATAGTTGAGATGTCTCAGGACATAGAAAGTACGGTAGTTACTGTATTTCAGTAGAGAAAGTTTACATTACATTTAGATGAATCTAGTTTAACTGACAAAGATGCTTTTCTCTTGAGAGATATCTGATTCTTTAATGAAAGTCAATGAGTGGAAGGGATGTTGTTTGTTAGGAATGTTAAAACACATGCCCTTCAAAAGCGTCTTTTCCAGCAGTGTTGTAAGATTAACAGAGAATATTTCCAGCTTCAACTGCTGCATACAGAAGTTAGGGATTTCCAATGGGATCTGTCTACGCCCATCTTTTGCACATAGGGACCCCATCGTCAAATCTCTTTCTGGAATTGATAATGAAAGATTACTGTCAACAGTTAAACCAAACGTCTTTCTCTGGCTCATACTTCTGCAAAACGCCCTTTGTTAACTAAAACACTTCATAGCAAGTCGAGTAATCTCATCTCAGGTAAGGCAGCCGCTATCGTTTTTCTTAAAAAGCTGGAAATGTATGCCCAAGGAGTCGGAAGTAAGGAATTTTCACAGTTCCCAATTTTGTTAAAAGTCACGGAGAAGCTGAATATGAAGGATTGCTTGTTTATGCCGGTCATTCACAACTAGTCCGAAAAGAAAGGAAGGACAGCTTTTACGACCTGATTGAAATGGATACCCTGATTTGGATTTTGGATCCATTGGTTGTACAGTCCTGCGTCCTGGGGGGTAAAATCTAAAAAGTCTTATAGCGCTTCAAAATGACACACTTGCGAGATCCAGATTCACGCCATATATAAAAGAATATTTGAAATTAACTTGATTTTCCATCCATATGCTTGGTTGGACATGGATCCATAATGGGTGGTTTCTCTAACAAAACAGATTAGTCATCACGGCCAGAGATCTTCGACCCGCACAGTCAAGTCTGGAGCTGGATACAGGCAAGCTTACTAAACGTCATCAGGTGCAAGGTTCAATTTAATATCTCGACAATATGATCCATCCATTTGTGGCTCAGTTTCTGGATACCACGAGAAATACACCTTTGTATTATTATTATTATTATTATTATTATTATTAAGGTTACTGCACCTTCTAATTCATGACATGCATGACAGATTAAAGACCAACAATAATTTAATACAATTTAATACGATAATGATGACTTTGTGTAAGTGGCTTGATGTCGCCGCACCATGCATTTTGTCTTGAGGCTGTGAAATAATACAAAGCATTTTATCATAGAAACAGCAGTGATATCAACATTAATTTATTTGCCAGCACAAAAATGTACCAATATGAGCGCTGGAAATTACTGCTATGTGAGTATTAAGCTTTGCGAATTGCTGAAATTGGTGTGATAAAAGTTGGGGGCCATGAGAAATTGAATGGTTCACAAGGGACCATGGCTGAATAAAGCTTCAGAATGCTTGCTTTACATCCTGGAAGGAAAATGTTTGGCTGTGTTCCAAATTGACTGCTTTACATTATTCAAAATGTGAACCATTGTTTAGACACGACAAACCCAACCTCATCGTACTGATCATTCCATTATATGTAAATCATCCTCTCGAAACGTATGAAATTGCCGTGAATTGTTGTGTGCAACGTAGAAAGGAATGCATTGAAAACTTTGTTCTAAAGCGAATCTCAGCTTTCTAGATTCATTTGGGCCCAATACCGCAGTTTCTGTCTCAAGGAATTTGGCAGTTTAGTAGGGGCAGGTAGCGGTAGCGGAATTTGGGATTAAATCGGAAATTCTTCTAACACAATCGCGGTTCCCTGCGGTTACTCATATCGTCGATAATTGTTCACCTGTCTGTATGTGTTCACCTTCTGTGAAACACTGAGCCACAAGAACCATTCTCATTTGGTGGTCACTTTTGTCGCACTGATATCACCAATTTGCTTTCCAGTGCGCGTGCATGTAGGTAGGTTGGTTTATCGTGTTCCTGTGCGTTTTGTTCCGGACTCAGTGTTCACTGAGTGACTTTGACCACGATGTGCACCAAGCATTCCCGCTTAACCATGATACTAATTCTTGCAGCGTGCATTTGCGTATGCTATCTCCAATCAGATTCGAGTGTGTCCAGTTGTCCAGCAAAATTTGCACATGCTCACTTGCAATATAGTCCCCTCAAGACGTGACGATTCCTTTTAATGTATCCGTTTTGAGGCTACCCTTGCGATAAAGGTTGTGGACCTCAGAACGCGAACAATAGTGATTTCTTTGTATATGCAATTATGACGTTGTAAATAGCATCGTAGATCTTGGATCTATTCTTCGTTCTTGATCAATTTGTGATCGTTTCTACACGTCATCTCATCTACAGCGTTTGGTAGTTACGTACTTCAGAAGCAAAATAAGTGAGCATAAACACCTTTTATACACAGTCTGTTTGACGAATGGAAGCGGCAATGTTTTCTGAATGTACTACAAAAATCTTGTTGCATAAACCATGATAAGTAACTTAATGCCTATATTTCAGTTCGTTATTATTTAGATATTTATTAACATATGTGGCTTTCTCCTTAGATTATTTGACTTTCGTCTAGAAACTTTGATTTTGTGTGTACATTTCTACTCTCGGCCACATTTCTACAGTGCGTCACTTACCAATGAAGTTCGGTAAAATGCCATCACTAAGACCGCTTCGCAAGCAGTTCATTTCGAGCTGCTGTCGCTGATAGTATAAGGGTGCAGAGGGTAACGGTCAGGTGGCGGGCTAGAAAGTCACAAGCCCGACCGAGGACAGAAACAGGCATAGGCGTCATGGACGTCAGCAGACGGCGCATGGAAAGCCCCATAGAACGAGGGAAATGCGGGTTGAGGTGGAAGAACGGTGACGGGCCTGAAGCATAAAGAACAAAGAAGCTATTTGTCGAAAGGCGAACAGTTCAGACAGAAAGGCGTTTGTCGTTGCATTCAGGAGTAATATGGGGCCGAATAACCTAGTCCCGATCAAGTAACTTAAGAGCTATAGAACCACTGGAGGTTGATCAGAATGCGAATAGTGGAAGTTGTGGGGGCAGACAGGCATTCGCGTCCCTCAAGGTTTGGGGGGGGGGGGGAGAACAACGAATGGTTACATATGTGTTATAAGAATAGAGTAAATGGCAATGTCATCTCACAAGTTACGTCTTCCGATTTTCCTGTTTGGAATTATAAAGCAAAATCTTGTCTTAAATGTTACCAATAGTAGGTCCCCATGTATGTTACGTTGTGGGACGGAAACATACCCTTTTATACGCGCATTTGGATAACAGCTTTTTTAACCGTGGTTGTGTGTAATAAATGCTGTGGTTGATTGTTGCTTGATGTTTGCTACAATACCACAACAACGCACAGCATGTTGGTGAATTATGTGTACGCGTCAGTTAGAGGCAGCATTCATGTGACTTGAAATGGGGACATTAGAATGTCACACGTATATCCCATCTTTATCATACCAAGTAGGGCGGCCAAAGCACGTTACAATTGTTAACGCACAAAAGGATATAAATTATTTGGGGGAAATCATTTGGTGTCCGTTTTCGAGTCGCAATCCTTCCATCCACCCCTCTCAATCGCAACACAGTACGAAAAAAGCGTATAATTGCAAAAGTGCTATGACAAGCATTCAACGATTCTTACCATCGCGCTTATCTTCTTAGCTAGAGTAATGTGAAATGAATTTCATTACCACCAACAATAGAGTTTACCTCCATAAACCAACCAACTGATTGGGTTCTGCTTGCGTCTTGGACAAATAATGAGTGCTCAAAAATGCAGATTGTTTCATTACGAACATATCCACCATTTCCAGCACAGGCAAAAGTGGTTGTGCTCCCATGTTGTGTTATTTCATGACCTAGAACTAAATGCTTATATTAGTTAAACTGATTTGCTTTAACCACGCTAAGATCTGGGTGATATGCTTTCGATAGTTCTCCTAACCAGTGTTCAATTGCATAGCCGGACCATTTCAGCGTCCTATTCAAGTCAACACTCATGTTCGAATACATTATCAATAACTAGGTCGCAACGAGACTGGACTTGAACATGATCCTTGTTGGCAGCTGCCAGACTACATTGGGTTTTGGTTAGGCTTTTGAAGTAAGGCGTCAGTTTAGGACAGTAAAAGTCTCCTGCCTACGCAACCGAACAATATCCGGTCATTGCGATACAATGCAAAACCCATCACTTCATGTATACTTATGCTGTGGCTCTCGCACACAGGGGAATTACGGTTGCTCTACTTATTGCATCTAGCTGATCAAATATGGAGATTAACGCCAATGCTCAGACTTTCCGTCTACGTATTTTTGCTCGTACGCTTTGCGTCCCCATCTTGCCACCACCTATACAATTACTCCTTTTTCGTTACTACCCTACAACTTTTCTTCAGTTTGCTTAAATAGGCTTTAATTCTGCAATTTTACTCATATGCAATCACAGCTTGTTTGTATGGTTCTTTTGAAAAGTCTATGATTAAAGCTCACTAGTAGATTGCGGAGAAAAAAATCCGAGGCTTGTCATGTCCTGCCCCATGACCAGTTACGGGTGAGAAAATTAAAGGTACAAGTAGCAATAGGAAATAGTGAACATCCGCAAATGGCGAACTTGCCGACAACAACCATCACTCCTGGACTTATTCCTGACTAATGAAGAGTTGATTGTTGAGTCAGTAGCATACGATCCTCCACTGGGCCGTAGCGACCATTCAGTCCTAACATTTGGTTATGTATGTTATGACAGTATTGTTGCTAAAGAAAGACCCAACGAACTATTACGGACTATTATAAGCTGCGCAGCTAAGCAGCAACCGTTGTCTGGGACCTACAGACGCACAGCTCAACGAATGACGCGTGGAATGAATTGAAAGGCAAAATTAACTGGGTCATACAATCAGCATCGAAGATTGTACCATTACGAGCATCGCGCCGGACCAATACGTGGATCCGGAGCAGAACACGTAAATGGATAAACAGAAGAGATGAAATCTGGAGGCAACATTTGCTAAGCCCATGTGGTGTCACATGGCAGGATTACAAAGCCACCAGAAACTACTGCACGTCACTCATTAGAGTCGATAAGTACGAATAGCAGGAGAATATGGTGCTGAAATTTACGGGTAACACCAAACTGCTATACAGATTTGTGAATGGCAAAAGAAAGGTTAAGCCCGGAATACCACCACTCAGGACGGTCAGGGGCCTAACAACTACTGCTGTGGATGTCGCGAAAGCTCTACTCCTGCAGTTTGGCTCTGTAGCTACAAATATCATGGAACCTTCGTCCTATCAACTCCCAACCAATTTTGTTGGCTTATCCAGCGTCACCTTTACTCCAGCAGCTGTTGCAAGCAAACTACAGTCTCTCCGTGAGTACAGTGCCCCTGGAATCGACATGATCTGCCCAAAAGTACTAAAAGCTCTTGCTCCCACCATAGCAGCACCAATTGCAACTTTTTTCCACGGTCTGCTTAACTCCCATACACTCCCATCTGAGTGGAAAAATGGAATTATCACTCCAGTATATAAAGGAGGTAAACGCTCGGATCCTGCTAACTACCGACCTATTACTCTCCTTCCTGTTTTATCAAAAGTGATGGAATCGGTAATCGCAGATGGACTGACGCGATGCTTTGAAAGTCAACACATAATTCTAATGCCCAACATGGTTTCCGACGCAGACGATCTTGTCTAACCAATTTGCTGATTACTCGGGACTTAAGGACCAAGGCGGCTAATGAAGGCGTGCCCATAGATGTGATATACTTGGATTTTTCTAAACCATTCGACAAGGTCAGTCACTTCTTTCCCCTCCAAAAGCTTGCTGCTTACGTTATCAACGGTTCCCTGCTCACCTGGTTAGAAGACTACTTACACGGTAGAGCAATCAAGGTATGAGTAGCCGACACATATTCTGAAAGCATTTGCGTCTCCAATGGCGTACCACACGGATCCATTCTCGGCCCGCTACTGTTTTTGTCTACATTAATGACCTTCCGGCAGATATTCTATCTCAGATGCAAATATTTGTGGACAATGCTAAAATATAGATAGCAATTCGCTCAGCATCCGACCGCGTCTACCTCCAGGAAGATCTGACCCGGATTAACAAATGGCCAGAAAAGAACCAGCTCCCACTGAACCCTGCAAAGTGCCACCTGCTTCGTCAACACCTACCTTTTGGGGAAACACGTCCTACAACACGTGACTAGTGAACGCGACTTAGGTATAATCGTGCAAGAGAGTCTTGGAAATTCGCTCCAATGTTCGAAAGCAGCAAGTGTGGCTAACTTGAGACTTGAGGGTTTTGAGACGAGCTCGCGGCACTTTTGAGCGACTGCTAGTAACATTGTTGCTTAACTCCTACATTCGTCCTCATGTTGAATATGCAATTCAGGCCTGGTGTCCATGGTTAAAACGAGACATCCGCCTATTGGAACAGTCCCGAAGAAGAGCCACAACGGCAACGCGTGGACTATCCGGTATAAGTTACGAAATGCTTTTTTCGTGTACTCGGTGTGTTCTCATTAGAATACCGACGGATTCGCGGAGATCTTACTCTCATATACCGAAAGCAAGCATCCATATACCTCACTGTTGACTCTGGCCCCTTACAAACAAAACCGAGGCAACCACCTGAAACTAATGATGCAACAAACTCATTTGAATTGTAGAAAGTATTTTTTTCTCACTAAGAATCTGTTCTCACTGGAATGCATTATTAAACTATGTGGTGAACGCACCAGACATGACGACAATAGAAAGACACTTAGATGTTCATTTTAGTGCTAAACGATACACAAAACTTTGCTAAAGTGCAATGTTTTAACCACTGATACTTTACGTTCCACGTTAGAACATTTTGATTTTAATTTTCTTTTGCATATCCATCCTGTGGGTCTTATAAAGTTATGCTTTTTATCCCATCATACACCACTGAACATCATTTAACCATTGAACAGCGTTCCTGTCTGCGCAGTTCACACTTGGTTTTATGTACTATCCAAAGTTATTGTCTGTTGTTTCCGGACAAAAATGGAAGTGGGTTGGTTTGTTATTGCTGTTCTGCTTTTTGTATGGGTCGTTTAGGTCAGGTGAGATGGTATAATGTGGCCAAGGCACTGTCAACACGTACTTTGAACTCGGCTAAGTTGATGGCTGTAATAACAGCTTCTGAGTGGGTATTCCATGTGTGGCAAACACGTAGAACGAAGAAGTTTCTTCGGCACTCTAACCGACTGTATTGTTCCGCCTATTTGAGATGATGACCTCTCAGTTGGACGTTCTGACTCAGCTTCAATAGGTGATGGCACGGGTGATTATTGTTGTGTGATAATTGGCTAGCCATGATTAGGTCACCACTTAAACGCCGGTATCATCTGGTGAAAATGCCAAGCCCTCTGAAGCGCAGCCCACTGACATCTTTGGTCTTCCATGTTGTAGAATCATTAGAGCCGTGAGCTCCTACTTTAGCCATGGGTCCCATACTTGGACTACATATTCAAAATGAGGGTGTATATAAGCGTGAAGTATTGGTAACAAAAATCAACTTTGAATTGTCCGATAACTCTCGTTAAAAACCTCACGATTTGGATCCCCTTCTTCGATTCCATTTTAGACTGCTCCGAGCAGCTGAGATCTTCCTGGACAAACACACCGAGATGCTTTCTGAGAGAACAGTGTTGCAGATCCGCCAGCTTATATGCGTGAACCATTCGGTGTCTTAAATGGAGCATTCGACATTTAGCCACATTGAAGGAAAGGCGATTTTGGACCAACCATTTAAACATCTTTTCATGGTCATTTTGTAGATAGATACCGTCTTCTGAAGCTCTGATTATTCGCCAAATTTTGATGTTATCGGGGTCGAGTAAACAGTTTGACTCAATTTGACTCAGTAGATCGTTTATGAATACCAAGAGTAGCGAGGCCCCAATACCGAACACTGTGGCACTCCGCATTCGAGGTGAATTGAGTCTGATATTAATTCACCTACTCTCATCTCCAGACGCCTGTGAGAGAGAAAATTGCAGATCCATCCTAGGACACGGTCCCAAATGCCACATAACTGAAGTTTGTTGAGAAGGATACGATGATCCAAGCGGTCGAATGCCTTAGAGAAATCAAGGTAAGCCACACTAGCTCCTTCACCAGCGTCCACAGTTTCAATCCAGCTGTCTCGTGCTAACAATAGGTTGGCTCTGTACGACCGATTCTGGTGGAAGCAGTGTTGTTGCTGAGCAACGTAACTAAAGGCGTCCAGATAAGACATGAGTGCTTCGGCAATGTTAGCGTCCATCACTTTTGTATGAACTGACAGAAGAGTTAGTGGTCGCTAATTGGTGGATAATCGAGGGTACCTTACTTCTGTTTGAAGCTCTCGATCCTCAATCATACTGGCATGCCTCGGTGTGCGCAAGTATGTACAATTTTGTCAACATGCAGAAATTACAGGAAGATTAGAGTCCTAATAGATAAACATACGCTGGTTATCGGAAGCTGTCAGCAAAGTTAAAGAACTATGCTCAAGTTACGGCCATATTTATTTGAAACTGGCTATACAGTCACACTAACTCTGGTGGGAAGCTATGGAGCATTATAAATCTATCGAGTCAGTGAAGGAACACGGACTGAAACTGCCCTGGTCGACTGAATCACAATCAGTAACCGGATGTGCACCGTCAGAATTTCTGCGTCGTCCAAAGTCTCGAATTCGCGTGGGGTCTATTTGTAATTTGCCTAATCGTCAGTCCTGTTTACGCTCGACTAATTTTGACGTTAGCCTAGTTAAGCCTGTCAACACACGTGATTTGAACGGAATGAGTCATCACAACCGAATGACTGTTACCCCTGTGGTTGTTGGTGATATGAGCGCTTAAGCTGGAAAATTGTCCATTGATGTGCTGAAACGCGCGGCCAATACTGAGAATTATCTTTCGGCACAACACATGCCGTAATGTTACATTGTGCCAAACAGCATCAGACGTGCTATGGACGCGTTGATATCGCGATTACTTGCAACCAAAACAGCTGCTTATAAAACAGGTGTTGGTGTTGGAGCACAACCGTGGACTCTGACCATCCACTAGTATGTGCTTATTTCCTTGTGCGATTCGATAGACGCCAGCGAAGAATCCGCCAGCTCAGAGATACTAGAGAATCCGGATGTTCTAAATGCAAGTTAAAACACGTAAGTAATTGCTCAAGTGAAAAGACGTAATATCAGATTTTAATTGTTGCATGTATATCCTGGCGCTGTAAATCCGATTATCAGCAAACGCTTTAGGTACCTTCGGAGTCGCCGTAACTCGAAGCTTGCCGGTACATTTGGGCTATATGTAAACACCACGTGACTCGCAGATTACGGTTAGAAAATGATTGCTAGCCTGAAGGTAGACTGCTATACTTGGTATCCCATAATGCGTCGCATATGAAAACTACGATTGCTCCTAATAACCATGGTAGGTTTTTCTGCTCCGTGTGTGAAATGTACTGTTCCAGGTCTGGTCTTAGTGAAACTATATGCGAGGAGTGAGAATTGCGAATCCATAGTAAGCCAAAGCGCTTGGAGCATTGATCTGAGCACTTAGGAAATCCGTTTATTCATTGGGGTTTGCCAGCTTCATTGTGGGCCTGTGATAACCCCTCCTTATGGATCACCCTTTAAAACTATCCTCTCGCCCAGTAGGTCAATATAAATCCATGCAGCTTCAGTTGAAATAGACCAGCCCAATTCATATTAGGGGATCTGTTGTAGTTGATAATTTGCACGAGTTATTATTGCAACTGTGGGAAAGGGAAAGTGTTTAACCGACTGGAGTTACACCAATATTGCCCCGATTTTCAAAAAGAGTTTAATGCCGGATTGCGACCGACATGCATTCATCTAATCTCAAATGCCTTCAAATTACCTGCTTTTGTCGCAAATCATGTTTAGTATGACTGCTGCGAAAACCAGAGCCATGAAGATCATGCTGGATTTCCTCAAAATCCAGGATACATTGACCAGTCACTGGGACATCGTCCATTATGCCAGTGACCCATCTTCGTCATGTAAAGCTACATCACGTGTACCCATGCGTTAATGGATCGATTTGCCCTTTGAACTATTTAAATACGTTGGGATCGAAAGAGCGTCGTATGCTCCTATTGTGGGTAGAGTGATGGCCTATGGCACTATGAGGCCGCTCTTCAAAATCTCCCGTTGTATGTGCTCAAGATTCTCGTATTGTCACGTTTAGGTGCAACTTCGTTATTAACAAATTTATGGAAAATAAGCTGAACGAATTAAATTTAAGTGTGGGATACTACCTTTCAAAGGATTGACTACTCAACTTGGAGTTGCATTATATTGAATGCACCCGTGACAATTTACACATCTACCAAGCAGCACTCGACAGATTGGCGCTGATAATCAATATGTTTCTGCTTCGGTTACCCTGTTCAAATGTAAAGTTTTTCATACATATTGCCAGGGATCACCCTTTGCACTGATCCCTGATATTGACCAACTACGATTCTAAGAAAAAATCGGCTAACTTGGCACCTACATCAGAATCTCCACAATGAGTGATAAACGGATATACTGCCTACTCAAACATGGAAGCCAATTTTCCAATCGCGTCCACTTCTGTTTCAGAGGTAATCTTACGCTCACCGTGAAGGGAAGAATTTAAAATGCAGCTGTCCGTTCAAAATCAATATATGGTTAGATAAATTTTGCCAAACGGATCGAAAAACACAATAATTGTAGATGATTTCGCCCAACCATGAGTCATGAATATTTCTTTACTTTTACCAAGTGAATCGAATCCATAACGGAATCAAATTCCTCCAGTAGGAAATCTTGTCCCTTTATGTATCTCTCAAGCTTGCACTTTGCGCCATCAAATTAAATCCAACAGGTGCGAGCAGCTCAAATTGCATGCTCCTCCTTGAGGGATCAGTTCTAATTCAGCCGATGGTATACGAATAGGAATGCTGGATTGCTGTAGAACTCAAACCCACATGCGGCATCCTGGTGTCCAGCGAATGGGAGGGTTGGGTGTGTTGGTTGGCGCCTGGGATACTAGTAGGTAATCAATGACACGTGAGAACCGTGTGAAATACGGGCCGATATATAAGTTGGAGGCGACTGGACCCAACGTGTATTGTGCAGGAAACAAAAATAGGAAACGAATCAACCAGAGAGAGAAACGGTGCAGCAAGATACTCATCAAACAATTTAAGTCAAAGAAAGTGCCGTCAGTAAAACAAGTAGACGTTTGGAAGGTTAAAAACCATAAAATCCAATGTTGCAAAATAACGAAACAAGGTGTCTTCCGGTACAGCACAGTGTCGAACCATTTTTACTACTCAGACTAAGAAATGATTAGTTTCATCGAAACTGGTTGCAGACGAGCTGGCGGACATGCACGTGTTGCGCGTCGCAATCCAATCACCAATGGTGTAATCCAAAATGGGGTTAAAGGCAGAGATATTGAATAAATTTTGCAGTAGCGCATAAGTTAAGGATGACGCGGAAGACTGGAAAGACACAAGAAAAAGCATGGACAGAAACAGACCTAGGCGTCATGGACCAGTATCAGCTGATCGACACAGATTAACCGTAGCGAGAATGCATCAATTGGAACAGTGAAGATATTATTCGATACCTATATTCTATACAGAACTCTCTTATCGGTGCAGTAATGATTAACCCCAAACCGAATAACGCAAAAGAGATCAAACAAATTATAAGGCTGAGAACAGCGGCAAACTTGTTAGAATGCAATTCAAGGAAGCCAAAGTACACAAGGACGCAAATGCAAAAAAGATACAGAGACGGACGAAAAGGCTGCTTGAGTGAAACAGAAGCATTTCAAAATTACTGCACCCTGAGAGACGGAAAATTGACCGCTATACACGAGCGGGCCTGACAGTCTGGAAAAAGTGCAGAAGCTCCGTAAGGATTATGCTATCTGACTAATCCGTCCCCGACATAATACGAAGAAATACACATTTTAATCGTGACTTTACTTTCTATGAACATTACACTACTCACAAACATCCACAAGTAAAATACACATTTGAAGCATGTTTGCGTATGTTTGATGTACACATGAACACCAACGAGCTCGGAATAGTAGATTAGAGGAAAAAGCAGAAAACGTGGTGCGACATTTCCAAAGTTTCTGAATAATGGTCACATGAATCACGTGGTGGAATTGTTGAACTCGGAGCCCAAGATTTTCCACGAATCGTCGTTTCTTAACGAAGGTGAACTTCCATGTGGATTTGTGCGTCAGTGCAGTAGCTAGACACATTGAAGGTCTTTGCATAGCCACAAAAATGCTAATACAGTGCCAATTTATAGGGTTGAGAAAAATAAGCAGGGAAAATTAGTACGTCTTTCAACTCGTGAACTTGGAAGATGTATAATGGTAAGCAGTTTGGAATGACCAGGCAAAGTGCGGCTAACTCTCTTGGAAAAAATCTACACATCGTCAGTGAGATGACGCTAAATGCATTTTGAGGATATTCCATACTAATGGAAAGTAACGACAGAGTTGGACGCAATGGTCTCGGAGAACGTCGGTTTTTTAACGGTGATATTTTCTGATAGCAAACAAAGCCTTGCGAACAAGAAAAGCATCATTTGTAAATGAGTGCTTTAGTGATATACTCACACAAAATAGAGAACGGAGATTTGCTGGAGATGCTGGTAGTATCTAGTAAGTTTGTCTTCCGTGGAGGTGCATTGGCGAATGGCCCATAGGTATTCAGTCACCAATGCTTTTCCAGTAATGCTTAGAAGTCCTTTGAATCGGGCTTCTCTCTGAATACTGCTTGGTAAGAAAATGAAGGAGCTTGCTAGAATTTATTTGTTTAAAGGATTTTAAACCTAACGTTTTATCCGATGCATCTAAATTGATTCGAACTGGACCGGTCACCATATCGTCCACGAAACTCAAATCCATCGCCATTAAGGTCTAGCATTCACACCTTGGAAGACACGTTCTGCACCCGCTTCAACGCTCTTAGGACAAGTACATTGTTGAATGTGCAACACTAAACACACACCAGTAACAATGCGAAAATTAAGTTATTTTTAGCAAGCTGACTACGCGCCTTCGGAATGTTACCGCTTAACTTTGCAAAAACGGCACTGTCGATATGTTTAGATACACACTGGCCTAACCTTCACCTAAGGTCTCTCGTAATGAAGCGGCATATACTTGATTTGCAAAAGCATCTATGGCAGCATACATGCATATTCCGTCGTTTCCCGACATCTTTGGCACTCAATACCTAATCTCCTTACCAGTTTAATCATGGTCTGCAAGTGCTGCGATCACTGCAGCAGTTGACGCGATTTGTTACCAAGCGGCTAGGTTACCTGGTTTTCGGAATGTTGCTTTAGCTGTCAGTCAGTCCGCGGACGAACATTTGCTTCAGATGCCAAAGTATACCTACCAAATCTTGTATGTTTACCCTACTGAAAACAAGAGTTATCGATTAGTTGCGATTTCGTTTCAAGATGCTGACTTTCTGCTTGATCGTCGTCCCTAAGCTGCGAAATCGCCTAAGTGGTCGTGTAACTCTCCATCTGCATTGAATAAAGCAATTTTACGATGTTTTTGACCGAACACGCAAGTGGAGGGTAAGGGTACGCACATCATTAAGACTGCACTGTTTGGTACATTCATGAATTTTTTCACATGTGTGCACTTCACTTTCGTATGTTCCGCCGTTTGTTTACAATGTTGGTGCTCCACGCGAGTTCGTTCTTCAGATTCAATCTGTTCCAGAAACTGGATCCTCCAGAATCGATTGTTCAGAGCTCCTTTTGGTTCCCCTTGGAGCATTTCGGAATATCCGCGCTAACTGCTTTGTTTCAAGGAGCGTTTAGTGACATTCCGAATGGCTTCTCTTGGGTTCAGTGAAAACGAATATTGTTCGAGACGCGTACTTCTTCCTGATTCAAAAGCATCCTCATGGAAGGCACGCTATTAATCTGTGTTGCATGGCGCGATGTCTCACACCAACTTAAAATTTTCTATTTTACCCCCAATCATTAATACGGAAATTCTAGAAATTCTGTATTGCCAGTGCTCCATATTTATAAGGCGCATATGTGTTTCTCAGCGAATCTCGGAACCTTAGCTGCTGCAACGTGTTTAGTTTTTAGGCGTAGCTGATTTCGTTGCTTACAGCCGAAAATTTAAGTTCAAATGAGACGAAACTTCCGCCAAGGTTGCAGCATCTGCTAGTTTAAGCCGATTAATTCTCTCGATTTGAAGGTGTGCATTCAACAAGTTAGGGGTACTCCACTCTTGCAAGCACAAACGTCAATCTTCTGAGTTTCTGCACCATATAACCTAGTTAACATCCGCCTTTCTGTCTTGTTTTGCCTCACTTAATGCAAAATATACTTATTTGCAGTCAGCTTGTATAGTGCTTTACGTCCCAGCTATTTGACGGTGTGAACGACTTTCATGCTGATGGTGGTCTTGAGAGTGACGGGAACGAGGCATATGCACCTACAAGAGATTGGATAGACAAAAACCGACAGACAGTGTGCTGGGGAGCAAATATGTGAGAGATGCTTGGGAATGTGACAACAATGCATCTCCACCAAGTGTCTTGAGGGCTACTAGGCTACGTGTCTAGATAGATAAAAAAGCAAGGACATTCCTCTGTATCCAAAAATCACTAAATAAAAGATAATTTAGTCTTTATGCCAGGTGCTTAGAGCTTATATACCAGAAAGGAGCCATGGCATCCAAAACGGTTGAACAATATGGCTGTACTAACGCAACTGAAACTAGTACATTGTTTTCAATACTATATATAACCAGATGTTTACTGGCCAGTTTGAAATGTCCCAAAGGATGGGTTCCAAAAAGGGAACAAAAACATAAACAACGAACCAGGAATTAGTAAACTTGTAGAACAATAGTTTCCCCGTGAGAATCGTTCACCTATGGTTTCAGGTAACTCGAAATATTCCCGACATCGAATTTCCCATAAAACGGGAGTAAGTAAATGAGGTTTGTTTTCTGATTATGCAAATTGTGCATGTGTGTTATGTACTGTGGTGTAATGCGATCAGTCAACGTCGGTGCGATTTCCGAACACAGCTAATTTTAGGCTAATAACAGGTTCTGCGACTGAATTTCCCATGTGGCAAACAACTACTACGAAAAATTCAGTATACACTTCAGCAAGTTTTATTGTTCTTCCACAACGAAAATGTGTCCACAGGTTGCTGTTATGCGTGAGTTTAAGCAGATAATAATATAGCTGATCTGTAGTGCTTCATTGTTAAAGCAAGAGGATTTCAGCAGCCAAACGCCGAACCGGTATACTAAAACTCCCAGTATACTCAAGCTCGAAGTGTTGAATCATCAGGTATAATGTGATCCCCCTACTGCCATTGCCGCCATGATTGAATCGAATATTCCTCGTGAGGATGTACGTATATGAATTACTCAAACGCACGCTTAAACAGCCTCTAGTTTTGATACTATTTTAGATACTAAAGCAGCTTACTCCGTGCAACCAAGGTCCTCCTGGACCAACATATCGTTGTTTCTTTTTCATGCGAACAATACTGGAGACCCTGGTCGCCCAGCCTATATATGTGAAGCATTTGGGATCACACGATGTGAATTCAATATGCAGTCACGTGAATTGAAGACAATTGCGAACTGACCATTCATAAATCTAGTCGAAGTCGATTTGAAAATTAGGCGGTCCACTGGATCATTTATGCGTGCAGTAGCTTGAACGACGAAATGAGAAGACGAATATTCGCAGATGCCAACATTTCGTATAAACTCTTCAGTACCAATACAATAAATGGAAACCCTTTTTATGAGTCTCACGAGGTCAGTAAAGCCAATCAATTCTATGGTTGTGATCATTACTGTTGGCATTGGGACCACAGTAAACGCAGGTTTACGACTAATTGTTTCTGGGCTAAATGTTCTAAATTGGCTTATCGCGAATGGCCTCAGCAAATTGCAAAGCTGGTGACTTTGTGTAACGCAACATGATCCGGAACGGATAAGGGATTACTCCGACTACATGTCTTCTATATGTGCCCGCGTATAGATAACGCCAGCGGCTTACGCGAGCACGTATTTATGAAGGGGATGATTAACTTCACGCTGAACGCAAGTCGGGAAGTGTTCCCTCAATCCAGAATGCAAAGCCAGTTCCGTTCTGCCGATGTAACTGATGTCGCAGTCACATAAGAATTCGCAAAAATCATTTGATTTGGCGCCGTCGGGTTCATTATCTTTTACCGAAGGTAACAGCACCTTCCGGGTTCTGTTGATAATCGTCTCCGCAAAACAGTAAGTAGGTTGAATTACCGAGACTATGCTTTTAGTTATCCTTATTCCTGCGGTGTCACAGCTGAATGTTAGCTCGATTTAAATCTCATTAGTTGAGGTTCTCAACACCGTTTCTTTCAGCGATGTATCCAGGCTATATTTCTCTGTGAATTGCTTTGAATAGCCATTCTTCACAAGAGTTTTAGTGATCAGCTTATTCTACTTAGTCAGGTAGCGGTTGGAAGAGATACGCTGGCCAGAGTGAAAAATGTTTTCACCAGCGCACGCTAGTGTACCATCGGTGCGATGCTGGTGAAGTGAAAGGTATTTGTCGGACCATGTTGGTTTGCGGTATACAGATCGCTTAATGAGCCCATATTCACTGCGAGCCATGAGAATGTCAAGCTAAGGAAGATGCTCATTCGATTCGAATTCGGAAGTCACTTTCAGGTTGATGTGAACACAACTGATTTGGTCTGGTAATCAATCGTGTTGCATCCTCTTGGAACCGCAATCAAGGATAGAATCTACATAGCTTTTGCAATACGACAGCTGATCAAATTCTGTTTAGTTTCCTTTCAAGCGTCAGTATGAAAAAATCAGGCAGTACCAAGGCCAACTTACTGCCCATTAGCCACTCCATCAGTTTAGCGATATAAGTAGTGCTCGAAAAGGAAAGCGGCATTGGCCATGCAGAATAACAAAGACAGTCTTAGCAGATTTTCCTATATTGGTAGACGGAAATTCTCCTATTCTAACAAATGGCAAATGTTATCAACTGTCTCTAGCGATGGGAAATTAAGAAATAACGACTGAACTTCTACTGAGCATATAACCTTGTCGGCTCGGCTGATTTGGTCTAATTCTGCGATTCTTCCAATGGAGTACTTAATGCTGTGCAAACTTAATTGCTGCCTCAGTGACGCTTGGATCCGAACCAGACAGCGAGATAATTTGTGTTGCGGGAAATTTACCATCGACGAAATGGGTCTTAGTGGCATGCCCTCCTTGTGAGTCTTTAATAACCTGTAAAGCTGTAGTGTTGATGGGCCGCTCGGCTTTAATTTCCGGTAGGTAGTTTAATCATTTATACGATGCAAGCGAAGCGTTCCGAGGTGCCTGGTTATCCGGGCTACTAACCCAGTTAGGGTTTCAATATCGTCGGTGCGTTGAAGCTTGCTTGCTTCACGGAGAATGTTTAGTAATTTTTGAACGTAATCGCTCTTGCTCATGACAACTGCTCCTGAATCTTTTGCCGGTTTTGATACAATCATTCGCTTATTCTTCAGCATCTGTAGCGTTTTTAAATGATGGCTAGCAAGCGCACACTATTCGTTTACCGGTAACATGAGAACCCCAAAAGACATAAAATACCTGATAGTATCCTGGCTTGTTGACTAAAGTTTCACTACTTTCCTAACTTAGTCATCGAATGGTGATGTCCGGGCGTAAATCTGATGTCAATTGTTTACTCTCACTAAATGTTAGTGAAAACGAAGAAGAGAGGTGGCCCCACTATCCCGCGCATTAACCCTTCCAGACGCCTGTGCGAGCAGGTTGCTAATCTAAATTATAAGAAGATCAGCCATGCCCTAACCCACAAGCTCGGGTAGTGGGCATTCATGCTTCAATCGGCCGAATGCTTTACATAAATCGAAGTAGTCTGCCTCAAATCATATGCTAATATCTGCTTTGTCAGTCTACATTTCTAGGGCTAAAAATAGCTTTGTGGTCTTAACTACGGACTGGCAAAAGTCGAGTTGCGAATTCCAGCCCCACCAGGGTCCGATGGAATGCGCACTGCTGAGGATTCCCGAAATAATGAAACGCGCGTACAGTGCTTTTTCGGGTGTGTGACGGCTGTCTGAGTGAGTGTAGCTGTGACGAATTTTTACCTATACCACACAATTCCCCTTACTACTCTTCTGTAGTAGCATTTTTAGAGCGAGATCGCTTCTGTCAGAGACCATGTTGCTCCTGCGCGACGCAATCAACTTCGGACATGTAAGTCATGCGCGCGTCAGCAATGATAACCATCGTGACTTTTGAGAGAACGGAAATCTTGTTCACTAGACAAGTTAAGTGGGTCGGAAAGACTACTTCGTTTGTAAGTTGGAGATAGCATCTCATGTTTCCTTGCGAAATGGTCGCCTGTTTTGCGACAGCGAAGTTTCGGTTTACTACCGTAATTATCCAAAATATAAGAACTTTGCCGAACACTTTATTTTTATTTTCAATGCCCTATATTTCCAGCTACAACCTTTAAATCGAACTGGTGGATCTCACAAGAAAATGCATGATGTTTGTATTTTACCAGTTGTCTGCAGGTATTCAAACGCGTCTGCAGACGGCCATTATATTCTGGTAAAAGTTCGCTCATACACTGCCTCAAATTAGTACTCGCACTAATTATAATGGAAGCATTTATTGTGTCTACAATAGTACCTGCTTTCATCAGAAGGCCTTAAGTTTAATAAAACATTTTCAATATATAGACTTAGCGGTTTTCCACAACCATACTAATCGACTAACCAGACTTTGTGGTTCAAGCAAGCCATCACCTCTGGACTTAATCCTAAACCATGAAACTTCACAATAAATACAGTCTAACAATCCATAATGGATATGTGTCTATGGAAATCACCTGCCCGTGGCGATCAGTCAAAGTGTCCACAATGATTTTCCTATATTTTCTTATTTATCACAACCTGTCTATGGCGTCCACCTGTCCAACGCAACCACGACCATACTTTTGTGGTCCACAGTCGCTCTAGCACCTGCTCAATGCTACCACCACAAGCACAACTGGTTGGGATTGAGAGTAGGGGTGTCAGGAAACGCTGCCACCGTATCAAACAGATAGCTTAGATTACATTTCAATGTCGTATATACCCCTGGAGCCACACCATATGCCCTGCACTGATTCTTTATCACCCAGGTTCACGCACTCCGTTTCTTCTTATTCGACTCCCCATAGGCGTGTTAATCTCTCCGCTGCTGCAATTGACTAGTTCACGTTGCGTAACTCCCCCAATACCACTGGTTTCTTCTCACACCAGGGGTCACATCAGGCTTGTTCAGTGACACTTTACTTCCCTGGATATCATTCTAAATAACTAACGCCTGTATCCTGCTATGGCCTGTGCAATGAACCAATCGGATGGAACCATGTTACCCAACAAAGAACCGCAGGACTCCCCCTCACGCACTCTAGGTTTTGTGATACTGTTGTACAATCGCGAGTATTATGAATATCACTTTTTGGACATAATTGTCTAGTTTGTAACCAATCGGTTTTCAACATTGTACAGATAAAGTTGAGGTAAAATGTTAATGAATAATCTGCTCGTCTTTATGGTTCTTTTTGAAGATTCTTACGAAAGAAAAAGTGGCTAGTTACAAATCAGCGACAACAAAGGCATAAACAGATGAAGGAAGAATATTAGGGATTCGACAAGGACAAGAAGAAAATAATTCACGAAACTGGAGGAACATTTCGGAGTAGCAAAGACATAAATCCTTCTAAGTTTAAGAAAGGAAGCCGAGTTTTTGTATGACGTTGAGAACAATGCACGGAGATTGCAAATAAAGAATATTAGGAAAACGGGTAATGAATACCTAAACGCACGTTGCTGGAAATGGTGCATACAGAACTAGCGAGAAAACTTCCATTATCTGGACACACGATTCAAGAGCGAACATTAAACACCGCAATAGAATTGCGAAATCCAGACTTTAAAGCGTCAAACGGTTGGCTACAGGCTTTCATCACTAGGACACCTAGTGTTTGGTAAGCAACCGTTCGATAGCGGTGACTCAGATATGTGGGCTGCACCCTTGTGGACAGAAAAATCACCCGAAATATGTTCAGGCTACACAGCTGAAGACATCTTTAGTTTAGATGAAACTGGTTTGTTGTTCAAAACGACGTCGGATAAGGGATTTTTGTCAAAAGAGAGAAATGCGCAGGTGGGAAAAGAAGCAAGGAGCCTAGCACATTTATGCTGTGCGCCAACAATTTGGGGGAGCGACAGCCGGCATTAGTGATTTGGAAATCACACAAACCTGGAACGTGTAGAAACATCAACAGTAGAAAACCATGGGTGGTTTAAAAGAATAATAACATAGGCATGAATGACTACAGCTATTTTCAAAGATCAGCTTCGTTTTTTGACAGAAACCTGCAAAAAGTGCTCAACATTATACTTTTGTTGACAAATCCACTTGTCAACACAAATTCCAGCCAATGAATGTAAACTTACAGTTCTTGTCATCCAACACCACATTGTTAGGTCAACCGAATGACCAGAGTGTCAGCCACGCATTTGCGTCATATTGCGATCATACAATCCCACAAAGATCCGTACGGAACCCTACTCATGAAACAAGTAAGTTTATTGGACGTTGTGATCTGGATAGCTGTTGCATGGAAGCAACAACAATCACTAAGGATATTTTTATAGCGGTTTACCTTTTCCTGCAGTAACTGATTCTGAAATAGCACTTCTAACTGGACCTGAGACATGGTAGTAAATTTAATCTGCTTCAACCTGTACTGCTTTGGATAGTCTTTCAGAGGAATTGTTTGGATGTCAACTGATTGACAGTCATATGGTTGATTCTTACCTCCAGACATGTAATACAACAGAAATAAACTGGGAGCTCCGTGCCACGTCAATTTTATCAGCTGAAAGTGTTGATAATATTCAGATGACGACCAGGAGCAGAATTCTACAGACGTTCTTAATACGTATAAAATCACAGACGCACAAGGCGCTGTTGATATTCTGCGCTATTACGCAATACATAGCGAACACACTGACATACTTGAACTGGTCAGGAACAGGAGGGAAAATTTAAATTCATCTTTCATTTTAACTGTCAAGCGACAGCACACTATACTTAATTTATTTTCATGTGATTGAAGAGGATTATGACCATAGAAATATGTGGATACGATTTTTCCCCAGCCTTGTTTTTTCGATCATTTACATATTCGTTTTTAAACTGTTTACTCATAAACTGCAGATTTATTGCATTCTTATTCCTCTTACAGCCCAACTTATACATAACTACTGTTAGTGCCCAATGTAAACGCTAAAACGTATTGTAGAAGCCGTCGGTTTACATATCAATTTCGCGATTTGAAAGTAAAACATATGTGGTACCTATCATGAGTAGAGTCATCTATGCATGAAGTTGTTCATGGCGACCACATGTCCAATGGCATCAATTTTTGTCGGTCCCTTTGGTGGTCGCCCTGGACAGGTTTGATTGTAGTGGTAACCACACCGTTACGTTTGGCTGTGCTTCGTATCATCATTATCGATAAAAACGCGAACCACAATGTATTTTACTAACTACAACAAATTGCCCAGCCCACTGCAAACCGTTGACCGAAAACTCCTGCTGCAAGCTTCATAGGAAGACGCATGTTAGGATATAAACTTTAGACACCTGATCATCCAAGCAGTCATTAAACTGTTAAAATATGCGCATCTCATCCTACTGGCATTTTGATCAGAAGCAGAACACGTAAATGCATCAAAGAAAAACATGCGGTTTTCAGATACTATGTGCAATACCCATGTGATATCACAGGTATAACTACAAAACAGTCAGGAACCATTGCATCTCATTGGACAGAGCTGAAAAGTATGAATGACGGGAAACCAAGTTACCATAATATAAACTTAAAACAAAACTACCTTATAATGTTAAAAGGAGACCATAAAGGCTTACGTAGGAGCACAAGTGTTGATGTTGGACAGCAGCCTAAGTGTGTATATACTGCAAATTCATATAGCTGCAATTTAATTGCTTGGCTACAAAATATTTAGGTACTTACCTGAATAACCAAGGCAGATGTCCACAGTTTAATCAGTATCGTGTTTACCCCAGCAGCTGTCCCAAACACATTATAACGCCCTCCAAGTTATCATTGCTCCGATATCGAAAAACTTTGCCCAACCTGCCCTAACCACTTGCTCCAAGTTAGCAATATCTCTTGCGGTATTTGCCGGTCTTTTTTGGGGCCATACATTCACATCTGAATGAAATGACCAAGTTGTTGCTCCGTTATCTAATCGGATTCTGCGAACTATAGCAAGATTTTGCCTTTGTTCGTAAATTACTGCCACAAGAGTTACCGGGTATTAACCCAGAGAACTGTATAAGAAATGCAGCTTACACCAAAAATATGCGGAATGCCAATAACAACCGTTTAATTTGTTCCTATTAAGTGTATAAAGTTAGCTCCGAAGATAGTTTGTGAATATGCCACAAATGACCGTCATGCATCAATTCTTTTTGCATTCGCTTTTAGGACAAATTATTCCCTATCGCAGCGGAGCTAGAAGCTGAAGTCCATCAGACACAATCTTTATTAATTAATAAATAAAACAATGAAACCCGAAAACTATGAACAGAAAACAATATCCGTCGTTATTAAAAGCTCTGACAGACTATTTCCTAATGCCATAATTCAAATGCTGCGGAAGAATTTCGATTTTCGCACTGATGATAATTTGAACATTCACAACGTTCGACTTCATGACTACTTCTTTTGTATCCACTATCCCATACAGAGCAAACTTGTGGAATCCATGTAGCTTGTTTACAAACCATTAATAAAATTTAGCAACTTCTGGTAATACAACTGAATCGGTTGTGTTTCTGATATTTGAGAAGCACATAATTTTTTCCTCATTGTGTTATTCTCTCAAATGCACATACTAGCCCATTGGAACTACTTCGTATATGATACGATTAATATGCAACACATAAAGGATTATTCTCTGGAATTCTGGAAGTAAATCGGCAGACAGTTTTGCCTCTCGTTTTATCTCCCAGACCACTTTTAGTAGCGAGGTAAGTTACGTATGATGATTGAACAGCCACCTGGCTGAACGGTTGATGAAACACTGGTTACCTTTTTATCTCCATCGGTATGACAACAGTACATAATGAACCAAGAAAAGAACAGGTTTCCGCCAAATACGGAACCTCTCAACTTGAATAATTCGTTGCCTTATCGATGCAGTGATTTCATTCAAAATGTTGTTGAGCAATTTGTGCAGGTGCCAATATGTCTTTGTAGCACTTACAAATCTCACCCATCCCCTGCACACTGCAGTGTAAATAACGTATTCCTGTTTGTTCCGTTCAAGCAAATGTATCCCTCCATCTTTTCTGATCCTTATCTTTTTATATCGACCTTGTCGTATTTATCTCCTCCTTTGATGAAAATTATGGAGGTCCCAAAGTTTAGCCTTAAAAGTCTTCTCGGTGTCATTTGCAAATATTTCGAATATTACTCACACTTTTATCTAAGTGTAACGTCCTACCACATTAAAAACACAGTGTTAATATTAAACGCGCATAACTTACCCATTCTTTGGCACATAGCGACATTTTAAAGCAAACGAATACCAGTATAAACTAAACCCTGTTTTTGATGTTTTTATATGCAAAATATGCCTGAACATTCACAAGTGATAGTTGCGTTACGCTTGCTCATTAGATTGCACTCTCCTGTAATCAGCTACGATGAATTGTATAATTACTTGTCATATAGTATATTCACTATACGAGTTAGCTAACTAGTATATGAATAGATATGGAGCTGATCTGTCCACTGTTTGAGATGCACGAAGGACTAATACCTAACTGTTCCTCAGACGGAGACGGAGAAAGAAACTCAGCTCGAGTTCCTTTCCAGCAACCTGCCATATAAATAAAAAATGAACACGACCACTGCTGAACAGATAAAACCACAGACAGCAAGACATAATGACTTAAATGGCGAGAGATTTTATTGATTTAACGGATATGGAAAGCTAGTTCGATCACACACGCACCGATAAGAAAATTAACTCTCCATGTATTGCATGACTCTGTCTATACAAAGGTAAGCAACAAAAACATGCTTATTTGCAGCGTGGAAGAATCTTGGGTGTGTATTAAGTTTTTGATTTTTGGGACGGCTAGAGTCTGCAAAATTCCCAAGAAATTGTGAGACAATACAACCAGGTTAAACTTGATAATCACATTTGATCTACGTTGATATAGAGCGATTGTCTTATACTTGATAGGAACTAGAAGATTATCTTGATCGATACAAAAATAAAAATAGTGCTCGAGTATTTGGTACCTACTTGTCTAGTGTTGGGCATGTGGATAGCAGTCATTAGCTTTTCAATTCAGTACTCAGCTGAAAAATCGAGAATGATGAATACTGAATATTGGATTGTATCAGCAAGAAGAGATGTCTGTGTGTAGCTGCATCTAAAATCCTTCTGGCACAATGACCTATTTTGTTGGAGAGTATTCCCGAAATGTGATAACAGCGGTTTGTCTAGGAACACCGACGTTGCTTTGACCATGTGTGGCGGCAATATTTTTCATATATCCACAATTCGCCTCTCAAAACGGACCTACTAAGCGAATCGTTTCAAATCTGGTACTACCAGCTTTTACCGGTGTCCATGTTTGCTGCGCGGTGTGCGCATATGGAGGAGCGACCTTAACATGGGATAAACATCCAGCCGCGTCATGCTGATGTCAATCCGCACTGGACGATGAAACAAGTTGTAAAGTCCTAACCCGTTGCACCAGTCTTCGTACGTCACACCAGGTAAAATAGTGATGACCCGGGTGTCCATATGCTGCCCTGAGTATGTGGGACAGCCATTCTAGAGCATTGATCTTATGCTTGAAACGAAGAGATCAGTGGCAATCTGCTCGGACGGAATGAAGTAGCCGCACTTGAGCAACAAACATATGAATTCGTTTTGGCAAAGCCTATTTGTGTAATTCACGGTGTTACGGCCCTTTGGACTATTCAAGATTGCCCTTATTTCCCTCACTGCGTGTTTTACGTTTTGTCAAAACTTTGTGTTAAAACAAGTCCTCCACAAGAAAGCAAACACTACTTCGACCATTTCCACTCTTCACATCTCACCCAACGACACAAGCCCATCCTGACTTTGTGTTTAACAATGCCCCATTCTATTGTGTAACCACTCGCGAAGCTTGTCGCCTGGAGCTTACCCGTGTGGACTGAGTGATTATTTTATCGAATACGGCATCAATGTGCCTGTGACATAGATCCTTACGTTTGTCCATGTGACTGGTACGCGTCCATTCGCCGGTCATTTTGAGTTGTATTGTTTTTGACTATTGCAATTTGAGGAAGGATTGTTGTACACCTTCGGTCTGGATAATGTCGGGGTTGGTATTAGATATGTTACTTTTCTCCGTTACCAGTTTTGTTTTCTTCATTGACCAGTGGATTTTTTAGTCACGCAAATCCAAAACCGATTTGTTTGTAGCGGAAACATTGAGACGGTCAATGAACACCCATGTTCAGTGACCATTTAGGTCGGAGGTAAATTGCTTAGTCGTTCTTTGGAGCAATCTCAAAAGGCAGGTGTAGTGAGGCTGACAAGAAGGACGCGTTACATCTGAACGGATGAAACCATGGGTGGGTGACGTTCACAATGTGCATTCACCCATCTCCGGTCTGCTCGGTAGGATGGATCAAATGCAGCGAACTCATGAGTTGTGAATACGAGGCTGCGAAGTTTGCTGATAGAATATATGATGGTGAGGGGGCGAGATAAAATCTCCTGGGCACTTAGGTGTTGTGGTGTAGACCAGCTCTGCTAGTAGGTACTGTAGGTCAGCTTTGATGCTACTGCGAATACCTAGAAGCACTAGCACAACCGTTTCTCTCTAGTCAGGCTCGGATTTGAAATCCTTTGATTTGGTCTCAAGCTGATGTGTGATGTGCTATCCAGTGAACACGGCTCCAGCCTAAGAACTTACAGAAAGTATCAATTTGCTGGGATTTGAAAGACGTTCCATGGTTGGTTGTGATGGTGGATGGGTTTCCGTATTAGGACAACCAACGGTTGAGAAATGCACGAAAGATATTTGTGACTGTGCAGTCTGGTATATGGATGGCTTCTGGCCATCTAATAAAGTCAGTATTTATACCAATCTGAAAGAATGAGGCAAATGTCCTACCAGGTCCAACTGTATGTGTGAGCGCCGAGAATCCAGAGCAGGAAAAGAGCCGAAAAGACTAAGGGTGTGTCAATTTACCTTGGGACTCTCTCAGTAAAAGCAAACGCGTGACCAGAAGTGAGCGTTTAGACAAAAAACTCTTGGTGACCTGTTTTAAAGATGCACGAATAACAGGATAAGACCGTAAGCGAAGACTGTTGATGACTGTGCGTCTGAACGACGCAGGCAAGATAGGTTAACACAACATGTGGAACTGTCACAAAGGGCCATTCCAAGTGCGGTTTCGGAAGGAAAGGGTTGCACATGCAGTAATGTGTACTGCCAGGTGCGTTAAGTTATTCGTCTTGATTTACAGCTGACACCATGTTGGTAGGATGGACAGTATGTAAGCATTTGTTGCTAACCACATTACTTCATATGGTAATTTAGCGAAGAGTTATGCCACCGTATCTGTATGCATTATTGGATTTATTTTATTTCAGGTTGTTGTTTAAAGTGAATGGCTGTTGTTTGATATCCCCGGTATGGTTGCTCTTGATTTGTATGTTGACAAGGTGCCTACCTGTCTATTACCCACTACATCATTCATACTGGCTCCAGGAGACAGTTGGTCGTTGCCGGAGGGGACGGGGTGCACGGTTCTTGTGGCCGTGCTAGGCTCAAAGAGCGGTTCCATGCACTCAGTGTGGAGCGGACTACGGTCCAGCCACCGTCTTGTGTGCGCTTGATTCCCCAAATACAGCGTGCTTGTGTTTGCCTGTGAAGGAGTGTGAGCCGGATCCGTTGATGAAACGTGGTTCCTATCCGCATGCCTCCCGGTCTTATCCCTTCGGGTTTACACTGGATATGGGGTATGTGGTTGGAGCTGTGGGTGGTGCAGCACAAGCTATCCATGGTTCCTCTGTAGGCGCAGGCGTCCTTTGGCTTGCCACAGTGACAGGCAAATCCGAAACCGGATGCCGCCAACCATGCAAGCAGTGGAGGGTGGCGTTGACTCACGAGAGCTAGAGCGACAGTAACCGGGTCGGCGATACCTGAGACATGACGTAGGTCAGAATTGAACTGCGTGACAGAGTCTAGTTGTCTGGACCCCCGTGGTGAATACATGCCAGAAGATGAGTTAAAAACGATGATGAGGGGCTTGTGGTCAGTGTAGATCGCGAAAGTGCAACCTTAGAGTGTGTGCCGGAGGTGGCGAATAATTAGGTAGGTGACAAGTCTTTGCCTATCATACATGCTGTAGCGGGAATCCTCTGGTTGAGGTGTTTAGTGAAGAAATCGACAAGTTGCCAAAGCTCACCACGTATTGCTGGAACACGTGGGCTACCGCAATGCCCAAAGCCTCAGTTGTAAGAGAAATAGGAGTAGGCGGTTCAAAATTAGCAGGTGGAGCTATGATGGTGACGACATCTGCCGGCTAGGTGAAAGCCCTGTGTCCTCTGTCTCAGAATAGGAATTTACGCTCGTTTTCTCTGATAAGGCAAGTCAGGGCTGCATAAGTTGATGGAAGCGAGGAATCAAGCGTTGGTAGTAGTTAATCAAACCACGAAATCGACGGCGGTGCTCAAAGGAAGTCGGAGCTAGAACTTCTTTATTATCCTGTAGCTAGTTCTAAAGGACATTGATATCGGACAATGAGAGCAGGTCGCCTAGGAATTATACCGTGGGGTTGCTAACAGTGCATTAATTCGGGTTAACGGTGACGCCGTGGTGGGTCAGCTGCTAGAGCAGTGATTGAGGATGAGCGAGTTGCCCGTTGTCGGATGAGTTATCTACAAGAATGCCGTCAAGGTAGGAGTTAGCAAACTCTATAACAGGTGTAATTTAGTAGCTAAAGTGTTGAAAGATGAGTGCAGCATTACATTCACCGAACGGTATTATTGAAAACTCCAAAAAGCCGAAGGGATTGATAGCAGCTGTTTTATATGTCGTTTTCCTTGTGAATTTCAGGTGGTTGGCATGAACCAGGTCGATCTTGCCGAAGACGGTCTTACCTGTGAGGGATGCAGTAAGAACTTGCATATGTGGGATTGAGTACTTGTATGGAATCGTATGTTAAGTGCCCCGTAATCAACTCAAGAGCGCGAGTCTCCAGATATCTTTGGGACCATCCGGAGTGGAGAGGACCAGGAACTAGCTGGACACTCGATTATTCCAAGTTTTATCGTAAACTCAAATTCACCCCTAGTTAGCTTCAGTTTATCCGGTGAAAGTCGGAGTGGGCATGAAGGGAGACGTTGATCGTTAATCCGGATATTATGCGTGACTTGAGTTGCCACGGGCGGAGCTGCGTTTATTTGGCAAACTAGCTTAGGGTTATAGCAGAAAATTAGGACATAGCTGAGGGAGGTCTGTGAGCCGAGTTGTACCAAAATGATAACTGAGATGCCAGGGAAGCTGAGCGTCCTTGCGGGGACGACTAATCGCTTTCATTTCCCATCGACCAAGAGGCCGAAATGTCTTGGGAAGTGTATGCAGATGCTAGCAATGATGAACACCCGGCGCCCTGTTCCATGAATACTTAGGTTTAGGGTTAAAGACCGTTTTTCCGATGTGGAGAAAGGTGACGCTTGTGGCACAATGACTGTGAGTCGCCAGCTGGATGCTCCTTAACAGGAGCTGAAAGAACCATGCTTACTTCAGCCCCGGTAACAACTAGGAACGCGGCTCCAGATTTGTAGTACTTAACATGAATAAGACTACTGTTGTCTGATGGGCCAGTGACGTTAATCGCCTTTACCCACCGGGCTGAACGTTTCCTTGTTAATTCGTACTTAAAATGTGAGGTGCGTACAATACTTGACTTGCGCAGCAAAGCGGCGATATCACCAGCAGTATTGACTACTACATGCAGAGTCATGTCGGTTAGGTGAATTGAAACATGAGCTACGTGCATTATTGTTAGAAGACCTTTTGTTAAATTCCTTGCGTAGAGCTCGTTCAGACGGGGTGTAGTGTAAGCAGCAAGGAAAAGGCACAGCATTATGACTACATAGGGGAACTGACAATGGCAGGGCGACGCGATTAAGCTTTTAGGGAAAACGATCCACTGCTGCGTCGGCGAACTGATGGGCATCACCTAACGATTGTAGTTAAATCGTTGTTTCCCCTAACCGTTGTAACTAGTGTTCGCACAGTAATGATTCGTTCATGGATAATATAGTAAGCATCTCGAGTATCTCACTCAAAAGTGTAGAGGGCTCCTTGTCAACCAATGACTGCTGAATGCGGGTGTGCTCAGAGCGCACGACTCTGCGTATATCAGCTTGTTTCAGAGGGCTTAACATCAAGTAGAAACATGGTGCATCGAAAGGTTCCTACGTTTCAGACTTTTGTTCCTGGGCAAGCAAACGAGTAGCTAACTAAACATTTATAATTCTGTAGTGGTCAAATGACGAGTGCATTCAAACTCCAGCAATGCAAACCAGAACTACTAGTCACTGCTTATAAACGACGTGCTTGGAACGATACAAAGCTGGGTCAGGGAATTTGACATCAATATATGATATTATAAATAATACAACACAAGGAAAACGGAAAAACAAAATAATTCGAGGTTTCGGCCCCATCGGAGTGCGGAATAGAAGATGGCTATGATGGAGTTCATAACCAGGGTAGTCAATTGTAGTGCGTTACCCGAACCGGATCCACATGTTACATAAACCTCAGGATTGGGGACTGAAGTGAGTATTCTCGTTTTCACATCTTACTGTTTTCAAGGAATACAACAACTATAACTGCCTCCATTTTACCTCGTCGTTCTCATTCAATTCCCGCTTGCACTAGTATTATTCAGCAGCGTATCTGCTAGCTGAATGTTCAAACAGACAAATAACCTATCTTTTATAATTGTAGTTTAAGCCACACCAAACTGCGGGACATGTCAATCAACTGCTTTTTAAGCGCTAAGTAGTGAAAGTAGTGCAAGACTAACAGAGAATGTAATAGTGAACCGGATGTAATACCAGCAAAACAAACGGACGATGGGAAGAAATATAAACGGATAAACTGCACTGTCATAACTACTGAACGCGTAAATGTTTCATGATCCCCACACGTCACACGTGCAGAATTTCTATAGGTGAAATGCATAACAATAATTTGAAAAATTCAGATAAATTTCGTTCCCAAATGTTTGATAAATTAGGGCGTTTCACAATGAAATGGACCTAATGAGAATCCTTTATCAAATATGTGCAATTCGGAACTCTTCATTATCTGCATTAATGTGGGTAAACCCACAGACGATTTGCTAATAATGATTATCAAGCATTGTGATATGGCATCCAGCCAATTATGGAATGCTCAAGCTGAACATATCTGGAAATCTTTCATTCGTTGTGCATATTCAACTTTGTCACTTGATATTCTAATTTCCACTGAAACACAAATAAATATTGCTAGCACTTTATAAATTAGCTACAAAGATGAAGAAATGTAGTTAGTAACTCAGTGCTGAATACCTAGAATTCACAAGCTATTAAGAAAGATATCATTGACTTTAAACTGGTCGTGGTTATTAAAAAGCAGAACTATACCAGCTAGAATGAGATTAATCGTAAAAGGTTGTCTAAACAAGTTCGATTATTCCATCTTCCGCTACCAAGCATCTTACTGTCAGCTCGAACGACAGTGGTTAGCCTTTAAGTGTCAGGGTTTCTCTTGCGATTAGCCATGAATCCACACAACATTTTGAGAACGTATATGGCTGCGTTTTTGATTACTAATGAGCAGATGGATTGGGTAACATTTTTTCTTATGCATTTGTTCTTCTCATCTGGTAGGCTATTTGGAATGGGACAAATAAACCTTACCAATCTCGTTTACTACTGAGTAAACTACTACTTCTTCTGCCAACGCCCGACTGTACTCAAACGTCTTGCCTTCATTTAGGTTGCACCAATGTAATTTAGCTGGTGAGCCTAAAATTTTCATGACGTTCAAGTGTTTAATAGTATGGAAGTGACCATGAAGAGTTATCGAACAATGTAAATTACGTTAGTCTAAGGAACATACTGTTTTCATGCTAATCCCGAGCAGTCGCTCACAAGTTTACGAATCTAATATAGATAATCACATTATCAGAATCATTTGGTGAAGGATAGTTCTGTTTGTTTGTAGCATGTAGTGTGTAATATTCATTACTTGCACATTTGATTTATATTACGCTCCAGTATGGATGTCCAGTGTTTTAAAGTAATTAGGTCAGATTACCATATTTTTACCAAAAGGCAATTTTAATTATAACATAATCCAAAGTAACCTAGAATAGTTCATTGGTTTGTGGAATGCAACAGAAAAGATAGCTAGCCTATTGGTTCGAGAAATTGCGATTAAATGAGGAGAAAATTTTCTATTTCTAAAAGAACAGACTCGCTTTGCACAATGAACTAGTATTCTAACATTCTTTTTGGCGTCCAATTTGGTTGGAGCTACGAGTGGAGGGACACTTAAGAACTTCCCTTCTAATTATACTTTAAGAGATACTTCACATACTCTGGATTGTTGACTATGCCAGGATTCCAAGGAAGGGTCGGTAGTGACCGAAAGGGGAAAAATGCGCGCCATGCTTTTGGGTGTAGATGTGTGAAAACTGAACGACCATCCAAAGGGGAATTGATTATCGTTTCCGTTGCATTTCCATTCGCTCTTAAAATAAGTGTGTTGGGAAAATTTCGGACGCAGCTGCAAACACACCGATAGCGGAGATGAAATATTCCATTGTTCACTTTTTCACACTAGAAGATTGGATGCTGGCGATCAATATTATTAGACAAAATGATAAGTGATGTAATTATTGCGGTGGAAAATATTCGGCATTAAAAAACGATTCTGCAAATAGCACATATTATAAAGATTTAGCCATAGTTAACCTTGGATAGATAATGCTTTACGAACTTCATTGCTTCTAAAATGAGCTTCAAACTTCCATCAATCTAATGCCATAGCTTAAACCTAACAAACCAGCCAACCGTCCTGCGGGCTTAATGAGGACATATTAATGAAATAACCTGTTTCTAGTTATCTTTTATATAAATGCTAGAAGACAAGCACATAATTTTAATTTCGCCTAGATGCTGATAAGTGGTAGTGGGGTTTTGGTATAATTCAACTACTTTGTCATCATCAATATTAATCAGCAAGCTTACGTAAGTCTGGATAAACACCAGAAACCAGCGTTTCGACATTCTCAGTATTGTCAGTGGTAAGTCTCTCAGCGGACCTCTGTCGTGATCCGCCCCAATGACTTCAGGATGCCAGCAGCTAGTGCCACTTCGCCATGAGTGACAGCCACGAACCTGAGTGATTGACAGTTGACTAGGATATAGCCCGGCTCACTTTCTACTGCCATGCCAGTGACGAACTCTGAAGAGAACAGTGGCTAGCCTCAGGAGCGAGGAATTTCTGCATTGCGCTTTGTGGTGACGTAAGATTTGATGCTAGACGGACAGATTTTATATTACGGATGTGCTGTGGTGAGGATTTCAGATTCAGCTGAAGTATCCTCGTCGCTCCCAATCATCAAACAGGAACGTGTCTGGAAAATCGTAAGACGCCAGCGTTTCGATCTCCAGGGCATTGTCAGTGGTTCGCCTGCCAACGGACCCCTGCTTGGTTTCGCCACCATGACTTCAGGATGCCAGCAGCTAGTGCCACCACCATGGAAGACAGCAGCAGGACTTCGTGATTGGCAGTTGACTATGATATATGAACCCGTCAATATCATATTCAGCACCTGTGGGTCTACAGAGCGGTTGCAAATGAAGTGTCCTCCTGTGTTATTCGCCTTTAAACCTTCGGATTTCTTCTCATAGAGACATACGTGCTATCATTCGATTTGGCTGCGCGACCTCCTCCTACCACTGTTCAACTTTTGGATCTATCATTCATGGATCACTAGCAAACTGTGCTTTTGCAATTTCGAAACCCAATGTACATGAATTTTATCGGCGAATTTATTTTGCCTGACATCGCACAAGAACTTTTTTGGTCTTATTTTAAAGATCTTTTTAAGAGTTACCCGAACATCTTCTTACCATTCATTTTAATCGCTGTACAAAGCGATAGTTGTCAATTTGCTCCGCCTTTGGAGCAGCTACAGTTGTCATTGGACAGTATTTTCCAAGTCATCTTGCTTTGCCTCAATCCTACGCTGCATCTTTGCATATCCATTAACCGGCTGCATCAATAGCATGAACCTCGCCTATCTCCTGTGTCGGAGCTGTACGCTATCGGGCGCTTCCCCAGGTTGCGGAAGAGGGAATGCCTTCCTTGTGGAGGAAACTGCGAACAAGTCTCGTTTGCTTTGCAGAGGAGATGAATAAGCATTTGTGGACAATCAGCGGCAGCGTCTCAGAGCATGGGGATTCTGAGGCTAGTCAGTTGGTTCTCCATTAAATACTACAACTGTTCGTAAGGCGCTGTGTCAAAGCTAATGTGATCGGCTATAGAGTCACTGACCACTTACTCCTGTAACTGGGGATGAGTATCTAACGGAGGGCGAATGAACAATCTCGCTGACCACCGGCTTCTATGAGGACTGCTTCCGAACACAAATAAGGCGAATGAGCCAATTGGATGTCAACGGTCTTTGTGAATCACCCCGCTGAGATGCGGGTCAGGTCTTTAGACCAAAGGCTTGGGGTGGGTGTCCCTTAAGTCAACACTATTCCTCGGCCTGGGCAGCCGGGAAACTCAATGCCCACATAACACACTAAACTTTGGTTCCATTCCTATTATCCACTCTCTCTCTTTTGTTATTGTTACTCATGTATTGTGGCACTCTGCCAGATATTTATTGGATAAGTGTTAAATAAAATACAATCTAGGTCGCCTATCTACCCTAAGGAACGTGTGACTCATCTAAACGCGACATTTCTGACCCCTCTGACCCCAAACCAGTGCCGATTGTCAAGCAAAGAAAAGTGAAGCGAAGTCGTACACGGTGCTTCAGTCTCTGTCTTCTTGCTACCCCTGTTGTAGTTTACACATCCAGTTGCTCCATCCAATCTTGTTACTGCGGACTATTTACACCACATCACCGCCAACTGCGGTCTATCCTATTTCGCTGCACCATCAATGACCGTGACCACATATATCATTAGATTTATTCCAATGGTTCAACTTCGCCTATGTTGCACAGACAATTGCAGTAAAGTCCTTAAGACCAGTGTTACCTGCTCTAGCTGCATTATATCATACTGTCCGCAATGTGTAGGCAAATCTGTCCAAGAACCGAGACCGACAAAAGTTGCAGACAAGATGGTTTTGTCCAATATGTTGTCATTCCAGCTATCAACTGTTTATCTTTGCTCATGAAAAAGTGCGATAGGATGACTGAGATAATCGCGCATTTTGTAAATACTAAGATCGATCCCATGGAGGTAAATATGGCTAAGCTAAATCGCAATTAACCAAAATTAGCTCTGAGTTTAATCCGAAGAAGAGAGCTAGACACTCCAACTGCACTGCAGCGTTTTTGTCTCGAAATCCGCTGGGCCAGCTCACTCACATAAGTGGACAAGCCTCAAACATGCCTGTTTAAACTTCTCCAACCGTAGACGCTTCACCTGGAGGTTCAGCCATGACACCGACAACTCAGAGCCGAAGGCAATCAGGCGCAGCTAACAAGCAGGTGACCTACACATCGATTGCGTCTACAAACACACCGGGGGTGACACACATAGGTCCATTTTCTATACCGAGCACACGTGGAGCAACGCAATTTTCACCGTCAACTCCAGTCGTGCCTTCTAAACAACCCAAATTGCTGGAAAAAATAAAACCGACACTCGCTAGACAAAAGCACGCTGCGTCAACTCTCGTGTACACCAATGTTCCGGAGTTAAAATCTGGCATAATAAAAGGCAAGTTGCAAGACGATCGCAACCAGTGGAGTTCAATCTGCGATGCAATTGTTATTCGGGTTGAGCCTGCAATGCTGCAACGCGTAGCGCCTCACCCGAACTCAGTGCACTCTGCTGAACCTCGAATTCTTCGACCAACACTAGACACAGCAGATGAGACAGAGGCTGTTCTGCTCTCAGCAGTTCGTTTTTGCAACTCAACGAGCGGTGTGCGTATTTGACCTACTCTACCTTGGAAACATCACCCCAAAGAAGCAGTTGACCGACACGGCATTCTTCATAGGGATAGCAAGAAAACAATATTTGTTCATGGTGTTCCCGAGCTTCTGCATTCTTCTGATCACAATACACATACACATGACCGAGAGCAGTGGAGCTACATCCGCGAAGCCCTCTCTTTTTACAACGTTATTGACAAGTCCTTGATAAAAGTTCCGTCATCATCTAACTCACGGCTCCCTGCTTGGGGTCCAAAAGACGATGATCACGTTTGGCTAGATACACTTGCTGACATGGCAAGGAGCCGAACGCAGTGGGGTTCCTGCTGTGAGTTTCTTTGTCCTTCCCCATCCTTTTAACCTCCCCTTCCAACAACGATCTCATTTCGTAGAGTAATATAATCTTACATAATAATTTTACTTGTTGCTTAGTAGCCGGCTGGTAGCATACCGGAACGATGCCTATCCGTTGCTGGTAGCTCAGTTGACATGCAACTGTTGTATTTATTTTCCTTTTATTTTATGTATTGCGGCACAGCAGCTGAGGTGTTTCCCGCATCTAGCTAACGCGAATAATGATGATAATGATGATGAGCTAACTACAAGGGCTGCGGTCCAAGGCTAATGAAAGAAAGGTTACACTCCGAGGGAATGACGCAAGTTCTGTAGGATAGCTGGTTAAAGTTTCAAGCCAGTTTGCTAACAAAGATCCGGCTAAAGGCAGAAGGCGAACGGCCAAGCGTCGTAAGCAGTTCCATGGAAATTGTAAACGCTGCAAATTATTTATTTTCACAGTCTTGCGGAGAGACCGACACAATAACACCCACGACACCAACAGGACAGAGGACAGCACGGGTAATACGTCTGTTCAAGCACACTCAATAATGCTATGCAACCTGACTGAAATTCAAAAAAACCAAAAAACCATTAATGGCCGGCTACTTAACGGCCAGGTTAAAAACTAACACAAAGTTGACATCCACCAAGGCACTCGTAACAACAAATACCCTATCTTGTATGTACAAAAACCTTCTAATTAAGTTAGCCAAGAGAATGCATGCGTCACATCTGCGGGACCTCGTCTTGATTGAAGAGACCTGGTTAAATCTTGAGAAAACCGATTCTGAGATCAATTTATCTGGGATGTCGCTGCTTCGGACCGATAGAACCGGAAGGGGTGGCGATGTGATTCTTTATCATGATACAAGCCTCCGATGTAAAGTGATGGATCATTCGGATGTCCTCAATCCTGTTTCGCTTTGGTGCCGTCTATGGTTGCGAACCAGTTACACATGTCTACCAACCGTGATTTACTGACCACCAAACTCAACGTCGGAAATGGACTCCAAACTGAACCACATCTTGCTTTTTGCTATGAACAAGTCCTAAACTCATATTCTTATCGCTGGAGACATTAACATGTGCGACATAGAAACGCCAGCAACCGACGGTGCGCAGTTTAAAACCTGCTTGCAAGAGCTAATTGATAGCTATCCTGTATACAACCACGTAACCTCTCCCACCAGATTTCGAACTGCTAACAAACCATCAGTACTAGATCTTTTGCTCACTAATGAAGAACTCATGGTTGGCGGAATAGTTGTAAGCACACTACTTGGTCGTAGTCATCATGTTACTCTACTATTTGACTATATGTACCATACGGAGTATCTTGAAAAGGTGGATGATAAAGTGCATAAGGCGTTGCCTATGCTTGTTAAGGAAACGTCTTGATGTTTTTAAACCGGATGCCCCCCCAGATTTTGCCTGGGAAACGTTTACAAGGACATTTAGCCCACTGGTAGCGTACGCATCGGAACAGAAATCACTTTAACTCAAAAACATGCACAAGTCATTTTTGAGGAGCAGAACACGTAAATGTATGTCACGGAGGGACGGCATGAAGAGCTCACAAGAACAGCTCGAATGCTGAAACCTGGACTGCATAAGTGACACATTGTAACTTCTGTGTAAAACTGATTCGCGAAGACGAGGTCACGCATCAATAGGAGTTAATAAAGCGATTCTGTACGAACCGCAAACGTCTGCACAGTCAGGTTAACGGTCTTCGAAAGGTGAGGCGGGGGATTCTAGCACAAGTCATGGCTGATGGATGCACGCGATCAGCAATGGAAACAGCCAATCTATTACGGTTTCATTATTCCCAAACTTTATTGCAGGTAACCTGCCGGATTATTTTCCTCGTTCCTATTATTCCATCCTCGGGTTTAGACAATATCACCTTCACTACGAAAGCTGTGTTGAAGTAGTTATTATCCTTGCGTATCCAAACTTTTCCTTGAGTCGACAATGTCCGACCAAATGCCCTGTAGGCGGTAGCTAGTGATCTAGCAGAACCAATACGTTTTTTCTATCAGCGATGTATAGAGGAGAACTATTTTCCACTAGTATGGAAGCGTGAGATCACTCCTATGCATAAAGGAGGTAGCCGCACTGAACCTACTAACTACCGTCCAATAACACTACCTCCTGTACTATCCAAAGTGATGGAATCAATCATCGCAGATGCACTGATGCATATCTGAAAAGCCACAACTTAATAGCCCCAAAGCAACAAAGCTTTCTTCAAAAGCTTTCATGTAATACTAACCTAGTAATTGCACGCAATAGCTTGACTGAAGCTGTTGATGATGGAGCAGGAGTCGATGTCATCTACCTGAACTTCTTAAAAGCTTTTGATCACAGACCATCGAATTCTCCTTCAGAAGCTTCGGAACTACGGCATTAGCGACTCAATCCTGAGTTGGATTAGCAGTTTTCTACACGAACGACGGCTAGTGGTGAGAGTCCAAAAATCATTGTCTGACGCAGTCGATGTGGTGTGTGATGTACCACAAGACTCGGTGCTTGGACCTTGTATATTCTTGGTGTTCATTGACGATTTGGCGAGATCAATTGCTTTCGATTTCCTATTTTTCGCTGATGATATCAAGATTTGGCGAAAGATCAGAGGACCAGGATACCCCGAACGGCCGCAGTGCGATCTTAACACAGTGTCGAAGTGGTCAGTCCAAAACGCCCTACTATTCAACGTAGGCAACTGTCGCGTTGTGCAATTACAACATAGACATAACTACGCATATTTGTTTGGGCAAACAGATTGCAGACCAGCTCGCAGGAATGTGACCTTGGTGTGAGCGTACAGAGCGTCCTCATCTGTTCAAACCAGGCTTAGATAGCAGCGAAAAGTGGCAACCAGCACGTCAGCATGCTGCGCAGGGCATTCAGGAGATTCAATCCATCAATCTTCCAAACGATGCGCAATTCCTACATGTGCCCGCATTTTGCATGCGCTATCCAACCTTGGAAACCTTGGTTGAAACACAACCTAGCGGCGTCAGAGGCACCACAACGAAGAGCAACAAATAATGTAAAGGGCCTGCGTTGTCACTCATACGACAGAAGGCTGAAGTTGCTGGGAATTTTCAGTGGACGCCATCGAAGGCTACGCGGCGATCTCATATTAGCGTATCAGATATTGAGAGACCCCAAATACGTATGCCGCCATTTGCTGTAACTTAGCCACAACACGAACACAAAGTTAACTGATTAAAATTGAAGGAACAATATAGCCGTCTAGTGTGTCGACGTAATTACATTTCCCTTCGGGTTCACCAACACTGAAAGGCACTCTCAGACTCAGTTTTATACTCTCCTACCTTGGATGTTTTCAAAAAAGATTAGATGTTGCTCTTAGCTCCCAACACTTTGTTACCTAAACTCCTCAATTGTGGATTACTCCAAACATGCTTTTCTACCGGATTTATGTATTAAATGGACCCATAAACGAGCACCTTTTACTTTTCTCACACATTATGTCAACGACTGCTGCACCCAAGTGTATTTCTGAACGTTTTTACTCGACTTTTTAATTTTACACTGATGTTATTTATCAACATTTTCATCTCGGCAGACGTTTGGTAGAAGACTAACATATATTTTGCTTTCATCGTATTCACACCAATCATCCTACGGGAAGTGTCAATCACTAGTATTTATCCCGTGATAAAAGATTGTGCATTGTTCCCTCACGTTTGCTGCATCAACCCGTGGCGAAGTGGCACTAGCTGTTAGCATCCTGAAGTCATGGGGTTGGAACCTGGCAGGCTTCCGCTAAGAGGCGCACCACTGACGAGACGAAGTAGATGGAAGAGCCGGCGCCTGGCGCTTTTACATACTAGCCTAATTCTGCTGATTGGGATTGACCATGAATTAGCAGACTTATACTAAAATCTTCAGCACTGCTCAACAGTAATAAAAATAGGTCCCCATAGCTTCTAAATCCTAAGTCATTACCAGGAGCAATGCGGAAATCACTAGCTTGAGAGTCTAGACACTCTCCTTTGCAAAATTCGTAAACCGCTTGTCAGCGGAACATAAGACGCGACATATTTTAGTCAGATGTTAATCACGCATGCTTGTGGCTGTCACGCTTGATGAATTGGCATTATTTGCTAGCATGCTAATGTCAAAGGGGCAGAAGCCGGCAGCGATTCGCTGGGAGGCGCACCATTTATGAGACCGAATAGATCGAAACGCTGGCATCCGGTGAGTTTCCGGACTAGCGTAAGTCAGCGGATTGGGAGTGACACTGATGAATTAGCTTATTTTGCTTACTTGACCTGAATGGTATCGAGGATAGTGCTGGTTTTTCAGTTATGTCTGCAATAACTGCCGTTCAGTGGATTCCGTATTAAAGGACTCATAAACTTTTAAATTTTATTCGAATATTTGCGGTTCCTTTTCTAGCCCACCAGTTGGCCTTTTAGTTCACGGTACTTCAAACACTGTGCACCATTGTGTTACATCGTCTTGCATTTTCCCTTTGGTCTGAGGAACTGGGAAGCTTTGTATATGCCTATAGCCAGGGCAATATTTTGGCGTATTACTTTACGCAGCAATGGGGCAGCTCTATTTCGATGAAACTTTGCAGTACAACAAAAGCATTATGTACTTAATCAAAGGCCGCAGCCTAATAAAGTGACAAGGCTTTGAATCGTCTGTCATCATAACATGGGTTGCTACCCTAACGGCGGTGGCATGGCTAAGTTACACGGGAAGCTGATAAACGTAGTTCGTCAGCTTGGTATAAGTTGCGACAATAGTCGGTCAGTGGAAACTGCAATTATGTTTGAAAAATGCTCAGGTTGTAGCGGAAACAATGATTGGTAGCGACATAATAAAGCTGCTCCGGGCCAAGGTTCGTTTGAAAACAAATCTTCTGACAGTGGGTAAAGAAACGATCGAGATACCTTGAATGTTCTTCTCGAATAGCCGAACCCATCAATACGCCATGTGCTTCAAAATTACGCGCATTTTACACTGATGGGAATAATGAATACGGACACTGCAACTTGGAAGAACACCAGATACCGCTAATCCCGCTTGTGCAGTGTAAGCCGATTTTCAGGCGGATACCAAAGAACATTCTGACGGAATTATAGAAGCAGGCGGTTGAGATGCAAACCAAATGGATCCTGGCGGACAAACAGTCCGTATTTATCACCATTGTTGCTGACGAAAAATACGAAAAGAACCAACAGATTATGCACTGAATTATAATGCTAAACAGATGGGATAATTATGCATTTCCCGTGCCACAAGTGAAAGAAAGCTTTTCTAATTTTTACAAGTCCAGGTTTATTGCTTTGATAGATCTCCTTTCGGAATATTTGAAATTTCCTATGACAGAAGATTTCCGTCATAAAACAGCTCTCAGTGGGAACTTCCAGCAGTATGAATGCTAGAAAAAACAGTTTGAATTGTACAACCTACCGGAGACATTCGGATGCTTATTGCTGATAGTCCTGAATAATACTCAATTTGCGTTTGTCAATAAAGAGGACATCGGTATATTCTCGGAGATGGAACATTAACAGTGTGTCCTAATCGCAGACGTACTTTAACATCTGGAAGAAGCCGCTTTGAAGCTTAAGTACAAAAGTTTAGAGATTACTTAAACATGTACGTCACATGAAGTAAAATGTTATGACCCTGGTGGCCACATACTGTACCCCTCCACCATATGTACGTAGCACCGAGTGTACGACTGTATGTGGGAGACTGGTACTCGATCGGATGTTTGGAACGAAGTGGCGAGTAGCAATTTGTTTGGATCAAAAGACTTAGCTGCTTTTGAGCAAAACAACATATGCCTCCGTTTCGGTAAAGCCTATTCTTGTTTCACACAGTGCTATAAATTTTTTCACTGTCCAGAATGCCACTTTCCCGAACTACGTGTTTTGAGTCTTGCCCGAATCAGTGTTAATGCAATTCCTCCACACGCAAGCTTTGAGAAACAGTTATTTGTCAGCCTAATGCTGCCTTGGGCGTAGATGTGAACTTCCATCATTGTTTCTGCACATCAAGCTTGTCTGGTCACATCCGTTGTTAGCTAAATCTATACATATAAGTTGTTGTTAATGGTGCTGTGGAGACAAAAGTTAAGACATGCATCGAGCAGCCTTCGTATTCTTTCCGTGATTTTGAAATTGTTAAAGCGAATTATCTGTATTAACTTTCTGAAAGGACGATTTCCCGCCGAAGGAGTCAGGTTTCTTCACAGTATAATCAGCCTGAGCTTTAAGATGATTTGCTTACCTGTGATGAGATATTTTCGTTCGAAATGCGTTCTCGTGCATCACTATTGTCGTTCAGTTCTCTTGTTGTTGCGTAGAAGCGAACGCAAGCCCTCTGCGACTATTTCATAGGTGTAACGTCTGCTCACCAGGAGACGGTTCATACTAGAGTGACAGTGGTTATAGAAATTCATTTAGATTTAATACCCGTGGTCGAGGACCTGTTTCTGTGTTGCCGTATTGTTTCACTATCTTTTATAAATAAACGCTTTATCCAACGTAGTAAATTGCTCTACACCTTTAGGAAATTTGCTGATAAGCAACCAGGAGGAGAAAACAATTTCTCGTGATCTCAGTGAGTAAGAGATGAACTTATCGACCGTACAACTTGATGCGTTGCAATTAGAAGCCTCATCATTTGAGTATGAATAAAAAGTCCCCCATGGAAACCGAACGGATTGTTTTTAGAAGCAAATTTTAAGGACTTTGTTATCAGATAATTGAGCTTCAATCTACCTGTCCTGATAAGCGCATCTGGTTCAACACATGTTAATCGTTATCATCCATGGGGTTTAAATGATGCTAGTTAATGAAAAATGTGTTATCACGGCTTGTTTTTAGGCCTTACGTGAAATACGGGCTATGGAGTCAGCCGTAGTAAAGCCAAATAAAGGTGCGGGTGTGGTGCTTATTAACGAAGCTGAATATTATAACCAGATGTGATTCATACTCAATGACGCGTCCAAATTCGAATGACTCACAAAAGAGGGGGATATAACCAAAGTTAAAACGCGCGTAGCTTATGACCTGGAAATGCTTCTCCTTCACTGTTTGATGGACTGTGATAATTTTTACAGTTTGAGGCCGAGTGTAGCCCTGTTACACAATTGTATGTGTCCCGAAATACGCATACGCATGAAGTACCACTCAGGCCAATCCTTCCAATGATGAACATTCCCCAGCACGAACTGTCTCGTTGGTTAGTGAAGTTGCTTTCTCCGCTGAAACAACAGTTCCATCCGTAGAGTCTTATGGACGTAGATCAAATCGCCCGCGACCTGGATGAACTTGACCTCTCAGAAAAAGTCGCATGTTTCTTTGAATTAGAATCCTTATTTATTAACTTCCTGCCACATCAGACGGTTGCGTGCGAGTGCGAATTAGCTGTAAACTGTGGTTGCTCGTTACCAATTCCCACAGTATTGCTGACAGAATCTCTCCTATTGTGATGAGCGATTGTCACTTCCGCTACAGACGGTATCATCAAGTTCACAGTGTATCAAAGCGTAGTACACTAGATTCTGTTCTCGCTGATTTGTTCATACTGCTGATAGAAACAAGAATGTATACGTTAATAGTCCATTTGCCCTACAACAAACGGTAAATCAATAATATCTTAGCTTTTTGTTCGTCGGGGCAGCAGCTCACACATTTGGTGACGCTACAATGATGTGCATGCTAACTTACTGGTTACCTGGGCAACTATAATGGAGCAATTGTCTACCATATCTAGACATCTCCATAGGCCGCAGCAATGGCTTAATTAAGAGGTCCGTTTACAGAAAACAACTTGGTCCGGTCAGTACCTTTACTTCACTAGCTTCAAACCAGTGCGTTACAAACGGACACTTGTGAAGACTTTAGTTAGTCGTGCCAGTCGAAGTTTTTCGGCCGACTGTCTGCATGACGACCTAGTGTTAGCAACAGCAACACTAATGTCGAGCAGCTACCCTCAGCGATTTATAGAGAAACACAGCGAAATGTGTGGGTAAATGCACATGGTGTATACGGCAGCCAAGAAGAAATAATATATCGACATACAGTTCCAACGTGATTTGACCAGGACGAAGACAACTAAGTGCCTAATTTGGACTACACAAGGGAGTAACTATGCAGCGCAAGTTGTCGTCATAAACCGAAGATGAAATTTGCCCAAAGCTCCAACGGAGGATGATCAGCCTATCAGGGCAAACTCACACTGTGAATACCAACTTGTATGTGGCTAGGAGAACAGCTACATAGGCAAAACTAATAGAAGCCCGACTTCCCGAATAAACTAGCATGTGCCAAGATGAGTTCAGCTTGAGGTTGCACTGATTTCTAACTATCATCAGATTCTGTGCTCGTGTAGACCGCCTGCTTCTTCGATAGACAAACACCAATTGGACCGGGGTCACTGGATAGAACTAAGCTCAGCGTTCAAACTAGTTTTCGGTCACACTAATCCCCGCTTCATTTGTTTTACTGAAACTGCCGCTATAAGCTGGATAAAGCCAACCCTATGCGTTCAGAAAACTTATTTGTCAGCCATAATGTTGTGTTGATGCAATCTTGGATCGATTTGGTCTAAACAACAATATCTGTCAAGCGAGTGTGACTGTTATGTCTGAATACTGAAAATTGTAATTAGAGAGAGAAAAGATCAAAAGCTCTATTACCTTCACGTAGTTAGATTGGGCAGCTGCACGGAATCGCTTCGTTGATCCTGCGCGGTGGTAGCATAGCACAGCTGCACTACATATTCTTCGGGTGCGATCCGCTCCCTATACCTGTAATCTGCAAAGGGTGCGTCGAGGAATCGCTTACATTCGGACGCCAATATCCCCTGAACTATTAACTTCGGCAACTTGTTCCAATATTTTACCGCTGGACACCCCAAGCATAGAGGATGAGGGAGACGCTTCAATTCTGGTACCACTAGTTTGTACAGATGTCCGCGTGTGTTGCTTGGTGCGCGAACGTGCAGCAGCGGCCTCAGAGTAGTGCAGTGGCCCAGGTGCAACATTCGGTGCGTCACTATCAGAGCAACTCCAAACCGACGATATGACATGGTATAAACCTCTTGTATCCTTCATTGGTATACGATCCTATTGCAGCGTTTTCTGCAAGCTGTGGATTTCCGAATAATAAATAGTGAATGCGTACCCTCGTTAAAGGCATACGCCTGCATGTAGCTTGACTTCAATGTAAGTAGTTACAGTCACGCTGCTCTCGTTCCTATTATACATGGAATTCAGCACGAAGCAAGTGAGTAGAAGCCAAGTAATTTATTGTTCGAAAATTACATTTGTTTTCCGGTGTCAGGTTACTTTTACTTGAGTCGCGAATAGTAACCAACATTGGCTACGTAAATAATAGCCCGTCAATTGCATGGAAGCGGATTTGTTGTTCTTAGACCCAGAAAGGTAGCATTATATGAGAACTTTGTAGTCAATTTAAATATTGCATGTGTTTCGATTGCTCCTATGACGGCGTGGAACCTTCGCTCAATGAATAAAACATTGCTATGAAAATTGGCGCAGGTCAGATGGCCATGCAAACCTGGAAACTAATTGCCGTATAAGTATTTTCGAAAATGATAGAACCCTTGGATATTAAACATTGATATTTTAAACGATGTTGCGATCTCAAGTAAGCGAGTAACAACGCGGCCATTGCATTAATGTTAACATCCTAATTCTGTGCAACCACCAAATATTAGTCCAGTGCGTGTAATATTTAAGCGAATAGTTTCTACGCCAAATGCAAAAAGGTATCGTAGAATTGCTTTATATAAACCTTTCCCCTCGAATATGGTGTTTATCGATAAACCGTATGAATTGCGCTACTGTATTTTACCCAAAACATTGTGACAAAACCATCACCAGTAAGCTGTCCTATTTGGTCATAAGTAGTCAGGCAATTTGGTCAAAAGTTGAATGCCAACAAAGCATGGTATTCCTGAGCGTACTTGTGTGAATCGCCGAAGGCGGCTCAACTGTGTGATACATCGCTTTTTGGTTTACTTGTTGACAGGGAATAGCTACGTTTTTTGAAACGGATTGCCCTACTGGTTCTGCGGATTTCTGACAGCAAAGTGATTTAAATGAATTTCAGTCGAAACGGATGAAAGGATGAAACATTAATGTAGAGCTATATCTCCAAGAAGCAAGCTAAAAGATAATCAAAATTTACCAAAGATATTTGCCTTCCAAGTCAGCTGGATCCAATTAGTTATCCTGCACCATGTGGCAACAGCGAAAACACTGGAAAATTAAACGGGAAGCTTCGCACCCAAGCACGGGATAAAAGTTGCACAGCAAGCTCAGGGTAAAATTGAACATACACAATGGAAAAATGAAAATCTCAAGCATCGTAAACTCAAGTTTGTAACTATTGACGACTTTTGCTTCCTTGTTAACGGTACAAGCACTATTGTTCATGAAAATTGCACGGAGTCTGCACGATAACACAACACATTTTATGCAATCTCCTTTCTTATTGCCACCTACCAGACAATTGTCTTACTTGGAACAAAGTGGAATCTTATGGGGCGACATCGGCAAAACGGTATTACCAGTTAGTTAAAAATGGCAGAAACTGAGTGATATGCCTCATCATTTTTTGAATAGTTATGGCTTTAAATACATTCAATAGGAATTCCATGTGTTGAATCATGACATCCGCGTTGCTAGGTAAATCGGTTTCCCTTCTGTTAACATTTGCCTTCCCTGGGACGTTGCAGTTAATTCTCGGTTGTAGGAACTACCGAGATAAGTGACTGTAAAGCAACCAATACGCTGAAAACGTTTTAGACTTATTTGAGCCTATGAATTCCAAATATGGTTAAAAGGGCCCAGGGAATACGTGAAACGAACAGGCAGTATGATTCACACTCGTATGTTGTCTAAGCGAACATCTGGCACAGACAAAATGCCTTAAAGTTTTAAGTTTTCTCCTAACAAAATTACTAAATCATAGGCTGTTGTTTTATTGTTATGATCACGTCGTATCCCTTTATTCACCCTTCCATAACTGACTTCATTTTGACTTGGAAGCGTGATATTTGGAAAACGTTATGTGCTCCCAATCATATAAACTGCTTGTTTTTCATATTGTGTTTTAAATGAAATACAATGTATTTACACAATAATATTAATTATGCGAGAACATTCCGCGGTGGGTGTTTGATGAAACAAAGCTAGTAGCATGAACGTAACCAGTTTAATTACAGCCAGCCTCCCGTTGCTTTTGTGCAAAATACACTGATTCAGGTCAAGTAAAGTCAAGCCAGTATAAGTATTGTGTAACAAAGCGGATGTGTTGTAAGTATTTTACATTATCAGCTGTTAATTTACCGAAGGGGTACCATGAAAAATGATAGAATAACAAGTGGGTACTAAGATGATTATGCCCAGTCATGGATAGATCGAGCAACGACCACAAGTAGCTGAACTAAATATTAGGTATATGTATACATCCAACATGGCAATGGTTCCATAAAATTTTGCTTTTGAATTCCTTTCAAGTGAAATACAACTTTACATCCAGAGGCAATAGATGAATGTTCGAGTGCGATGTCGTGCGTTTTTATTCAAATTTGGATACAGTAGGGTGCTTCAGTGACCTTGGAAGTTACTTGAAAACATTACATGTCAGTGTAATGGTGCAAAATTGAGGCATATACAGTTACTACTGTAAAATGCGTGTTTGGCGAAAATGGTAACGGCCGATTGAAAGACTCCTTTGACAACGACAATTACTGAATGTCATCAACCCCAGGGTATACCTGAAGCTGGGCATCCTTCTTCTTTAGTATAACTGACTCCAAAGGATGCGGTTGACGCAAAACTAAAGGCTCAAGAGTTCATTTGTCACCAGGCGGACTTACCTTACATGTACCAAAACCGCGGATGTGTTGTCGCCGTATGCATAATTTGTTACTGCTGCAGGCCAGCAAATCCATTTTGTAGTTCTGTTTTCCACGCACAAACTGAATGATCATACTGTGTTAGCCGATCCTTTAAGGAGATATCCCTCAGTCTCACAGCACGACGCCTATAACTAACCTACATGTCCTAAATGCGAAGCACGGGTATTTTAATGCCTGTCTACAGTGGTAGCCACTGAAAATACGCATTGACCATAAGGTTTATTGGTGAGTTATTATAGCTGATTTGACGCCAACTTTTTCAGCAATCTGGAGCTACGAAACATTTTGAATTGTCCCACCAGATTCAATGAGTCATTGGACCTAGCATTTATTGGTTACGTAAAATGTCTCTTGCTTTCTGCTCCAGAATAAACCATTAAGTGGCTACTCGTTGCAACGATCGCAATGTCAGATTGAGATAAATTTCTGCACGGCATGTCAAATGACTAAGGTAAGGAAGTACTTGAATTCATATCTCTATATTTGATGTCTGTTCGGTGCACTCTAAATCCACTTGGTTTCATGCTTCCCGTGTTACACGGGCTACGGGCCAACCAACGCCTTGGGTACCTCTGGTATGCAAGATTCCCCCAGTTAGACTGACTGCAATTTGCTACTTCGCATGATGAAGGAGTGTAGGCCGGCTCCGTTGAAGAAACGGGGCTCACTTCTACATGTCCGTTGATCATATTTCTTCCGATTTACGCTGTATCTGGGATGTGTGGATATAACTGTGGATGGTGCAGCGCATGCCATCCATGGTTCTTCTTTAGGTGCATGCTCCTGTGGCTGTCCCCTTGGGAAAATTCAATACAAGATGTCACCAATCATATACAAGTGAACAAATTCACATTTCCGCGACAAACAATATTTAGGTTTAAAGCAAACTCTTTTAACGTAGAATATCGCCTATTAATGTACCGTTGTTTCGCAGTAAATAGCAGTTACACAGTTTCAATAACTTGCAAAATGAGGTAATGTTTATACGTTGTTGTGAAATATGAGAACGCGAGGATATTTGTGCAGTTGTCTGACGTCTACCTACTTCCCATGTGGATTGGGAGAAACCGTAGCACACGTAGCGCACACGCAGTGTAACACATAGCACAAAAATAATGCAAATTCAAACCTAACCTTCTTTAACCACAGCAGGTTTGTCCCTGTCTAATTGAAGAATCTAATCAATGCTCCGAAGCAATCACATACAAGGCAATTAGTCTGAATAGGTTACCTACCATCGTCAAATAATTTTCAAAATTTTGGTTAGAAGACCTGTCATTTATACACCATTTACATTCAACAGCATAAAACTCGTGACAGCTTGGCAAATGCCAGTACCATAACGTTACCACATAGAAGGTCAAGTAATTTTTACCCAGCTGTTTGCAAATTACTGTTAAGCATTTTCTCAAAAATCCTTTCTTGAGATAATACGGACATAAGAGGTTTCCAGAGATCCGCTTCAAGCTGTCTACCACAGTTTTAATTCAGATCAAGATACCTTGGCTTGCCTCCTCCATTCGCTTCTGCCATACCTGAACAGCTATTAAAATCCCAATAAATCTACATTTCGTTTACTAAAGGCATGCCTCAAAGTGTACTACGAATAGCTATTACAACAAGTATTAAGCGAGGCAATAAAAACATCGACCGTCCTCTTGCTGTGCACATTTTGACGACTGCACTCGGATAACCCGAAGTGGAGGCATTGATTTATGGCAGCTGATCACAGACACCGGGGTTATTCTGAAAGCGTTTTGTCACGATTTGTATTACATATATACATGGGGTATATTCAAGTCCCTGGGTGGAGGAAACGAGTTAATAAAAAGTTGACATTCCTTTAGCCACTAAGCAATGGACCGACGTCAATCAGAAAATCACAAAATATTCTGAACAACCTCACATTTCGTCGAAAACCAGTGAGTTGTCGCTTAATGTGATAAAGTGCAACTATGTCGAGTTTAACGTGTTTACTTTAGTCGATATTAGCAGCTACTAACGCAGCGCCCAAAAGTACTCATTTATAAGGACAGTTTACACTTCTAAACGAAAGATATCCAAGAGTCAATAAGCTATTCCAACTCATTTCCAATTTGCAAATAACACTTTTAAGGCAAAATTTGTCCTCAATCTTTTGCATTTGCATTGCATGCTTTGATATGTTGTGATCGAAAAACGTAGAAACGTGAAACAAATATTGCGATGAAAAATCATCTACTTAACATGGAGGTTAGAAAAACGAATTATGTGCTAATGCAGCTGCCGGAAGTCCACTTTAAAAAGTCATACCATTTTATTGTATTTTATTCTACGGAACTTTTTAATCAATCGACACGTTGACCATTATATAGATCATCCTTCACTATTGAATTAATTAGGCTAGACCCAGTGACGAAAACTTTTATATCCCCAGAAGATCTAATTTTATGCTTGTCGCTTGTGATAATTCTTTGTGCAGCTGGATATGTCATTTTGTTTTGTCCTAACCATTGTTCATTCAAGCTGAAAAAACCGTTCTCCGGTGTTTTAACTTGTTTTACTGCGTAGGCATTGCACATTAATCCACAGACAGTTTGAACTCGCCGGATGCGACGATGTTACGAAGCCGACTTTGTTGACATATTTATGTCCATTCAAGTAAATTCCTGCTTGGGGTTAGCGATACAAACCGACCCAATCATACCGCCCGTTTAATGCAGCAGTATGTGAACCAGACAAATGTGCAACTCCGATTCTGTCACACCACGCGTTTGCCGTTCGTATTTGTCGCTCCTTTAGAAAGATTTTGATTAGACCGCCAAAAGTTTTTTTCCGATTAGCTCATTTAACCACATGAAGATATTTTGTTTTCCATATATTAATTAACATGTTTAATTCTTTCCTGTTATAGGCTGTATTTTCTAACTCTTCGAAATTGAGTGCGTCACGCGGTCCTGTGTACAGAAGCCGGTATCTTGTCGACAGGATTTGTGTAGTTCATACGTGGCTGAGTCATATCAAGATGCTAATAAAACCAACAAATATGCACAAAGTTTATTTTTTACTAGGTTGGCAGTCGTAGCCAGTGGCACCGGGAATTAATGAAATGCCCTCGTCATTTCTTCATGATTGATAGTTGCTTTTACCTGTTAGTATTTTGCATGCGATGTAACCACTTTTGAGACGGTATGCCGCTTAAATGTCACTTTGCCTTTTCTATGCGTACAAGAAGCGCAGAGTGCTCTGCGTAACTCTGTAGGCTGCATTGCACTAACTGACCCATCATCTCATCTATGTTTCACTAGACGGGCTACTTGAATGCTTCTTAAAATCTCGGGATAATCAAACTGAAACATAAGCAAATAAAGAAATCAAATGCTTTAGCAAAATAAAGGAATAATTTTGGGAAATAGGTGACTTTAATAATGATTTTTATTTTAAAACGAAATCGTTAGGAAACCATGAAAATATTTTTAGTGAGGTAGCATAAACTGTTGTTATTAGATAAAACTTTTCCGGCAGGAAAATGTTTGCGCTTACAAAGGCTAACAAAAGCTGCAAACTCAATGGTAATGCATCTAATTCATCAACCTCACTCCCAATCAACAGCCTTTGGCTAGTCTAGCAAAGCACCAGATGCAAGCAATTCGAATTTCTTGGTCTCGCAACTGGTGCTCCTCCCAGCGGACAACGTCGGATTCCGCCCCCATAACTTCAGGATGCCAGCAGCCATTGGCATTTCGCAATGGGTGACCTACACGGATACGCGTGATTGACAGTTGACGATGACATAGCCCGCCTAATCTTCTACTGTCATACCAGTTGCGAGCTGTGAAGAGGACGGTGACCAGACTAATGAGCTAAGAATACCTGCATAAGCCAATGTACGACTTCAGACTTAGAAGCTATACAGACATATTTAATAATCCTGAGGGCTACATCAAAGTCAACCGTTAAGAACGCAGGTCCGTGGCTGTCACCCATGGCAAAGTGGCAGTAGCTGCTGGCATCCTGAACTCATGGGTGGCGGAACTTTGCAGGATCCCGCTGGAATGCGCACTACTGACGATACCCAGAAGGTCGAAAAGTTGGCCTCTAATGCTTTTCCAGACTAGTCTAGGCCTACTGACTGGGAGTGAGGATGATGAATTAGCTGAGTTGTACCAAATACTCACTTTGCTCCTCAGTAATATAAAATCTGTCCGTATAGCTTCTAAGTCCTGTGTCGTACATAGGCGCACTGCGGAAAGTCCTAGCTCGTGAGGTTAGCCAATATCCTCTGCACATTTCTTAATTGGCATGGCAGTGGAAGATGAACAGGGCTACATACTACTCAACTGTCAATCACATAGGTCTGTGGCTATCACCCATGGCATAGTGGGAATAGCTGTTGCCTTCCTGAAGTCAAGGGGGCGGAACCGGGCAGGGGTCCTCTGGGAGGTGCACTATTAACGTGACCTAGCAGGTCGGAATGCTGGTGTCTGGTGATTTTCCAGACTAGTCTATGCCTGCTGCTTGGGATTGGCGATGATGAATTATATGGGTTATACCAAAATTCTCACCACTACTCCTCAATAATACCAAAAGGTATTCCTACTTTAAATGCGGTAAAAATAAAGACAATAGGTGCGTGTATTTCATATTATCTCAGTGACATTTACAGTAACCGAAATGCTGTTTTTAAACTTGACTATGGGTTTAACAATATAAGGTCGTAGTGTAAGCGGAAAACGGCACTTAGTCTGGATAGAGCAGTTCGCAGTGTTGGTTTTCTAGTCGACGAGCTAGAGTCAACTGCAGCCATACTCAACTTGAATAGCTATCAGCTTGGATTTATGGAAAACACAACTAAAAGCGAGGACTGCCGAACTTTTGTGTACGTCAACTAATGAAACCAATTAAGTGTATCTTGTTGCAATTTAAGAATGCTTTTAATATGCTGAACGACATTTGGTGTGTTATCTCTTCTAGGCTGTGGGTTTAAAATGCCACTAACGGTGGAGTCAAAATCCAAATAAAAATGTGCCCGTGCCTCCATTGAAGATAGATAATCCAACGAAATTAACTCGCCCAGTATTTGCCTATTCCTGTGCAGTTGCGGATTCAGTTATATAAAGAAGGCCGATTGGTCTCTGACTGCTAGAATATATATTCACTCATCGAGATGGGCTCAATGTGAAAAGGAGTATCATCTCTGCCCACTAAGTATCAAGCATCGTGCGTGCCTCCAGCTCACAAAATATCTAAACACTTACTGGCCACACGTCACCGGATACTTTTAGGATCAGTTTACAAATTTCAATCACCTTCCACTAACCCTTCCCTCCTTCGAATGGCTGAAGTTTGTCAGGAACATGGCGCTGGAATATACTTCATCCATTTTGTCCCTCAGGCTTGTTTATTTACGCCAATTGTCAGGTACATGATTTATCTCACTAATGATTTAGCATACAGAGCAGCAAATCAAACATCAGCTTTCCTGTTCTTACCCCAGGTTTAAATTATCAAAGAAACGTAACAGCAGGTAAACAATTGTTTTCGATGAATTCCTCGTCAGACCTGTACAATCATATAGGTAAAGAGCAACGAAAGTAACAGTGGTTTCGATCAGTTCAAATGAAATTGGATCACGTGCCAACCGGGGGCATAAACCAGCAATAAACCTGAACGATAAGCGCAAACTAGGGCAAAAATGCAGTCAATTGATTGCTTCTGGACTCCGAATCGTCCACTTTTTCTGGCCATTTTAACTTGAGAGCTTAAATCAGTTTCGTTTGTGAACACAAAAGCGGTTGATACAACCGAATACTGATCGCTTCAGCTGTAGCGTGGGTACGGAGGCGCAGGCCTTTCGATTGGAGTGGCGGAACCTTGTAGAGTATTCGAAAGGCGCGGACTTGAAAGACTTCGTGCCCACTATCAGCTAGATGAGCGCATTAATGAGCACCTTCCCCGGTGGTTGCGTCGAGGCGGTACCGGGGCTATAACTAGCTCTATTATGGCTTATCTAGTTGATAGTGGGCACCAAGTCGATCCAGTCCGCGCCTTTCGAATACTCTACAAGGTTCCGCCACTCCAATCGAAAGGCCTGCGCCTCCGTACCCACGCTACAGCTGAAGCGATCAGTATTCGGTTGTATCAACCGCTTTTGTGTTCACAAACGAAACTGATGGAAGCTCTCAAGTTACCATGGCCAGAAAAAGTGGACGATTCGGAGGCCGGAAGGAATCCTTTGACTACATCTTTGCCCTAGTTTGCGCTTATCATTTAGGTTTATTGCTGGTTTATGCCCCCGGTTGGCACGTGATCAAATTTCATTTGAACTGGTCGAAACCACTGTTACTTCCGGTGCTCTTTATCCAAATGCTTGTACAGGTCTGACGAGGAATTCATTGAAAACAATTGTTTACCTTCGATCCCTTGTTCTTGATGACAAAATGGGATTTTTCCAGTTACTGAAAATGTAACTGCTTTAACATCGGTTCAAGTGCCTTTAAATTCCATTTGTTCTGTCTGTACTAAGCATCACGCTAGTAGCGAGCATTGCTTGACCACCTTATTGAGTGTGCAACTTGAATTTCATAAAAAAAAGTTTCATTTAAAGAATAACATCATTTTTGACAACGTTCAGCAAACTTGAAGTATGAGATGTGCAATCTGACTTTGTTTAGATGCATGCGGCTTAAGCACTAAACTCTAGTTTGTATTTTGGCTGCTGTTGCTGGATACAATGAACAAGACGGTGCAGAAATTCTGTTATTAAATTTCTGCAATTATTTCAGCTTTAAGGATCACTGATGACAGATCTGGTAAAACGTTACATATCCCATTGAAAGCGCCCCATATGGGCGCATTGTAACATGTCTCAGTTAGGTTTAGTCAGCAAATTTCCGAATACACCCAAATAATTCGGATGCTTCCAGCCATTCAGGGAGAATTCAAGTTGATTTCGTCTGCCTAGCAATGGGCTTGGGTTTGGTACTTGGAATGGTTGTGTACGCCAAATGGGCAGACGCATGTTCTGTGAATACAGTGACCACAGCAGCCGCAGTGCGAATATTGGTACACCAGGTATTCCAAAAGAGTTATCTATTCCCTCAGGTTTATAACATAAAACACTGTCGGCCGTCTCAAAAGCATGCACGGTCTAAATGGTAGGCAGAAAATTTGCACGTTACCTTTGGGCTTTCTTTTTTGAGCCTCTGGGAGTAGGACGGACAAAAACATGGACTAAGTTTAAAACAGCTGCAAATGTGGAGGACGTGTAGAGTAGGCCAAATGGTACAACGAAATACGCGGCTAATTGGCACTAGAAATGTACAGAGGCCTGTCTTTCGAGAATAGAAGACGGAACGACCAAACTTGGCCACCTGCAGGGGTAAGAAAATGAAAGTCCACGCAAAGTGTCAATTGTACCTTAATCATTCATTCAGCATATCACTCAGTCATTCGAACAGTGGACTTGACATAAAAACTCTCATGCCAGCCTGTTAAATGCACTACTGATCACTTTTAGAATTAAGGAATCGTGTTGCTCAACAGGTGGACGCAGGCGGTGGTCTTTCGGATATTAATCTGAGCAACACAACCGATCCGACGTCCATAGGCGTGCTTTGCTCTTCGTCGTATGGTTCAGACAAAGTTGCGTTTATAGCAATCCACGAATTTAGTGAGCGAAAATTCAAGTCAAGCGTGTCGAGGAAAAACAAATGGCTAAATTTATATATACTTTGTAGATATAATTATTTGAAATATAATTAGGTCAGTTACTAACCCTATATAATTATGAATTAAACCATACAACAAGTGTTATTACGGTAGCAAAATGGTCCTGCTTTGCACCAGATGCAAATGATAACAATTCAGTTTCGAATGAGTGAAAGGCTGCCAAATTGGTTTGTATGTTTACGCAAGGTTGAGCATAAAGCGACAGGCAATGGTGCTGTTTTACGCCAACAAACATCTTGTCTCAGCGGCAGTGATGCTGCAAAATGGCGTTCATACACAAATCAGCTAAACCTTCAGATAATATGAAACTATGGGGATCTAGGTAATTAGAGAGAAATTAATGCGGTAAACAGCAGTTTGCATCACGATTAAAAGTTAAGTTATTTCACACCAGACAGTAAAGGCACGTAACTGTTTGCCTTCCAGTTGCTCGATTCATATGAAGTTACTTGCTAGGTCTAGCCATCAGGTGCCTGATATTGCCAAGACATCGCACGGCTCTATCCAAGAATTTAACATAGATAGCTGATCAGGTGACGCGGCTTCGAGAATATGTAGGATGGTTCAATTATTACTCTATATTATTAGCTATAATATCTAGATTGTGTGACATGGTTTTTGGTCAAAACAATGTCCAGTTCGATGAATCCTTTGTTCTGACGGTTTTAGGTCCCATCAAAATCGAACATAGCAACTGGCTAATTGACCGGAATTTCCCACAGGTTGGCAGTTCTGTGAGAGGCTTGAAGCTGGACAACAGGAACTATGAGTATATGGGATAGTTGCGTTCGGCTTGTATACTAACGGAAGTTTCGTTCGGTTGCGTGTCGTTTTACCTTCGATTGTTGTCAGCATGGCTAAACGAAGACACACTGACGTACATCTCGTTTGACACTGGGTCACAAAAGCGCTAATTGACAACTTTAACGGGAGCTCAAACAATCGTTTTTCATCGACCATATAGTGAGTCGGAGACGATGTTCCAAACGTTTGGAAACAATACACTGCTAACTTCTCGAACCACAATGACGGATCGTTAGTTCCAAGCATAGTAATGACTTAATAGGAGGCAAAAGCTTTTTGGCTGGTTGATCTAGTGATCGGTGTTGTGCGCCCTAGTCATTTATATCACATCAGTTTATTCAATGTGCAATTTTGAGTTACTCTTTATACTGCATCCGTGGTCAATATCCGCACACGTGAGAAGGAAGTTGCGGGAAGTCGTCTAGGTAGAAAATCTCCGTAAAAGAGTATTAGTCAGAGATGTAGCCCAAAACCTACTGACGGTACTTGCAGGAAGAAACAGCTCTGCAAACAGAACAAACTGATCTATGTTATCTATTTGATGATACTGAACGCAAAATAGTAGTCTAAGCCTGGGAACCTACAAATTTGCACTAATCCAGTAAAAATAGCATTTTACTCAAGCCGGAGACGTTTGACCCGTTATCTGAAATCTCTACCACTAAGCAACCTAGCTAGGACAGTTAATAATTTTCCCGATGATCGGTGAGTTTGGATGAGTCATGCTGTGCATCGCAAAATTTCGATATCGGCCGTAACACAACTTGAAGTAGGTAATACAACATTCTGATCTCTGTGACCTTAAATTACGTAGAATGACGATAGTCCTGCTCTATCAATATTCAATGAATAATTTACAAGAATTTATCAAGAGTCAAACAGCAGGCGCTCGAGAAGTACGTTAGGACTGTTGAATCAGAAAATACAAACTCAATAAATTCTGGTCATTTGTTTATGGGAACATCAAGTTGAAAGCGTTAGTAAACAACGATAGCGTATAACATGAGTTTATCAAGAGCAGGAAAAACGACACGTGGAGCAATCATCTTGGACATGTTTTGTGAGAAAACGTAAATATAACAACGCTCACACTTGTATCAATTCTTTGTATCCCCTCAATAAATAAATCTGGTAGCAGAGCATGCTTCATGTATTCCAACGTAGCATAGCATTCTCAATTAAGTGCTGCTACCTAATGTTGGTATGCAATCGTTATTGAAGTCATTCAAATTAAGGAAAGTTAGAACTGAGTTTAGGAGAGTCTTGACCTCTGCCAACACAAAAACTAACCGAGTAGCTATTCTTGACAGCTGTATATTTTACTCAGTTCCAGGCTGCAATATCTGACGTCAGCACTGTGGCTATCTTTCAGCTAAAGCGGGGTCACTCAATGTTTGGTACACACATATGAGATAATCACGTAGAGTTTGTTATAGTTCACTGAAAACTGAAAGGTAATTTAACATTTGCTGGTAGCTAAAATTGGGTAAAACTTGGTCTTCCTTTGTTCGCCTGAATTGTGGTGTATCTAGAAGAGGTTTTGCTTTTTAAGCTTGCGGTGTTGAATTCCATAGTCTAAACAACCGAACAACTTTGTGAAGTACAGGCAGATAACATCGAGTTCTTCTACACTATCAGCTGCTTAGGTCCGGCTACTGCGAGCAATTAACAGCTTCCTAGCACAGGAGCGATTTTGTCGGAAGGCATATTGCTCCAAGGCTATAATGCCATGGTTTTCCAGTTACTACAACAATGCATCTGCCTGAATGATTCCATATACTTAGAAAGCAAATCAGGAAGCTCTATCGCACAGTAATTTGCTGGGTTAGTGTGACCACTTCTCTTATGAATAGCAGTGATGACCCTCGTTTCTAAATTGGTGGACTATTTTTTCTTCTCAACTGCCCTGCGAGAAAATGCCTGGTGGTTCTACTAGATCCCTGGCTGCTACATGCCCAGCATTCCGTTGAATGTTATCAAATCCAGGAGTTGTGGGCACACAGTAAATGTGATTGCGATCAACCTGACTGCAGAGTAATAGAAAAGCGACAAATATTTGGCTTGTCACCCTCTGTAACTTTTGGGAATAATGCAGCCCGTTGCTTCTATTGCTTGTCACTTCTTCCTGTTATTCGAATCCAATGATGAAATTTTTGCGCTGCGTCTTACGAAGGCCTTGGACGTGTCCTTATAGTAAGTAACGATTCCTGCGGACCCGCTTCATTAGAACAGGCGCATGCGTCAACTAGTCCTTGCAGACCAATATACCACTTTTGTCATGCTATACTATGTATACACTACAGGTTTCAGAAGTCGGGAATTCCTTATGAGCATGTCATGCCAAATCCTTCATGGACAAGCACTAACGCATTTTATGCCATAGCACCGACTTGGAGTTGCTTTGATGATAGACATATTTCTGTTCCGACAAGTGCGCTATATATGTGCCAGAAGGGTTTCGATGGTTCTTTATTTGTGTCCTGGGGTTAAGCATATAGAATGGTCCAACTAATCACCTCACCAATAGCGGATAACATGTTTAAGTTCGGGACATTGTACATTTAGCACCCTCTTCATCAGGATATTCTGCATTTCATATATCGTCAGTAATTAGGATAACACGATCAAAACCACCCAGGGATTTGTTTGTAATTATTTCGTAGACCAACATTTCTTCTGGGGTGAAAACAATAGCGATTGTCTACCGCACGTTGGCAATTCCAGATCTGGTGGTATAGGTAAGCTGGTCGTTTAGTGGGTAGCTGGAAGTTATCCTTTGCAAACAGGCTATAAACTATACAGTATTTCTTACGGGTATTCTTACGCCGTACATATTAATGTCTGTAGCGATTAGAAATCGTGGTTGTCTGTAGTTCATTTCCGTCGTAGAATTCTTGGAACAGTAAATTGTAGCTAAAAGAAATGTGCCTTCGTTCTGCAGCCATAGACTACATCGAATGGAATCAGCTGCGCGGATTACTGGGTAACCAATAAGTTCACATCACAAGTTCGTCTCGTAATAAAGTTACCCAACTAACACTTACAGATTTTTTGATCCAACGCAACGACTTAACGCGAATTTGATCACAGAATCAGATATCTAAAGGCCTAGCTATCTCTCTGTAAGCATGACGAGATCCTATCTTTGTGAGACCAGGCGCACTAAATGCTCGGCGAATTTAATAAAAAGGCTTTCTGTGTTGGTGTAAAAACACGGTGTTTTCGATGCTGGAAATATGTTTGTGGATGTCACCTTCGTCTTAATTGTATACAAGCGGTTCCGTGCTCCGCCGCTAATCATTTATTGGCAGATCTCTTGCTAATGTAATTATTTAGGATGAATGGTAGTACAGAACGCTCCAGACCAGGATATGCTATTTTGCTTTGTCTGATTATGTCGGGTTCCGCAATTGGCAATGTGTCGCTCCCCACAGTTCCCTCAAATGCTGACCACTGGTGACCTTGCGCCTTTTGCCTTTAACTGGATATCGGTTGGCAACCTTGCGAAAGGTCAAACACATATCTAATGGGTCGTATGCCATTCGTTCGGGAGTTTGGCACCAGTTTCCTTAACCTCGAACTGAAGCCATGGTAGTTAAGTGATGAAAGAATTAATAACATCGTCTAGAGTGAGTGCTTTGCGAATGTAGCTGCACCACTCTCGGTCATACGTTGCGCTCGGTTATCAGGAGACTGCGGGAGCTTGGGAACACCATGAACAAATTCTTTCCCTGATATCGGTTTTAAGATGGCTACTTTAGTTGTCTGCTTCCTGCGGGCAATCATTCCACAAAGCTGGAGCAATATGCGCACCTAGTTCGGGGAGCTGCAAAGACGTATTGACGCAACTAGGATGTCCTTTCTCTCACTAACTGAATTCGGCGTTACTCGAAGAATTCGATGTCCAGTATAGCGCACTGAAGTTGAGGGGCGCACTGCGTCTCAGTGTAGTGTGCAGAACCTGAATACCAATTGCGTTATACTTAAAACCGCACTGATTGCCATCTTCTAGCAAACTTGCCCTTATTTTGCAACATCTGTACTAGGGTAAGTTAGTGCACACATTTTAGCATCTTGTGGTTCTGTATCGTTAATATCTGTTTGTGAGTTGTTATTGGCGATTTTGCTTGTTTCAGTCGGCGCTGGAGATAACCGCGGGAGCCATGTAGTGACACTCGTGCTCAGTACAGAAGCTTGACATGCGTGAGTTGTTACCTGCATTTTATCGTGGCGATAGACACATACATTGCCCAGTTTTTTTCTCTGTACTGTGTTGCCTTCCGCTCTGTGTTGGAATTGAGTACGATAAATATCTTTTAGTCATAATTTGAGGGCGGGCAACGAAAATGTTTCCCCTTCATTTACTGTCCTAGTGACGAAACCAAGCAATATTAAACTAAGTGCAAATCAGCGTCTAAATTAAATTGCGCTTCACAATCTATTCACGCAGCGATTGATTCAAATTGGCCGCTCTACTCAGAGCTACCAGGATTTGTTCACCTTACAGTAGGGTGAAAGGGGTTGTGAAGATTTTGGGTGTCGTTTTTAATTTTTACCATGGGAAGATGTGTAATATTGTTAAATAGTTTTACTCCGGTTGCCTACTCGTCATCAAATTTTAATAAGTTAAGAAAATGATATCAACAAGAGCAAAAAGCAGTCAAATTTCTATATGACTCTATTTGGTTGTCTGAAGATTCAGCGCCTTTTGCGAAACCAACTTCTCTGGAAGTATTGGGAGTCCGGTTAAGTTTGCCAAAACATTCGCTGGGAACAGAAGCAATGCAAGCTGATCAGATATCTTGAACTGGTGAAATATCATAGTTTGGCTACAGGCTTCTGCAGATCCAGCTTGTTGCTCTTTTCTCGCCAAATTACAACCGATTGCCTTCAATCTACTAATACTACACAAGTTTGTTTGTGATTATGGTCATTGCTTCTCTTCACCACCTGAATATTTCCAACAGATATGACGTTGCTCTTCACTACACAACACCTGACAGGCCAACCGAAATGTGCCGTTAGCTATAGACTTACAAGTTGAACTTCCCTTATGTTATGTTCGTAGTTAATCTAGAATTGCTTGCGCTGAGTGAAAAGTGCTTGGTCTGTAACTGAACAGAGCTAAGGTCTCTATGCGGTACTTTGCTTCGGCTGACCAGGAAACGCTAGACGAAGCGCTATGCTTCCCATTTTTGCACCTTGACACCCTCTCTGCGTTACCCGTGATTTCCGACGGTAACTGCTGATTTACGGTGCATTAAATGTATTGTTCGTCTAAACGTGCATAATGCAGCTAAGTACATAATGCAGTGATTCATCCATGCTCAGGCTGTATTTTTTACAGCCTTTCTATACTAACAATATCGACGGTTAATTAGTCCATGCATCAAACAGTTGAAAGGGCGATGTAGACCAGGTTTATATGAATATGTGACATGTTTTGCCATCGCATAAATCACAACGCTATAAAGTTCACCAAGCGGATGAAAAAGGAATTGTATATGAAGCTCGAACTTCTACACTGCTCGCATTGTTGTATGTCGTGATGGCATCAACAGCGTAGATGCAGAGTAGGCAACTATCGCACCGAAGACAGGAAACTTACATAATACATAGAAAACGGAACGAAACACGGCAAATTAAGTGAAATCAGACATCGTGTGCGAGTCCAGAGCGCACCGCGAGCTACAATGTGCAGCGGGCCTGATTAAAGGAGAGCAGTATATTGGTCGCAAGGGTAGTAAATCAACCCCTTTGTCGGTGACTCTCGGAGTAACATCAAGCAGCGTAACGCAACATATTTCAAGCAAATCAAAAGCTGAACAATAACCACAGGCCGATAGGAGTGCTACCTAGGGATGTGAAGATAAGGGGACAATACACAAATTCCTCTTATTATCGCCAGTGACATTGGAGCGCTTCACCGGAAAGTTGTTTATCTCGAGAGCCATTAACAAAGAAGGGAATTCTTGAACGCTTGTATAGTGCGGTTATAAGACAATTGGTTACATACCGACATTAAAGATGGAGTCTTGAAACTTTCTGGCCTTCGATATATTAGATCTTACTGACCAGGAAAGCGTCGGCACAGCGGAGGTGTGATTACTTAAATCAGCAGACTGAGGTTCAACGGATTCACAGCTGTCTGCTTACCCAACGCCTTAAATAGACTACCAACTTTTGGAATCTGGACTTAGGTTTTAAATGCTTTTCTTTGTTTTGTATTTGAGAACGTTTATATAGAACCTGAAGACGCACTGTTAGGGATAAAATAGTTTGCAGACCAAGTTCTATCGGAATCGCACCCAAAGTAAATATGTTCCATCTACATTATAGTTGGTGAGTTTATAGTTATGACACCGTTTTCATTAAAATCTTGGTCCCAACCAACTTGGTAGAATTTGCAACCGGATTGGAAGGGCAGATGATTAATTTTTAACGAAAACACATCATGTTACTCTAACGTAACTCCTGGTGTGGGTAAAGCAATTCAACACGGAGAGCAAGTCGATGTAATAGAAAGCGACACCGAATTAATAACAACAGGCAAAAGCCACGAGGAAAATGCGCCGTCACCGAACGGTCACCCGAGTCCTACCGAACATGAGATGCGAACAGAATGAACGGACGTAGGACAAACGTGCTTTCCGGCAACAGCCAACACGATTAACTCCCAGTGATGAGCTTATACAACCACCGAATGCGCAGTACAGGCAATCCAAACTCGGGATAGAAAAATCGAACATTTTCACGAATGTTTGGTTCATCCAAATCGAAACGTAAAAAAATATTAAACTAAGGGGCTAACTTAAGCAATCCAGTGCGGTTCACAATGTGTTTGATTTCCCACACAAATGTACCCCATTTGTCAATTAGGACTACTGCTGCGATATGGAAGCAAATGTTGGTAGCTCAGGTTGTTCAGTTGGTGGACTGAGTGTTCGCTGAGCTCCGCAGGTTGGCTGAAAAATTTTCGTCACCACTCGAGGTGACATTGTCAGTGCGCGTGTAATTAGCAGAGTGGCGCGTACGAAGTGTCCGTGAGTGTGAGTGATCGATAAGCACATGACCATCGATGGTCACTTAGGACTACTGCATCGTGAAGCTATGTCAAAGGACTTATTTAAGCCAATAAACTTGCGATGCCAACAGGTTGTTCAGCGGAAAACTGCAAGGCAAAAATCGATGTTCTTTTCAACTTATTATTCATCTTTTGCCAAGAAATACTTGTCAAATCAATTCGAGAATCTCACAGACGATATTAATTATTAATGATTCGGTGTTGCTCCTCCCAACACCGAAGCGACAATTCGTATACGGTTCTTGTGATGGTAATGACCGAAGTCTACTTCAAAGAAGACCGAGGTCTGAATAGAGATAGCGAGTCGCAATCCAATCACACAGCGGGTACACCAAATGCAACTTTATATTACTTAGTATTCCAGTCTTTATTGTCTCGTTAGGAACATTCAACTTCACCAACATTACTCAAGAAGCTGTTTGGAAAAATGAGAATGCAAAGCAACCCAACGGCCACGGTCACATGTTTGTTGTGGTCATAAAAGCGTATACATTAAAACCATTTTTGCATATCACACTTGCCGTGAACTGTAAAGTCTTTTGTAGCAATCCACCAGCAGAAACTCCGGTAGCACACTCGATCCTGTGGATGTGGACAATCTCAACTCACGGTACAACTCATCTATGCGAACACACCCCCTCACCTTCCCTCCACATCACTGATCTACTCGCCTGGTTTGATCCTTTCAGTGTTCAAAGTTACATCCCGAGACGAAAGTGAAACAAGGGGGTGGACATGATGACGTTCCAGCAGTCAGTCTTAAGAAGTGTGAGGATATATTACATTGGTCTATAACGCAAATCTTCAACAGATGTTTTAAGACAGGTACCATCCGCAACAGCAGGAAAACAGTCAGAATAACACCTGCGCTTATGAAGGAATCAATGAATTATCTGCCAATGGCGTGGGCCCTAGCATTGTTGAATGAGCTTAAAATATTATCAACCCCCGCATTTTCACAAGCGATCGAACAGCTAATATCAGTTTGCATAATAGATATCCTTTCGTACCTTGTGCATTCCACTGCATCTGCTTTGTATAAAAATTACAAAACTGTGCGGCTATCGTTCTTTGCGCATAATAGTGCTTTTGGAACCTTGGTAGTAAACAGTTTGCATGAGAATGGCCTTCCTTGATATGTATGTAACGTACTTCCTGACCATTTTTCAGACCACACACACAGTCACGCAGTTACGGGGTAGATCTTTCCCAATCCCAACCAATTTGTAGTTCTTAATGGAGCTATTTTATCAAATTTTCTGTTTGCGAGCTACGTTGAATGTATGTCCATACCATGCAGTTTTGTAGGATTTAAATATGTTGATGATGCCATCTTGGGATTTATAATCCCAAAAGTCGAGATAGCTTCAAAACCACTACAAAGAATAAACGAATTTTTGTATTAGTTAAGTTCCTGACCTCTTTCTGTTAACACAAGTAATTTTTGTAATATCACATCCCCTTTTCTCTGCCCCGACAAACTCCGTTTTTTATTAACAACCGCTCTTCCTTCAATTGTGATTGACCAAAGCGCCCACTGCTTGCCCGTTGTAAATTATCTGGGTGTATTTGTTCCAACTTTTTTCATGATGGACAAAGATTGTTGACAATTCCCAAAAATTCCAAAGCACATTTTACTCCCTTAAGTTTAAAATACTCTTCTTACCGCGCGCATCAATTCTAAGATTTGCTAATGCAAGTATTTTCCCCATTGGTTAGGCCGTTTGCTTTTAGTTCCTACGAGCATCCTCAAATGATTGTACACTTCTTTTGCATTCACTAACTACATTTGCCGATGTTCCTGATTAACCAAAGAATCCTTCCTTATGTTATCTTAGCAAGCATTTTTACGATTGCATTACATTTTCATCCACAGTGCAAAATACCCTTCTCACACCCTACCCACACTTACAGCCCACACGGTATTGATCTCTTTCACACAATCGAAAGTAAAGCTTTATTTTCGCATACGTCTTCCTATCGCAACTGCACCTTGATTTATCTGTCCCCACATCTTAGCTGACTTCAAAGTAATCATGCATTGAGTGCAAAACCGTTTGCATGATTTAAAATGAACACATTTTACCACTGCACTTTGCAATGTCCACTCACAAATTCTACGTCGTATTCTAATCGCGGCTATTGAGTAAATTGAATTGACCTGATAACAGGCGTGAAATATTCTCCAAGTTGGGACAAACGGAGGCACGACTGCGATTTGCCTTAAAAGCCATCTGTGTGATGCGTTGTGGACAGATACGTGCGTGAGACCTTGGTTATCCGTTGTTGCGTGCAATAAAGATTAACTTTCACTGTCGCTGCTTACTTACTAAAATAGCGCTTTGCAAAACAAACCCAGACAAACTGAGGGTGACTCTGAACTCCGGCACAAAATGCTGTTTTTGTATAACCCATTTGCTTCCTCGCGTTTGACACATTCTTGAAGTTGGAGACCAATGGTCATTTATGTGAAAGCACACTTCCGGCAAAAATATATCCTTTTTAACCTGCAGAACTGAAGGATCATTGGTTTACTCCTTGTTGTTAAGGTGTAAGACACCATGAACTCCTTATGCAACAAAACACAAAACAAACAAAAATTAGTTGATTGTTAGCTGAAGTGTCACTTTTATGGTTGTCATTTCTTCTGTTGGGTTTAGTAAATGCTGACAGGTTGGATGATTGTTGTACTCCATGTTTCCTATGAAAACATACGCAATTGCTTCCGACAAACTAGATCTATTTATTAAACTGTTGGTTGGTGACGCTGAAACTCAGTGTATTACAGGGTTAATAAAATGGCATGCACAAGCAGACCCTAATGCCCAGGAATTCCCATTTAAAACGGTTATCGCAGTGGGCAGGTGTGAAAAACTAGGACTAAGAACACTATCATTGCGTGCCAATTCATATCAGCATGCTCCAACGGGTTTTACCATCGGCGCAGAACGTAACTATCGAGAATAATGGAATCAAACAAATGGAGTTTAATAACCAAATACGCGCCAGATTTTCCCTAAGAAACTAATCAATTATAAAAAGAGAGAATAATATTCCTTTGCTAAGGTTTGAAAAGTTGTTCGGACGTAGGATCAGATGTTAACGTTAAGATGTTTACTTTCACTTGGATATGTCAGTATAAGCAGTGATTAAAATTTAGAAGGCAGAGACGTCGGAAGGATGAACATCTGAAATAAAGTTTAGAATGCTTTAGGTCGATTTTATGAATCGTTTTCACTATTTCAGCTCAAACGGTTCTTGTGGCTTTTTAAACTGTTCATGTTTTGTATAATGCTTTCTAAAACAGCATCAGTGGTTCATTACATGTAAGAAATGAGCGAGGTCAACTGATACACAAAGAATAATACGTACTAATTAAATTAACTTGTAAATATCAAAAGCTAATAAAACCTAACTTAATATCCGCGGACTCTTTTCAAAACATATGGAACCATTGTCAGCATTGTCCGTCATCAGTTGCAAAGTAAGGACACCCCATGAGAGGAACAACTTACATTGACTTTTTACAAGAATAAATGAGAAATAGAAAGGAGCTAGGAATTATATGGGAGATGGTAAATTTTTTGGTCACTGGTTCGAAGAGATGATATTTTTGTTGCGGTACAATTAACCAAAAAGCCCAAAATATGGCAGTAAATACAATGAGTATAATTGTACCACTCATTTTCATTGCTGTGGCCAAATTTCTAGATCATGTAGGCAAGAAAATGAACGGGAAGAGGTAGGGGATCTGAGTTTGTGTATACTGATCAGTAGCGTTTCTTTTTCATGCATGCACTGGCCTCCATAAAAGGTATTAGAGCAGGAAGCAACCAAATCAAACAGAATAGACCAAAGTCCTTTATTTGGCTTATATCTTCAGCTGTTCACATACCATTTCTGGAATAAACATGTTACACATCTCAAATGCAACCACGGTGTAAGATTAGCGATGAAAATTATGGCGACCGGAAGCCACTATTTTTATGTGACTCTGGTCAGAGAAAATACAACAAACTAGCTTTATAATGGTAGGATGACTCTGGTCAGGAAACTGGTCTCTTTGCAAAACCTAGTTGTAACTAACAAATTCCAGTCGATTCAGTGGGCTGATGCATATGGTTATTAGTGTTTGCTTCAATTCTCTTAAACACCTTATGTAACGTTTGTGACCGGCAAGCGAGCTAGTGAATAGCTTCGAACAAGTTACAACAGTGCTATGCAGCATGTGTTCTAGATTCCTTGCTGAAAACCTTCCCTCATCAGACCATTGCAATTGCCACCACATTTGCAGTTAAATAGATCAGTGAACGGAACCGTAATTGGAGGGTTCGGCTTGTCCAGTTTGGAATTGCATAACAGCCTTCTAAACATATGCAGTGCCTCTAGTTCATCCTCGTATTGACGATTCCGAATGGATTGGCGGAGACGACATGTGAATATTCTGTCGAATTTCTCCTTAACTGGGCAGATTAATTATTTTATACGAAATAGCTACAGCGCTAGGCGACGTAAGAAATTCCGTTCCAGTAAACAAGCCACTGAAATCTAGCTAAGTTGAATACAAGCATGGAGCATGAAGCATTGAGGAAACTGCCAAACCTGTAAGTGTGTGCGTGTCTGGGGTTTTGTGCCCGTAGACAGCATTTGTCCAAACCAGCGTCCACAACGTGTGTATCCATAAACCACAGTACCGCTTAGTTATGTGAGGACTCAAAACTATATCCATTAAGTGGTCTTTTTTCCCAACCTGTCCGGCGCAGCTCCATGCTATTCGCCAAGTCAGTGCAGGACGGTGGCGCATGATCCGTTCTTCAGCTAGTTGTGAATAGTCCCCGTACGTTGAATGTGCGGCCATCTTCCAGCCGGTAAGTGCCTGGCACACATGTGCGCGGTTTTATTATCGGATCTGATAATGTTGGCTGTCCTTTTGATGCAGCGCTTACCTTCATCTACACGAATGTTCTGGGCTGGAGCAGTGTAATTTGTTTCCGGTAAGTGGTCGGATATCGCTGGCAACAATCTAGCTAGTCGGCGTTATTGGTTGCAGCAATCACAACTGCCACGTGCAAATTTGTCCGACGTGCACCCACAAGCATGCGTTCAGCTGGCGTTCTGTGAGGCACTTAGTCGTATGCGCATCAGTAAGAAAACTGTGTGTGCGTAACCGCATCCTTCCAACCTCTACAGAATAAATGAACGGCTTGTATATTGTCTTTTAAAGATCGATTGAAACGTTCTACCGTACCGCTTGCCGCTAAATTATGCGAAGCTGTGCAGATGTGTAGGCTGGCTTATGGTTTGAAAAAACGAAATAAACTCGTGGCGTGTAAACTATAGGCAGTTATCAATTACTAGCTTCTCCAGCGGGTTGAAGTGGCGAACACGTATTTCAGTCATCGAATAATGCGGGCCGTAGTCAACACTCTGCAATATGTACTTGGGACCATTTGTTATAAATGCATGTCAAAATCATTTAGTTACAGTGAAGCTGAGGCGTTGTGCTGTATAAACCAATGAGGTGAAGTACTATCTTGGCCCACGGTCGCATAGGATAGTCAGTGGGGTGAACAGGGGAGGAAACGGACTTTAACTATTTTTATGTTCTTTGACATGAAAGTAAGCAAGAACAAACCTGAATTTAGGGAGCACGCTGTGTGGTCGGCTGCGACTCGCAACCTCTATTGAAATCTCGGCTCACTTTGAGGTAAACCTCGGTCATTCCGATCTCGAGGACCGTAACCTGATACCGTCGAAACCGCGGTTGTGGCGTGCCAGTGTTGGAAAGAGCAACACCCAAATATATTTCCATTAAGCATGAACAAGTTTTTATATTTTATGTTACCTTTTGGTACACCCGAATCATGGGTTATCCTTGCGTTTCATACGAAGATTGCCAGGGTGGCTTTCTGAGCACTTAGCACGAGGTTGTGGATCAAACTGTGAGGGGCCACACATTTGTCAACTCGCATGGAGATCCTCCTAGAAATGAAGGTACCTGACGCAACATGTGGTACGGAAGAAACTTGTCTGCAATCACGTTATTTTTTGGCCAAAAGTTTAGCATAACTCCCGAAATCCACAGCGTCGCCTTATATAGCTTTTTATTCGTCAGAGCTGAGATGATCAACTGCTCAGGGTAGAAACCAGTAATCTCCCTCTGGCCTCATCCTCAATTCCAGGTTCCTTGAATAACAGTCGTTTGAGGCCATCGGCTGCCTGGTTTTTAAGTCCGGACGTAATTTAGTTTCGTAGTCGAAGGTTACCATCTTGTATGCCAACGACGTACCTGAAGTGGCCTGATAAGTTATGTTTTCCGAGCAAGTAAATTAATTACCGCTAAGTGGTCTCTAGGAAAAAAGAAAATGTTTTCCATTAAAGAAAAATTTCCACTTCCCAAAACCCAAACGCAGATCAGGACTTCTATCTCCTGGTTGGGTAAGAATGCCCTGTAGTCGCTAATTTGCTAAAGGCTTATGTAATAAATACCCCATGCCTATTCAGAATTTGGGATACCGTATTATCCAATTGATTTTCTGAAGCATCAGTAGAGACAATCGTAGGGCATGTCTTGCTCAAAATCGCCATGACTGATGTGGAAGCAAGGAAATTTTTATCTCCTCTAATGTGATGTGCTGACGGTGGGTCAAACCAATACACTTTTCCTTCGTTAATTCATGGAGTGGCTCAGCAATTTTTGGGGAATCCTGCGGGTAAAGTAAGCTACAACAACGCATGCGTAGAAAATGCTTCATTTCTCTAGAGTTCATTGAACCTGGAGCATTGATGAAGGCAGGCTGCTGCCAATACTCGGCTTTGTACCGTCAGTTGTTTTAGTGTGGCCCAGGAACTCAATTTCATTGGCGTACATTGTCACTCCTCGGCATTTAACCGGAGATTAAACACATATGTAGTCGAATGAACACAGGAAGCAGTCTGGAATGATGTCCCTTGGGTGTCATACCGAATATACCGCTTGCGTCCATGTAAAATCATTGACAAGCTAATTTGGCAAGTGAGTGAACCATAGACTTTTTCCAAGCAGCTGGGGTTGAACTCAAGCCCACTAATAAAATTTTGCACTGTGCCAGCGCTTGCGTTAGAAGAAATGCACTCACACGCTTTGCTACTTGAATGCGAGACATATGAACGAAATTATTTTGTAGGTCCGATCTTGAACAGCAATAATAAAGTCTCCCTAAAGCTTCTTTGGGGCTCATGGCATTAGAGTGAAGCTCGTTGATCTATTGTTATTACCTCTATATAATTTTCCTTGTAACTAGTTTCAAACGTTCGATTTTTTATTTCACGTAATTCGTATTTATCTTGTAGTATGCGGGTGATCAGGTAACACGAAATGACTCCATCTAGCAATACCAGTCCTCTGATAATCTTATTTAGAATCCTGAATTCGTTTACTTTGGTTGCCATAATAAATCGTCGAAGTAGCATGAAGCCCATATGTTTATTTTTCAATATATTTGGATACTCGTAGGATCGTACCTCACAAATAAGATTATCAACAAAACTGTCTAGAGTTTCTAATGGTTCCTGTCTAAGTCCGCCAAATTTGCGCAGAGCCATGAAATGGTGGAAACGCTGGCCCTAAGAATTATTCATCGATTGCTATCGTTAGGGTTCTAGAAACAGAAGCTCCAAGATTTCAAATTGACCTTGTCCCTCGTATCCGAGTAGGTGTATGAGATGCTTCAGTTTCTGACATTCTTTCCTTTCAGGAGTCGCATTTAGTATTTCAAGATAGTTCATAAACCATGATTTTACTGAATACTGAATACTACTGAATACTGAATACTGTATTATAGAGCAAGTAGAAATGGATTCTGTACAACTCTTTCGAGATATGGCGAAAAACGTTATAAAAGTTGTCAACCTTGAATATCATTGTCGTTCTCATGTAATATTTAAAATATTCGACTTACGATATTTCAGGATTCACAAATGTGATATGTCATCGTAAGTGTGCAGTCGTTCTCGGAATCGAATAGAGGCAAAATGCAAATCTAACAACGTTTTGAACTGTTGCACAGATGTTGCCTCAATCACATGTTCGGGCAAACTATTCCAAATGTTTACCACTCTCCGTTCGAAGCACAGTGGGTGGGGAACACGTTTCATATCCGGCACAACAAGTTTGTATCTGTGTCCGCGTGTGCTGCATGGCCCTCGTAAGTGCAGCATTGGCCTTAACATGGGGAACTCACCGAGATGTAGAATTCGGTAGGTCATAATGAGGTCGACTCGCACCCGACGGTAGGACAAGGTGTAGAGTCCTAGTTTCTCGCACCGGTCTTCATACCCAAAGCCACGTAAAATCGGGATCAGCCTGGTAGCAACGTGTTGGACCCGTTCGATCTTTTGTGCCTCGCCTCGGGTAATCGGAAAGTAGGCGGGCGAACCGTACTCTAGCATTGGTCTAATGATAGAAGAGAACAGGCGAGTGGCAACCTCTTCAGACTATGTGCCGAAGCTACGTTTGAGCGCCCAAAGCATGCGCAGTCCGTTCCGATATAGCCTGTTCGTGTTGTCCACGGACATCAAATCGTAGCGTGAGAGTACACCTAGGTCCTTCACGGAGGGTGTGGGATATAGCGTTTGGCCGTCAAGGGTGTAGGTTCGGCCGTCTGCACCCTTCCCCAGGCTCATAAATACCGACTTGGATGGGTTGACCGGGAGAAGAACTTCTGCAGACCATGTGGATAAGCGGTTGAGATCTTGCTGAAGTAGGCCACAGTCATCGGGAGCGTCGATTTCTCTCCAAATCTTCATGTCGTCCGCAAACAAGGCACCCGGCGACCGGAGAAGTTGCGGTAGATCGTTGATGTGGATCAGGAACAGAGTGGGCCCCAGCACAGTGCCTTGTGGCACGCCACTTGTAGAGGGGTACCAGTCAGTTAGATGGTCGTCGACCTGTACCCTCCACTTTCGTCCAACAAGAAAATCGCGGATCCACCGGTGCAGTGAGCCACCGACGCCACACCTGCTGAGTTTGTGAAGGAGAACCTCATGACTGACCTTGTCGAACGCTTTACTGAAATCGATGATTATCACGTCGACGGACTTCCCCTTGTTTATTGCCTTCAACCAATCATGCCTCGTCAAAACACGTTCGTAATGCATGAGCGACCTTGCATAAAACCTTGCTGTGCGGGCGTCAGGACCTCGTTTGACTGTAGCAACTGCAGCAATCTCTTCTTCACGATTTTCTCAGCAACATTTGCCAATATATAGGTGTCAGACAAATTGGCCTGTAATTGTCTACTTTGCTAGAGTCGCCGCCTTTCGGAATAGGCTTTACCACCGCACTTTTCCAGTCAACCGGCAACGAACCTTCGGACAGCGACCTGTTGGAAAGGTCAGTCACGACAGGAGAGAGGATGGTTGAAAGTGACTTGAGAGCCAGTGGGTGAAACCCATCAGGTCCGGCAGGTTTGGTGCCGTCAAGGTTGGCGAGTAGTTGAGCTACCCCTTCGACGCCACAATGCAGACTATCGAGTTCGGTAAAAGCGGTACACGTCGAACTCGGAACTGACACCTGGTTATTCGCAAATACAGAAGCGAAGTGCGCCGCCAACGCGGACGCACGCTCAGAGCTGGAGGTTAGGTGCTGTCCATCCGTGCCATCCAGCACTGGCACATCACCCGCCGACTTCAGGCGTCGCTTCACGTATGCAAAGATTCTCTTGGGGGCGGTCTTCGCGGCTAATGCTAGCTGCTCTTCAAAGTGTCGGCGTTTATTCTTCTTTGCACTGTTGACGAGATTCCGCTGACATTTATACCCTTCGTAATTATTGGCAGAGCCAGAGAGGAGGAATTTGTCCCACAGTCTGCGCCGCCTCCGAGCCAGGTTTCCATACTCCTTGTCAAACCAATGAGGCTTAATCGGTCCAACCTTTCGACATTTCAATGGCACAAATTGAGAACGCAATAATGTCACTCTCTCTTTTATAAATATCCAACAATCTTCCACAGATGCAGCTCGTGACAGAGACCAATCCAGTTGGCTCGCGGCTCGAGCAAGACCACCGAACTCCGTTTTCCAGGAGTTGGGAGCTGGTTGCAGCGGATGTGAATACGGCAAAGATAATTCCATATCAGCTATCAGTACTGAGTGGTCGCTCGTAGCCAGGGGCTCCAGGATCCTAACGTCACGCACTCGTTGTTCGTAGCTCGTTAACATCAGGTCGAGACAGGACGAGGTTGAACGTGTTGATATGCGTGTTGGCTGGCATATGTGTTGCGATGCACCAGTTTCAAGTATCAAATCCACGAACTTTGCTTCAACCTCACAATGTCCAGGCATCGAATGCACATCAGGCCATCGTATTCGAGGACAGTTAAAATCGCCCATAAGCAGAAAGTGTGGACGACTCATGTGGGTCCGAAGATGGGGCAGCCAATCCAAACAACGACTCAGGGGACTGCGATAAACTGCGCCCACAAGCAGTTCTCCGCGCCTGAGGCGGATGGAGCACCACAGTAGCTCACACAGGCCATCGTCACTTCGGTAGGTGCTCACAAGTCTCCCACGCAGAGAAGACCGGATGTAAAGTAAGACACCACCGTGGGCATTCTTTAGTCTATCGCATCGAAAACACGAGTAACCGTTGAGTTCAAGTTCTTGGGTGTATAACTCTGTATGCAGCCATGTCTCTGCGAGTCCCACTACGTCTGGCCGCTCAGACGCAACGAAACAACAAAGCTCATCGCGCTTATTCATAATACTGCAAACGTTTGTGAAGGCTACTCGCAGGCCGCAGCAGGAGCCACCGGGCGTGCTTGAAGTGTGAGCAGCCTGTTTATCCTGATTCGCGGATTGTTGGAAACCACCCGAATATTTACTATACGAAGATTTGTTTCCCCCTCACTAGTGCGTCTTTTCAACTCAATGATGGCAGACTTGAGCCGCTCCCTGTCTACTGGGTCCAGGTCGGGACGAACATGGATCTTCAAACCTTTCAGCCTACTTAGGCGAGACATGATAAGTCTTGGACTGGCTTCGTCCCCAAAAGTGATTCTCATAGGCCGATTTTGTTGATCACCTTGATTTCCAAGACGGGTAATCTGTCTCACTTTTACCGAGTCCTCTCCAGCATCGAAGAGTCTATCAATTAGACCCTGTAAAAACTCGACATCGTGATCGAAGCGCACTTGGGGTGATGGATCACTGGACTCCGGTGCGTGAAAGATCACGAGATTATAACACCTATGGTTGGAGTTGGTTGGCCTTGCATGGCGAAGTATACTACCAGCCTCAAGTGGTTTGGCTAACTGTTGACATACAGAACGTAAACGCCCAACGTTCCTTCGTAATTTCGTCCTCTGATCTTTCCAGTGGTCTTCAGCACTCAGACTTTCACCTGCTGAGACATCAGTGTCCGGTGGACACAACAAAGGTAAACAATTTAGCCCAGGTGCAACTGGGCTTCTCACAACGGTTGGACTTCGTGTCAGTGAGTTTGCACGGGTAGAGCAGGACGACTGAGCGGAAACCTGAAGGCTCTTCGCGCTAGGTTGTTTGGCCAAACACAGGGAGCGGTTCGCAACGAAACGCTGAGGACTACACGTCGGCTTTACTCTTTCTGGCTGTATCTGATTTCGGCAATTTTAACATATAGTTTGGACGAAATCGTGTTGGATCTCGCGAAGACGATGAAAATGCTCAACTGATAATCCAACACATGAAATATGGTATTTAACTTGGCACAATGCACACGTGAGGGCATTTGCACCGTACCCGACTAGTTTGGAGCAAGTACCACAGGATGACTGCTTCGGCATTGCGAATAATCCGAAAACAAGATGGCGGCCAATTGACGAAGAAAGTGGCGATAGCAAGATCGCCGAAACCAAACGATGAAATACAATATTCCTGGTCGGAAATTTCAGAATCGGAAATGAAACGGAATTGTAGCTCAATTTCCACGAAGTACTTCCAATGAACGCAGAAAGTTAACACAAAGTGATCTTGTCAACACAGCCAAAAATAACCGACCGGAGGACGCTATCCGCAGCATGACGTAAGTTCGGATCAAACCGGTAAAGCGTAGGAGAATATAACCGTATACCGCAGGATTCATCTATTGAAACCTGTTGGACTATCATTAAAGAGGGAGTAAAATCGTTGTGCGTCCGATTTGTACCCCTCAATTTCGAACAGTTGGGCCAGTCAAACCACATTGGTTCGATAAATAGTACAACAAACTGGCCCGACGACGACGCAGATTATGGAACAAGATCGTGTTATCTGGCTCTGCTGAAGACTACAATGCGTATAAGGTACAGCTAAATCGCTGCAACGACACGAAAACAAGAAAACGCAGAAGCTTCGAAGAGGAGCTTGCAGCCACCGCAAAAACTGCTCCCAAGAGGATCTTTGCATACGTGAAGCGGTGCCTGAGGCCTGTAACCCATGTCCCAGTGTTAGAAGGCTCCGATGGGCAGCCCCTAACCTCGAGTGCAGATCGTGCGTCCGCATTGGCGACGCTCTACTCCTCCGTATTCGCAAGTGACCAGATATCTGTAACGAGTTCGACGAGTACCGCTCCAGCCGAACTTAACAGCCTGGACTGCAATATTGAGGATGTGCGCAAGCTTCTAGCAAATCTTGACGGAAAAGCCTGCTGGGCCAGATGGAATCCACCCACTGATCCTCAAATCCCTATCGGCCATCATCTCGCCTTCTGTAACTGAACTGTTTAACAGGTCACTATCCACTTGACTGTTACCAGACGACTGAAAATGCTCAGCCGTAAAGCTTATACCGAAAGGTGGTAACCCAAGTAAAGTGGATAACTAGCGGCCGATCTGCCTGACTGCTGTTTTGGCAAAGACGCTCGAGAACATCGTGAAGAAGAACCTTCTGCAGCTTCTTGAGTCGAAAAACCTGTTGACCTCCGCACAGCATGGTTTCACGAAAGGTCGCTCGTGCATCACCAACCTACTGTTGACAAGGCACGAGTGGTTACAAGCGCTGAACAAAGCCCAATCGGTTGACGTCATTTACATTGACTTCAGTAAGGCATTTGACAAGGTTAACTATGCAGTGCTCCTTGACAGGCTGAGGATGTACGGTGTTGGTGGTTCGCTACACAAATGGATCAGAAATTTCCTTGTTGATCGGAAGTGGAGAGTCTAGGTGGACAACCATCTAACGGACTGGTTTTCATCAAGCAGCGGCGTGTCCCAAGGCACTGTACTGGGGCCGATTTTGTTTCTGATCCATGTAAACGATGTGCCTCAACTACTCCAATCACCATGTGCGTTGTTCGCAGATGACTTGAAGGTGTGGAGAGTAATCCGCACACTCAATGATTGTGATTTACTTCAGCAGCATCTGGACAGACTCTCAACATGGTCTGCAAAGGTTAACCTTCCGATCAAACCTGCTTATTGGCAATTCATGAGGTTGGGTAAATGTGAGCACAGCCGAACGTACACAGTGGCTGATCAACCGCTGCATCCCGCGTCTTTCGTGCGTGACCTCGGTGTGCTCTCACGCTGCGACCTAAAGTCCATTGACAACACGAATAGGCTGTACCAAAACAGCCTTCGGATGCTTTGAGCGCTCAGGCGCAGCTTCAGCACTTGGTCAGAAGAGACTGCCACTCGCATCTTCGTCTCGATAATACGACCAATGCTAGGGTACGGCTCTCCCGCATATTGTCCCATCACGCTGGGCGAGGTAGAAAAGCTTGAGCGGGTGCAGCATGTAGCCACTAGGCTGATTCCCAACTTGCGAGGTATGCCATATGAAGACCGATGTAAGAAACTAGGGCTGTACACCCTAGCATATCGTCGGCTGAGGGTTGACCTAATCATGACGCACTGGATATTACATCTGAGTTATTATCCCATGTTGAGATAACTGCTTCACCTGCTCACACCACGCGGCACGCGAGGACACCAGTACAAACTTATCGGACCTCAGTTGAAGCGGGTAGCTCACCAAATCTGTTTCGAACGTAGAGTGGTGAATACCTGGAACAACCTGCCGCAGCCGGTAATAGAGGCGAATTCAGTGGCCGAATTTAAAAAGCTTCTAGACAAACATTTCGCAGAGGCAAAATATAAAGAGCAGAATGATAATTAGTAGGTTGATGTCCAAGAGCGACAATTGATGCAGCTACACAGAGTATGCTCTCCTCCCTGCTTCTAATCAGTAGCAGTAGCAGTAGCAGTAAGCCGCGACATCAGTGTAGAATACGGAAGAACGTAAGCAAGAACCGAAGTAAAAAAGTCTGTTCAATGGAACTAACCACTGTAGTCTGAGCGATGTTAAATTAAGGGGAGTAGAAGTTTGGAAAATGAACCAATAGGGAATCAGGTAAAAGTGCACGTGCTTGCGTGAATGGGGTTATGTGCAGGTAGGCAGTGCATATTATGAGTACCATTTTACGTGGGAAAATCATTTATTAATTTATATTTGGGCTCACATTTTGCGTGCCATGCTATGAATCGCTCGGGATATTCATTTACATGTACTGTCTAGGTGACACGTTCCAGTTCAAAGTTGGCTTCGTCCAGAGAGTACATTTGAACAGATTAAGCAAAATTGGGAAAGGTACAGACTGGTTTGTAGTACATAGGAGAGACGTTATTACAGTTGACTTAGTGTACTATCCATGCTAATGCTCTTTATACAGACTGAAAGTGTGTACACTTCGGATTTCTATGTGAACGAACTTGCATTGAACGGTAGCAATACACCAACTGCTTTTGCCACCGTAAACTTGACTTCTGCTGAGAACATGTTTGTCATTTCTAGTATGCATACCACATGCTGAGGATTGCCAACGAGAACGAATGTGTCATATGTGAATCGGCCATATAACTATATATTGCGTCGTAAGGAAAGTAGCTTCGTGATTTCTGGGTGGTCCAAAACGAATCACTCAAAACGGGGCCAAGTGGCTGAAAACTGAATGGGTTTACCTTTCATGTGGACATGAAACACCAGGCTAAGCTTGACACAGAAGTTAGTAAATAAACCGAATTTAATTAACGCACTTACTTTGAAATAATGCATGTTTCATAAGAATGTAAATTGTATTGACAATTAGGAAAAGGAATTTCCTCTAGTTGAGATTTTTGGAGCTGACTTCCAATAATACTTCTTGGGTTTTAAAGTGAACACGTCCGGAAGTCCCTAGTTTGCATGTGGTCCCATTGACTGAACTCGTAGAGTATTGCATCTGCGTATACCTTGTCCAAAATTAGAATTGATTGCCGGAATTCAGACACACAGTAGGTACTCCACGTCCTGGTTGCTCTACTTGCTAAAGACCTAACTTTTATTGAGAAAGTGTAAACACTGGCCACATAATTGATAGTAAGTCAGCGGGTGCGGTTAGCTAACTTAAGATTCTACTCAATAAAGAGACACAGACTGAGAGGGGACTTACTGGAGACATCCAAGATCATGAAGGATCTCAGTCGCCTCAGGCCAACCGACCAATTTGAACCAGCTACATCGAAACACTTGTTGAAATAGTAGAAATTAAGGCATTTTGTTGGAGTTAAATTATTCTTTAATCGTCTAATACCTAGTTGAAACAATTTTCCTTCTGCATTAGTGGAATTTCAAACGGGAGATGACTTCAAACAAGGATATGAGGAATACTGTTTGGCTCTGTTTCACGAATGCTTGTGAATACTCATCTCAGCCTCTAAGCACATGCAAGTAGATACATGTAGATACATGAAAAAACAGTCACTTCTTTTCTCTTACTTCGTTTGATTTTCTTTCCTTTCCTTTTCCAGTGTAAACACCAAAATGTTTTTTCACTTCGAAGTGCTGGGAGCTCTTCTCGCCTACTGGCGAAGGAAACGGGAAGATGGTTAGGCAAAAGCTTATTACTTCTATGAACCCTGTCCTTCCTACATGGATGGACTGAACGGATTGTCAAAAGGGCCTTGGATGCATTGAAGTAGCTTCAAAAGCCAGCTTTCCTATGATGACGTAGTCTCCAATGCAATAACACAGAAAATATGAAGCATCCCTATCTTACTTACTTTACAACGGCTCGATTACAATTTGACAAGCGACCAAAAATTTCGATGAGCACACTTAGATTCACAACAGCTGCACTACGGTCTATATATTGGCTGTCAAATATTAATATCTTTTTAACTTAAGTGACTGTGGAGTTCTCCATTTACGGCGTCAAATGGTTTACGCCTATAAGACGGGTTAACAACTGTTCCACTATTGTTTCCGCGAGAAAGGTAGGGGGTGCATGTCGAATTAGGCTCCTCTGCTCCTAATGTGTTCCAAAGTAGAATCAAAAGTTGGCATGTTATGTTTTTATCCCAAAAGAGCTTTTCACGGACAAGCTGCAAATGAAGGAACATGCTTTTGTGCGTAAGCAGGACATTTTTTGATTTCACCAGGATATCGAAAATGCTCAAGTACCTATGCAATGTATGAACTGTGAAAAAGAACTAAAGAGAGCATAACTGATGTCCGACAACCTTGGAACATAATGCTACCTTCGAAATAATTAATGATCAATTTTGCGGCCGATTGTGGAACACAAACCGCTAGTTAGATCTCCAAAATTAAACAAAGATAGCGCAATTATTCATATCCGCGAATTTGAGTATCATATGTAACTGAATAACATCAATATTATCGGAAACTGATTTTGCTGCGCAGAAAGATTTAGCGAGAACCATATTAACATATCCCGGAGAAAACCAAACATAAGTTGCTAATTTCAGGGAAGGTTTATTTTCCACTGTTTTAGCCATGGCCTGTTAAGCGAAGATCATAAATTATACTTCTAAAGCGGATTTGATGGTGGTTTCCTTGAACTCGGACACATTTGGCACTAATTTTGATCGTAGTTCATGCATCAAGATTATGTCCACAAATGTGTCTGTAATGCATTTGTAATGTGTTTGCTGTGAGCAATCAAAAACTCTTGGTGCTAGATTACTTCTGGGTTTATCAGGTATAGGACTAGGGAACGCTTGCTGAGAAGCTCATGTGTCCGGTAGTGAGAAAAGCTAAAAAAGGCCGATTTATTTTCATATGATCTGAAGAAGCCCAACTCGCGGTCAGCCTAGACAAGTCGGAATTTATTTATATGAGGATTGGCGAAAGTAACAACTCGCCAAAGTCAAGCGCTCCAAACCGCACCCTAATGCTTAATATGAAACCTTTAACTAAAACGAATAGGCTATGCCTAAAAGCTTGCGCATGCTTTGGGTACTTATTTTGAAGAGGTCGCCAATCGCCTATTTTCAGTGTTCATAGGACAAATGTTATATTACGATTCGTTAGATGCAGCGGGAAATATACACATTTGTTTATTTGATAATTATTTTTTTATTGTACGAGTAAGCTGGGTGAAGCGCGAGATTGCGCAAGCCAAAAATGCCACCTCTAGATGTATTCCTATAGAACAGACTACAAGGTAAAAAGACCGGTGCAAGAGTATACGATTGTACGCTTTGTCCCTTCATCGGTCACGTGTCTACTCTATCATGATCCACCATACTTGGCCTCAAGTTTCAAGATTACTGGCAAGTGGACGCAAAATGGATGCTTCGACAATTTATACAAACTGTACATTTTCTACATGCTGTTATAACGAACACTGGATTACCATATACCAACCAAATCATTTTTGTGGCTCCTTCCTTCAACGGAAGAAAAAGTGGAAGGATATCTATCAGTTTGTGAAAGCTGTGCAAATTTTTTTCTGTCATCCTGTGGTCCGACTTGTAGTCGGGTTTTCCCCACTCATTTAATCACACATCGCTCAAGTTCCACTCATCCATACCGGAATTATCAGCCATATCAAATGGATCCGGAATTATTCCATCGCATTATCACCTAAATCGTCTTACCGGTCTTGGAGTTTTGTCAGCTAGTTGTGCGCATCTGCTGACCAACTTGTTCGGTTGACAGCGAACGACCAACCCCGCGGTCATGTCAACCGCGCCCTGTCGCGAACCACGCTCTGCGCAGTAAACAGGATCATAGCGCACACCGGCAATCACTTGAGAGTGCGGCATTTGGACCGGTGTGTAAACTGCAATAAGAGCGCTTCCGTTTCAAGTCCAGGCAGGTAGGTATCATTGCGTTCGCCCGCACTCCACAGGGCAGTGTCTGTGATCAGAAAACAAGTGACCGCATCCCTCTGACAGAGTAGGATGCGCAATTGGCCTATCAGAAAAGTCCGCAAAGTCAACTAGCCTACTGTGTAAAGTAGCAACAATATGCCAACTAGCAGATGGTAAGTAGATTCGAATCCCAAAAACTCCAGTCGAAGGGTGAATGTGGGTCTACTGAATGTAACCGGTTAGTAAAATTTGGTTTACCATTGTTCACCATGTTTCAGACGGTACCATCCGCAATGTGCAAATCATTCTCAACAACACATGAGAAATCGAAACAGCTCCCAAAACCAAATCTGGTTTTGTATTCGTGTTTCACCATCCCACTAGCGCGAGCGGTTAGCAGAAAAAGTTGAACAACGAGCGAACGCAAAGATTAGATCACTGGAGCCGAGTGCTCATCATGATAATAGAGTGGCTTCAAAGAGAAACATTAGTGCAAATGCTTCTTTGCTCGAACTACGATTGAGAAGGTTCCCATTGCTGTTATCTGTTTCAAATTTGGAGGAACACCAGGCGAAAACAAATAGTATCTCTGATGGACAAGCGGTATTCAGGACACCAAAACGCGTGATCGATCGGATTCAGCCGGTCTTGACAACTTTTATCACTAACATGGATGGAACAACGAAAGCCGAGTCTACTGCACCAGCGACCTAATGGTATCTGATCGAGTTCAATGCCCTCGCGACTCCAGTCATATATGCAGAGGTCGTGGAAAAATTCCTCGGTATGCTACCTTTAGTGTCTCTTCTGTTGTAAACACCCCTCCTAGAGACCGAGAAACCATTTTGCATTATACCCATGCACAAGGTATTTCCAACAAGCTAATCGAACTGAAGGATCGCCAAATTAAAAAGGCGTGCAATATTATCCGTGTCACGAGACATTATTCTGCACTGGGATAACAAACACTGATGTCTCGCTGCAGGGCATGTCACTCATACGAAACGACAGGCTTCCGAAAGGAGGAGGGGTAATTCTGTATTACCGAAGCGAGCAACGGTGCGAGACCGTTGATGATTCAGACTTACCGTTAGAAGATTTGCTTTAGCGCTGCCTGCAATTACATGGAAGAGTCACCTGCATTATGGTTTAGGCCTACCGTCCCCAAACTCTACAGCGAAATGGATTGCAACTTTTCCAGAGAGCTTTAAGTTGCAACCTGAAGTGAAAACACACACACATCCTTGTCATGGATGATTCCAACGTACACTGTTTAGAAGCTCCTGCTACAATCGGAGAGCCATTCAAAGCAGATCTGCAAAAGTTTACGACCGGCGTTTCACTTGACAATAGTGCCATTGCGCCCACTCGTTTCATAACTGGTAACAGACCATTTTGGCTGTATCTTATGTTCACCAACGAGGAACATATGATTGATGTATTGATCGCAGACTGCCCTTTGGTTCGTTGTACTTACATACTCATGGTGGATACAGGCCGGATACACGCGGATACTGAGCGGAAATTACTACATTGGGATATAGATACCGTACATGATTCGTCAACCGGAAATCTGTTTCAGTTCAACTTGGAGAAATGCAGGGTACTCTCCATACGACACCAGAGTACCTATTCCCACATACTAGGAACGCAAGTAGTGAAGCAGTCTTCCGTCGAACGTGACCTTGGAGTGCTTGTTCAGGTTAACATGGCTTGTACTAAGCAATACACGAAGGCCTCGAAAACTGCTAAAAAGCAAGTCGGCTTGCTACAACCGGCCTTCGGACAACTACCCACCACAGATGCTAAATGCGTATGTTGGTCCCCATGTTGAATGCGCGACGCAAGCCTTGCAGCCATGGCTAGAGCACGACCTTACTGCGCTGCACCAACCAGAACGTCGTGATTTTTGGTAGGTCGTAGGAATGCGCCATCTTTCAGACGAGAGGAGTCTTTAACGTTTAGAAGCATTCAGCGGGCAGTTTTGCCGACTGCGAGTCCACTTGATTACAGCGTATTAATTTTGTACCATCCAAATCATATGCGCAGTTCTTCTATGCAAATCAGCAGTAGCACCAAACTTAGAGGTAACCGTGAAATTAGCAAGAACGTACAGCCATCTGGCACGGCGAAGATGTTTTTTCCGCTCGCGTGTGTCAAACACGGAACGCTCTCCTCGAATCTGTTCTTTCAGCACCCACACTAGCCATATTCTAAAGTCGGTTGGATGAGTCATTACGCATGTTAAATTTTGTTACTTAAAGCTACTCTCCATTCTCCTCCCGAGAAATAATTTGGATTTCATTTTTCGCTTATTGAAGCTCTGGAAACATACGGAGTGAAGGGTTACTGCATCAAAGATAATAAGTCCTTTTTATTAGCAAAACTACTATTTTGTTCATTAACGCTTTTACTAACCCATCATTCCACCCAACAGGGCTTGTAAAGCAAAGCTTCCAAACCGGTATGAAATCATTGGTTATTCTTCATGGTGATTCCGCATGTTGAGGCTGCTTTTCCACCTGCGCTCACCAAATGGTATACTCAAACCCCGGAAAATGTGTTTTATTGGGATTCGGAGGCAGTACGCTCGTGAGATATGCTAACACATATAGATGCAAGGAGCAGTCGTCGAGAATTAATATCAAGGGACAGTTCACGATCATAATTCACTGCCACTCTATATGTACATTTCAAGGAGGATGGATTCAGGGTACACTTCGCTGCTGACATTGACATTGTGCATTCGTGTTTCCCTTCTTTATATTAGCAATATCGTAAAATAGTCGCCAACCAGTAAAAGATGAATAAGGAAATTGACCGATTGATTTTATTGGTTTAAATACATCACTGCAGTCGCGTTTGTTTTGGTTCTTCCGCCCCGATAAACGCAGCATTCAATCTTTATTAGTTGGTACAGAATCCTCACCAACTGATGCACAATGGTAGAACCGCACTAGTTCCTTTCCCATCTGTGCACTATCGTTGATCGGTTAGCAATTATAGACAATCTGTGTGCGCGGGACAGTTAGATACGGGGTTTGGTCAGCGTGAAAACACGCCAAACTTGTTGTCAGTTGCTCATAGGAACTAAAATTATTCACAAGCCTCTCAAGTTGGTGTAATCTTACGTCTAGCTAGCACAATCTGCGATACACTGCAGGTATCTGGGAAGCTGTAATGTGTGTGCACTAATGCCCAAGTGCACTTCTGTAAAATTACCGAACTTCGGATAAATCGGTTTTCCAATGCTTGGGATATAATTTCAAGTACAGAAACCTGGTCGAACCAACAAGTTGCTGCTGCGGAAGTCGTGATACTATGAATGTTACTCATCCGAGTGAACTGTATTTTTATGTCGGTGGTGTACTTTGGTACTAACGTAGCATTCAGCTACGTGTAATAACTGATGATCAACAAATTCACATTGCCGACTCTGGTTAGTCTCAGAGAAAATACACCAATGCTCGGATCAGAGCTGTCGTGTGTTGCACACCAACATCTATGCTGAATTGGATTCCTGCTTGATATAACGTTTTAAGCGAGATTACACTTTATACCTACAGTCAAGTCTTCATGGCCGGTGATTAAATTATACAAAATTGAGGCATCAACATGCACAAACGAAAGGTCCCATTCCGACGTGTATAAATGTATCAAATATATTCACTTATACCACTATGCCACGTAGAGCACTAGATTCAAGTCAGAAAACGTACCATACGAAGGAAGAGGTAACTGACGACGGATTACTGTTGGAGAGACCGTTACATCTCAGCGACCATGAAACAATTACGTTTACCTACTGTGGCAATGCAGATTATTCAGCACAGAGTCACGCGCTATCGCATCCTAAAATAATTGGTCGAGGAATTTATTTGATACACTTCAAACAACAATCCCCATGAAAACGTTTGGACAGATTTCATTGTAAGTTTCAGCCATATGCTCAGATTAGCGTAGGAAACATATGCACTACGTGCGGCAAAGTACCGTCTGCTTACAGCTTTGCCAATCTACGCTCATTCAAACCTGATTTACCAACCCCATACAGTGATACATCATATTTGGAATTATCTTCTGCGATTAAAGTCCATGCCTTTTCGAAGGCGTAGGCCTTTTCTCCACAATCAAATTCCAATTGATATGAATAGTTGACTTTAGGATTTATCAATTTGATTGAGGCTGGACCATTCGGCAGTATGTTGGAAACGTTCCACATGCGCAGGGATCCATGGTAAAATCGGACACGAATTCATGGGCACCGCTTCGCCGGTATTAGGTTAATGTTAGCACCCGTGCCCAACTGTGAACCCACCATCTCGTAGCAAACATAAAAACGTGTGTAGACACAACACTTTGATCCCATCTGCAAATCGCCGCTGATTGAATGTTCAGCATCTGAGAGCCTTGCGTCCCGATTTTGTTTTCCACGTTTGAAGACTAACAACATCGAGGAAAACGAATACGTCTGCCACATCTGGTGCAAATTTGACCCCTCACCGGACTTTGATCGCGAACCTTCGGGTTTTGCACGGCATACAATTTAAGAGTTTCTTGTGTCAGGTAAACTACGTGCGGCACATATCTCTATATTAGTGGCCAATCGCATTTGCTGGATGTGGCTTGCCGCTGACGAATCAATCTGGCATGTATCAAGACATTGCTCAAGCTATAAATGTCGTTGCCGCAACAGCCGCTTGGTGACGCTTTCAGCATTGATCACCAGCATGGTTTTATCTTGGATGAGACTGTCGACCACACAGTTGCGAAAATAACAGAAACGCACTAAAATCTTCTCGTCCGTAACACCGTTCTCAATAGCTTCCTTTGAGTGCCTGCTTCCGATAAATAAACCCTAACGCCAATAAATTTTATTAGTCTGGCCTTTGCAGAAATCGCCGCATTTTCGAATGACTGTTTCCAGGTCATCTGAGTCTTTGTCTTTTTCGTACGGCATTGTGTCCAGAATGCCGCATGCAAAACACTGAGTGGAACAATTACAGGCGGTACGCTGTCGGTAATAAAACATCAGTAAACACAAATCGATCCACTTGCTTTTCCAGATACGCCAATTACTGGAAAAATTGTGTGCTTCCATGTTTAATGAGACGGGTGCTGACATAGCTGGTTGCACTCCAATCAGCAGCTTACTGCTGTTTGTGATCTTGCCTTGGTTTCCTCTAGCATAGCGTCGCAGAACTCAGTCCTTCAGGGAAAAACGGTTTGTTTGACAAAGCTAACACTGCAGAAATTAGAGCGCAAGCAGCATAGAGAAACCCCGATGCAAATAAGTAGGTCATTTCCGTAACTAACGACGATTCTGTATTCGTAAAATTATTCCTTTAAGTCAGCTTAACCAGCCTACTCCAACATAGCCAAATACAATCAGCGCATAGGCGAACTATACGTAGGCTTCCGAAAAATTGCTCTGTTCGCTTGCGGCAAGCCAGCCACTTGATTTTGCATGTAAATCCATATCATTCTTCTGCTTGCACAATTCCATCACACATGGCGGAATGCCTGCGTGCTAACACCGTGCAATAGAACTGTGGTAACATTCTGACTAACAGCAAATTTTCGCTACACTTTTCCGTGAAGACAAATCCACTTATTAACAATGCCTGGCCAAAAGTTTTCTGACACAAATACTACTGCACAGGCACTTCAACAGCTTTCATGTAGTAATGTATGGCCTCCCCCTACTTTTCACTATAGCGATCAGGACACAAAACGCCGATGAAACAGCTGATTCTCTGCTTCTAAAAGGCATCTGGAGTACCGAACACACAGCCTGTCCCAGTTACACACCCTAATACATTTCGCCAACTCCAAAGTTTAATCTTGTAATCTAAAATACCGTAATTGTACTAAATGATTGCTGTCAATGCACAATCATAATATTTGAATGTCACCGAAGACGGTGAAGCTTACGGATTCTAACTTAGCCGAGCCTTTGTAGCGATCCTCTTAAACGTGTTTCGATAAACAACAAGCCCTCGCTGTGTAAAACAGGGAATAATAACTCACCTTTTTAAAAACAGCAGCGTTTCTGACCCTGCAACCTATCGCCCAGGGATTCTTTACCTGCGTTCTCAAAAGTGATGGAAGTCGTTGTTGCTGAGTGTTTCGTGGACTGCCAGGAAAAATTCAACATTATGGCTTTGGAGCAGCATTGCTTCTGTTACCACTGGCTACGCACCACTAATTTGCTACTAACGCGACAATTGCACGGAAGTGGCTGATGGTTAGCTTGGGAGCGACGTCTTCCAGTTGGATATGATCAATGCTTTCAAATGCCTTGATCGCTACATCCTGCTTCACAGGCTACAGAGCTATGTAATAGGAGCTACTCTTCTTGAATAGACCAACAGCTTTCTTTGCCAAAGTTGGTTTCTGTTGTGTGTGCAGATTGTGGTAACATACCGTGTTCCACAGGTCTGGAAGCTAGAACCGCACATACTCGTGGTGTTTAAAAACGACTTGATAGTAATTATCGCCAATAATAATTGCTCTCCGCCGATGAAGTCAATATAGGGCAAGTGAATAATGGCGCTAAAGTTCACATGTTTCTAGAAGTTTAAACGTTTAGGAGTATCATAAATTCGCTTTTGAATAGGAATAATGGGGGCATTAATTCCATGCGAAAGGAGGGTGTTCCTGGACTGTGAAACTCGGGGGGGGGAGGGGGTGATGGTTTTCTCCATACTTCACCCGGCTGTAATGGATAGCCGACATAAAATAAAGGTCCCTCTGAGTTGTGTATTCGATACGTGTTAAACAACAGTGGCATGCAGGTTTGTGATCCTTTGAAATATATTACTTGCCTATGAGATCGTCCCGTAGACACGGAAGCACTTTGCTACGAAGCTATATATTTTTCAGCCTGAGTAGATAGGGAAGGGTGACAAATCGTTAATGGCCTTCGTCGCCTGACGTTTTGCAGTATTAGGCGCATGAAGGTGGCGCTTTTGCCACGTTTTAAATGGTGATGGCATGATGCATCATATCCGCTAGAACGGCATTACCAAACACAACGGAGTTCACCGTCGCCAGTACACTATCGGGACAGTGCAAACCAGTCGTTATGCAAAGACGTACACAATTCAGTTCAGAGCGAAGCGCTCACTAGAGAAATTGCCGCCTATGGTTTATTCATCTACACAGATCGAAAGCACTTTTTCTCAGTGTGAATAAAGCCAAATTATCCCACAGTTTGCATTAAACTATTTCCAGTCTCAATATCTTATATCCCGAACTGTCCTCAAGTCAGCCGTCTACCTACTGAGCTTTGTTCCGGCTAGTGAATTGGCCACCGAGCATACTCAGCAACTGTGGTGTGCCCAATGTCTCGACACACCCAATCTCTGTCCGGAGATAAGACAACTGCACAGCAACTAACGTAGCAACAAACTTACGTCTCCGCTTATAGTTTATGCAATTACTATTGTTTGAGTGAAAGTGTAAATGTGTGGAATGCACGGTTGCATTGGTTGAGTCCTTAAAAGCACTTTTACTACTGGCCAGTTTCCTTTCTGCGGAGCTCCGTAAAATTGTGCGGCGTTTACGCGTTCCCTATGTCGTCTCAGTTACGAGTTCACGTCTGCCGCCTAAGGACACCAAACGTTCCAATTCGCATCTAAGCTTATACGCGCCATGAAACCAAAGAGTGAAGGAGTTCGTCCGCACCGAAAACAGGAGAGTCGAAACACGCTAACTTCATTATAAGATTTACCTGTAGACGACCATTTCGTCTGCTGTACACCTTTACAGTATTTAGTCTGTTTGTATAGGGAAGTAAAAGGAAACTAGTAAATCCGTCTTCTACCGGCATTGTGCATTTTCAAGCGCAGCGAGGCAGCGCTTTTGCCACAGTTGCCACATTTGTTTTGCGTATTCCATGACCTGCATTACGTAGGCACCAAGTATTTTCACAATGACTGGATCGTTGAACTACCCGAAAGCCCAAGTTGTTAGCCGAGTTGTTTTATTTCAGGGCATTTCAGCCTGCTCAACTAAGATCATCCTGCACGATTGCGATGATATCGCAAGTATGATAATCGCACTGTCGATCTAGTGACCCCTGCTATTTGTCTTGAGAACCTGAAAGCTTATGCTCAATAGCCCTGATTTGGAGGTTTGTGAAATGCAGTATGTCCTGCATAGCACAACTGCACCCTTTATTAAGACCGTATTGTTGAGCTGCGAGATACTTCACTGTCATTATATCCTGCCATGGAATTAAATCACCAGCGAATAGTAGAAATACGAGTATAGCACGTTCGCGAGATTACCTATGAAGACTAGGAATATGTGGGGCCGGAGAACCGATCTTTGAGGCTCGCCGTACTGGACCCAAAATTTCTGATAGGTTGCTGTTAATCTTCACATTCGGTTGACGTCGAAAGAGCACATTCTCCAGCCGGACTAAAACGTGCTAGCTTTTGTCATTGTTCTACGTGTTGCACCACAATTGCGAACAAAGCCTACTTTTAAATGCTCGACATTTCTGTTGTTGGCAGTGGGCGCTTGGATATCAATCAAGCCAGGCTTTGGCAATGGGGAGATTTGAAAACTGACTAGAATTCACTCTAGTTTGGCAGCTAAACAAGTGGAAAATATCAAGCGAGATTTAGGCTTACTGTGGAATGGGGATCGTTATATTGCACCAAGAGCACTCTGTCGAAGGAAGGGATACATATATAATATGCGCTTCAAAATAACTTCTGCTGAGCGTAGATTTCAACACAGATCTTCCGAAATCACAGTAACAAAAGCAACGTTGGTGAGTGCTGGGCAATTTTGTAGTGGCAGATCCATTGGAGGACGCTGTTAAAACCGAGTTGGATAAGTGTAAGCACAGTAATGCGCTTTAGAACTGGTGATCAGTAAATCCGAAAGGAGAGATACGTCGAATCAATGCTGCCAAATATTAGACGCAGGCGGAGAAATAATAATGAGTACAATTGCCGTCCACTGTTGGAAGTAAACCAAAACATTATTCTAATAAGACATCTGTTAAATCTTACAGTACATTATGGCACGCTGGTTGCCGTCGAATTTTGTTTTGGCGTCGAAGTTGTTAGCTGTAGAAAGCTCCCCAAAATATGTTGACACTAGCGCCAAATGAACAATGTTAATAGACTAATTGACGAAGCATTTTCCTAGTCGTATTTCATTATGTAACATATAGCGGAATGGGAGTAAACAAAAGAGACCAAACTGTGTGTATTCATAATTATAAATAGCAAGATTAGTGCCTGTTATCATGCGAAAATTTCGGATCATGTATGCGCGTCCTATTGCGAACCATACAGTGAGTCCAGCAAAACAACTTTTATCATTATGCTTTCCTTTAGAAATGTTTTCTACACTCGGGAGTTGCTAAACAAGGCTGTTTAACTGTAACACATCACTGATCCATTGTTTCACTGCATGACGCGTTTTTACCATAGTTGATTACATCAGACGGAGATAATATGCATCGAACCCAAGATCATTGGAATAGTGGTACGAAATTCCACACATTTAAGCACCAAGCCAAAACACAACGTTTAGTGGCTAAATCAGGGGTGAGTTTGTGATATTTGTTGTGGGAATAGATTGCTACGCGCAGTCTCGGTTGTGCGGTCAGAACATTGGACTATCGCCGCACTTTCAGCTAACGTGTCTCCAATTTTATCGCTGTCCGGTCGCATACACTCATTCGATCAGGCTCGATGGGCTCCTCCCAACGTTCATATATCTGGCAATCACGCACCACGGATTTCCTACATCGTTTAATGTTCAATGTTTGTATTTTTCTCCTAAAATGTGTGCGTTAAATGCACGGATCTTACATTCTTTCATCAAGAATTCCGGTCATTACTGGAATTTCATTTTAAGGGCTTTAATAAGGCTGTGGATATTCCTACTCCCCCAACTACAGGCAACTACACTGCATCTACGACCGCTACCGTCTTCAGCCAAGCATCGCTTACAAAGGAAGCAGTCTACTAGTCTCGCCTAAACCACACCTGCATGCGATCGATAGCTCTCGGACTTCTACCTACTTAACATCCTGCTCCGTGGCCCTGACGTCCGCGTGCAGCGAAGTGACGCAGGAATCTGACCTCAAGTCTAACCCAGAATCTAGGTCCAAGCAACCCAGAATATTCGGATATCCGCCTGTCGCTCCAACCAAAGTGTGATTGTCGTCTGAATAAGGATTAGCCAATCGAGGTACAACAGCTTTTGTGAATTGGCAGTAAAACTTTCAGAAGCTCAGAAGTGAGCTACAAATAACCACTAACCTATGAACGGTAGATTTCCCCAAAGTGCGTTTCCGTAGAGCTAGGGAAGTGTTTCTTTCTATTCTTCTACCATTTGTGTTCAATTTTTCTTTGTACGGGCAGTGGGTGCAAACTTATTACCATGTTCCCCATATTTTAGCATCATCATTATTTTGACGAAAACGTCGGTGTCACTGTAACCACATAACCACCAGCTGGCAGAACTTTCGATTTCGTATCGGATAGCCATTAACTGCTAGTAATGGAGGCAGTTGTGTAGAAGTTACGGGCGTATTCAACGTGTTTTCCTCATGCTTATCCGCTTCACGCTGACTTCCGCAATTTTTCGTTATGGTAGATTAAATTCTCCAGTTTGCTTTTTGATTGAGTTATATAGCGAATTACTAACTTATCATTTGGGGTTATTACATCTATTTTCACCCTCATCTATTGGCAGGGTTCTGTTTCTTTGTTCCACTGTTATAATAGCCAAACGTTCGAATCCGCAACTGCATGTTAACCGACAAATCATAGACCAGTTCGTATAAACAACCAGTGGGAACTCTTATTGTACTACAATTATTCAAGTAATTTTATATTGTCTCTATCGTTTTACTACTTTTTACAACTAGTATGTTCGTCGAATTTGCGGCGTCGATGTTCCTGCACATTATTGCCATTATTCTGCTTTAAATTTCATATTACTCTGCATATTGATGCTGCTCTTATCCTGTATTTAAGCTAAACTTCGTAGGTTCCTTCATTTAACGCAGTATGCCACAGTTACTAGGGAAAGCTTATTAGTACTTCGCTTACATTTATTCGCAATTACATTTATCCGGCCGGAGCTCTATGATCACTCGTATGTCCCGTCAACGACATTTGACATGCATTTTGCACAGAAATATTTACTCGCACCCACCTCCCCCGCTATCGCCACTTTAACAACTGCCATCACAACATCCACTCTGCACCTTTGGATACTCTGCCGTGCTTCCTATACCTCTACGGATGAATTGTCTCGCCCCATAAGATATCACACAGGACTTAAACCGGAACACCGTCGTGTCGACCAGTCAGCAAATAATGCTTGTCCTCTCTTAAAAACACCTTTCAATTGAGCAAGACGGACAAATCCCGAAGAACACCGACTTCTCATGACCTCAATGAGAAGCATTAGTAGTGTCTTCTGTTTGAAGGAAGAAGACGCCGACTTAATGAGTTGAGCTGACCGGATGCTTTCCGTGGAGAAAACTGTGAAGTGTCTGTTACTCTGCCTTCCCCAGCATTCTCCAACAAGAACGTCTGCCGAATATAGGAGAAGTTTGCAGCATCACAAGTGGACCAAGCCACCACGGTCCAAGAAAGTAGACGTTCAGAGAGTTTCACGTAGCAGAGCAGGAACATCACCATCAATGATGGAGGCTTCTTCAGCATCGCGCACTCTTTTAATAGGCTAATTACCAGACTTAAAACACAGTCGAAGGACACATCTCAACCCCTCCGAAACCTTACAAGCGCATGAATATCTTGCACACCAATCTATTGTCGCGGCATGCACATTGTTTCTCGCTGGCCGTGGTGCACCTACAGACAACCATATCGATGGATACGCTAATCCGGGCAAGTATATAAAAATGATTACGACTCCCCAAGGACACCAATGTCACTTTCTTTCATACATCAAATGAGGGTTATTGTCTATGAGTTAGGTGCATTTCTAATATGATACCATTGCTTCGGAACTCTATCCTTTATTCTCCAGCCCAAGTACCAGCTGGAGGTCATGGTTACTTTCAGCTGCTACAATCCAGCGCATCGCCATGAAACCCATAAGCATTGGAAATCAAGCGGTTAATGGAAAAACCGACACGAAAGATGCATATAAGAATTCACAACAACAATATGTAGTCTAATTCTTGATTAGTGGGGTAATTACGACAGCAGCATCTACTAAATGGATAAGGAAATCAAGGGGAGCTTTTCATGACTCTACCTCAGAAGAACCCAAATGCAAGCAAGGGTGCTGCTGACAAAATCTCGATGCGCCAGAGTAATTCCCTCCCCAAATCCAAACGACCTTTACTCCCGGGGCACCAGCGGATAAAACGAAACACTTTCCACCTCTTGCAGTCCTGTGTAGCAGCTCACAATGCCCGCGATAAGTCACATCGGTATCGGGAAGCAATTCATCAACACGCTGCGTCGTAAAGTAACCCAATTCGTTTGGAGGCTCACATCCAATCGGCATCAGCGTACAATAAGCCAGATATAATCGTCATCAAGCACTCTATAGCACAAGTAATGGACGTAGCTATATACGACAACTACAGAATATCCCGAAGATAGTGACATTAGGTGTAGGTGCTCATGCGGAAGCCATAGCGTGCATTGTGCACTCTGAAATTCCTAGGGCATTATATGTCATGCACCAACAGATAATCAGCAACAACCGCGGTCATATACTGCAAGGCTCCGTCAAGCAATTTTCAGCACTGGGGCTCTCGAAATTTGGCATATCGGACTTGTTTGTCTCTACCATAATATTATCTGTTCAAGCTTGCAATTTACCTAGGGGGTGCAATGTTACAAGACATATCACACAAACACCGTACACTAATACATTCGCGGGCGATTCCGAGCAATCCTTGCATTTTATAACATTAGTGTTTCAATTTTACGCCAAGACATTTGCCAACCCCCCAGCATTTCTGTAATGCTCAGACATTGGGTCATGCAAGTATTTGATGGGAATATATCTTCATGGACTGTGGTTCTCATCAAAGTGATGTGGCAGCAAGTCCAAGCCTAACTGTACTTGTGAGCGCATCGCATGAGATATTCCGACAGTTTTTTCATGAAAACGTACGCTGTCAAGTGAAACATATTCTTCACATCTAACCTCTAAGGTAGATTCCGACCTCAGAGTATTGGAGGTTCCCAACCAGATGGAAGAGATTTTTTAATGCGAACAATGACAGGGTATGCTGGAAATTTTTATTGGGCGTTACCGTTTACACACTAAGCGTTTTGCTTTCCGTTCATTAAATATTTGCGCTGACTGCAAACTTGCTTAGTGCTAGACACATTACTTGATCTCCTTAAGCACGGCGTTATTCATGGAAAACCCATTTGTGCGTTTAATACCAAAAAATGTTAATTAAGCAGAATTCAATTGTTACATGATTGGTTTTATTGTAGCCAGCTGTTACACTGCTGCACTGTATGACAGATAACTCAACAATTTGCTCCGTCTGTTTCTTTGTGTCAAATTTTAACAAAGCTTACTTCAAAAGATAACTGATTTCGTATAAATTCCAAGAACACACAAAATGACCGTTTGTAGGAATAATAAATGGCTTATAACTAGGCCTAGTTAGATGGTTGGCAGCTTCCGGTTTCGGATTTATCTGTCACTGTGGCCAGCCACAGGACGCCTGAACCTACAGAGGGACCATGGATGGCTTGCGCTGCACCACCCACAGCTTCAACCACACATCCCTATCCAGTGTAAAACCGAAGGAATAAGACCGGGGGAATGCGGAGGTGAGCCAAGTTTCATCAACGGAGCCGGCCCACACACCTTCACAGACAAACACAAGCACGCTGTATTTGGGGAATCAAGCGCACACAAGACGGTGGCTGGACCGTAGTCCGCTCCACTATGAGTGCATGGAACCACTCTTCGAGCCTAGCACGACCACAAGAACCGTGCACCCCGTCCCATCCAGCAACGACTCACTGTCGCTTGGAGGCAGTATAGAGGAGGTAGGGGATAATAGACAGGTAGGCACCTTGTCAAAATGCACATCAAGCGCAGCCACAACTGGGATGTAAAAAAACAAACAATCATACGAAATGCCGGAATCAAATAAAAGATACTGAATAAACTAAATCGATATTAGGACATAAATACTCGCTAAATTAGCACATGAACTAACTTGGTTGTAAGTGAATCCACGATATGTACAAAAGGTCCGAAAGTTATTTAAAAATTACCACGTAATAAAATCACGCAAGGTTACCACAATTAGCAAGAACGACATGTGCAAGTTAGGCGAAGATTATCAAGTATGCAGAACAAACCAAATAATGTGGAATGAAGGTTATCCACATTAAAAAGACCTAGTTCACGTGTAAATTGATTTAGCCCAACTGCGGTGAAGAAGCATCATTAATGCTACATAAGCCTCAGCATGGGGCACAGGTCTAGGGAGATACTGCGCTTAATATTCAAATGATTTGCTTGTGCAAACGGCGTAGCAGTATTTTAACATAAAACTTGAATAAGCTAGGATTATTGTGACTGGCATGTTTACTTATATGAGTAACGTCAGGGCCATACGTTCTCAATTTACGCATGGTCACTTTCGATGCAAAGCATTGAATTTTTTCTAGAAACTATTTCTGCTGTTTTCTACCAAAACTGATTCGCATCAACACTTACCTGAAACCGAGGAGTGGATGAATCACCAACCACAAATATTTCTCTAGGGAGAAGGTAAACGCGCAGTTAGGTAAAACATAAACTGACATTTGAATATCAAATGATTCAGAAGCCAAATTGGGTAAAGCCTCAACTAAGCCGTTCCTATACGCACTGAAATATGATAAATAGTTCAGGGTTGTTTATGCACACACAAGCGCTGTATGTGCTTTTACCCCTTAACACAGTGCCCCATATTAAAAAAGTCCACTATGAATTCATCAAATATTAGCTTTCGAAATTAATTTGCATAAATCTAATAGAATTTCAAAAGTAGGTAATAAATACGTGTAGGTGTGCAGCATGAAATTAGCATTTTTGTAGGGACGACCAACTGACAGTCAAAGTCTGGTCGTGCGGTAGATTTGACTTCAGTTGAGAACCTGAGAGTATCGTAATAAACACCCATACTGATAGTTATAAGCAAGACAATGCAGAATATACGGGCTACCTATTTTTCTGCCAGATGTAAATTTTTAGTGAATATCCGTAAAATCTCTCAGTTTTATTATACAGGACAGGAGTAAAATTATATATATATATATATATATGTACTGAATAATGAATACTCTAATATAGGGCAAGTAGAAATGGATTCTTTACAACTCTTTCGAGATATGGCGAAAAACGTTATAAAATTGTCAACCTTGAATATCATTGTCGTTCTCATGTAATATTTAAAATATTCGACTTACGATATTTCAGGATTCACAAATGTGATATGCCACCGTAAGTGTGCAGTCATCCTCTGTATCGAATAGAGGCAAAATACAAATCTAACAATGTTTTGAACTGTTCCACAGATGTTGCCTCAATCACATGTTGGGGCAAACTGTTCCAAATGTTTACCACTCTCTGTTCGAAGCACCGTGGGTGGGGAACACATTTCACATCCGGCACGACAAGTTTGTATCTGTGTCCACGTGTGCTGCATGGCCCTCGTAAGTGCAGCATTGGCCTTAACATGGGGAACTCACCGAGATGTAGAATTCGGTAGGTCATAATGAGATCGACTCGCACCCGACGGTAGAACAAGGTGTAGAGTCCTAGTTTCTCGCACCGGTCTTCATACCCAAAGCCACGTAAAATCGGGATCAGCCTGGTAGCAACGTGTTGGACCCGTTCGATCCTTTGTGCCTCGCCTCGGGTAATCGGAAAGTAGGCGGGCGAACCGTACTCTAGCATTGGTCTAATGATAGAAGAGAACAGGCGAGTGGCAACCTCTTCAGACTATGTGCCGAAGCTACGTTTGAGCGCCCAAAGCATGCGCAGTCCGTTCCGATATAGCCTGTTCGTGTTGTCCACGGACATCAAATCGTAGCGTGAGAGTACACCTAGGTCCTTCACGGAGGGTGTAGGATATAGCGTTTGGCCGTCAAGGGTGTAGGTTCGGCCGTTAGCAACCTTCCCCAGGCACATAAATACCGACTTGGATGGGTTGACCGGGAGAAAGACTTCTGCAGACCATGTGGATAAGCGGTTGAGATATTGCTGAAGTAGGCCACAGTAATCGGGAGCGTCGATTTCTCTCAAAATCTTCATGTCGTCCGTAAACAAGGCACACGGCGACCGGAGAAGCTGCGGTAGATCGTTGATGTGGATCAGGAACAGAGTGGGCCCCAGCACAGTGCCTTGAGGCACGCCACTTGTAGAGGGGTACCAGTCAGTTAGATGGTCGTCCACCTGTACCCTCCACTTTCGTCCAACAAGCAAATCGCGAATCCACCGGTGCAGTGAGCCACCGACACCCCACCTGCTGAGTTTGTGAAGGCGAACCTAATGACTGACCTTGTCGAACGCTTTACTGAAATCGATGAATATCACGTCGACAGACTTCCCCTTGTTTATTGCCTTTTAACCACTCATGCCTCGTCAAAACACGTTCGTAATGCATGAGCGACCTTGCATAAAACCATGCTGTGCGGGCGTCAGGACCTCGTTTGACTGTAGCAACTGCAGCAATCTCTTCTTCACGATTTTCTCAGCAACCTTTGCCAATATAGGTGTCAGACAAATTGGTCTGTAATTGTCTACTTTGCTAGGGTCGCCGCCTTTCGGAATAGGCTTTACCACCGCACATTTCCAGTCAACCGGCAACGAACCTTCGGACAGGGACCTGTTGGAAAGGTCAGTCACGACAGGAGAGAGGATGGTTGAAATTGACTTGAGAGCCAGTGGGTGAAACCCATCAGGTCCGGCAGGTTTGGTGCCGTCAAGGTTGGCGAGTAGTTGGGCTACTTCTTCAACGCCGCATTGCAGACTATCGAGTTCGGTAAAAGCGGTACACGTCGAACTCGGAACAGACACCTGGTTATTCGCAAATACAGAAGCGAAGTGCGCCGCCAACGCGGACGCACGCTCAGTGCTGGAGGTTAGGGGCTGTCCATCCGTGCAATCCAGCACTGGCACATCACCCGCCGACTTCAGGCGTCGCTTCACGTATGCAAAGATTCTCTTGGGGGCGGTCTTCGCGGCTAATGCTAGCTGCTCTTCAAAGTGTCGGCGTTTATTCTTCTTTGCACTGTTGCAGAGATTCCGCTGACATTTATACCCTTCGTAATCATTGGCAGAGCCAGAGAGGAGGAATTTGTCCCACAGTCTGCGCAGCCTCCGAGCCAGGTTTCTATACTCCTTGTCAAACCAATGAGGCTTAATCGGTCCAACCTTTCGACATTACAATGGCACAAATTGAGAACACAATAATGTCACTCTCTCTTTTATAAATATCCAACAACCTTCCGCAGATGCAGCTCGTGACAGAGACCAATCCAGTTGGCTCGCGGCTCGAGCAAGACCATCGAAGTCGGTTTTCCAGTAGTTGGGAGCTGGTTGCAGCGGATGTGAATACGGCAAAGATAATTCCATATCAGCTATCAGTACTGAGTGGTCGCTCGTAGCCAGGGGCTCCAGGATCCTAACGTCACGCACTCGTTGTTCGTAGCTCGTTAACATCAGGTCGAGACAGGACGAGGTTGAACGTGTTGATATGCGTGTTGGCTGGCATATGTGTTGCGATGCACCAGTTTCAAGTATCAAATCCACGAACTTTGCTTCAACCTCATTATGTCCAGGCATCAAATGCACATCAGGCCATCGTATTCGAGGACAGTTAAAATCGCCCATAAGCAGAAAGTGTGGACGACTCATGTGGGTCCGAAGATGGGGCAGCCAATCCAAACAACGACTCAGGGGACTGCGATAAACTGCGCCCACAAGCAGTTCTCCGCGCCTGAGGCGGATGGAGCACCACAGTAGCTCACACAGGCCATCGTCACTTCGGTAGGTGCTCACAAGTCTCCCACGCAGAGAAGACCGGATGTAAAGTAAGACACCACCGTGGACATTCTTTAGTCTATCTCATCGGAAACACGAGTAACCGTTGAGTTCAAGTTCTTGGGTGTATAACTCTGTATGCAGCCATGTCTCTGCGAGTCCCACTACGTCTGGCCGCTCAGACGCAACGAAACAACAAAGCTCATCGCGCTTATTCATAATACTGCAAACGTTTGTGAAGGCTACTCGCAGGCCGCAGCAGGAGCCACCGGGCGTGCTTGAAGTGTGAGCAGCCTGTTTATCCTGATTCGCGGATTGTTGGAAACCACCCGAATATTTACTATACGAAGATTTGTTTCCCCCTCACCAGTGCGTCTTTTCAACTCAATGATGGCAGACTTGAGCCGCTCCCTGTCTACTGGGTCCAGGTCGGGACGAACATGGATCTTCAAACCTTTCAGCCTACTTAGGCGAGACATGATCAGTCTTGGACTTGCTTGGTCCCCAAAAATGATTCTTATAGACAGATTTTGTTGATCACCCTGCTTTCCATGACGGGTAATCTACCTCACTTTAACCAAGTCCTCACCAGCTTCTTGGAGTCCACCAATTAGACCACGTAAAACTCGACATCGTGCTCGAAGCGCACTTGGGGTGATGGATCACTGGACTCCGGTGCGTGAAAGATCACGAGATTATAACGCCTCTGGTCGGACGAGGTTGGCCTTGCAGGGCGAAGTATACTACCAGCATCAAGTGGTTTGGCCAACTGTTGACATACAGAACGTAAACGCCCAACGTTCCTTCGTAATTTCGTCCTCTGATCTTTCCAGTGGTCTTCAGCACTCAGACTTTCACCTGCTGGGACATCAGTGTCCGGTGGACACAACAAAGGTAAACAATTTAGCCCAGGTGCAACTGGGCTTCTCACAACGGTTGGACTTCGTGTCAGTGAGTTTGCACGGGTAGAGCAGGACGACTGAGCCGAAAGCTGAAGGCTCTTCGCGCTAGGTTGTTGGGCCAATCACAGGGAGCTGTTCGTAACGAAACGCTGAGGACTACACGTCGGCTTTACTCTTTCTGGCTGCATCTGATTTCGGCAATTTTAACATATAGTTTGGACGAAATCGTGTTGGATCTCGCGAAGGCGATGAAAATGCTCAACTGATAATCCAACACATGAAATGTGGTATTTAACTTGGCACAATGCACACGTGAGGGCATTTGCACGATATCCGACTAGTTTGGAGCAAGTACCACAGGATGACTGCTTCGACATTGTGAATAATCCGAAAACAAGATGGCGGCCAATTGACGAAGAAAGTGGCGATAACAAGATCACCGAAATCAAGCGATGAAATACAAGTATTTCTGGTCGGAAAGTTCAGAATCGGAAATGAAACGGAATTGTAGCTCTATTCCCACGAAACACTTCCAATGAACACAGAAAGTTAACACAAAGTGATCTTGTCAACACAGCCAAAAATAACCGACCGGAGGACGATATATATATATATATATATATATATATATATATAGGCTTGCGTGAGCTAAACAATTTAGTTGGATCTGGCCAAACTGCCCTAACGAATCGATTTGCTCAACCACAGCTGGTTTCGTTCAACAATTCAAGGGAAGGATCTGATATCCCAAGTTTAGGTTCACTGGCCACTTGCACCCCAACTCTGAACGTAGGTGAACGAAAACCAATTTATTTGAAAAAATTACGTAGGTCATCTCTTTTTGTTTACGAATAACTAAGGGATACTGCGAGTGCAAATTGCTGATGGCAAATTTGTTTATTTAACATTCACCTTTTATACCAAGAAAGGATTCCTGTTATGTTAATTTGCTAGAAACTTTGGAAAGGGCGAGGAAAGCTTTTTTTATACAATTACCAAATATACATGTTTGTATTATCAAGACCATGCTTTCGCAAGCGTTCGCCGTACCGCCGGGAATAAAACATTTAGTTATTCATTTAAATCTTCACGTAATATATTTGTTTGCCTTTTTTAGTAAGTGTTTGTTAAACTTTAAAGAAAATTTCTAATCGAACATTTAAATAGGAATCACGATAAATGGTAAATGCACGATCAAGTTTAGAGAGGAATTCTATGCGCAGGTCGGCATCAAGCTATGTTCCGTAATTGGCTATGTTAAGCTGTCGGGTTTTTCATTCCGTTAACAGGTCAAACTTAAATGTTAAGGATTGAGACAATAGGCGCTTTTCCTTGGAAACAAATCTTACCTTCTGTATTTGTGGCTCCAATTCATCCTGGATAAATTATTCGGAGGATCTGATAAGCTGGATTTTAGTCAGGTCATCTGAAGGCTTACCTTCCTTGCACATTCTCCTCGGCATATCCATTGGCCAACGGGTGAAATTTCACTTTTACTTATCTGGGCAATTCTTGCGAAGTGGAAATATTGTCATTCAAGTTTCCATTTATATGTACCCTCCTCCGTATTGTCTAATCTTATGCTCAACTGCTTTCGCTATCTAATGAAGCTAACGAGCTGTTACGAGTTAGTACCATAGTTAAAGTTGTTCTTAAATGCAGATTATTAGTTAATCAAAAGTCATCGACACCCTATTACGTACGTTAAAGGTCACGTTGTCGTCATGATGGTCAAAACACATAAAACGGCTGGTGGATCTATCCAACTGGTTTGCTTACAATGTTTTAAAGAATACGCCCAAGAACAACGACCCCAGATGTAACAATAATTAGTTGCCAACACAGCGTTATCTTAAAATTTAACTGAATGTTTCTCAGGCGCTTCAGCTTTGGTTGCCTCATTCTGTGTTGTGTTTGCAGTGTTGCACAGCTGGAAGAACTTACACATAGTTCATGTTTTTCACCAGTGTAACGATGGAATAATGGGATGGTTGGTGACATCCTGTTCCGGAACTGTCTGTCAGTGCGTGTTCTAAAAAACACCCCCAGGATTCCTGTACCTACAGAGAGACTAAAACGTAGTACCACTAAGCACGTAACGCACGCTTCCGAGACACGTAATCCCAGCAAGCAGAAACGTCTGAACAACAGGAGGTTTATCAATCGATTGAGAAGGTACAAGATTCACGGAAATGCCAGCGAGACCGGGGGGTGTGTCAGATGATTGGCTAGCTGGAGTGAGTGTGTAGGTGATCAGTGTCACTTTGACCAATATCAAGGATATCGTCCAAGTATGTACAGGTGAACAGTATATTTTTCACTAACTTATCCACGATCCGTTGGAAAATATTGGGTGCTGAATTTATTCAAAACGGGAGACGCGTGTACTGGAATAGTCCCAGGTGGGTAGTTATTGTGTTCAGTTCCTGTGACTCATCATCAAGTTCGACCTGAGAGTATGCGTGACTGAGATCTAGCTTGGAAAACATTTGGCCGCCGGCTAAATTCGCGTACAAGTCTTCAATACGTGATAGGGGATATTTTTCTACTTTCAACGCTCGGTTGACTGTCAATTTGTAGTCTCCGCAAATACGGACGGAGCCGTCTGGTTTGAGTACAGGTACAATCGTAGTGCCCCAGTCTGAATGTTGCACCGGGACTATGACTCCTACTGATTGCAGATGTTGTATATCTGCCTCAACTTTAGGGCGCATTGCATAAGGTAATGTTCTAGCTTTGTAAAATTTTGGTTCGGGACCATCTCGGAGTTTGATATAAGCCTTGAGATGAAGCATTTTCCAAGTTTGTATTAAAACAACGAAGAGAACCCGTTCAATAACCCATTCAAACTGCCGTCTGCAACAGTGGGTTGTTGAGTAGCATGGTCTCGAGAAAGAACTGTATCCAGTCTCGACCCATGGGATTCGGTTTGTTCCCAGACACAACGATTAAGGGTAGGGTGAATTTTCGCTCCCCGTGACTGGCTTTAACGAAACATCTGCGAAACCCCTGAATTGCATCACCTGTATACGTCCGTTAATCTCAAGTTGCACGGTAGCAAAGGTGGTAGCTTTTTCACTGAACCGCGAAGTACAATGGTGACCGCCGCCCCAGTATTTAGCACCATGTCTATCGGTTCATCCTCTATCGTCAAACGTATTGTGTATGGAGGACCGTTGTTGGGTGTCACACTGTTCAAGTTCACGTAGTTAAGCTCACTTTTCAAATTTTCTAGGACCTTATATTCCCGTAGTTCTATCTTGCTTTGATGATTTGATGAGGCGATTTTTGTGAGTCGGGAACTTCCCGATCTACAGGCGCGTGCTAGATGACCCATCTCGCCGCATTTTCGACAGATACTTTCTTTGTGCCGGCAATCGGAAACGTGAGAATGCCGCAAAACGCAATGATAACACACAAATTGTTTTCGATGTTCACTGGTGTCTGATTTGCGGACCGCGTGCTCATCATCAACTACCGGCCGACCAGTGAACTCGCGTAATTGGTGTGTAGTTATCTCGCTGGCGAAGGAGGAGACAGACGTTTTCCCACGTGGTAGCCGACTCATCCAAGGATAACAACTTCTCTCTATCACTTTCGTCCGGTATGCATGCAATCAAACATTATATTTTCATTTGCTCTTCAATTTTTCCAGTTGGAATATCATTTTAATTACAATCAGGCATAGATTGGTGAATATGTGCAATAAAATCATTGATTCATGCCTTCGGCTTTTGGAAAAGTTTCGTAAAGCAGTATCTAGCAGTGTAAAAATTTTGTTTCAGCCCCAAAAACGTGGTATAAGTATCCAAACAGAACTGAGGGTGTTATAGTTTTCCAATTGTAGGGCATCGTAGTGCCGTTGATCTTCATCGCCAAGCACTTGCCTGAGTAGTGTGATTTTGTGAGCCTCAGAAAGACAAACGGTCGGATTCAGCACTGGAAGTAATTCCACTTAGTTAGCAAATGATTTCCTCTATTTTATCCAGTTCCATAAGGTCGGATTTTCTCAGCTGATGACTAAAATATAGGAGGTGTATTCAACATTGGGTTCGTCAATTTTGTCGCCACTAAAACGTAGTACCACTAAGCATGTAACTCACGTTTCCGAGACACGTAATCCCAGTAAGCAGAAGATGTCTGAACAGCAGGAGGTTTATCAATCAATTGGGTGGGTACACGATTCACGGAAACGCACTGCGAGACCGGAGGGTTTGTCAGTTGATTAGTTAGCTGGTGTGAGTGGTAACTAATCCGCGCACGACTGAAGTAAACGGATCGAAGCCATTCGCGTACGTGACAGAGATCAGGGATGGCTGGCGCTCCACCATTCACAGTTCCAACTCCACACCCCATATCCTGCGTAAACCTGAAGGAATTAGACCAAGATGCATGTGCATGGGAGCACAGTTTCATCAACGGAACGGGCACACCATCCTTCCACATGCACAACAGCAGGATCCCTGTCTAACTATGGAGCGAATCATGCGTACCAGACGTACAAAAACCTTTGTCTCTGCGTTAGTCCGCGCCATACTGGATGGAACTACACTTTTATCAGAGTGCGGCCACGAGGAACTTACACCACGTGTCCCCAACAACCATTCACCGTCTTCTGGAGCCAGAAATAAAGGTGATATGTTAGACTCGTAGGCATCTTATAAAAATTCACACCAATTGCAGCTACACCGGAGATATCAATCAACCTACATAATAATTAAGGAAAAGCAGACACGAAAAGTTAGACAGAATATACAGCGGAATATCAGAACTGAGTAGAGCAATTAAATAGAATAATTTGGCCAATTTAGTTTAAGTATAAACCAGTTTGATTCCACTGCGGTGAAGTAGCATTTTGTACGCAACATCAATCTCTGCATGAGGCATGAAGGGATACCATCTATGTCGAATGTATCCTACACCCGGCTAGTTCAAATTGATTCACTGAGTGGAGATAAATTATACAACATGGTATTTCTTTCTATGTTGTTGCTGATTTCAGCTGTTTGACATGCCACTTGGCAGCAGAACGATAAGGTAAGCTGCAAATATTCAGCATCGGTCGTTATGGTGTCCCTTTCGTATATAATTCGTAGAAGAAGTACATACTTGGAATTACTATTCTGCTGGGTTGATTATGTGTGGATATGTTAGAGTTGCCTAATTTCTCCTGTTTTAAGCAAAACAGAAATTTTGTTATGGAAATCTATATTTCACATTTGTTTTTTGTTGGACTGTCTTCCGTTGTTTCCCAGGAAATTAATGATTCCACTGCCCATGCAATGGCTGATTCAAACAATTTGTGCCGAAAACAATGAGCTTAGGAGTGAAATTAATATACTAGAAGCATAGAATTGGAAAAGGTAATATAGCCAATTTTCCGCATATCAGAATATTGATGGCTTTAAGATGTAACCCCTAAAAAGCCGACACAAATACAACTCATCCAATTGGTCCATTAGATATTGTAAGCATTATGATTAACACGATTTATTCAGTAATGTCATCTCCGGGAAGGGAAGCAGCTCAAACTATCTCAGCTATTTGAATACAGCAACGTCTACGCCTGTGTAAATCATGTTGCTTTTAATCAGTATGGCTGTTGAAGAGGCTGGATCATCTGTCCTTTTCCCACCGAGCAATTGCTTCGAACCATCTATGCGTTTTAGCTCACTCTTCAAGTAATATACGCTAGTTCCTAGCCTCTATGACGGTCACCTGATTACTATCATGCCTTTATTTTTTACTTAGGTTTATGTAGATGCATCCGTAGGGGCAGCAAATGTACTGAAATATGCAACCGAATCAGCCTCTTGAGTCGATCATCTATTTATTTTCTCATCCAACGCAATACAAACTGAAGCCCAGTTGAGCAGTGGCTTAAGAAAATTTAATGCGGTATGTTTCACGCGAAACACAAGATTTCCATCGGAAAATAATTACGGACACCTGCTGAGCGTATACGAATGCTGATGGATGCATTCTTTCAATTCGTTAGTTGTTTTGATGGTACTCAGCTATAATTGAACTTGTTCAATTCATGTGCAAAAAGTGTTCACGAACGTTGGGACGCTTCGTGCTAATATATTACTTGAGATAAGACGGTGTCTCTTAACGATTCAGACTACAGCTTGTCCCTAGTTAAATGCTAACGTAGTTGAAAAATCTTTTCTCCAGATCATTCCCTGTATCATTTGACCTGCATCTTTTTGGAAGCAATCAAAAAACTTTTGGGAATTCTCTTGATACCGTGGTAACTTAGGACCGACTAATAATAGTTATACGTCTTTCGTGAAAATCCAATTCTCCAACTACATGTTGTGTTATGTTGCGATCGTTTTAGAGAGGAAAATAGGTTGAAAATTTTCTCATGTACGAACATTTGTCGGTGGGGTCACATATAGGGAGATTTCTTCGAAGCTGAATTTACCCTCAGTTTTATCGTAAAGCATCATCTGTTCCACTTGATTCAAGTTGTATTCAACATATTGCGTAAGGCAGTTATTCCAAGACCGAATATCCGCCGAAAATGCCATTTATTTACTTTATATCAGTGAACTGTTCAATACAGTTTCCTGCTCTTCGCCGCTTTAAGGTGAACTAAAATTTCCTTTGGTTCCAAACTGCCCAATATTCGACCGATTTTCCATGTGTACATTTAACATTTCGGTGTATGTACAGAAAACGCAATGTAAAAATTTGCAATTCTCAGTCACATTCCTTCAAGCATGGGAAACTAGCAAGAAAACAGCCAACGAGATATAATTTTGCTTGTATGTGCGAAAATTCCATCGAACAACTGATAATCTGGAGGATGACTATTCTGCCTTTTTCGATCAAAAGAGAGATAAGTACACTGATTGGCTAGACCTTGGAAGTAATTGACAGCTGCTATAACCACACAGGCGGAAAGGAAAACCTGCCGATAACGTTGCCTTTAGGATGGAGACAAGGCCACCATTGAACACCGTATTTACGTGGAAACAGTGCGGCAAAATTATTTGTGCAGACCAGCTGTCTTGTTTTAGCACACCTTAGGACTGATTCTGGTTCTCAAGCTAGACGGTCAATCCAGTTTGACCTCAGCAATAAACAACCCAGTTTGTCTACACCAAAGCATTCTGTCTCTTTTGATTGGCTAGAGTGAATGGATAGCTGGTGACTTCACTGGACGAGACGGAATCTGTCTACCCCGTTTGCCTTTTCATATAATAGATAGCACAGCGCAGTCGGTGTCTTGCATGCGACAGGAAGATAAATGACCCAGACAACAAAAGTTTGAGTGCAGTCGTGGTACCCCGATGTTTGTTAGCACGAATTAGTTTAAAGTGTGGGAACTCAAGGAGCGAACCTCTATTGAGTTGGTAGCCGTTTTTATCAGTTGTGGATGAGGCATTAATTACACTAAAACGTGAGCAAAATTACAGTTAGGATTGCAACCAAACCTACACATAAGGAAGATATTCTCTGCGTTGTTGGCTATCACCCTCCAATCCACTTCTCGCTTCTCAGTGTTCCAACATTCTACCGCAATAAATTCTTAAATTATTGCATAGCATGATAACAAATTTAACTAGAAATTTTGTACAGACGGGAGTTAACATATTCTAATTGCATTTCAGCTTATTTGAAGTATATCACACTGAATGTTGGCAAAATTGCATACGCTGAATTGGATGAAGTATATGCAGCACTACGGAAAAGAGATGAAAACAAAACCTATGGTAGAGTACACCAGGCAAATATGTCGTAAGGCGTCTTCAACCACCCAGATAGGTGCTAAATTTGCGGCATAAGGATTGCAACGATTTCGATTGCGAAGGGTCATGGGCTCGTAAAACAATCCGAACACAGTATGATGGTCAATTCGCCCACACAATGAACCACTGCGTTTGTCACGAATATAAAAGCAAACGCTTAACAGTTGTCCATAAATAAGGAGTGTATCGAAATCAATAAAAAAACGCGTATCGGTGTACTTAACGAAATGTGTATGTGTACACATAGTTTGGTATCCTTTTCTCTGTAACTTGAATTAAATGATGTAATGCGGGTGGTGTAATTCATCATCGAGTCGGAATTTGAATTCGGAGGACGTAGGAGCGCGTATGACAGAATGTGGCCATAAGTTCCAGGGATGGAATACGCGAAATGCCTAAACTTCCGGAGGTAATTCAAAACGGATATACTGTGTGTGACCTCTCAATAATTTGTTGCGTCTGAGTTTGAGTAAGAACCAGAAGGGATATTTATAATCTTGATTATGTTATTGAGCTACATGGAATCTGTTCGCATACTACGTTGTTAACTGAAAACACCTAGAGACTTCGGTTTCAACTGGTAATGGAGGTGGATTCATCCATTCAGATTTTGTCGCACCCTTTTCTCAGAAGAGGTAAGGTCATGTTTTGCCATGGGTGCCACACTGGAGGGGCATATCCTACGTGTGACTTCAAGTAAGCGTTGAGCATGTGCTAATGGAATGATCTATCAAATTGCCCGGAAGACCTCTGTAGTGAGTCCAAGAGTTCGCTGACACTTTTCACTGCCATCTCGGCCTGTTTTGAGCTTCCGAGTTTGTCTTGCACGAACAATCCACGCTCCTTCTCATGAGAAGCTCGCTGCAGGACGTGCTCTCCAAGTCGATATTTGTAGTGGCACTGGTGATGTATGATTATTATTTTGCCCTTGACAGATTTTAAATGAAACATTTCTGAGTCGACCACCCGTAAGCTTTGTCGAGGTGAACTTGCATTGCTATAACGACGTCTATTCGTTTGATCACCCTCAAAATCCTCAGATCGTTCGCAAACAGTAGCAACTTTGAAGTCAAGACTACCTCAATGTTGTTTATTAAAGCAAGTTGGTCGTGGTCTTAGTACCAGCATGCAGAGAACCTATAGTAAACCTATGTCGCGTCGCGCAAAGCTCTAGCAGCTCTCACCTTTTATCGGCTTAGCAGTTGGAATGAATGTAGCAATCCTAAGATCGGTCACCATTCCCATAGATCCAAGGCTCTTAAAGAATAGTGTGGTGGTCCAGGCACTCAAAGCCTTCCATAAACCAATGTAGGCGGCGTCGATTCTTAATGCAGCTTGGACAGGTTCCTCCCATCTGTCGCTGGCTAATAAAGGATTCATGATATATGGTAGGTTCTGGCGGGATTCAAGCTGCAGTTGCCCGATATTCTGACACGGGATTACCAGGCGCATTCAGCTATACTTCACGGCGCACCGCACCATTACCCAATAGCACGCGGGTGATGTAATCTCGAATGGTGCCGAAACTTTCGCTGCAAAACTGCTGCGCTCAACAGAAAACCAACTGAATTACTTGGACTATGAACTTCGGTTTCTCTGTTGCTAGTAGATTTTTACATACCAAGCAATTATAAGCAAAGTTCATCACATTTGCACTCAGCCAGAAAGCCATCAAACTTCCGGTAAAGCATGGCGTTACCGTTTCATCTTTTGGGGAATCGTCGACAGTGCGCAGTCCATCTGACTCTTGTAGGGCTAGAATTCGCAACTGGATGTTTCACCCTTAATGTTGTGGAACACATAGGTTCTGGAGCTGGTAGGAGCCAACTATATGTGATATATTAACGCTCAATTTCAATAGACTGGCGTGTTACTGTCATTTCTCCAAGCAAGGACTCCCGAATTTATGTAACGTCGGTACAGCGCTTTTTAGTGCATGTAATGGCTTTACCCAGTGTTTGTATCAGCAGAACCATGTATGAAAAATATCAAATACATTAACTGGATGAATCAACCGTCCAAAACTCCGAAAACTACACTGCTCTATGGGAGCGTACCAGTTCGTAGATTGCGATATAGGATATTGTTTCCCTCACTTTTGCAACTTATCTAGGCGAGACTAAATCAAGTAGCTAACACTTGACAAGAAAATCTTGGATCAGGTTTAATTAAAAAGCCTAAAAATTTTAGTATCATCCAAACATAGTATTTATATATATGTGAATGGAAGCATCCCCATACCAAACGTGTTAGAAAGGAAGGTATCTTCCACAGACCCATAAGTTAGGTTTTGCAACATATCTGTGGTATACTCCACGAGCTTAATATTCATCCGCTTTACGGGCACCGGATTAGCCGAAGCGCAAAAGGGTCACCTGAACTTTAATGGTATTTAATAATTAGACCCAACATCCGTTGAATAACATTGTTTCGTTTTCAAACTTATCGGAGGCAAAATACTTTAATTATTATTAGTGGTTAGACTAAGGAACCAGAATTATGCACCCGAAAATAGTGGTTGCTCATAAAATGCTTTCACCACACATTTTGCACCAGAACTACCTGCCACATCGAACACTGTTATAGGGCCGAATAAATACGCGTCCGTTGCTGTTGCCCATATGATAGAGACAACTCTCTTCGTAATCCCGCCAGATGCCAAACGAGTTCAAACTGCCAAAAAAGCCACGGGACTCAAGAACCCATCAGCTGTCCAACCGAAGAAAGCAGCCACTGGTCCCTCCATAAAGGAGAACATGAAACACTATCTTAATTCTCTGACTGTCATATGCTCTAATGTGACTGAATCCGGGCACACTCGATAAAAGTGAATATACTTGAAGATAAAAATCACTGGGACTCCCTGTGTCAAATAATCGGGTTTCAGTCTAAACCAGTCAATATGATGCATCTCGTCAGTCATCCAAACACCGTACACTACGATGAAACCGTGGTTACTCCAGGTAACACATTAGTCAATTAGTGATGCAGAGTCAGTTCTCTTGTCAGCCCTTTGTCCCTGTACCATCACATGCACTGCTCGAGTTTTTCCAGATGTTCCTTGGAACGAGCGCCAGAAAGGCAAACAAAGTCCTCATGACTTCCGTCAACAACAAGACGCAAAATCTGTCCTTATTCAAGGTGTCCCTGAGCTCCAGATATTAAACGAGCTAGAGGTCAAAGAGCATGACTGAGATGAATGGCGTTTTACTCATGAAGTGCTCTCACTAGATGACGTTATCACTAATTCGACATCAAGGTTATCGCGAAGACCAAACTAAAAGGGTATGGTTCCCGAGTGAGTAAAGTGTCATTGCACCACGAACTGTTGGCAGAATATGTGATCAAAATATGGCACAAGAAGCCTGCCATGTTACCACCAGAAATAAGTATAACAACGATAGGCGCCGGGCCGCAGATAGAAAAGTTAACACTGTGCAGGCAATGTACCAATACAATTCCGTCGTGGTGTACATCTGAACTGAGACAATGAAAAAAATGCCGGCATCTGAAGCAGGACAGGGTGGTCACCTTCTTGCTGGTACTGAAAACTATGCAACAACCAGAACTAGCCCTAGGGACTGCGTCATCAGTCCTACACAAAGGCTACCGGCAGCTGACCCTCCAATGCTCGGCATGGACCCTTACGGGAAATCAGCATTCCCAAACATGATTCTAACAACCGATGCTGTAACCTGCTTGTTTATCAATGCACAAGGGCTTTTCAGCAATCTAACCGAATTTCATATTTATCAGGTCTTCACGCCTTGGGACCTAAATATAGTCACCGAAACATGGCTGAATATGGAAATCACCGATGCTGACGTTGCTGTATGCAGCATGAATTCCCCACGAAACTAGCGACTTAGCAGAGAAGGCGGAGTGCTCCTGTATTATCGTTCCGACTTACGTGTTGATATCATTGAAGACCCAGCAAAGAAACTAGTTGATTTGCTTTGGATTTGTATGCATCTAGAACTTGTTGACGTGTGTTTACTAGCAATAGTTTACCGCTATCCAATGTGCAATGGAAAGTGGATTAGGGCCTAGCTCCTGCGATGAAGCAGTTCCTGGCAAGACCACAAAAGCGAGTCCTTCCGGTGGAGGGCTTCAACCGGCCGCATTCGAAGTTCCAACATCTGAGAGCGAACAATTCAAGTCTGACTTGCAAGAGGTCTTTGCCGATGTATCTATGTATAACCATGTTAACACACCCAAGCAATTCCGACAGGGGGTGACCCACCCCCTGTTTTGGACCTTGTGGTAACCTTGTACTTGGATATATATTTCATCATCCAATTAACTGAGCTAGTAACAATTGCTTCAGCAAGCAATGTCTTTCGCCTGAAGCAAGTGAACTCGTTACTGAGGAGCCGTACTCGCAAATGCATAGCCTTAAGGTATTTAGCTTAGCGCGCTTACAAACTCTGTCCAAGTAACCTGACCTGGGGCGCTTAAACCACTGGACGAAAGCACGGCTTCAATTTAATCCGCGAACACAAACACCAACACCAACCGGTTAGTGGCGAAATTCATTCCAAATCCTGAATTCATGTATAGACACGGCAACAAGCACCACAGAGTGCAGCGCGGGATCCCGGTTTTACGTGCAACATATGACCTGGCGCAAAATGCAAAAGATGCGGCCAACGTGCTTCACCAGTACTTCATCCGACTTTCCAAAGTGAATCGTCATTTCGCCTGCTATTGACACAGCTCCCATCGCCACCAGGTTTATACCAAGTATTGTTCACGGTACCCAATGTGATGAAAAGGCTAATGTAATTGCATGTGCACATCTCATTTAACGTGGACGACATCAAACCAAAGGCGTTGAAGGCAACGTCCAAGCACCTTGCCGAACCATTGGCTCGGTACTTTCAACGTTGTTTCGAAGAAATGCAGGTTCTCACAATATGAAAACACGAAAAAATTACTGCTATTTACAAATGTGACAACAGTGCGGGGCCTTCGAACTACCGTCTAATCACTCTCCTCCCAGTTTTATCCAAAGTAATGGCAGGTAGGATCACAGAGGGTCTCAGAGAATAGCTTGAGAGCAACAACATACTAGTGCCAGAGCAGCACGAATTCCCCTGGAATCGGTCTTGCACCACAAAATTCCTTACAGCCCGAGCAAGCTGGAAAAAGTCAGACGATGCCAGAGTGGGAATCGTCGTCGTTTACCTGGAGTTCTCTAAGTATTTGATCGTTTTGACCACCTCATTCTCCTGCACAAGCTTCAAAGCTATGAAATCCGTGACTCTGTGCTTGGTTGGATTGGCAACTTCCAGACTCAACGTTAGCGGGATGTGAGTTTGCTGCATAATTTCCGATCCTATTGAAGTCTTGTTTGGCATGTCCTAATGATCGGTAATAGGACCACGCTTATTCCTAATAATCATGGATAACTTGCTAGTGTAATGAAGTCGCATTTCTTACTATTTTCATATGATTTCAACATTTAGCATGACATCAGTAGAGTGAATAATCACATGGAGTTGAAGAGATTGTGGGTATTCGTTCGGTAATTTGCTCCAATTTAACATGGTGGAGTTCAAAGTCGTGAGCATAAGCCATCAGCGCAACCACGAATATCGACTTGGTGACCCGCAGATGATACTTGTTTCCCATAAAAGCGACCTCGGGGTGATCGTGCGGGACGACCTTGGCTGCACGAGACAGGCTGAAGAGGCATACAAATAGCCAATCAACATATTGGAAGTTCATGGACAGCTTCCAGAACTTTTAAGCCATTAATCTTTCCGTAAATGCTGGAAGCCTATTTGAGGCCTCACGTGGAATATACCATCCAGGCCTGGTGTCACTGGCGCAAGCACAACATCAATATGCTTGAAATTCCACTAAGTTGCCCAAGCAAATTGGTTAGAGGAATATTTTATCTCTCCTACAAACGCAGACTGCAGTCACTGCAATTGCGCAGTAGTGAGCCTCAACACCAGCAAATAGACCTCATCCTGGTTCATTTAATATTGACGAACCTAATTCAAACATGTCGCAATCTGGTGCAGATGGGCCGAAATACCAACCTGAGAGGCCATCAGTTAAAACTCGTTACGCACTACAGTCGACTGGAATAACAACGAAACGTTTCTCCGTCCGTGTGTCCAGTGCTCGGAATGCCCTTCCGACTCACGTCATCCTTGCCCCTACATTAACGCCATTCAAAAGTGCCTAGATGTCGCGCTTTCCAACTTGCATTATTTGATGTTGTTTGTTTCACTCGGAGGACCAAATAGAACCATTTGCCTAACGGCCCTCTCCTCAATGTGGCGATGAAGATACATGCAGAAGTACCCCTGTGGATGTATCTGAATTGGATTAACATAACACTTCTGTCAAATCAAGCAAAACATGACTGAGTGTTCTCGTTCCCTTCTTTATTTCTAACGCACTCACTGAAATATAAGAGCTATCTATATTATTTTGTTTGTGCACATCAAAATCCCACTTCAAACTATTCTTATGCAGATGTGCATTTAAATCGGAAACCAACATAATGAAATTTGCTTATTCGTTTACGCTTTTTAGTTTAGCTTTTACTCCAACCGTCCTACGGCACTTGTCAAACACGTGTATTTGTACCCTCGATAAATAATTGTTCATGGTTGATATCAATAACAGTTGATGACGAAAATATGAAATGACTGAGAATAAGTAACACAATTTTCAGGCCATGGTGCGCAGGAGGTTATTCACATCTAACATTTATTTTAAAAATAAATACTAGGCCATTTAACATTTATTGACTATGTAGTCACACATTATACGATAAAAAGCATCTTGTACCTTAACGTACTATTATCGTAAGGATCGAGATGCTCATTCTAGGCAAACACTCAGTGACAGATTTCCAAAGAAATATTTATCCGGCGGTAGGTGAAGCAGAAACCGTATCCTATTACTTTAGGAATAATCTAAACAACAGTACGTACTGGGTTATGTGACTTGGAATAATACTTATCCATACAATTCAGAGCACGAAAGCAATTTTTTGCAGGTAATTTTAACGGTTTCTAATCTATTTTCAAACTGAACTATTTGAAAACAAGTTACCCTATTTCATCTGTCTCGTATCGCAGATATGTACCAAAGAAACATGTTGATTTAATTTCAACTGAAAATATATCTTACATTCTATCATATAATGGAATATGTGATAATGATAGCATGTGTTCTTGGCCATGTACCCGTGGATGCTGAGCCAGTCTAATAACGGGGATGCTTCTTCAACGTTGACTTTAAACGAAACATCATTTGCGACATACCAAGATATATGTGGACGTTCGTTCTTGAGACTCTTGCGGACCACCGTGTTAGTTATTACAATAAACTCTTCTTAGCCAAATTGTCAAAAAACAAGAAGCGCAAGAAAATTCCTTGATGTACATCAGCAAATATTTCTTACCACGAAATCGGAGAGTATAATTTCACAGAAAATATGATCGTAAATTCAAATTTACTGTTAGCTACTTATGTACACAAAATTTACCAATGCAAAATGTGGGATTTTATGCGTTTAATAAGAGAAATATAAAATAATCCTTGATTTTCAATTTCGGAGAAACCAATTTACTTGCGCTGCACATACAGATAAGTTCAACTGAAGCACCTTTTATTTATGTAATAAGCAGGTCAATTTTCTATAGTCAGCGAGATTACTGAAATATTTCGATGTAAGCTATACCCACCTAAATCATGGCAAACTCCGGGAAATTATAGCTGGTATTGCAGGTGGTCTTATTTAATCTAAAACCACCAACTTGCCATTCCCTCGACGAAGACTGTCGTTGGCTTGACTCTTTACATTGGAAACAATCAGTGTGACCCATCAGTTTCGAAACAGGGTGTGGCATTTGCCGTAGATTTTTGAAGTTTCCTTTTGCTTTCAGCACAAAAGGTTGACAAATAAAACTGATGGTTCAGTTCGGCAGCTTGAAATGTATTCGATAACAAATATTACTAGAAGACGCGATTTAAGTTTCTTGTCTTTCAATTTAACGGCTGCAAAGCATTCTCAAAGGACAGATGAATACCCGTAATTTGTCTAAGCCTTATGCCATAAAACATAATTGAATGGAATGTTACGTTACGACTACGCTACATATGTTTTATGCTGCCTCACTACAATGAAGACATCCGGGAAGTCTGGATTATTTCCACGAGACGTAAACATGTAATAAGGTAAAATGTATGCCTCTGATCTAAACATTTTCTATCCATGATCGCCGTTAACGTGATATACTGTTGGGAATAGTTCTGCGGATTAAAGAATAGACGGCTTTATTGCAATCCAGTTGTAACCATAACTAATGTATTTTTTGGTTAGAGATTAACAAATATGTGGTTTAGAATGGCACATTATAGTCACATATAAGGATGTTATTGCTACCGAACTTGCGGAATTGTTCAAGAACATATTTGAGCACGCAATAAAATTTCCCCGATGCAATGGTTGCGCAAATCTTAGTACGATTGCCTCAAATGGAAAAATAAAGCAAAAGTATATTTCGGCTTTTATGTCTTCACTTCCTGTATTACACTGGGAAAGAGCAACCCTGAAACTCTCCACTTCTTATACGATCCGATCGATCACATTTACAAAGGCTGATCTCAAATACAACCGAATCCACAATTAAGGTATCCTGTTGCAATCCAAAGAACGGCGGGTACTCCGAAACCTGACAATCATAAGTGCACCTGTTTGGTCCTCCATATCCATGATGCACGATAATACGGGCATTTGTAATGATACTCGCCTAACGCAGCAGTGGTAGAATAGATGTAGAATAGCAAGTTTAAAACAATATTCATGAGCGAACCAGCAAAACATCTTTCATATGTCCTGTTATGAAGCAAAAGCAAACTTGACTGCAACTGATTGGTAAGAGAATAAATGCACCTGAAGAAATCATGCTATTTCATGTTCCGGATTGTAGCTTACATTAAATATATATCATTTTGTATTACCATGCTTTAGAAAGTGTCAAATATGTGTTGAATTCCGAATAAACATCACGGATTTTCAAATGTTTGACTGCCGATTTAATCCTCGTTTAAAAGTGAACGTACTATGCTCATGGCATTAGTTCTGTTTCTAAAACGCAAAGCTCGAACTCAATTGAGAATAACTCCTGGAAAATACTAATCGGGTTCCGTAGAATACGTGATTTCACAACTTTATGAATTTCGGTAAGCAGAAGTAGCGAATGGTGAAAAACATAAACACCATCACTTTGCAGTGAATTATATCACAATAGATGTGTGAACACAGTAACAAAGTCACTGGCCAATCATTGACGGCTCAATTATAGTTTGAAGAAAGGGTTTAAGATTGACGTAAGATGCACACATACACACCTACTTATGCAAGGCTCAGATCAGATGGAAATATGTTGTGTGTCAAGGCGTTGGTGGCATTAGACTTGGTGCATGGCGCATCCATTACAATCGAGACAAAATAAACATGATGATAAATAGCGTTAGAGAGGGAATACGATTTTAATCCATGTGTGAATCAATGGACAACAGTGCGGTCATACAGAGAAGTAAACATTTGGTAAGGTAGGCACATGGAGGAGGGTAGATAGCTTGAGAGGATTATTCGTGACTTTTTGAGGACATGCGTCGGTGCACGAGCTGTCCTCTCAAATACAATAAATGATCGTCGAAATGAACAGAAATGTACCGTCCAAGATATATCCATGATCACGTTTCAGAAACACCGTCCAACAAACTTAAGATTGCGCTACACAGATTTTGCAAAATTTTCGATATTAAAAGTTATTATACACGCCTGAAAAGAGACATTTAGGGACTACTTACCTAACATGCCAAATTTCTCAAGCGCTGAACCAGCAGAGCGTTTTATTCATAACCAAATATTCATTGCCACGTGGACCTAATTTAAATACATGATGATCTATACTGCACCATATTTGATGTAACTCTTTAGTATATGTTCACTTTATCCATGCAAATTAAGTACTTTTGTTCAAAATAAAAGTTGAACATCGCACGAAACAAACTTGGTCAGCAATCACCTACGGGGTTAATTATACTCCCTTAATCAACGGAATTTTGGAAGAATAATTAAGAAAAATTGGATAAGATTCCTTAAATTTTCGTGCCATTCTAACCCAGGCTGAGGTGACTTTACGAATGACATTCCTACGTGATCTCTTGGCTAACTAGATTTATTCCATCTCAAAATTCTTAAACTTCGTCCTGTCATTATAACAATATTCCTAGAATTAGGAAACCATTGAGCCGTGCAACTTACATACAGTTGTTAAAAAAGCAGTACACCTCGGATTCCGGAAGATGCTCCCAATATGATCTTGGCCTTATAATTGATATATTTTCATACCATCACTTCAGACTTTGAAAACTCTTCCCTACAACCAATCTCCACCGGTGTCATCAGAGGAATTACAACATCTTAAAATATTTTCCCAAGGTTTCAACAATGCTGTCAACTCTATTTTTAGAAAGACAACTTTCTCTATTTGCTAACGATATCAATCTCGTCCAAAAGCATTCGGGTAAAATAGTTTAGTTCACACAGCTATATTACAAAATATTGTCTTCTGGAATATTAGGCTCTATACCTTATGTTTGCTCAACCTCTAAAGGATCGGCCACACAACAAGAACATTTTGTGCATACCGATGTCTGTCTCTGATCTTCGTGATGCTATATTACCAACTTCCACTTCACCGAACAAGTCCAAAAACCGGATATCCACTTCCAAGAAAACTTTATTCACAAACCATTACTTGATCTTTCCCTGCCGAACTTTAGCTGCATATATAGCGAACGCGCCCCTTCCTTGAATACTCAACTTGTATAACGATAAAATGCGAAGTTTTGGCATAATTGCTATGGAAAATGTGAGTAAATTATTTACCAAACGTTTGATTAGTAGTTTAACTACCTTACACTACCGGAGCCGTTGCAAGCAAATTATCGTGCAGACTCCAACGCTGAGACACTTGAAGCAAACCTCAGGCTACTTGGTCTTCTGCGGCGAAATAAAGCGTACAACTGCCAACTTAAGTTGGATACTTGACAAAATATACAACATACAATATATATATATATATATATCAAAAGTTAAACTCACTTGTACTTGAAGAAATCTTTCCAACTGAATGCTTCACCAACATATACTCTGCCCTTTGGAACAGCCAGGCATCCAATTTCATTGTATTTAAAAACAAATCACGGTACCAAGCTTGATTTACTAACAACTTAGTGTTGTTATTATCCGAGTTACTCTCTGACAAGACACTATAAGAAATATTCTAGGATAGACCGGAAAAGTATAGGGAGCTAAAAGTGGTGTCCGTATTTACTCGTAGAAGAGCATTATGATCCGTGTAAATTCATATATTTTCCTACTTTTGAATGAAGAATGTTAAGATAGGAAAAAGTATTTCTTAGTGTTAAAGCTAAGTAACGTTCGTGGTCAAATATACACAGTCGCAAAAGGTGGTGATCATGCAGAGATAAGGCGGCACGTGCGTGACAGCTTCCTTGCGGCTTTCACTGAATCGCGTCATAAATTGCCCGATTCATGCAGATAAACACTCATCCGCCACAATTTAACAGACAGTCTAACTAAAAGTCAAATGTAAACGTATTACTAATGTGGACTATGATCATCTTTCTGTAAATACCAAGTCATGCACAAAATTGGTCGCGTAGACTCCAGCTTGGAAGGCCATAAATACCAAAATACTTAAATGTGTAAGCAGTGTCAGCATTTCCCGCGGCCAACTCAAGCCTGGCATTAGCACATATCAGACAAAACAAAAAGGCATTACTGGTTCTATGTTGACCGGATATATATATATATATATATATATATATATATAGCTCACTAAATCGAGCGCAACTTATTCGCTGTTCTTTTCGTTCCACGAAACTAGCCTGGTTAATTCCAACCCGTACTACTCTAGGCACATCATCAGTGAGGACACTTCGTTGTCATTTTACACCCGCAATTTTCTTGAGGCAGCTAAGAGCAAATACTTGAGTTCGCTTTATACCGTTAGGCTGAAGTGAACATTTCTCAATTCCATACGGCAGGATGTCCGTCACTGTGGCTTTGTAAACATGGCCCTTCAGACTGAAGAAAGCGCCCTTCTGCCGCCACAAATACGGCAGATAGAAGAACGCAGCTCTAGTATCTACAAATGTGAATTGACTGCTTATGCTTCAATATCTGTATAGTCAGTTAAATATTTCTTCATACCTATGCTCAATATTTGTATACGTGCAACAAGTTTGAATCCTAACCGACGCATTATTTGCCCTTACCATTAACAGAATGGGAGTGCGTCCATTTAAAAAACGATTGACTGTAAGGAAAATAAAGCAAATTCTATTACTGAATTACTTTATCAAAAACATCCGCCTGAATACTTGTTAGTATTTAAACAATGCATGCATGCTACGCACAACCCATTCAGAAATGACCAGTACGGAGTTCATGGCGATGTTTGCTAGTACAGCGCATAGGATATCTCTAACTGGTGGAAGCAATAAGGCACTTGGTTAATTTCTTAATCCCGACATATTGTAGATTCAACATGTCACAATCATATTGGATATTGTCAACGACAGCTAAAATGATAAGGTTGGCTGGTATCATGTGATTTGCACGATAAATTAAATGTTACTGCAGTGCTCTAATGCCACGTAATAAAAGCTGTAACTTTTGAGTCACCTGCGAATTGAGGAGTAATTGTCATGCAGTCGCATTTCAATTTCTGCCAAATCCCCATTAAACTTGTAAAACCATGGGGAACTTGTTATTCCAATTAAAATAATAGTTATCATGAAACTAATTTGATAATTGTAGATTTGACTGTAGCATGTCTAGTGAAAATAGTTGCGGCATCAGCGTCCACTCTAGCGCAACTAATACCGGCGTGCTTATGTGCATGTACGTTTGGGTACATTAAATTCAGTTGTTGCTGCACTAATATAGTCGGCACCTCAATTATTCGAATTTGTTTATCCATTCTGATTATTACTCATCATCTTTAAGCTGGGTACCTATGGAACTTTAAAACGCAATAGTAGCATTCCAACTGTGACTGTCAAAAAATTATAACTAAGGTACGCGAATTTTCTGAAAAAACAATGCTATTTACGTAAGAAAAGTTGTCGACCAAACTTTTTCAAAAAAATTTAAACTTTTTGTCTTGCTTGCGCTACTAGTATGGATTTACAGTGATCACATCGAATGTATACTGTTTTCTCAAATTTACTGAGGTGCAGGCCACTTGTTAAGCTCTTTCTGATGGCTAGACATTTCAGTGAATCTTAATTTGGTAATTGTCTCAGTGAAACTATGAATACTGGTTCGGTAAGGAGAGCAGTAATAATCGCAACTTATTTTATGGAGGTACTGTAGCATTGTATGCATGATCAACATTTGCCGCACAAAGTAGCATCCAGTATAACATTTGATTAACAAATGCATGCAATTATTGGTATCCTGGCTACCACATCAGCATATGTTAGATTTATGAAGCTGCTTACATAGACTCAGAACGTGGCCATTTACCGATATTCCTGATTGCACGCGTTAACTTAATTGTACTTACGGATTCATCAATCCTCACTTATTCCTTAACGTTTCAAAGCATTTTTTGTATCCTGTTATATTGATGGGTAAACTTGAGCAGGCACATATTTTACCATGTTGCTTTGGATGAACTTTATAAATCTTGCTTGCATTAGTTGAATCATTACACAAATGTTTAGTGTGAAAGGTGATTTATTGCATTGAATGTAACTATAACTTTCATTCCACTTTCAGTGTTAGTTACTTCTCGATAATTCTATCCTTGCCTACTAGGAATTATTTTTGCCACTGTAATTCAACTGACTGCACATAAAAGATGCAGTATTTTTCTTTAAATTTAACAGTTATTTGGCTTCTGATGAAACATTGTCCAGATATCTGCTTGAATATCAGATCGACCAAACAGTGATATTATATTCTGTTATTTGTCGGCTAGACAACTTAGATTTATATCATTTTGCTCTAGACCAGTTTGATGTCTACGATCGATGATCCATCACAGGATAGGACCTTATTGTAGTAGATAACGTGGTACTAAATTTTCATGCTGATAGTCGTTGGCTCTTTGCTTTCTTTAAAAGTACGTCAACAGAATTAGGTTTAACAAGAAGAGCAATACGTTTTTATTTTTTAAAACAAAGTAAGCATTCCGTTTCCTCGTATTACTCTCCGCCAACATTTATGCACAGTTTCACGCGCGCAAACCAGTTGGATAAGCAGCTAGACTATACCGAAGCGGATAACCCATCAAGCTGCGCAGTAAAGACGTCCACTGTAGCTTCTGGCAACTCGTAGTGCATACCACCAATTTTGCGCTTGACTGTTGAGAACCATTGTCATTGTTATTTTTGTGTACACGCTAGCTGAAGGAAAGAAGACATCAGCTACCGTACCGCAGTACATAAGAAGAGAACATATACCCATAACAGGTGCCAACCAGATGAGTTACCAACAACTGATGAGCATCGTTCCGGAAAGTCACCAGTCGGTTACCATGAGCAAGATAATTTATTATGAAAAAGTTATTTTGTTATAGAATGAGACCACGACTGCAGGAGGAGGCTAATAGTAAGGTAGAGGGACAAGGAAAAGCACAACACAAACGTCACTAAGGTCGGCTCCTAGCGATGTCAGCCAGTGCATCCGGCCAAAAGTGTTCATTCTCTTTCAGACCCCAAACTGGGAGCCGAGCTGTTCCATCCTTGGCCAAGTTCAAAGTAAGGGAATTTATTGCTCTCGATCAAGTCATCGCTTCTCCACCCCCATTCTTCTTACTTGCACACCCATACTCGCAAACAAACCACGTCACGACAGTCGGTGGGCTGGCACGTACAACAGGTGGCCAAGCCATCGGAGATTGGTGCGTGAACTAACGTTACTGAGTGGTTCATTTCCGCTTCCTGTGCCATAAACAAGGCGTCCAACGCGCTCGTCACCTACGTGGTGTTCCCACTTGATGTGAGCCAAAATACAAATGCACTGCTGCTCTAACGTAACTAGCCGCTATATATATCTGACAATTTATTGGGTCAGGTTTCACAACCGAACAGCAGGGTCGAGCGTACAGCTGCATTTATACTTTACTGTTCTGGGAAAGAGTGATATCTCACCGATGCTATAGTGACGGTTTGCAAAAGCGCACTGAACTTTTGCTATAAGTTTCCTGAGCTCCTCTTCGTTCCAAAGGGCGCAGATACAAGTTCCCAGGAATTTGACATTATGAACGACTTCCAGCTCATCCCCTCCAAGGCTCAGCGTTAGAGGCAGTAATTGTCAAGCTTAAATCAAGGCTTTGCATTCTGAGGGTGCAAGATAATTCCCGAATTGACTGATAGCCAGTGCCACTCTCTCCAGTGCAGTTTGCCATGTTTACTAGTTGTCACTGATGAGAGCATTAACGTCAGCCTATCTCTACTCAAGAAGTCGTTCAACTGGTAGCAGATCTACACCTTCTAACTTGTGTCGTACGAAAGCGATGTCGATTAATTCGTAAATGGTAAGGTTGTAGGAAAAGGGTGACAGCAGGCATCCTTGTCTCACACCACTGGAAATAACGAAGGGAGACGCCCGCTTGCCGTAATCTCTCACTCTGCCCGAGCTATTCGCATACAACTCTGGGATATTTACATATTTTTGGGCACATATTCCATAAGTAGACAGTCCCGAAGAGCACATAGATTAACCGAATCGAATGCATATAAGGTGTATAGGAAAACCACAACGGACGACCGCCGATTATGTGCAGGTAATCCGACAATTTACGTAAATGAAATCATGGTCGATGCAGGCTCTACCTCGACAAAAACAGGCTTCCTCCTCGCGAATATGGATTTCACGAGTGCCAGTCAGTCTGTAATGGACAACAGAGGCAAGCAATTTGGGGGCGATAGAAATCAGGGTGATTCCTCTATGGTTGTTGTGTTCCGATCTTGAGCCTCCTTTCGAAAGTTAAGACTATGACGGAGCGGCTCCAACCGACTGAGACAGTTTCTTGCTCTCGCAGTTTCAATAATAACTAGTGTAAGTCATCAACAAGAGCAGAGCCCAGGAAGTTGAAGAGGACTGGAGGAAATTAAACTGTTCTCGCGTTGCTGTTGAACTTCAGCAGTTGTATTTCACGTTCGCTTTTTGAAAGTGGGAGCGAATCCAAAGGATAGCTCAGGAAGCAAGGACAGCCGTAACGGGCGAGAAATCGAACAATTCCTACCAATTAAATTGCACTTCAAATTGATGCGCGCTAAACTGCATGTTTCGATAAGTTGTGGATAAGCTGTTCACTATCGTCACGTATAGTTCATGAACATCAGGTCTTCTGCTGCCCGTTTCCAGTATCAGACGGAATAAGTTACACGGGTTACCAAAGACAATGACCACTTCCATATCTGATACCTGAAGAGACCAACAAGCTTCTCGTTCTCCCTTCAGCTTAGCAAGGAAGTATGCCGGTGAGCAACCATAACTTCAATAGACCGTGAATATACTCAATGCCCATGTTGGCTATCCGACTTAACACATGAGGATTTGCCTTCCGCTAGTAAGATCCGTTGAACATGCAAGCAGTGACATTCCACTGTATACAGTGTGGGCATACTCATCCAGTATTTCAGCTTAATTCGTTACGCATTCAAAACAGCTGGCTTCGCCAGTTGGCTGGTCTCAATGCGCTCGAAGGGCGTCCTCCAAAACGCACCCAATAGCAGCAAAAGCAAATGCAAGATCAGTGTCCACACATATGCTTCGAATCGAGCGACATTTTTGGACTCAGTTCGTCCAACAGAAACGAATCGCAATGTGACAGATTTCCGTCTATGTCTGGTCAAAGTTTGGTGAGTGCCATGCCACCGCCCAGCGGGTACTGTATCGCAAGGTAGTTCTCGCAAGAAATATGCAGGAACTGTAACGCGTCATAGTGCCTTTGTAGCAGGCTAACAAGTAAGTTGTCCTCGTGCGTCAACTTTATTATGTTCGTCGTATCCTCTTATCATTACTTTCCCATTTCGTCTTTTCTGTTGTTGGAGTAGACCCTTATCGTGCGCTTTCACGGCGTCCATCTAGTTGCTTGGCGCTCGGTTCTTTATCGGCATCTGTGACAGTACCGTCCAGCTAGCCAAGATATGTGAAAGAAGCGCACCGTCCATCCAACTCTGACACTTAGCGGTTGTCCAGCTGCCTACAAAGTATTTCCATGGTCTGTCAACCCACTTGGTCTAGTAGGACCCACTTACGCCCAGGACAAGGAAACCCTCGGAAACCTCAAGCGATCGCATACTACAGGCACCTACACACAAATGAAGCCACCGCTCACGGTTATTATAACGGGGGCCTGCATATTGTTGGCCACCCAGATGCAGCTCATCAGTAGATAATTGCCCAGACTGAGCGTTCAAATCCACAGGCAGAATTACATTGTCCGTGCTTATTCTGTGGTGAAGGAGCATGTCCATTTAACGATAGAAGTCGTCATTTATCGAATCATCCATACTGTTTGTGGGCAGCGTTGACGAATAGACAAAGTAGTCTAGAGCGACTTTGAAGGTTTGAATCAGCCAGCTAATCGGACCGCCCAGGTAGGGTTACTGATTGGATCCGATCAAACCGAAAGACTTCAGCCATGGGACAACGCAATGCAAACAAGAGCTTCGACACCACTGCAAGATGAATCGCCTCCCGGTAGGTGCAATGAGAAAAAAAGTTGGTGTCAACTGAAGAGGATTGCAAATTGAGCATAACGCTAGAGTCACGCAGACAGGTTTCTGAAAAGCAGCAAATGTCAATCGCGAGTGTCGCTATTATTCGGGCAAGTGCTGCCCATTGACCAATTTGTATAAATGTGCGTACATTATTCCATGTAAGCTGAAAGAGGATCGACGGCTTTAGATGAAAATCGATGCACTAGGCTTGAAAACTTCTTTGGACAAGGGATTATCAACTGGACAGTATTGACACTCCGGGTTTGCATGTGGGTTAAAACTATAAGAGAAAAACGCCTATAAAAGCCTGGTGGGGGAGGTCCAAGATTTGGGGGATTGAAAACTGGGGGAATAAAAGTGAAGCTGGAAAGGAACGATAAGAGTGAAAACGATTAAGAGGAGGAATACGAAAACGGGAGGGCTTAAGCAATAGCGTAAATGCCCCTATCCACCCTCTTCTATGCAACAGATAGAGTCCCGCCTATTATTCTCTGCGATGGCCACGGCATCAATAATTTGTTTAAGTAAAAGTTTATTGTATTTCGTGGACAGGATACTGTCAGGTTGCCCAGGATTAGACTGGAGAAGGACTTAAGTTCTCAACCAAAGTCATTTGTTTAAAATCCGGACAGCAAAGCAACGAGATTTTGGCACTGGGCTACAAAACGCCTTTTAAGTAACACCGAGTAACCCTTACTTCATTCCCCAACCTGGAAATACGGAAGCATTAATGTTTCTGGCATAAAAAGTTGACATTTCCGGTATGAGTGAATTTAGAGATGCGAAAAGCACCACCGTGCACAACCAAATGGAGCTCTGAGGCATGCAAACCATCGCACCATGGTAAGGTCCAGCCTGATTACTAGGCTTTAGGATCACTAAATGTCACACGGAGCCTGGTCTGGACTGTAGGGTGGGTGTGGAAATTCCTGGTTGTGTTCTCTTGCCCGGAAATCTGCAACCACATGTGAGCTGTGTGCTGGTGAGTTATTGTGGTACAGCAAGTTCCCTCTTGCTCGAGTCCTTGGTAGACGCCTGTTTCCAGCCATCAGCAATTGTGGCAGAGAGTGGGTGGCGTAGCAGTCTACTGTGACCGTGCGTTGCAGTACCATGGGTACAGTAGCCACATGACCTGCCTTAGCCGCAAACACACCTGCCATCTGCATGAACAAACAGCGCTCACCGGAAGTTCTGAGGCAAAGCCCCAACAACGACCTTGTTGATTGGTCTGTGGGGCGAAACTGTACACACAGATCTCATCACTACTGAGGATCTCTCAAACCGGACTATAACAGCCACAAGATCCTTGTAATAATAGTGTAGTGCCAATTAACCCGAAATGTTTTCTGGTCCTCAATAAGATGATGGGGTATCCAGTGTGGCAAAAAATTTCTGTGGCCGAGGTTCTCATGAAGGTTGGTGTGGGCTGCTTCCGATGGGAACCCGATGGCATTCCCAGCTGTATCAGAGTCACTCGAACTTTCTGCTCCAGCATTGCTTACATAGCAACAACGTTGTCCGTCGCGTTGTCTTTCATTTCTCGCAAACGACTTGCCTCAACGTCCATGGACAGTCTGCTACTCTTGAATTCCGCAAACTGCTCAAACGGGACGGTTCTTGAAGGCGCATCATCACCAAAAGCACTCTGGTGCTGCTTTAAACCCCATGTGTAGTGACAGTAATTCGTCACCCTCCAGTGACATAAACTAAGTCCCATAATTACAGTCAGATTATAACGACCCTTATGACTTGTGAACTCCGCTAGCCTTCTGATATAGGGTCCAGTATTTTGAAAACAATGTGCGCCATAGGGGTCATGCGAGCATACGCGTGCTTGTTTTGTGAGTGTCTTACTGTGGCCGGCTAACGGATGCGCCTTACCATCACAAGGTATAAATCAATACTGGAGACCAATCACTTTATGCTGAATACGCAAGGTATCAGCTAACGACTTTACCCCATATTTAGGTTGGAACTTTAGTCGTAAATACCATAACGGTGGCTAATGTGTCAGCAGCGTTTCCCATATGTTTCAATTGAATCCGAATTACATACCGTTAAAAGTATAAAGGAATGGTAAATCAAAACTTTAAATAACGGCCTACCGCATCAGAAAACATATTTAAAACTAAGATAATCACTCATACTTTTTTGCGCTGTTGCTATTAGCCACTTAAGTTTTATTGCTGATTACTTAAAAGGTTAATAATGAAAATATGATGCTGAAGGTATTTTAATATATTGGCTTAACATTGAAATAAGCAGCGTAGTGATAATAACTGTATAATTCGCAATCAATTTAACCTAACTAAATTAGGTTGTGTTTTCTTGAGGCATATCCTAATGGGTTAGCTAAAATCGCATTATTCTACTCTTGACATAAATCGGCTCAAATATCGTATCACAGAAATATGGCAATTCCATTGTGACAACTGGGCTTTTAATAAATTTTTATCCAAAAGCAAAATAAATCCTTTTAGTAAAGAAAATATTAAATAATGTATTTGATGTCTATAATTTGAAAGAAGGAAAGGCAGTTACTGGTTAGATTTTTGAGCACGTGACCGATTATTGACTCAGGCTAAATTGGGATAAGCCCAGCAAATCCGTTTTAGTAGAAAGGAAGTGTATATCACACAGTTGAAATCGTCGTTTGCATTCAGTTGGAAGATAAATAGTAGGTGACGTGTTAATCCATTCTTCTGGCGGTGGATGCAATTTTTGCATGCTTTATGTCTGTTAATCACAGGCTAGTCATTATTTCACTTGTGTGACTGATTGACAAATGTGAATGGTTTATTATGTGCTGAAACAGGTGATACCACTGATTGCCGATTAAGAGTTCTATTGGAGTGGAATGGCAACTGTCCTTGAATTAGCGGTGAGCTTCGTAAACGATTTAATGTTGCTGCCATCGCAAGTGCGGCTGACATTTGATCAGCGTTGGTTGCTATCATCGGAGTACAGGAAGTGTCATACTTCTTTTGTATGGGGTCAGTGATGGAACGCTGAGAAGTATTGAGCATTGTGTGATCAAATGTTTCAAACGCTTGCGCTCCAAGCGCGATTAGTTGCTGGTTCGACGGCATAGGCACTGGCGGTAACGGTACCCTAGGATGCGATAATGCTTGTGGTAAGTTGGGTAGATCATATGTTGACGAATCAGAATATGTTGCAGCACTTTGAACATCATGTGCTGTAACAGGCATGTATGCCGCATAGTTTATGCGTCTATTTTGATTAACTTCTGTCGTCATTAGACCATTTTCCTTCACAAAATTTATAGGAGACATTTGATAAGATGACTGCTGACCAAATGATGTTTGTAGTTCCGAAACTGCGACGCTAGAACCAGGATAAACGAAGGAGTGCGCAGATGGAATCGCTGTGGTGGAATAACTTGGCGGAATGGGATATTTGTTGCACGGAGGGGAATGCTGCTGTTTGCAATATTGTAGTAGGATTCTTGACCGAAAGCATGTTTGGTGGAAGCGATGAAATCGCAGCAGTAGTATGCCAAATATGAACAAAAGTAGAGTGACTGTGAACGTACCTACAACGGCCCCGATCATTTGAATAGTGGAGAATTGCTTCTGTCAAGATATAGAAAAGAATATATCACACGATTAACATAACGCCGACTAATGATAGTGTACATTAGTGCAATCCTGTTCCTTCATATACACATTTACAAGTCAGCGTGCATTTGATGTCTTAGGTCTACACCCGTACGTATGACATATGTTTGCTATTACTAAGCAATCGCTTTTGAATAAACCGGAATGCTGATTATTTATATGAACATAAACAAGCGATATCGTCTCATTAAATTTCTTTCATTGCATGCTTGAGCGTTAGCCATCTGGTTTAGAATTGATTTCTATCTTGTTTCATAGAGCGCAATTATACATTGGTGTTTTATTCGTGACTCAAAGCAAATACACTTGTTCTATTAAAGCAAATTACCTGCAACCAGAATCCATTAGGATCTTCTCCGGTCAACAAGTACCAGTCTGGACGCAGTCTTGTATTTATTGCAGCTGGCGTGGTTTCTGGAAAATTTGAAGTAGTCTGGGGATGAGAAGGATTTTCCAACTCTGCTACGATATATTTGGACTGTGCCACGCCCATATCGTGAAGTTCGTTAAGGGTGAGTTCCGGAGCGAAATGGGAGGGCCATCGTAATCTCACTTCCGTACTTGTGTTTCCATTCAAATCGGTAGCCAAGCAAACCAGCTTTTCCACAGAATCCGCACCGTTCGTTAAGCCAACTTGTGTGAGGCTATGGGATGGACGTGGATAAGGGTGTGTCAAGTACACTTCTACAACACCAGGTGCGCGTTCTCTGGAATTTGGAATATTGTAGAGCTCTTCAACTTTGTCTCGCAATCCCAAATGTGACAATAGTTCAGGTGATTGGCGCCGGTACCATGATAATTGAACTTCTGGAGATCCTTTGACTACGCACCTTAAAGAAACACGTAAAGCATGCAGGGATTTCGTTATAGCATCCATCTGGTGGGGAGTAACCAGGCTGGACTCAGCTGGCATTTGGTTGGAGTGGCTTAAATCCACCTCAATAGCCTGGAGTTGTGGTAAATCGCAGTAGAAATCCCTATGAGTTAACTTCTCAATCAGCCTTCCCGCCAGTCTCTCCGGGGCTCGGCAAACAGGCTTAAGTAAGTCCTCATCCAATGGAGCATTTTCTTTGTCGTTTTGTGTAGCAGTAAACGTTTTGGAAGGAGTCTGATCATTAAAATAATTGATATCTCCCACGCCATTAGGCAAGCCGCGCGTACGCAGTCGATGTAGTCTCTGCTGAAGTACGTCAGTTAGCCATCTTAACCGACAGTCACATACAAATGGGTTTTGCTCCAACGAGAGACTCTGAAGTTCTGAAAACCATGAGGCAAGTTGGCTTTCAAGTGTGATAAGCTTATTTCCTGATAAATGCAGATTAGTCAGCACTTTATTCTCAAACAGTGGAGCTAGATCTGAATAAGTCAAACTACGCAAGCCACATTGACTTACAGACAGCGATACAATGGAAACACCATGAAAAGCTTCAGAGGAAAAATATAGACCAGGGTTTTCGTCCAATCGAAGTAGTTCAAGATTCAAGCCAATAAATGTTCGTGGTTCTATAGTCTGTAAGCGATTTTGGGATAAATCCAGTTGGGCTAGGGATTTTAACGACTTAAACGTGCCAGGGAACAAACGCTCAATACCGCAGTTTCTTAATGTCAATCTCTGAAGCAGCTGTGTTTGCTGTGGATAGTTAGAGAAGTTTCTTTCTGTCAGAAAATTGACATCAAATCGATGACCAATGAGTATTATGGATTGAATATCCGCTGCGAGTTTGTCTGGAAGACGATTCAGCCCACCTTCTTGACAAGACAAGGAGCCAGCAATGCAGCCACTGCAGACTTTACTGGCGCACAGTTCATGTGAACTTAGTCCGCACACCGAAGTTATCGAAACGAAGATATAACCAATAACACTGGTAATAATCCCTGGCAGTAGGTCACGGCTTCTCATCTTGACTGATGGGAATACAATTGCAAAACGTTTGCCCGCACTGAGGAAAATTTTTTGCGAAACTCGGTTTGTTGACTGAATCAACACCTGGTAGAAAGAAAAGAAAATAACTATTATTCTCAAAAAATTGAAAGTGAAATAGTTGGTAGATATTCTCATACTCTACACCACAAAGCTTTTTTCATTAGATTTCTTGCTTCATTAAGCCAAAACGTGCAATATGATTGGTCGAATTATATTGTTAGCATACCGCTAGCAAGTCGTTGTTTGTCTTCTTTTCCTTCCTAGGTTGTAGTGAAAAATAGTTTTATCCCGAATAATTACTGCCAATAGCATGTGATGATCGTCGCACAATCAAAGTTCTATGCTCAATTTGAGAAAATTGATGGACTTGCGTAACTATACCGTTTTGCTTTACCATATAGATAGGTTTTGTCCTATTCTGTTGTCATATTAGCAGCATCAGCGAACTCGAAGCGTGGGAAATTTACTTGTTCATTTATGGGTCAACGAAACCGCTGTTAGATATGTAGCAGCCTATAATACATTTTATTCTTTTGTGACTATCAGATGCGCTAATGTATTCAGGCTGGTACAGCCCAATAATAGCCTTAGTCAACCTACCTGGATTTAGTTACAACCCTATAATTACTACGAAAAGATGAAGATATACTCAATGATATGCCGGAGAGGAGCATTTATGATGCTCAATTTGAACCCTAGGGTGTCCAAAATACTGCAAAGTAATGGGGTTAATAGCAAACTCTTTGATCATAAAAGAATTGCATATTCCCCATTGTGAAAATCACGTCCGCTTTTCATCCTTTTTTCAACTGTTTAGGTAAAACAGAGCTAAAAATTTTATTGCTAAGAGGAATTATGTGTTAATTTGTGGCACAACATTTACACCTTGGGCTGATGATTACAAAGTAATCCAACTTAGTTAAGCTCTGAATTATTTCGCTTAAAAACAACTAAGGTTAAATCTCGGAAATTTGCCTAGAATATATAGGCCGTACATGTACCATCTAGTTCACTGTTCAGATAGCCTTAAATTATATATGTGTATATAATGTTGAAAACGTTAAATAATTCTTACTGATGCGTAATGAATATGCATGAATGAATGTACCAAATTTAGTTACATCATTTCCTCAACATGAATTTAAGCATTGCATATTTTGTCAGACGGATAATCATTGTGGTTATCAATTTGCGAAACTTGGTACTTTAGTTGGTGGAGTGCACGTGCATTGTGACAGCCTATACTCAGCTGCCTAAGGAAATAGACTAGCCCATCGTCATATATGGCGTATATTTGCATCCGTTTAGAGTTCATAGTTTATATGTTCAAGCATCATCTACATAGCATACATCCGTTATTTAAACATACACTTATCACCAAAAGCAAATTAGCCACTTACTGCAAGTTAAGTGAATGTAAATAGCTTTGAAATTTATTTGGAATTATAATTTAGCAAATCAGAAATCCCTGTTTGCCCATTGTATGTTTATCATTCTTATTTTATTTCGTTACTGGAAGACGTCTCATGTTATGTAATTAATGTCAATGCGCGAGTAGTTCCAGTTTAAAGCCTTCGAGCCCATCACAACAGCCTTCGATTCCAGTTACCGAAACGAATTCGCTGGGCCTTTACGGGAAATAGTCAATTAGTTAAAAGTTCATCGATGAGAAGAGGTCGTAGGTGACAAGGGTATTTATAGAAAGTTATCCTTTGCATCTTCTGAGGCGACCTGACTATATGGAAATCCAAAGCTAAATATTATGGATGAAAATAGAAAGCATATTTAAACAATGAATAGTTACTTAATGCTATAATTCTTTAAAGAACTATGGTATTCCAACCATGCAATGTGATTTGGTTAAAGAAAACATTTAGAATACCAACACGTAAATAAATAAATATATATACAACAGGTTCTCAATAAAAATGTCTTTTGAGACTCATAGTCTAAAATCTTGACAAAATCTTGACATAACATTAGTTTAAAATGTGCTATCTATGCTTCGTCGCTTCGAAAACTACCACATAGTACAGGAATGATAAAAGCGCACAAGGAAATCGATGGACTAAGGTGTACTCCTGGCTAAGGTCGGTAATTATTGGTTGTTTCAATTATTTTGTCGACGCTTCCAGAATTAGTCTTATTATATTTCATCACGCTTAACTCCGTCTGAAGTTGTATCATATAAATGAACCTTCGGTTAATAATTTACATAGAGTGTGTGTTTTCATTACAACGGAAGCTTATTATTGGTATAAAATCCTCCAAACATTTATGACATGCACCTATGCAGATAGAAATGAGCGTTAGTTTCAAGATTGCACTTGCGATGTATAAGTGAACAACTCCATTTCTCTACATGCTGTCGACACACAAACAAAACCCAGGAAATCAGGACAGCCTGGTTATTTATTAGAACCTAAGCAGAAAACCGTTCAAATGTAATCAAAAATATAAACAACGAAAACGTAAGACATGAGTTTTTCAAATACGATAAAAACACTGACTAAACTAAACGTTGCTAAAATAACGAATAAACATTTTCTACTGAAATCGAATGTCATACCGCTTGTAATTCCACAGCACTTAGCGACGACATCTTTTGTTTATAGATTGCAGTGGAAAAGTACCTCAGCAACGCATTGGAAACTATTGCTTCTATGCTGTCATATTCGAATTGCGATTAGCGAAGCTTTCGGTACATACAAATGTAGCTATTCGTTGAAGGACCTCGTAAATTTCGCTTATCAGACTAATTCCCTTTGCATAATTTCATTCCTCTTATGTACTGAATTATTTTCACATATTTGTGAAAGGTTTAAGCACAAATAACCATAATCTGATTCTCTACAGGCAAGATCTTACCAAAAGTTTCGTTCATTAAGTTGATTTGATGAATTTGGATTCAATTTGAAAAAAATATGAATAACTGCGTATATTCTCTTCACCTGAAAATCATGAGTACTCTCTCCAAATCTTTCAAAGGATGTATATGATCATAATATTTGGTGATTTCGTGTCCGTTGAAGAATTGCGATACGCTAAATAAGAGAGTTAACTATTCGTTCCCAGCTATGTTTATCATGATATTACTGCGGAAATTGACTTAAGCGATTGGTATTTACGGTCCGCAGATAAAGGAATCGATATCTCTATGCAAAATACAACGGAAATCAAAAGCCAAATCAAAAAGAATAGCAAATGACTTGTGTATTCATGTAGGGCTAGCATAACTCTGACTATATCACCCATCTACTAAAAGAAAAAGTGTATTTATCCATTTCTAAATTTTGGAATCTTATCCAGTATCTACCATGTGATGCCGACTCCTAACGCCCGCATTCGCTTACCTGCACCGGAGAATAAGTTCAGTGAATCGTAGATGCCGGAAGCTGACGGAAAAACTAATTTCTAATAGCAATGTAGGAAGGCTGTTCCTCCATGTTCATTCACGTTGCACCGGTCTCTTGCATGTATTACAGTATTCTTTTTACCACTCTACGAAGTGAGATGGCCTACCATTGTTAAAGCACTCACTTTTTACTATGATGCGAATTGTCCTTTTTTGCCTGTTCCAGGATATAAGAAGCATCTTGGCCCAAAGCATCATTACAAAACAGATAATTTGTTGGATGGACAAATCTACTCACCGGTGCTCGCCCACAGCGCATATTCATACCACTTTCCTGTTTGCCTAACTCAGCCTGGCCTTAATAAAACCATTCAAGTTGCTAAAAGCACAAGCGTACCAATACAACGGGCTTTATCTTGCATGGAGCAAAACCATCCTTTCTTGACCGATCATTAGACAATGTGAACAAAATCCGAACTTGTACGTGAGGGTATGCCATTACTTACACTTGTAAGTGGTTTTGAAGTCCCTGTTAGCAGTTTGTGTATAACTAAGGATAAAACTGTAACAATAGGTCTACAGTAACCTGTAACTGGCACAAAACAACGAAACAGTTATTACAAAGCACTGTTTTTATGAAGAATATGAGCTCCTACTGTCCACCTTGTTTTGCTACAAGATAAATTTTGGTGGCGCTATCGTAGAATAGGACAGCGGAATGCCAATCTTTCACACGGCTTAAGTAAAAGCTGCGGACGCTATTTGCTTTCGAGGAATCACTTTATTTCTGCATGTGCGCTTTACCTTCATGGATAACTCAAAAAAACCGATTCGCCTGCTGTTAATATATAGAGTGACCAATGCATAACCTACGTGTATAAGTAAATGATACTAGAAAAACACGATCTTTTCGTGCTATTTCGACTTTTTAAAAGGCGCATGTTAATTAGCATGAGCAAAAATATTTGCTATGTCTTTACCCATTCTGTTCATTTTGATTTGAAAAATTCACAGATTGAGACTTTAAGAAAACTTTTGACTCCTTAGTACAAACCTAGCAAAGCCGGTCTCATTGGATTTAATTGTGCAATTCTTCACATCGCAAGTGATCAAAACCTAATAATAATTTTAGTATACATATTTCAAACGATGGAAAATGATCTAAATATTATGGTCGAAATCGTACCGCAATTACAATGAACAAAATATTGAGGCCCAGAAAACCGTTATTTGTGATCGTAAAATTTAACGGAACACAGAAAAGCCGTTCTTCAGCGAAGCAAAATTTAACACTGCATTTAAAAGAATCAATACCAGAAATCAGTTAAAGGTTAAGAATTCATTTCGGTAAATTTTCCTCAGATACAAAAATTTATATAAAGCTGATTGTTTGGAGTAAGCGTCAAATCGGGCTGGGATTGATTTCTAAGGTGTTTGAAACGTCAGGATGGATGACTAAAGTCGGCTACGGATGGCAACCAAAGTGCATAAAAAGAAACGTTAATACCCTAGCTTCCGCAGCCTAAAGTAAATTTGGGAGGTAGCGATCGGGATTTAAGTAACCAGGCCAGTCGGCCACGGTAGTAGTATCGGCCGTATGCATCGGTTATGTACACATAATTCCGGCTTCAGATGGTGGATGTAAATAGCCTCGGTAGTAGAGTAGATTTGCTTTCGGAATCCGAACAAGCAGCCTTCAGGCAGTCAGTAGATGACATTAAAGTCATTCTCTGATGCAGTGTGGCCACATTCGAGGAGGTGTGACATGCTTGAGCTGTCTGAGGACCTCATTTCGCCTTTGTAATACCATGCCAGGATGTGCTCGCGAACCCTATGGGATAGACGTCTCTTTGTGCGACCTACGTATCATGCACCACAAGGGCACATATACTGATAAACGAGCACTGAACGGGTCAACGATGGCAGACTACCTTTAATGGGTCTTGCCAGCCGTGGCTTGTTGTGGTAAACAATAGTCAAGCGTGCTGAGAAATAAGTATTCTCAACAACGTCTTTCAGAGGTCAAGATAAGATATCAGCTGCAGTATCGCCTTTAACTACCAAATGTATGAATAGCTCTTTCTTGAGAATAAGGCTCCTAGGTGACTTTCGCTTTCGTTCTTGCAGATGCTTCATGATAAACTTATCGGGGTAAACAATTTCCAGAAAGGCATCGCTGATTCGCTTTAGCTCTTCGCTACCGGTATCCGGAGTGCAAATACTGCACGCCCTGAAGGCAAGAGATGGGATTAAGATCCTATTGTGCTGTAAAAGCATTACGCTGTAAAAGTTAGTGTACCGCCCTGTAGAGGTATGTTTCTATGTAGCTTCCTGCTACATGAGCCGTCCGAGATGCGGATAAATTCTACATCCCAAAAATGTAAACGCTTTCCGTTTGCTTGCTCACAGGTGAAGCGTAGATTCTCATGTTAATCAGTAAATGCTCTCAGCAACAGTTCTGCATGGTTTTCTGATTCGTAAACACGAAGACGCCTTTAACATACACGTACATTTCAGTTCCACAGATGTGCGTCCTGTTTGGGCCATATTCGAATTGCGCCATATAGATGTCAGCAATGGCCGCTCCATCATTCTGACGATGCATCTCACCATTGATCGTGAATTGAACATTTAGCCTACAGCGAAGTAGTATCTCTTTCTCAAATCATCCGGAAAGTAGCGTACGTTGGCAGTTGCCGGATAAACCCACGCACCTAATCCACAGTTTCGAGCAGTGGAATTTTTGTAAACTGCGACTAGGCTTCAAAATATATCATCCTTTTGTTAGTAAAGTTGAGTCCAGATTTCTTCTTAATGAATTCGACGGAGTCTCTCAAGCAGTAAGTGCAAACCATTTCCAGTAACGGTTGCAAATTGTTCACCATCCATTAGGACAACATATGTTGGGGAGAACCCACCAAGTCTAAGTTTGAACGCATTAGGATGTCTTCATTGTGAAATTTAGGAAGTCCATATAATCTCGGTAGTTGTCCACCTGAAGACTTCAACTTTTCGAATTCGCTCTTTGTGATAAGTTTGGCCTACATCATTCGCCTGAGGCAACCGGCCAACTGTTTCTCTAACACCCCTGTGTTGTTCTTTACGGCCATAAGCTTCTGGAAATTACGTTACGGATATAATCCCCCTATCTAGTAAAATTGTGATGGATCCGTTGTCTGGTCTAGAGATAATTAATTCATCGTTTAACAGTAATTCTATAACTGATTAAATATGCTCCCTTAAAATAGTACCCCTACTAGATCTTCTAGCCTTAACGTATTCATGACAACTACTCATTAGACTAGATTTTAGCTTCTCAACTTCAATAGAATATGTTGGAAATAGGTCTCTAGTTTGTACCATTAGGTTTTCAAACTGCACCTCTAAGGCTGCCTGATCTATTTTCTTACACGGAATACAAAACGTGAGGCCTAAAGATAACAATTTCAGCTGTGTCTAGCTGAGCACTTCACTAAAGAGATTGAGCACATAGCGTTCCGGGTTATTCAGAAAAGTCAATTGTGGGACCTGGTAGTTAAGCGTACTAAGTAATTTCCTCCGCTTCCTTACTCCCATTTTCAACATAACCAGTTCAACATATTCCAAAAAATGCTGTCTCAGATCCTCAGACAAACCTAGTACCGTTGGAAACCTTTGCGAAATGATTATCCCCAGTTGCGACAGTGGAACACGGATGGTATCCAATTAATTGAATTCATGTCTTTTCAAACTCTGCGTTTGGTTAGAGGCCACAGTGTCGTATCTCTCTGCAAAAGTGCTTTTGATAGCGGCTTTCCTACACACATTAATTAGGAAATCCTAACTTAAAGCTAGATTCATCTAGCCGAGTACTGAACATCAGATACTCATACAAAATCTTCAATGAAACACGGGTAATGCTGTATTTCAGCAAAGCAAACATTCCCGATAATTTAGGTGAATCAAGATCAGAAATCAGTGAAGGGTTAATAATAATTTTCCGTAAACTCTCTTCAGACCCAAAAGGTTTCAACGCTGATTGTGTGCGGTAAGCGTCAAATCGGACTGGGATTGATTTCAAAGGTAATTGTACGGCCAAGATCGATGAGTAAAGTCGGCTACAGATGCCAAGAAAAGTGCACCAAAAGAAAATCAATACATAAGCTTCAGCAGGCTAAACTAAATAGGTGAGGTCACAATAGGTAATTAAGTAACTACACAATCAGCGTTATTTAAACGTTTTGGGTCTGACGCAATTTCCAAAAGTATTCTGAACCCTTTACTGATTTCTGGTCGCGATCACTTTAACAGCAACATTTGCCCTTATTTCCTGGATATTGATGGCACAATTTTAATTACACCTTAAAAATACTTCAATGCTTTTTTCTATGTGAGGATCTATTCAAAAAGCCGCAATCGTTTGCATTCGTCCGTTTGCTAAGCAAGCAGACTTGAGCATGTATAACGCAATGCACAATCTTCTTTGCCTATAAATGTTTAGCAATTTTTAAAGAATAATTGACTGGAATAATCTGATTTAGGGCTTGACCTGTTTTATATGAATTTGAGCTGTAAATACGGAGGATATGCGGATAAGTTAATGCAAATGTAGGTTGAAATTGTACTCACCCATTGTGGCTTGGTTACATCCTCTCTCCCAACAACTGACACACTAGTTTTATAAAAAAGTTAAAGATTATTATCCTTATGCTTCTATTTATATAGACATGCAATATATATCATTAACAAATTGTTGTCTATATACACAAGGTAACTGACATATTGATCTTGAATGTAAGTAATCTATACAACCAAACATCCATTGCCAATAAAATTCCTTCACCTGTTTGCCAAAAGCGGTTATTTAATACCAACCTCTAACAAATCTAATGTAAAGCGCTTCCTACGCACTATTTAGAGAACATCATGCTGAATGGCAGCTGGGATTTTTAGAATTTTTATTGAAAATAATCGCTGATATTTTGGCCGTCAATCCACCAAAATCTGCGTTTTAATGCCTATAACTTACACTGTTACAGCATCTTCTCAAAATTTGAAAATAATTTACTTGACATGTTTGGTTGTTGCATCCAAAAATTGAAACACTTTTGCATCAGCATGTCTGTTTTTTCTATCATCCATCAAGGTCAGCATGATTGATTAACTTGTCAGTACATGGGCACAGTGTTGCGTCTTGGATGGTTATCCGTAAAATTTGCGGTAGTTATATCAGTGCACTGATATGTTTCGATAGTATTTATAAGTGTTGAGTATTGCCAACGTCATATTTCTATGTGCGTAGCTACCTCATTTTGGCACACACGTTCCATCTAAGTTGTCATCTTCAGCTGTAGTGGATTTCATTACCCCAGCAGTTTCACGATCGAGCAAGTTTTTTCTTTTGTCATACAACTAGGAGTTAGCGGATAAACCAATAGTTGCAACTAATGGTTAATTTAGAGTTAGCTGTGCTTGGGGGAGAAAATGATAGTGTAGTTGTTTCAGGGATTCTGAATAATAAACGTTAAAATGCAGAAACTCGACACTGCAATTTTATTGAATACAAGCAGGAAATTGCCATATAGAACCTTGGTGGTTGTTGTGGAGGAAATCAGAATCAAATTTTGTTGAACATGAGATGTTTATTTGCTTCGTGAGCTAGGCAGTTCGTTTGCATTCTACTTTTTTAGCTAATAGAGTAAACCATCCACAATATCCAACCTGGGAAAACAATAGTTAGACAACACTGAAGCCGCAGGCGTTTGAATGGGCAACCAGCGTTATTTAATATGCATCACTGTGAAAAATATCGCCAGCATTAATTGACTGACATCCTCTTGAATGTATGCACCTGGAGTGTTGCATGATGGAAAACATGTAACAGTATTTTCTAACAGATTAATTGACTTCCAGACCACATAAGCTAAAATAAATTGGAGCATCACTACACGGACTAATCCTTCGTTCACGACTTATCACTTATGCGCATCACTTGCGCTAACACACAGGTGCATAAACATTTTTCAAGTAGCCATATTTGGTCAGATAAAGAAATATCTGGCCATATTCCTTCCGACATTAATATAATCGCAACATTTGCGCATATTGGAAAAAATTCCAAACCTGAATTAATTACTTCATAATGAGGCCGCGGGTCGGTTGCAATGTTAACGCGGGGCGCGTTCGGCTTGCGTGCCGGACTTTGCACACCCTTGCTCTAACAGGTACCCAAAACATAATAACTGGCAGATTGCTTCGCCAGCCAGCAGCATATACCAAGAGGTCGGGAGGTAGCGCGACATGCCGTCATGAATCCGAGGCTATCTGCGAAACAGATATGCAAGCAGCGAAATTTATAGAGGTGTTTGACCTCACGTGGATGCGAGTACTGACCACAACGGCTGTGTTAGACAGATCGTGTATGGGCGGTTAAATAGAATTCGCAGAAAATTGGTTAGACTGTTCTTCAACATGGTTCGCCGTAGTCCTCTGTGATCGATTTATAAGAGCATCAGTTTACCGGAGGAAGCATGTATGAAATTATAAACAGTATCACATATAGATAATATTTTGAAACTATTATGTCTTAACTGCCGTTGGCGTAGAGAATTCTGTACCTTACAATTTGTTCCAAGGCTAACTCCCCCATTTTCATTGTTAAATTTCGGTGGATGCGCTGGTTTTCTATATTTTATTCAGCATTTTTAAGGTAGCCTAGACACTAGTGGTAGGAACAAAAGAAGTGCAAGTTTAACCGCAGCAACAGTCATTTTATAGATTAGTTAATTTTCCATAAACTGGGTCATAATATGCTGCGCAATTCGCTTAGGGATCTTTGTTTCTTATAAAATGTATTAAAATATGCATTGCATTGAAATCATACCCCATGCAGAAATAAGCTTTTGCAAAATTATACATTTATAAAATTTATTTTTGCCTTTTACCCATGAAACAATGCACTGGATTACGTCTGTTTCTTATTTTATTTGTGGTGCCCGCACTTAATTAAAGTGTAACACAAGACGCAACAGTAATGGCAAAAAACCAATAAACACTGGTTGCAAATTCAGCATGCATATAAATGTAGATTTGTGCTCGCTTTCCTTCTGCATTATTATCAAATGCTAGTTCATGGTAACTAGCAGTTTCTTGATTATTTATTGGACATATTTTATCCCTTCAAAATGAAAGACAAGTCGGGAAGATCGAATCGCACTACGTTCTTTCGTAGCTCGTGTTCGGGAAGCTAACATCCTTGGGTAAAGAATTTAGAGAAATGTGACTACATTTAATCCTATGAATTACGAACACTGATTAATTTTGGGCAAATAACCTGGTGCTTGACATGTCGTGAGGGATGGTTAAAGCGCAAACTGCAAAATCAAGAAATATACGGTTTGGTTCGTAAAGTGCCTATCGACCTAAATGCGTGGTTGTATAAAGCTGGCGATTAATAAGAATTGTATGCCAGCATACAAAACAACCCTCGGATGCAATGGTTTTTGAAGTAAATTTGGGAAAAAAATAATGGGATATCGCTCAAACATGTGTCGCCTTTTCTAGTCAATAGGATGCATATCACGTGTAGGATGTCGTGTTATATATATTTCACAGTAGCACAACTAATGTAAGGTGGTGCTGGGAGCTAAGTGCCATATCCGATTGTCCTTTAAAAACAACCAAATTAGGCGAAAAGGTCGAAGCAAGGAGAGTATTTAAATTTGAAAAACACAAATGAGAAATAGAATCCCGTCGGTATTCTGGACGAGTTCATTTTTCTATTAGTGTCAGGTAGTTGACAGCGAGCTTTGTGCTTTGGCAAAGTAGTAGTAAATGTCGGCGTACGTGTTTGGAATCATACACTATTTGTTATACCCATATGAGATTGCCATGTAGCTTTTGTCAACTCCCGCTGCGAACTCCCAGTAACCTCACCCTGAGCTGGTAAAGAAAATTGCTTAGATACTTGACCAACCTTTTTGTTCTTGTTTTCTTTTATACAGTACCTTAACTTAGCGTTTCAACGAAGGTAGCCGAGCTTTATAACCTACTCTACGTGATGGAGCACCCTGATAATTTTGACGGGATAAACTCTCATATGTACTGCGCAGATGTTTGCAACTTTTCGCATTTGCAGACGGTTTTGTGCAGCTAAAGTCGCATACTAGTCACCCACCAAGTGCACGTTCCTATGATATACTTAGAAATCCAGCTGCTTTAAGCCAGGACAAATAGTCATGCTTATGGCTTAATCGAACGGCGCGACATTATCCATTTCGAAAGTTCGGTATACATAATTGACCAGTGTGAGATTGTACTAAAATCGGATTGGAACAGTATTTGGTCATCCAATCTCTAGACGGCTCGTTATCGCTTGCGTAGAACAGTACGTTTAAAGCAAGTAACCTTGATTACTAGGTTTTGAAAAACAGGAGTGTGCGAAGACCTAGCACCGAATCTTCTAGTACACCGAACTCCAACACAATTGCATAGCAGAGGGATTCTTGTACACTCAACTCTAACAGATGACGTGTAGAAAAATAATTATCCAACGCAGGGCTGTTTCGCCAATTTCCTAGTTCTGAATTTTATGGGGGAGAATGCGGTGGTCTAATAATCAATCACATTAGAAAATTTCTTTTTTGATGGTATTGACTCTTACTCAACACCAAATGCTTTGGTCTAGCTGTTTCGCGCAAAATCAATGTTAGTGTAAGATGAACGATTTCAGCGGAAGACATGCCGTGCTGGAGAGAATAAGCTATATTTTTCCGGACACTGCATCAAGCAGCTGCCATGATTGATTTCATTATCTTGAAACAAAGGAAGTAGCGTTATCGGATGGTTAATGGTTGGATCAGAGTGACTAACTCCCTTATTAAAATGAGTTATGACGCTCGTTTCCGAATTGGGGGAACTTTGTTCTCCACTGAATAGCATTGAGAGAAAAAGGCCAATAATTATGATAGACCCATGGCTGCGGTTTGCACAGCCATTGGTTAAATGTTTTCAAATCCAGAATTGTTTAGTAAACAGTGATAAAAATTGAAACACAGATCCGCAACAAATGTGACTTTACTTATCACCATCTGAACTGTACGTGATTAATGAAACCTGACGTTTTCATTGATATTCATTTATACATAACATTGCTGAAATTTCGCCTTCAAGGCCAGCAACTTGCCTGTATACGAGTTGTGGTTCTTGCGGGATTCCTTCATTAGTTCATGCTGCTGTGTCATTTTGTGCAGGGGAATTGATTGCACACAAATGCTACTTTGTACAATACCGTCCAGATTTCGGCATTTGGGCAGTGGTTGAGAGCTTGCCTTGCTAAATCCAACAGGGACGTGTTTGCGTGTACTGCTCCCCAGGAATTATTTGCTTTTACAAAAGTTCCGTTTCAAAGCGTACGCCACAATTGTGCTAAGAGTACTAGGGAACGTTTTCCAGCAATGCCTGAGCGTTACACTGTTAAGAGGGTACCAGATATTTCCTTCGTAAGCGTTAATAACAAGTTTAAGTGCGTGCCAGTATAAACTACATTACCATCTTCATCGGGTTATCCGCAGGTCATATATTGTCAAATAGTAACGTAACACATACAAAGCGACCCATAGTTTTGCTTGGAATTATTCGTCGAACATGAGTGCTTCGTTGGTAAGAACATGGTGAAATATCGACAGCATGTTAGCAATTCAAAAACTGGTGAGAGCATTGACGTCGTTAAAAACTGGGCAGCTGGAATTTAATACTCGCAAACGGACTTTAAACTGTGCAGCATCTCTTGCCAGCAATTCAATTTCTTGCACATTAATTGCTTCCGCGATGACAATCCTGCTGAGTGAGTTGTTCAGCGCAACTTTAAAGAAGTGATTTCGTTTTTACATTTTTGTCAGAGTTTGTTAGGCAGCAAATTAGAGCTTAAAGACATACGTCTTTGTTAAGAAACCATAGGCTGCCATGAAGCGAATGGGGAGCACGGATTTCTGAGTGAACCATGGATTCACATCGAATATTAATTTAGTAATAAAGAGATGCCTTAGTAGCACTTCCTGTTCGCTGTTTTCGTAGCTGTTACATGCCAGGTAAATTGATTACATATCAACCATCTCATAGTTTAACAAAGTCAGTGTAATCATGATGAAGTTCCTCGATTTTGAGGTCTAACGCTGTTCACGTTTGGTAACCAGCTAAGATGCCGTTTGGCATTAGTTACATCGGAATAGTGGTCTATATTTTTACCGTAAGGTGTTAGGTAGCAAATTCAGATTTTGTTTCAAACTGCTCGTTAGGTGCACAGTCGTTTTTCACTTTTTCGTAAGTGGTAAGTTTATGGGATTCAGCACGACTGGAAAAGCGCACATAACGTTTCAGTTCAGGACGTTCAATGGTGCTTCACTCTCTCCTTTCAGATACCGCGGTGTATGCTGTGTCGGTCTCTCCGTAGGATTGTAGAGGCAAGATTTTAATTGAGGTTGCAATTTCCCAGTAATTTCTAAACAATGCTGTCAACGCGCCTGCTGCTTTTAGACAGATATTGGATATCAACCTGTCACGAATCTGCGACAAAATATACAACAGAATAATGTCATATCTTCGGAGTTTATAGACACTTTTTATTACCCCAGGACTGCAACCCTTTTATTTAGGAGATGAGAGGGTTTTCGGCTAAGTTTTAACGGGAACACCGCGCTACCAACGCACTCATTCATGTGTGTTGCTTCGTGCTTAGACCAATCCAAATGCTCAGGAAGATCAGTAACAAATGTTTTATTTTGCAGTGGGTTTTTGTATGGCCACCGCGATTGTTTGCTTCTTATCAGCGGTCTATTCAATAAAGATCTGTTAGTTGCTCAATCTGCTTCGAGAGCTGCAAAACTGAATTGCTAAGAGTAAAACATACTCTGTTGCATCTACGGTTTCTAGAGTTACTCGATGAATTCAAGGATAACCAAAGTTCGCTGTGATTAGGTAAGGCGTTACGCGTCTCAAAATGGTAGCATCAACCTGATTGCTTATCGTCTCGCAAATTGAATTTTACTGGTTTGTCATCACCCAGCGCCATGACCTTTTTCAAGTCATATTTGGACGAGGGAAAGTTCGTGCATGTTCTTGCATTTAAGTCCTGTCCAGCTAATACCAACTTCAGAGTCGTTGCTTGTGAATTGAATTGTTTAGAAGACCTTACTGGAGATGATAACGAAGCCGCGTTGCATCATTTCTACTCGGGACTGAAGACTAGCCTACCTTTGTCGCTCCCGGTATGCTTTATGATGGCCGATGCGTACTTAAACCGTTTTGCTCTGCAAACCTTCACTACTGGCCCGAAGCTGCTGCTATCAAAATCGAATCATTAAGGTGTAGGTTTGAGAAACGAGGTTATAGCAATCACGGTGAATTTGGCTTCCCCATTTAGGGGGCTGGCATTTGTCAGTGTAGGAGGAGCAGATATGGTGGGGTGAGTTGCAAAGTTGGTTTCAAATTGTTGCCTTTAGACGGAGCTTAGAGTTGGTTGCAGCAGACAAGTTGAGTTGGTGTGCTTCTTAACAAAAAGCAGTGAGTCGCGTCATTTATTCAACTGTTTCATTCAGCTGTTTACACTTACCGGAGCACAAACATACATTCGGTACAACTATGCAAAACAGAAAGTTGGTAAATACAATTGCTAATGTGAATAGCATTGCATAACCGGCAAAAATGGTTCTCATCATCACTATTGTTATGCTTCTCTGTCTAGTCGGCTTGCGTACATTTTGAGTGGAACTTGGCAGCACATTTATAGCAGGCATGATCTGTCTTTTCTATTCGAGTGTATTTTGGTTTGCCACATTTGCCGCTAAATGAAATCATAGTCAGTGTCTGTAATTTCAGTCGAACATTAAGCTATCCCATCAAGTGAGTTAAAGTGTAAACCATCCCAAATTGTTCGTCATATTCAAAGTATTGTACTTGCTTATCTTAAGCGAGTTTGTCACGGAGAGGAAGCACACGTAATCGCAGCTTTGCCACTTTATTCACAGTCACTTGTTTGTATGGGACTGAACTATGTAATGCACCTTGTAGGGGATAGATGCTAGCGAGTGGGTGTTAGCATTGCGGTAATGAAATCGGAAGCCCCAAATCGAGTTGTATCCAGCCTAGAAATTTTGCTTTACAAGTATTTCCAAAATCCCTTACTTGCTTTGAATCCTTAATCAAATGCAATTTTGTTGCTGTGAGAATTATCGAAAGGAAAAATGTAGCAAGCGTTAACCTGAGAACGAGAACCTCTACAACAACCGGGGTTGCAGAAATGTTGATTCTTGGAGTAGCTCCGTAAAATGTACCCAATGAATTTAGGGGGTTAATCTGAAGTGATTATATGCAATGTGACTGCCCTGGGAGAAGACGATTTGGGTAAACCTTTGACAGAGTAAAGCATTCAAGATGTATGACCGCTTGGTAACTTGCGTTTTGGCAATCCAACTTTGTTTAATAGCAGTGCACAAAGTAGATATTTTCACTTGGCTACATTTATTGTAGCAGCATGAAGAATTTCATTTACTCACCTACTTGTAGGTTACAATATCTGTTTTATCCTCAAAATGTTGTTAGGCAGCTCATCCAAACTAATGTTCTACTAAAAATCTCAAAAACGACTAATCAACATGCAGCTAAATTTACGTTGAATTAACGGTAACACAAATAAACTGATTACGTACTGCACCATAAGGGTCCACCATAAAATCAGTGCAGATTTGTCCATATTCGGTCTTATTTTAATATCTATTACACGACAATTCAATCTTAGTCATAACCAGATATGCTAAAATTTAAGTTGAATTTTAGGATTGAATGTTTCGGTGGTTAATTTTATGTAGGCTGGGATAAGTTACTCCAAAATATATTGAGTGTTAATGTACGTGCAAATAACAATCGTTTCCTGCTTTTAAGGTAATATGATAGTGCAACTAAATATAACTATCGATGTTAACGTTATATTAATTAACACATCCTGTTTTCATAATCTAGTGAGGATGGTAAATATTTTATATCAAAAACAACAAGAGACTTTTCAGTTTGGATCAGTAATTGCGTCATTGCTTATGCTTGAAATTCTTGATAGGCGCACTTATTAGTCAGTCTAAAAAGTTAAGTAACTGTACATTGTTAAAACGGAAATCAGCACCATTACTCTCGAGGTATACTATAAACACCAAAGTTCTGCTTTTGTTTGCCTGAAATTATAACACCATTAGTACATTTCTGTTCCGTTCGGTTGACTATCCGTCAGCCATTAACCAATGACGTTGAATTTGGCTGCCCCTGCTCGCGCCGTAAAAGCCGTGATGATTGACAAATACAAGAAAATATGGTTGTATAGATAAATAATGAACAGTGATGAGCCCTAAATTAAACGGGATGTAGTAAAAAGTAACTGCGAGATTTAAGAGACAGACAGCCCAAACTTCACTGATTTCGATGCTTCACATTCCCAGTAGAAACTCTATCTATCCCGAGGTCTACCAACCACGAAGTCGGTGCTCACCACTCTGACCATGTATCTCAGGCAAATAATTATTGTCCTTATGCCAGCTCACACTAAGCACGTGATTTATCCCAACTCTGTACAAGGACAAGGTTTAATGCACACTGACAAAGACCTTCAACGAGGATACGGAATACAGGACTTCACTAGCGTCAGTGGGTAAGGCTTAACAAAACTCCAGTGCGGCACCAGCAGGATCTTGTTAATATGCGAAATAGGAGCCTTAAGTTCGCCCACCCGTTGACCCCAATATAGTTGAGCGATACTCCGCAATTGCCGATGAGAAAACAGGATCAAGCTTTGTATGTCTTCGCTGAGAACTGCCTTGGCCTGATATCCATACAATAACACCAGTCTTATTTCGGCATTATATGCTATACCTTTCGTTTACAGCCTGATGGGGGCCTTCCCATGCGATTGCCGAGCTCCTACAAATCCACTGGGCTTGTATAATACACGGAGTGACATCCTCAGATGTCGCCTTCAACAACTCTGGTAGCTGCTCAGTAAGAATCAAATCCGGTGACGTATTTGTCCAATTTTTTAACGGCGCTTTATAATCTGAAGTTTTAAAGCACATCCTGAGATGTGCAGCACAACGAGTCCGTCGATTCAATAGTGTTTACGCAGCCACGGCATTAGACCCAAGAAAAGCTATGTGGTTCCCTACACTCAATGTTTATCAGTCAGTCAGCTGACTTCCACTCTGCATATGTCTAAAATTACGAACTTATTTATGGTTATTTCTAACACAATGTTGAACATGTAAAGATATGTTGGACAAATCTGGCGAATACCCACTATTGGGTAAAATTTGGGAGACAACTTTACATAAACACATTTCAGAATTGTGAGTCACGGTTTATTTTAGAATGGAAGGTGGTCTTTATGGCATTCACTTTATAATTGGCAGTTTCACAAGAAAACATGAAAACAGGTTGTAACTCGGCTTTCATGTTAGTGAAATGCACTAAGATAAGTCGTCTGTAACTGCATCTCTGCTCTAGCACTCAACAGGGATTATGTGATGGATGCAACCACTATCAGAGTGAGAGCCATCCTGGGTTTCAATTATTCAGCTCAAACGATAATCATTTATTCGTTTACAGGTGCAGCCAGTGTGGTATTTGAAATAATTGGAATAAGGACAAAAGTCCAATGATCTTTAGCTTTGGCCGATCTGAGCAAGAGTGCAGGCGTTATTCCGAACAATTGTAAATGTGCATTACTTTGAGGTTTTATTTCCTTAAAGTTCTGGCATGAACCGTGACAAAAGCAGCCATTTCTTGATCCATGTTTGTGAAACCGGCTAGTTGGTAAAGAAAAATGTCGTTAAAGACGTAGGACAATCCACGGGGGTTAGAGGGCAGCCAATAGTCTCTGGCTGCCAATTCTCAAGGAGGGGATTTTGTGGTGTCAGCCCTCGCACATTTTTCGACCGTTTGACCCAATAGATAGTGAGAAACTAGATAGTTGTGCAACCTTTTGACCAGAAAGCGCTATTATTGCAAACAAACAATGGGATCTGCTCGAGGTGGGTCACCTGGGGTATTCAAATATTTGGTTGAATTCATTCAACGCTTTAAGGGGAGGTATGCGTGTTTGTATCATTTTGATTAGGAATCGCTGGGTTTGAGGAGGGTGATAACAAATATTTGAGCACCTGACATTGCTCCTACTCTGCCAGAGACGTTGGCATTTATTCTCGCCAAACGCCATTCGAAACTTGCGAAAAGGATGATATGGAGAGGCTAGGTTAGTTTGACGCATAACTTTGATTTGTCGGATAGGAGCGGCTCTGAAAAAACTCCAAATTGTTACCGAGAGTAGCTTCCTTGGTCAAGGAATGATACAATCCTCCGCATAACGTTAAGTACTATTCAATAAGCTGTGGGCATAATTAGATTGGTGCCGCGTTAATCGCAATGTAGGATTGATTTAGAAGCCGTATGCATGGCTTTTGATTTATTGCAATGGAATCAATCCTACTATTCCAACATATATCTACCACAAAAATGTTTGGTTACAAACGAACAACAATGCAGTGAGAGACGTAGACCCTAATATTCATGTTATAGTTCTAAGCAACTATGAGTGTTTGTAAAAATGATCTTAGTAAAATGTATTTATTAAATATGTTCGCAAAATTCGACGACCCGCTGACATTTCTCGTTACAGAAGTGTGCTGATATCCGAATAAATAGTAACTGATCTGCTGAAACACAAAATTACCGAATTCGAACGAGAGCTTTGAAAAGAAAAGGAAAATGCACGGTATTACTATACCATACACAGCAACCGAAAATTTTTAACTTCCCCTATTTAAACATAAACAAGGAACTTTGTATAACCTTGACAGTAACCTGTTTTTAAGGTTTAGTCAAACGTGATTGCGTTCCACTGAAAGTAACAGCTGCGAACATTATCATAACAAGTCAGCTTTAGGCAACGCGTCTGAGATACCAGTGAAAAAGTAATTGCCTGTAACTTTATGCCACACAACTTTAGCATCTCTTCCCAGATATTCATTTTCTACTCACAACTTTCCCTCAATAGACTTCAAGAAATACAAGGCTCCTAAACCCAATATTTCGGCCCATACAAAAGACCTGGTGTTTACACTGAAGATTGCATTCCATCACAGTGTTGCTAGCCAGTTTCTATGTAGTAAGCACAAAATCCTACGCAATGCCTTATAGTTTAACATATCCTACAAACGCGCCTACCATTCCCTACACAATCCACAGAACGAACTGATAACACATTTATGTAACCGATTTCATCACGCTGTTGCTCTACTTGCGTCGGTAACTAGGAGGGGCAGTCATGTTAGTTGCTTCCAGATAGCAGGAATAGCTCGTCAAAAATACAACGACCGGAAAGTGTACACTGAGCATACAGATGCATAGCTTCTTCGCAGCACGTAGTGTTGGTGAAGTCACAGAACTGAGTAATGAAGTCCATCACAGGTTTTATTACTCTGATGATAAATCTGTTGCGTTAAGCTGGTTTTTTTTGCTAGCAACATGAACCGGGAGAGTGACAACGAAAATGCAAGCTCAAGTGCAAGAACGACAAACGCTCTATATTCATTCAACATTTCTTTTAGTGTAGTCAAGCAGACAATGAATTCTGATTAAGATTCTTCTATTCTCTATGCCACTGGTTTTATCTTATCTGCAAATAAGATGCGAGGGCCTGAAGTGTGATTGGTTTTATTGAGTAGATTTGCTATCGTGTCAGAATGGAAATAATAAGCGGTTAAATGCAACAATCAGTTTATATTCCCTCATCAAACGCGCAGTTCCAATCAGGATGATGTAAGTAGCAGCCAATTCACCACAATCCACTAGTATCCAGCTTATTCGAAATTTGTTAAAAATCCCTGCTGAAATTCACTAACCAGTTTTGTTGAAAATCGTAATTCTCTATATGTCGCCTGTATTGCATAAACAACAAACGGGAATATTTCTTCCAAACGTGCAAACCTTGTATTTATAATGATCTTTAAAATGCTTATGGTCAAATGCGTTAAAACGGCCACTGATAAATATATAAAGTTGATTATAATGATTGCTAAGTGCATATTTCCAGGTAAAATCTTTAGCTGCTTATTGCTCTTCTGAAATTACAATAACCAATAGTGTTATAAAGAGTTGCAATTCGGTCGCTAGTGTTTCTCCTTTATGCCAATGACATAGATGAGATTAATAGCCATGTTACGACACTTGTGTTTGTAGTGAGTAAAATATTGTTTACGAATTCGGATGAGTTGAACTTCCGAAAAAACAAGTATTCATTATGGAGGAGCATCATTCACTTGAAACATAGCGTGACACGCAAATGATGATCTTCTCAGGCAAAAGAATAATTAATGGAACGAGGTTACTGCAGTTCAAAAGGATGAACCACAACCTACAACAAATGCATTTGTGCGTAACTGGCTAGCAATGAACTAAAACAGTGTAGTCACGTTTCCTCGGATTTCTGAGAAGTTTGAGTGCCGGTTAAGGGAAACTAGGCAATGTTAACTGATCAGGCTAAAAACACGCGTACAAGCACTGAACTGAACTTACAATCCCAAAATTCACATGGATCTGTAACGCTGCCGAATGTGTAGCAGCTGAAATAAATCTGCCGAAACAGCTGCAATGGGCTTAAATGAGATTTTATCAGGCGACTATCAGACAGAAACCCAACACAAACGTGAAGGTATAGGTGACGGCAACTCCATCCCTATATGTTTTGATTATGACTAGTAAAACATTTCTTACTGTGTCTTTACTACTGATTGCAAGCAAAGTGTACTGTGAAATAACTTCACTAGAATTGAACCTCAGTTCTACCTTAGACAATTGTACTGAGGGAATTTCACGGATTTAATATGTTACAAGATGTAGGCGTTATGGTTCTAATGTAATTGGATATACTCTTTTGTCTAACAAGCTTCAGATCCAAATCTGCTTATGTATGGGAATAACAGGATTTCTTAACAATATCCGAATGTACTCAAGTAAATATGAAATTTTTCCTTGGGAAGGTCGCATAAGCACATTCCAAAGCAGATCAAAATAATGTATGATGAGTGAAATGAAGGAGGTTCACTCAATGTAAGCAAACATATATGCTGCGGTGTTTACATAGCATAATAATCGAACTAATTTAACGTGTAAAACAAACAATTGATCCATACACAATGCAAGAAACAAACATGCGAAGGAAAGCACATAACAGCTAATTGTCTAGGAAAGAATATGATGTGATATGATATGATATTCATGAAGAAAATTACATACTACTATTTTTAATTCATACTCATACATCTACTTATATTGGATGGTTCAAAATTGACTAAAAGTCATAATTCCTGACGGAACAAGAATAGAGTTAACTAAATATCTCTTCATTATCGAAAAATCATGTTCCCATGTTGTAATTTGTATAACTGTAACCCACTTTCAAAGTTTTGTAGATGCCACAAATCGAAAGTAATCATCATAGATGTTTTTGTACTACCTAGCTATAATGTTAACTTACCAAGTTTGAGCAGATATCCACCTCATCTTTATATTTGTTTTATATTAGGTGTTACGGTATTTTGAATGTAACCGGTTACTTTTAACTTAAACCCATGCACTCCTCTAAAAGGAGCGAGCAATGAGAGCTAACGATCGTACATGCTGACATAATTTAACTATTAAAAGCGATAAATAGATCTCTGCTACAAACGAGATACGAGGGATATCACAATTAAATATGAATTATAAACTTTGCAGCTAGGTGTTGACTAAAATACTTAAGATTGTTTACAAAATATAAGGGAAACAGTAACTTCTCACATTATATCATTAATGTCTAGTTTAAAGTTAAGCATAAAAAGTGATGGAACAATTACAGTTTTCTTTTCCTACAGTGATCTGGAAGCTGGTTGTCATAGGGCGTAATGTGTAACACATATTAGGAGAAACCAGATAAAGGATCTAAGGTGCACATCCTTTCAGGGTTTACCACTTGTTAATATTTGTTCTGAATTCTCCAATCTATCCTAATGGTCATTATACTATAGCTCTTAAGATTACCAGAGCAACATCACTCCAAAATTGTCATCTGAATGAAAAGTAGCGAGGTAATATTGATATTGTGATTAGCGATATTTCGCAAATTCTTCATTCGCAAGTTGCGCATATACACAATTCTAGACTTGGAACCATGGAGGGACGAATCTAAGAAAACTCTAAGAAATAACTTGCAAATTTAAGGCTAATACACAATTAAGTAACTAGGAGCCTGTATTGTATTTTAAAATGGAGGAAATGATATTAGGTAATTATAGATTAAAAAAAACTTTTCACCTCGAGTTTTGTTTTACAAACTGCTGTTTTATAGATAGACACAGTTAACGTGATCTTTTTTGAAATTTCACTCTTCCACATCAGCCGGGTGGACATTTGATGCAAGCAAGTAATCAATAGGTTGGTTGCCTGGGAGATGATTCCCTTTGTTGTTTCACAAATTAATATCAGGAAAATAAACTGTCAAATTTGTTGAAATGATAAATAAATATCGAGAAATACGCCTAATGAGACCACCTTACATTTTATTTAATCATGTATGGCATAAAAAATAACAATGCAACATCCAAACACCGGTACGCAGTACGGACGCAATGCGAAGCAAAATGCCCCAGTCACGCCTGCGCAAAGGTACTGCAAGAGTCGCTTGGCCCCCTACGAATAATCACACCAGCATCCTTTGGATTAAACACAAGTTCGTGAATTTTTAGGCTACAGAAAGACAATTTTATTCACAATGACGCTTGATGATATTTAAGCATGTCTTCAGTTAGGACTGGCATTTTAACTCATAATATTATCACGGCTCTCTGCTTCCAAGATTTAAGCACCTGTAAATTCAACAAGTATATAAAATAAAGGACTGCATAGCACATTCTAATAATAAAAGCGTTATCCATTAACCCCCATTGTAGGCGTTTGCATAGGTAAATATAAAATATTGGAAATTATTTGCACACTTTGGAGCTGCAAGTAGCAGCTCATTTAAATATGGACTTATTTTAGCGACTAATAATGAAGAAGCCGATTGCCTATCGCCTCTCTGAGAAATTGTTAACCAGTAAAGAGTGTTCTGCTCAATCCGCATGTTAGCCACTAAAATTTTTTGTTATTCACTGGTTAATATCCTGAGATGGCATCAGAAAGTGTTGCTTTATTTTCAATAAACCGCCAATGCAAAAGCAACAGTTTCATTTAATTTAGAGAAACAATGATTACACACAGCCACGTAAGGTAAAGTTGCGTAATAAATGTATATTATTTATCGTTCCATTGGCAATTATATATTGCGTTATCTTAAACGACACATAATAAAAGCTATTTGACTTTATAAAACTATTCAAATAATGAATCGCCCTCTGTCTGATGGTAGCTGTGTGTGACGATAATCTGCGTTGCATAAGGCTTAACGCTTGTCTTTTATGAATGAGCAAAATGTTAACAGTTACATGCTACAAACCAATAATATTTTCTTCCCTATATCTGGCATTCTAAATAAAAAGTTCCTAGGAAACCACATTTAAATATTCGTCTGGGTATAATCAGCAAAAATAGGACCAGTCATAAAGACACTGAATATCTAGAAAGGCAGTGGAAAGTCGAATCATGTTTTACGATTTGTTGAAGCTGACTAGTATTGAAGTTCCCATATTTGTAAATGGAATTTATTTTTCCTATCCTCATCCTTTGTTTACAAGTAAATCAACAAGTTAAGTATGTCTAATACATATAAGTGCATTTAATTTAACAATCTGCTAATGTTGCCAAAGGTGAAGTATATGCACAACTATTTATTTAATAACTCACAATACGTTCTTCTGATGATATAGAAGTAACATTATGCCAGCATTCTTAGGTAAACGAGATTTTCTAAGCTGAAAGAGGAATAAAGATTGTTAAAAATAAGGTGCAAATTGCTTTTGAACTGAATATGTAAAGTTGCTTTTTTCGCAGACTGGCTTAAACAAGCACGTTAATTAATTGATAGAAATAAGGCCTTTTCAAAATCCTAGCCTATACTTATGCGCTTTAACGTGCGCAAGATTGGCTGAGTGGAATTAACATTTGTGACAACTTATGATTAGTGGTTTTTCAGCTTGGATGTTTAAACACTGCTTTAATTATGAAATGACCTGCTGAATTAAACCAGTTAATCAACGTCTAAGTACCGTGAAAATCAAGGATTTACCACTTGGTATTTACTGAGTAATATTTCATTTGATTACACCATTAGCGTCTTCCCGTGGCCTAAGTTTAATATTCAGGAAGATATCATGTGATTTTGGTTAGAATAGCTTATAAGGGACAGTTTATAAAATAACATAAATATTAATTTAGTTGTCTCAGAAATCAAGTTGCAGCTGTCCAATTTTATTTCAAAACCGATAGACACTGGTCACAGACAACTTTTAAGTTGATGTTTATTCAACCAGACAAGTGTACAAATGTCACGATGAATTCTATCGTGCGCACAGTTGGCAAGGAAAATGGCGCCATTCACCTTGTGGCCAGTCATTGATTTTTCCGAAAGGCTTTTCGAGATAACTATGCCTGAACGGAGCTGGAATGAGTTTGCATTTAGTATAAAAATAACATGTCCGAAGTTTTGCTAAAAGAAACGTTTAGTACGCCAAGTGTTTCAAGTAGTTAAGGCGTAAATCAGAAAAAGTACCCTTACCTTTAGCCATATAATTATGCATACATGAAGCACAATAAACTGTAAGCCATGGAAACGATGCAACATCCAATCAAACACCGTCTTCTAGAGAGAACGTAATTAAAAATGGACCTTAAAATTCTACTGTGTTTCACCTTACAATTCTAATCCCAAACATTCTGTGCTTATGCCGATTGAATGCTTTAACACAGAACAATAATGTGACTGCTTAATAAGAAACCAATGATTTCTATATCAATTAGCATGGTTAAATCATTCTATGTGCAAAACTATTATTTTTACAAAATCGTTTTCTCCGCATGTAGCAAAAACTTTTTACTTTGTTGACAATATACTAACATAACAAATAATAATTAGCTTCCAATCTACGGTAGCTAACATACAGTTTCGAAGGACAAACATTTGATATATAATTTGTTATTTTCTCATTCCGATTTATTTTGATGAACGAGTCGAGATATATTTGGCATAAATATTGAGTTTAATTTATATATATATGTATATGTATAGGTAGATATTTGACTGAATGCATTGACAAAATACGTTTTCTTATTAAATATGTTAAAATAACTTTAGCAAAATATCGCTAAATTATTGCGCTGTACACAAATGTGTTAACCAAATACAAAATTGACCTTAGCATAAATAATCAGCATTAATTGTTTGCCTCAGAAAAGTCTTGGTAATAGTTTTCATGTAATGACTTTTGTGTGCGTACGAAAAGAAATCTGCTGCACTATCTTAGGTATAGTGATTTGCCTCTTGTACGCTTGTCCAAGAGCACTGCTGGCTTGTGCCCAGCTGTAACCTGCCATTATTTCAGTGGACACTATTCTGGCAGTTTGATTTCATTTTGACGTCATTTAGAAGAAAACATCTGATATGCTAAACACCAGAAATACTGCGTTTGTTGGGGTGAACTCGAACTTATGTTGCAGAAAGGGAATCATATGAGAGATTTTTGCAACAGCTTTCTACTGCAACTTTGAAATATGTTTTTCCTGACCTCCTGATGATGTCGGTAGGTGAAATGCATAATCCTTCCGGGCTTGTTACGTATCACCCTGCGCAAGATGCCATAGTAGTCCCAACTGATTAACTGTCGAACCGGAGGGCATACAACTCTCCCTCTCTAACTATATTCACTGAGTCCAGGACATTTTGCATAAAGACGTCGTAGTGCTGGTGATGCAGTTTATGTACTTTGATGTGTACGGATACCATCAAGGTTTTGTGGGCCCCAACCGGAGCTGAGTGAAGGGTATTTTGTTCTTTAGTAGTTAAAGTACGTCTGTGAGTCCATTCTATCTTCAAGTAATAAAAAGCTATGCTCAACAATCCCAAACACAGAAATAGCAATATGTGTGCAGCCCAGCAGCAGCTTAATTTAAATAGCTACTATCATGTAGCTACAGAGTTGGCAGCTTTTCCTGCTAAATTCTGTATGATTCAACAATAGCTATAAGTTATCATACATATAGTTCTTGTGCACAGCAATTGCTGGTGTATAAGATGAAAGAGGTTTTATATTGTGTAAAAGTACCACCCAAAGACTAAGCTTGCATGAGCCTTAGATTGTCTTCATAGTAGTTGGTAATAAGCTGCTTCCAGTACATTCATAAAAAATTCCATAAAGAAACAGAAATCCATATTAACTTAATTTATAAATAAAGACTTCAAATGCATTTTGCGATTCGTATATTAAGTAACTCCTACTTAATATTCTAGAAGGGCACATTAGTTACATATTGCAACTAGTAATTCCGCGTTAGTATTAAATAAGTCATTTCTGATTGTTGGGTTAACATGATGGAAAACATTTTTATTCTGCGGCGAAATCATTAGTTCCCATGACGTACTGTAAAAGGTTTCGTTAGAAAACAACACTTTTTGAATGCAAAATGTCATGTCTGTTTTCCGCTTACTGTCCCAGGATAAATTAGCTCAGACCTAAACTGTTTCTAAAATCTAGTAGGATATTAATTTGCTGTGATCAATCATTGAATAACTAAACACAGGTTTCAGCTTCGGCAGTCTTATTAAGGAACCTGAAATACCGATTGAATTCCTTAAACAATAATATGGCTTGAATGACTGTAGTACCATGAAAAGGATTATTTTCTCAGCAAAAACAAAGTAATTTGGTGAGTAAATCATCTTCATCCTCATCGTTGCACTTTCCATAGGGCAGACGGAATTTTAGTATGTATTATGCCAAATTGTATTTAATGCATTTCCGCCGCAAATATTGGTTCACATGTAGAACAAACAAGTATATGTGACAGTAGCACAAACAATGTATCACGAGTGTTGAACTTCTTATGTGCTCCAAGTTATCCACCGGGCATCACTTAATAAATTTCTGAGCTCTGCGTACTCCACTGTCTGCTTAGAATTAGTAATGTAATCCATCAGAAAAGTAAGCAAAGCTCACAGATGGGGTCATGATGATGTCATGCAGTATACATGAACGCAACATCGTTATTCTCCCGCACTATCTATTTAGATGTTATTGTTGTATAAGTGGTTTCATTTTACAATAGTATTATCTATTCCGCAAAGCCATAAATAGAGTAGCAGATTTTAGGAGCTCGACCATTTTGATATGGAGATGATGCACGCAAATAAACATTATTTTTCATAGTATGTGCATTAAGTAGCATGTCCTTCAATTATGGATGTAATCTAAACAGGTTCTATAAAAATAATAAAATTGACCAGTATATAACCAATCAAATTATCTACATTCAAATAATTGCCTTGGTTTCAAGCTAACTTACCATGAACGCAAATCTTAGAGTGTTGCATTGTTAAAGAACTAAAACTGGCGTAGCCAAAATAGGAGGAACCCTGATCAACAAAAGTTGATGAACTAACAACTCAGGTTTAATGATTTAGTGGTTTTAAGTTATGCGAACCTGAGTACAAGCAATGAAAAGAAGCACTCTTTGAAATTTAAAATTTATTTGGCACAAAACTGCCATTTATTTCAATGGCCATTAGCAAACATTAAGAGATAAACTACAACAACTTTTATTCCAGGCGTAAATAAAGCAACGTTGTCATTGTACAAATGACATGAACCTCTTCAAGACTCACAGAAAAACCAGATAAAATATACTAAAGAAAAGGACATGTCCAATTAAACAAGGAAAATTTGAAAAAAATGGATATTTTGCAAACAGCAATGGATTATTCCCAGAACCGGTTGAACATTATTTAGACCATAATGACAAATAGTATATCACTTTAAAACTTTTGTAATACTTTCAGAGCTGTCTCGCGAAAACTTTGGAAGATTTGCAAAACCAATTGGACAATTAGGAAATGAATTCCGACACTTCTCATTCTAAATAAAATATAAGCAATTCGCTAACAAGAAATATGGAGTGAGGCGACTACACAAAGTTCGTACTGCATGCTGGTCATGCTATTTCAACCGAATTGTGCATGCAGCGGGTGCCACTGTAAACCCTACCATGATTGCGAACCTCCGTCACCACGATCAAAGGTGGCGCCTGCGTTTTCCCCTCTCTCCACACCGGTATTCTTGTAGTTCATGTTTCTGTGCGTTCACACATGAACCTGCGTACCTGCTAACTATTAGAATGTCAGCCTTCCGGATCGCATAGCTTATTATTTATTATAAACGTATTGACTAGCTTTTCAGGCTCATTGAAAAAGCTCTCTTTGTCGATGGGATGTCATGCGCGATATCATTGTGGACTGCTATTCCGACGGAATTAAAACTTGGCCAACACGATCATTGGAACTATAGCAGAAGTAGCTGATAGGCTTGGAACCAGTAGTCCCCTGCCACACTCTGGGTCTTCGCGTAGTTAACCTGGGTGTGTGGGTGAACCTATGCAGCTGTTGGACTATTGGAACATTGTAGTTTCTCATTACTCCACTATTTCTAGCATTGGCTATTTAGCCTTGTGCACCACAAATCGGCCAAGGGAGTGACGAAGTACAACCGTCCACTGCTTGCACAGCTCTGTTGCATTCATGTGACAACAATTGGACCCAAACATTGTCTCGTTACCTCACTTTTCTGCCTTTGATAACAAACTTGAGAAGCAGGCTAGTAAAGCTAGACTGATTTTGGCAGAGTCCTGATAGCATACATTGTTCGGTAGTTCAGTAGCCGCATACGTGCTGACACACCCACACAACAAGCGCAAAAGTCCATGGAAGGACAAAGGATCCAAGTAATCGTTTTCGGTCTAGGTAAACGACAACAAGATAAAGAGAATGGGTTGCACAATCGTCTACTGCTTGCACAGATCTGTTGCATTCGCGTAAGCGCTATGTGGTCGGTCGACATCTAGTTGCCTTCCACCAATGTCTTGACAACAAAATGCAGCAGTACGCCATCGAAGCTAGACTGGGTTTGGTGGATTAATGATAACCTACAATGTTCCAATAGTCCAACAGCTGCATAGGTTCACCCACACACCCAGGTTAACTACGCGAAGACCCAGAGTGTGGCAGGGGACTACTGGTTCCAAGCCTATCAGCTACTTCTGCTATAGTTCCAATGATCGTGTTGGCCAAGTTTTAATTCCGTCGGAATAGCAGTCCACAATGATATCGCGCATGACATTCCATCGACAAAGAGAGCGTTTTCAATGAGCCTGAAAAGCTAGTCAATACGTTTATAATAAATAATAAGCTATGCGATCCGGAAGGCTGACATTCTAATAGTTAGCAGGTACGCAGGTTCATGTGTGAAGGCACAGAAACATGAACTACAAGAATACCGGTGTGGAGAGAGGGGAAAACGCAGGCGCCACCTTTGATCGTGGTGACGGAGGTTCGCAATCATGGTAGGGTTTACAGTGGCACCCGCTGCATGCACAATTCGGTTGAAATAGCATGACCAGCATGCAGTACGAACTTTGTGTAGTCGCCTCACTCCATATTTCTTGTTAGCGAATTGCTTATATTTTATTTAGAATGAGAAGTGTCGGAATTCATTTCCTGAGTGCCAATTAATTTGTTAAAGCCACCAAAGTGGTTTTCAAATGTTCAACTTTTTGCAAGATGTTCAATATGCTTTTCATAGCATCCAAACAAAAAATACACAATGTCCAATTTTATGTTAAAATCTTTTATTTTAAAGTGAAATTGGTATATATCTGCCCTACAGAAAACGGTATATTTACCTAGGTCATATTCACAAGGACACACTTAAACTTCTCATTATAGCTTTGCTAAAATTCTTGGGTATGTAGCCTTTTCCGCTCATTAAGCTACGCGTTAGTTCACAATCATGTCAAGGTAGGCCACATTTGAACTGTGGTCGAAGCAGTAATAAACTGAAATCTACACGCAGCTCTGGCTGAAATGAAACAAAGGTGGGGAGCAAAGTTCAGCTCTAGCAGCTACCAACATGTTTTTAAACGCCAGGGCAGAGGCTGATCGCTAGCTTGTCATGAACATATTTTATAAATCACGCATATTTTCAATTTCATACCAATTCGTATATTCATCAGCCTGTTTAAACGAGCCATTATTATTATTATTTAAGTAAATGGAATTCTAGCCTCAGTCTATTGCGTTCTACACCTGAACCCAGTAGTTCAAAACAATTTATGTAACTTGAATGCAAAGCACAACAGAGTTATTCCTCTTACTTGGAACTTATGGTTTTGTAACACAAAAACATATTAATAATGTTTTCGGCTTCATTATGAAAATCTGATCATAGCACTAAATTTCTTTTATTCCTTGCAACCCGCTTACGTAGATACTATGCGTTAATCAAGAAAATGCCGAAAAAGCTATACCAAATTTATCTTGTAAAAAAGGCTCACAACTTAGAGTAGTTTTTTGCATCCACAAAGCATGGGAATGGAAATATTCCTCTGCTAGACGTAGCTCGAGCAGCGCATTGTTTTGCTAATGAAGGCAGTGTTCTAGAGTAACCAAATGTCAAAAAAAGAAGGCACACTGACACCATTCATGAAAGAATAATTTGTGTTCCGACTCAAATAGTTATACTCCAGAAGTATTTGGATCGATTGAAGGCTCACTTGGAGAATTTAGTGTGGAACACGGTAGTCATTTACGAAGCGCCTTATCAGGCCACATATTTGACATACAGATTGTTGACGGATATGAGACAACCGGATTCAATTTAAATAAGACGTGCATCTTCGCTTAATGTCTCCTTATCGGACAAAACTTCTTTAATCGCCACAACCGCATACAATGGACACAAAACCTATAAGCCTACACTAAAATCCGATATATGATATTATATTTACTCCGGTGGTGTCGTCATCCCAACATGCTGATTGAACATATATTCGGCGATGATAAGTGTCGTGGTTTCCATTCCATAAAATTTTTGGAATTGCTTGGAAATGATGTTACGGTGTTAGCGGTAAAGTATGCTGGTTTTTTAATTAATTGATGTAGTAAGAGTGTTAGAATGGTTGTAAATACCCCAACGTTGTGAGGTACAACCCAGCGGATAAACAGGGTAAAATTCTTGCTGTAACATTTCTGTGAAATTTCAGCTATGTGTAGTATTCATCGTTTAGCATTACCCATTTCCTCTATCGCGAAATGGAAAAGCGTTTGGCGGTAAACTTGAATTCAGTACTATGAATATAAAAAGCGTGGCTTTAGTGAGATTGAAAATATACACTGAACCCGATAAGCCAGCATACTCTTAGGCATCTTAAATAAAAGTACAGATTTCAGTCGCTTGGTTTTTCAATGCAGTAAAGTGAATTGCCCTTTTGACCCCAAAACGAAGATTAAACTACCAGTAGTTGAAGTGGTTACAAATGAATGCACTATGACACACAAAATATCTAAGGTGAACAGATATTTTCCGTGATTCATCTCCAGACCCGTACAATCATGTGCGTTTTCAACGGAGCCACTCATTCGTACTCACAACAAAGACAAGTTACCGACACTGACCACTTCTATGGTAATTTATCAGTTCGAGTGCGCTTGTGGCGCTACTTACATCGGCCGAACGGCGCGGCAACTGTCGAAGCGCATTAAGGAGCACATATCACGCTGGTTGCATCGAGGCGGTACTGGGACTATAACTAGCTCTGTTATGGCTCATCTTGTTGATGGTGGGAATGAGGTTGACCCAATGCGTGCCTTTCGAATACTATACAAGGTCCTTCCACCACAGTCGAAAGGCCTGCGCCTCCGCACCCTTGCTACTGCCGAGGCGATCAGCATTCGGTTGTAGCAACCGCTTTTATGTCCATAAAAGAAGCTGATCGAAGCTGTTAAGCTACCTTGGCCAGCCATAACGGATCCTTCTGAGAGCAACTGTAATTGTGCAACTGCACCTCTGTCCCAGTTTTCCGTCTGTTGCTGGTTCGTGCCCTTGTCGGCACGTGAACAATCTCATTTGAACTGATCGTTAAACCACTTTTACGCCCATTGCTTTTTCACTCATATGATTGTACGTGTCTGCAGATGAATCATCGCAAACAATTTTTTACCTTCGGTTTATTTGTACTTTATAATGAAATGGGAATGCACTATGATCAACAAGCCGCTGTTATAGAGTCCGTTATAGCTGAGTGAATGTGTATTCACGCATACTTAGCAATTTCAGTTTTTACCAATTTTCTCAATGAAATCAAATTTATTCTCGTGATCAAAACCACAATCTTCCACTAACTTTGCCAAGTATAAAAACTGGACACACAATGTCTACCGTTAGGTTCATTACTGTACCATATATGTTAATATGTCCAGCATCATGATCACAGACAAGCAGGCATCGAGGCCACTCTCGCCAGCATGACACAACCCGTCATCAAGTGCTGGACGCAAAATGTTATCAAGGTAAGGGAAAACTGTGACTTATGTAGAGATCAAACAAGACTTGACACTTGCAGCAGAAGCTTTATAAGAGCTAGCCAATAAAGGAATATTTAATTCTGAATTAATATAACACTATATTATTCGCTATTGAGTAGTTATCGTACCCACAATGCTCGCTCCGTTAACTAATTATTATAACGCAGTACTTATATCGGCAAACCGAACAGGGAAAGTGACGAGCATTCGGCCATTAATATACGATAGAAACAGAGAAAAAATATTTTGTACTATCAACCCGTGTCATATACGTCCCTCTGTATTCCGGGTTCAGTAGTTGAACTTGCAAGTTTTAGGTTAACGATTTGGAATATTCTTCGAGTTGAAGTATTCCTTTCATCACCAAACGAGGTGACTTCGTCCCTGCGCAGCAAACTAACTCAATAGTTTGTGGACCCTTGACCGATGAACAAGTGACGTTTGCAATTTACCACTTTGATTCACATCTCGGGACCATTGCTAGTCGTCGCGCCTTGAAATTTGACGTTGTGAATCAGTCGCCTAAGTTCGCTTCCACGCAGTTGTTGATAAACTGGATCTAAGTCATTGCGCAGTTTCCTTAAATTCTCCGCAGCGAATCAAGCCTAGAGGAATTCTCTTCAGTTTCTTGTCCCGCCTTTCTCTGTGCCTATGTTTTCTACTAGTAAACATAGACCCTTATTGGTCAACTGGTCAAGATCAACGATGATGTGTAGATGTCACAAAAGACTCGTTTGTACTCTTGTACCTTGTAGAATATTTAATCTTTGTTTGGCCCACATAGTATTTCTAACATATTTTACACTGTATCCTGTAAAATCGTTCAGGTTTTGTTGTACACTAGGTTTCTCTTTCGGTCTAGATAGGGCTGCTTTCAGTTTGGCCGTTAAGATATAGGCTAACATTAGGTGGTTTGGCTTGAGGAATTGGGCAGCCATTTCGGAATTGACCATGATGTAGGCAGAACGATCGGTTTCAATGTTGGTAGTTAGATTGTGGCATTTGTGGTTTTGCAGTTTGTGTACCTGCGGATGAAACTGCATGGCCATTGGTTGCACATGTAGGTTGCAAATATATGGTTTTTTCTACGCGTTTCACTTCCATAGTATTGCAATGCTCTTGTGTATTGCAAACTAAGGTCCGTATGCAGCTGATTTTGTGAACTTTTGTATAAAAATTATTGAAATTTAGGCTTGGGTTTGTGTGCGTGCTTGCATGTAAATTGATATTTGTGGTTCTCCTTCCGCTTTTCTGGTGACCAGCACTTGTAAGAAATGTAGTTGGTTTTCAGTTGCGGATGTCATGGTGAAGTTAAAGTCATCCATTGCACTGTTCAACAAGACTTGTTGGTTTGCAACTGGCTCTGTTTGAGTATCACGAACATGTCGACAACATACATGAAACGCACTTTCTGGTTAAAGAGTGGGCGCAGGTTTTCCTCCAACCTTCCAAAACCATCTTTGCAAAATAGATATATATGGGGACTCCTAGAAGCGCATTTCCCGAGTTCATAAATTCTCCGCTGAAGTTGAAGTACGTTGTGAGACACAAGTCGCAAATGTCGCGTATATGATCAGTTGTCCGATTCCCAAGTATTCTGCCGCCAACATTCAGGTTATGAGGTTTACTTTCCTCACTTGTAAGTCCACAAATTGAATAGTGCATTAACGTTGAACAGCATCATTGCTTCTTGATTAAATTGCAGTCATTTGAGTTTCTCCAAAAGCGCTAAGCCTTGTGTTAATGGAAAAACGCAATCCACTTGCCAGCAAATTAAGACGTCTCCATAATTATTTAGCCAAGTCGTAGCTGGGCAAAGCAGGGAGTTACACGATTAGCCCCAGTGGTACACAATTTTTGTTAACTTCGGAAATGCAAATAATGGGGGAATTATTGAGTCGCAAGCATTCATTTTATCGTGTTCGTCAACCATAAGGTACTTCGAAATTTGAAGTAGTTTCAAGATCTTATTTGCTAATACCTTATTGTACTATTGAATCGTTTTCCTTGAGGCAGTGTATTGTATCGTCATTCAGGGAAAAAAGTAATGCAAGAGAATTCGTCGAGATATGGTTATCTACGGAGAATTCAATAGAACTGCGTATTGCCTTACTTCCAGTTTACCACCAATTGCAAAAAGGCAAATTTAAGCGAGTCATTCACAACATGAGATGGCAACAGGCGGCGACTAGCAATGGTCAAGCGATGTAAATAAAGTGGCAAATTCCAAACTTCACTAATTTATTGGTGAACGTCCTCGAACCATTGAGTTGGTCTATTAACCAATGACGAATTCACCTCGGTTGGTAATGAAACTTCTGAACAAAAGTCGTTCAACTCGGAGAACAGACCAGACCTGAACAAACAACTCGTGCTCCAAGTATTCCAGTTTATTGCAAGCTTTTAGGTTTGCAGTTGCATTAAGGGACTTACTATATCTGCCAGAATATGGACTTTCAAGAGCTTCGAATAATAATCAAGTGTTAGATTGAACAGTGTTTAAGTTTATCCCCATTCCATTGCGATACGCTTACATCTGCTTGCATTACATCAGGTCGCTAGGCTTTGGATGCGTTCTATCAATATTATCTTTATTATGGCGTTGCATGAAAAGAAAACGAAAACTAACTTTACTTGTTGATTAAGCATGCTTTGAAAATTTTGATGGAAGGGAATATGGTTGAAGGACGTTGAAGCCATTTAAAACTCTTACCAGTTTAATGTCGGTAAAGCATATATTACAAAAATAATGATCATGCCTTAGTAAATATCCATCGAAATGTTTGACATAGTCACAAACAAAATTCATTGGTGTTTTTTACGTATTACGCGGTTTAAATCAACACGTGTAGGTTTGGAATGTATTAAAGCTTCAAACTTCCTGAATGGCTAGGGATTTGGGCGGCCTACATTTTTGCCCTCAGAATTGCTGAAAGTGGAAAGATAATAATTTAGTAAACATTCACAATTGCAACGTTCATAAAAGCACGACGTATCATCAGTCAAAGTTTCATAATGAGGCTCAACAATTCTTGTCCGTCTTGTTGAGCAAGTCATATTTTGCTCATGGCGTGTGAGATAATAACGTACAACGTGTACCAAAAGAAACCAAAATTTAGTAATAGCGCGCCAACCGATAGAGGGAGCGCGCTGCAGGTACAACACAATTGGGGACTTGCTTAACAAACTGTCATTTGCCGCATTTCGCTATGACTGGTGCTTGGCGCGCCACAGTCGCTGAAGTGAGCATGTGCACAAACTTTCATCTGCTCAGTGTCATAGCGACAACAAAAGCGCCTACAGAACAACGTGTGTGGGTATAGAATTTTTCTACAATCTTAGCATAACATGTAAAAAGACAAGTCAATTACTTAGCCCAGCATAAGGGAGGATTGCATGAGTCGCACGCAGTGCCATAGGTAGATGAAGTCTTTTGAACTCGGCAGAATATCGTTCGGCGATGATCCGAAGCTTGGACGACCATCCACATCAACAGGCGATGATTATATCGAGAGAGTTCGTGCTGTGTAATCCTCGTTTACGTTTTCACGATGCTGCTGACAAAATATGCATCAGTGTAGGATAATGTCACCAAATTCTACCGCATTTGAGGAATGCTGTGCGCAGGAAGTTGCTTGAACTGTGGGAAAACCAGACTTATTTGTTGCATTATGATATTACGCCGGCTCACGCATCGCTCCATGTTCACAGCCATCTAGCAACTCATCACCATCCTGTTATACCCCCATCTACTTTATTCTCCGCACCTAGCATCTAAACACAAATATTTGTTTCCAACACATAAAACTCTGTTGAAAGGACTTTGTTTCAAAACCATAGAGGAGATTCAAGACAACATGACGAGAGGGATTTGCACATTCTCAGATAGTGCTTTCAAGGAAAAGTTACCATAAATGAGTAAACGGTTTGAAAACGGTGTGTTGCCAAAACTGGAGAGTACTTTGAATGGAAAATTATGTAAAATGTTGCGCAAGGAACCAAAATGACGTTATAACGGATGTCAGGTTTGTTTTGGAACACTCCTCATACAAATAAAGTCTGCTGTATCACATAACATATTAAGTTTGGCCGTATTTATAGGCATAGTAATGCTTAACAAATTACGCTAGTTGTTTGTACATAGATTAACAGCCACTAACACCACAGCATCCTAAACTGAGAAAATTAAGTCTAGATAACTGGATATGCAGCTCATTAAGCAATGCTAATTTATGAAGTGGTCATTGTTTCCGTCACTAACAATGTATGAAAATTTCCATTTGAATTTAACTCGCTGCGATGTTCTAAGGTCATGGATATATCAAAAAATATATTCAAGCTTTGTATACGTGTGCCCACGGTAGACAAATGACAACACACTGCAGTTTCTTATACTTGCATCTTTGGCAGTTGGCGACAATAAATAAACAATAATTTCACACTTCTAACCTCTGCACCATAGGTACATAATTTCTAACAATCATGCCAGCGTACCGAATTAGTTACATTAAATATAATTATGAATGTAACTGGTTCTGGTAAAGCTGTACAGGTATAATTTAGTATTTCCAGTTGCTTTCATTTTTCCATTTCCTAAAGACATTGCAGAAGCACTTGTGACGATATACTAACTAGTTTCAAAATATCAGATTTATGGAAGCGGACGCATCGTAGTGAAATATGCATTTCACTAGTGGCCTGTGTTCCATGTAGACACCTCTACATTTATCAAAATTAAGGGTTAAAATATTCTGCGATTCATTGTTAATATCACCAATAGATTGATATAGCTGCTTACAGACCACACACCAAAAAATTAAAACTACCGATATACATAACACTTATGGCGGAGGTATTAAATATATTACGATACACCAGTCAGTATACATGCATTACAGCATTTTTCACATGAAACATATATATACGGTGCTGTTCTTTAAATTACTCTAAACAGAATATAAAATAAAATGGCTCAGTGAGGTAACATCTATTTATCTTATGCACTGAGAAGTTTCTCAATATAACTACTTGTGACTAGCTGTCATCTAGTCACATAGTTACGCGATTGGAAATGAGTGCAACGTCGAACTTGACAATATATTCCTAATCCTGTACAAAACAGGACTTACTCTTATTAAAAGCACGTCATGTTACAGAATGCAGGTTACATATGCTATAGGTTTGGTAAAAGTAAGCGATTGTAAACAGACAAATCTGTTTAAAATGGGTTAGATAGTTTTACTTGTATTAGCGTAAAACCTTCCAAGATGTGTACTACCATATCTTAACAATATCCCTAAGCTGACTGGTAATTTTTTAAACTATTGCTCTCTGCGGATTTTGGACCACTGAGCACCCTTACAACCGGTTGGTTTGTATAGATCATTGCATCTAAAACCGTGGCCTGTTTGTACCTGTGTGATTCTCGTGCCCTTTAGATAGGTCGTATAAGCCCTTAAATCCTAGTCTGTTTCCTCGGCGGTTTGTCGATAACTGTTTGATTCCTCTTGATCACTGTAACAAAACCGGTGAAAATTGTCCCCTAGTTTCGTAGCCTTGTCCACATAAAATAGTTTTCATAAGCCCTAAAACCGAGTGACCAATCAGTAAAAATGCTCGTTACCTCAGTTTAAACAAGAAACTCGAAGAAGAGACAGGAAGCAATTGAAATGCTGACAAACATCCTGCTTACAACCAATCCATCAGCAAGGAAAAAATAAAGGCTCATCATCTAAGATGAAAATAAAGCCGAACTTGCGTGTAAAAGTAAAAAAGCAATCAAATGATAGTTCTCATAAGATTTCTCTGATAGAGCACAGCGCAGTTACTGCAGAATCGCCCACTAAAGCGATTGAAACAATTGCTGCGCTTGAACTACAGCTGAAGGATTTGAAGGAAAGGTTTGAATCTCTGTACCAAGTGTTAGAGCAATTAAACTCGCTTAAGTATCTTTTTAATACTCCAGATACACTAAAAATGGAACACCTTCGATCCGTTGGGAATCTTATACAGCATGTTGCATTTGAGGTGCATGAGCGCATTAAACGCTCCAGAAATGTTATAGCATTTAATGTACCAGAAAAGTTAACTCTTGAGGCTATCTCCTCTGCAGTGGCAAACGACTGTCATATTGAAAGACCGCAGTTTTCTTGCGTGAGGCCGCGAAAGAAATCTCCGGAGCCGAACTGTACAGTACTTTTTAAATTTTCAAACGACACACTTGCTAAAAAATTCATTTGTAGTAGGAGCGCATTATCCCTTAGGAACTATTACGTATCAATGGTTATAAGCCTGATTTAACAGTACTACAAAGAGAGTGCAAAAAAGACCATTTCCGACAAACAATCTGTGACCAATATGTTCCGCTACCCACGGAAACTCAGGAACGTCCCCACCTGGTTGACCTAGATGACACACTGGTCATAAATGAATCAGCTCTAAGGTTGAAATCAAATAGTAACTGTCATAAAAATATTGCTTCTGACTCCATTCAGTGTCAAATTAGTTTAGCATTACCGCTCAATTCGTCCCCGAACACACAAGAAAGTTCCACTGCGCAAACGACTATTTATACTCACTCTTTGTCGTTCACCAACCAGGTGCATAGAGGCTCGGATACGAAACTGAAAACCTACTCTACTAAAAGCTGTGAACCTCTAATACTGCGGAACAGCCTTGTTTCAAAGAACACTGGTAGAAAAACCTCACATTGAATCTATACAGGTGCTCCTAAGCACAATAAAAGCACAGCTATTTTAAACGTTCCACCAAACGCAGTCACCACTGAAAACCAGCAGAAAATCAGCAAATCTCTAACAACGCTGCATTTGAATATGCGACCTATGCGCTCCATAACTTATGAGCAACTTGCTATTGAAATTCAAATATCTGCGAGAAATTGGCCCAAACAAAATCCTCTCAAACTACCTCAAAATGTAAATAATCTTTACTGGAAGGTAGGTTATGCTCAACAGCCATCAAACTGTAATCTCCCAGTAGGTCGCCATTTTTCTAGTATTTCACCCTTCCAAAGTTTTTGTGGGTCCAATGGCGTTCTACCCGCCACATCCCCAAATGACACTAATTCCGCAAATTATATGTCCCCCGTATCCACCACCCCCACTCCCCTCTCTCCAAATACCACATCGTTGGTGTCCTGTAGCTGGATTCCTGTAGACAACCAAACGGATAACAAGACACTGCACTTACTTTAAATTAATTCCCGTTCACTGTTAAAGAAAATGCACTTCCTGCGTAATATTCTTCACCTTTCTTCTCCTGATATAGTACTAATTACAGAAAAATGGTGTTCAGCAGCGATGTATGACACATTGTTCAGGATACTGGGTTATAACATCTTTCGTAATGACCGCCTTTATGGTAGAGGTGGTGGCTGTATAATCTACGTCAAAGACAAATACTTGGTTCTGCTTCTGAATGAACCACACGTATGGAAACTTCCTGATTCGGTGTGGATTACAATTTCCATTGATCCAACAAATCTCCTAGTAGGTTGTATTTACAGACCCCATTGTCTACACCCACCGTGACCGATGACTTGTTGGACACTTTTTCTTTTATTGCTGACCTCTCATACACTAATAAAATAATCGCTGGGGATTTTAATATGCCCGAAATCCCATGTTCCCTTAACAATAAATAACAAAAACCCAATCCTTTCATGTCTACTATTGGTCGACTGGGATGGATTCAGCACGTCACAGAACCTACACGGCTTGTTAACACACTTGATCTAATATCTACTATGGGATGTTCGCATGTTTCCATATACAACAGTGACAAGTTGCCGGGTAGTGATCATAACATCGTTGGTTGCTCTTTCCAAATTCTTTCTAAACCGATAGAATCAGTGATCAATTACCGCCCATTCTCTTCTGTGAATTGGTCAACTTTCTCGGATCTTATAAAGTCTTCATACTGGGATCCATTCTTCTTAGCACAGAATGTACAAATTGCTTGTAATGAATTCTACCATCGCATTCAGCTTTGTGTTGAAGCTGTAGCTCCAGAACGTACCAAGAAGTTGAGAAGGACTGCTGCACCTGCAGGCATCACAAAAGAGGTAGCCACTAAACTTCACAAAATAAAGTAAAATTTAGGAAAAAACTATTTTACTCTGCTGATGCTCCACACCAGATTGCTTACAGCGTTATACCAAGACCACCACAAAATGCTATGCTCTGAGGAAGTAATGGCACTGAAGGTCGCCAACGTGGCAGGCTGCATCTCAAAAATTTTGGACCGCAGGCAGAATAGAAAATCAAGTTATATAAGCTCTATTGTAAATTCTGATGGAACTGCCATAACCGATCGTGCAGTCATATGTTCTATCTTCAATGAAACATTCATGTCTACTTATAGCACTAATGCGAATGAAGATCCTCAGCTCAAGCTGATACATAGAGGCAGAAATACACTCCATTCTGTTAAATTTACACTTAGTGACATATGTCGCCAACTCAGATTATTTCGGCCTTCATGCTCACCAGGCCCTGACAACATCCCTCCAATACTGATAAAGCACGGAGGTTCAGACATCCCCTGTTTTTGCTTAATGTATTTAGACTTTCCATGCTCAATGTGGAGTATATTATACACTGAAAACAATTAACTATAATACCAGACACAAAAGCGGATCTATGCAAGATGTAAAAATTTACCGCCCGATCCACCACACATTTATTATCTCCAGAATCATGGACAGCGTAGTTAAAGAACGCATAATAGAGTATTTGAGTTCTCTGAGCCTTCTCAGTAAACATCAGCACGGTTTTTTGAAAGGTAGGTCGTGCACTACCTGTCAGTTAGATTACCTTGATTATGTGACTAGAGCAAGAGACGCCGGAAGTACTATTGTCGTAATATTTCTTGACATCCAAAATGCTTTTGACCGTGTCCCACACAATTTATTGTTGCGGAAGGTTATGTCCTATGGTATCACAAATTCGCTTCTAGATTGTTTGTCTTCTTACCTCGAGGATAGAAAGCAAGTAGTCAAAATCGGTAACAATATATCTGAAGCCACTACAATCTCTAGTGGAGTGATTCAAGGTAGCGTGCTATGCCCGCTTTTATTCTTAATCTATTTCAACGATCTCCTCGACGAAATCTCGTATGTGAAGCCGTTCCGTTTCGTTGATGATGTTAAATTGTGTTTTGTTCCGCCTCTGGGCAATGTAGTCCTAACTTAACCTATATTCAGTCTGACTTGTCCGCATTGGAGCACTGGAGTAACTCCTGGAAGTTGCACTGTGCCACTGACAAGAGTAATCTATCGTACCACAGATGTGGCCCTTCTCTGCACATCCTTACATTAAACGATACCCCTATTCCTGTGTGTGGCGCCGTCCGAGAACTTAGTCTAAGATATTCTGCCACGTTTAATTTTTAAAGCATGTTATACTCTTGCAGGCTTCTGCCAGAAAAGTGATCGCTTATATAAGTCGAACTCTTATTTTGAGGGATTCCAGGCTTCAAGCCTTTAAAATTTGTGTTAGGCAGAAACTTGACTACTGAACGATAGTGCATAATAATCTGAGAATAGTGGATATTATAGCACTAGAAAACATTCAACGACCATTCACAAAAAGGTTTTTGAACATACCTTATCCTATGACACACCGTGAGCGTTGCGAGGCGCTAAATCTGGAGCCGCTATGGCTACGCAGACTCAAACTAAATCTGTGCCTTCTATACCGCTTACTATTCGGGTTAAGCGTTACTGCTCAGCCACAACTCGAGAATCATACTCGTATTCTCTATGAACTAAGAAACAGCGAGCGCACAGTGAAAATACCAAAGTCTCCTACAATGCTGCGCTCAAATTTTTACTCCGTAAAATATGCGTTACTATCAAACAAACTTCCATCGAGTGTTAGAAACTGCACTACCTATCCACAATTTAGACGCTTGATTAATATTCACCTGGCTGTTGCAAATATCTGGTCAACACTAAGCTAAACGGTGACTCTAAGTGATTTGTATGAGAAAGGTTCTGGATACATATGAAAGTCACCATATCATCTATTCGTTTCAATAATATAAGATTACCACATGTAGTTGCATTCTTGAGTATATATTTGAGAACGATCTTAATCCTATCAATCCGTCTAACCAATTCATTTTTCTCCTTTGACTCGCTGGTTTGAAGATGCACTACACCTTTCAATCTGATGTCCCTGTACCATAGTCGTCACTCGCCAAGATTTTCCATCAAATTGTGACTGGCCTATCGGCAAGCGTTTATATTCATTATTATGTTTTATAATTCCTCATACTTTATCTTCCTCTTTGTTTCACCTTTGGTCATGACTGGGCTGATGTCTTGCGGTGACGGATTACAGCTTCCAAAATAAAATGTATACCCATGCAAATCATATTGATGCTGACTCGCTGGCTTAAAACAAAAAAGTGCCAAAATTGATTGATCCGCATGACAAAAAGGGCTGAGACTTCATCGCCTATAATGTATGCATAAAACAGTCCTAAAATAGACATTTGTTATCTAGTTCTGATGGCCTATTTACTATCTTGCCACACAAGCACAGAGCCAGTTGGAGCATGGAAGTGCGGGTGAAACCCATTGTGGAAATACCCCGCATGGAAGCAAGTCCCCTGGGGACAGTTCCATGGATGACCGTATTACTTTACTTGAACTTTCCGTGAAATCTACATTTATTATTGTTCCCAGTTTCCTTAACTCTCTACATTTCCAAACTGCTAATCAACTCAAAAACCCATACGAGAACCATTGATCAAAAGACGAATAATTAACTGTATTATGCGATCACGTTCTACATGTTGATAAGACCACTCAATTGGTCTGTGCCTCACACTGCTGAGGAATAAAATGTTTATGTATTTATTTATTTATTTAATGCCAAAGCAATCACCACGTAAAAAATATAGACCCAAATCTCCGTCTGTTGACAACCACTGCATTTTAAATACTTTGGTTTAAGATCGTGTGTATTGGCATAAGGTTTTGCTGTAAATGCTTGCAATTTACATTTAATAGATTTGAAGCACGCAACCTCGACTGCTGAGTCTAAAGAAGAACGAAACGCGTCTGGCAGTACATAAATGAGAGACAACAACAGCAAAACAATTTATTTGGTGGGATACGGTTCCAGTAATCCGTCTGACCCAGGCCGATGCAAAGACGACCAAGGCCACAATCGTGATTACGTGTCTCAATATCATTTGCATGCCGGATGTTCCGAAAACTGACAATCAAATTCTAGCAGATGTGGATAGCTCTGCTCGCGATGTTAATGGTCTAGGAATAGTGCGATAGCCGCATATCACCATTTTGCTGAATTCGACGAAAAATTCAAACAATATCCACCTGATAATTCCAAACGCTGAAAAAAGGTGTTGTTTATTATATGGACGGGAGGGCGCAACCCCGAAACCCTCTAATTTGGATACAATCCCAGTTATTAGAACGATACAGGGTAACTTCAAAGTCAAACTAAGTCACGATTAATGTTGAGCTTCGCATTCCAAGACACTAAAGTTATACAACCTTTGCTTTTATTTGCATATATTTGCGAGACAAAACGGAACGTGTCACTTAGTTGCTTCTAGTAATAGCCATTTGCTTAAATAGCCCATTTGCAGCTGATTGAAAATTTAACGCCTGCCAATAAAACGGAAGCACTAAAGTAAACGTATAAACAAATGTGTTTAGGAGAAAAGGGGACAGAAACGACGTACGTTAAATTAATACACTTAATCTGCCTTTTTAGCATAAAAAACATTTTTTGCATCCAAACTTTGAAATTGCTAGTTACAAGGCCATAGGCTTCTCCAACAACAATTGCAACAAATTGTCAATGCTTACGAAAGGTATAAATGCAACCAATGGTTGGCTACATCGAAACTCATTGAGAATCTTATAACTAACAATTGAACGCAGAGTTGCTTGTATACAAAAATAATACCTAGCTTCATGAGTTGTACAACCCAAAACGTCGGCAGAATGACAATATATAAAAGCTGGATATATATTATCACATTTAGCGAATCTGAAATCGCTTGCTTTATGAAAGATATTTGTGTACTTGTAAAATAAACAAAAGAAATGTGTATTTAAATAATATTATTTCCACCTAATTAAAATAACTGAAAAATTAAACATAGCTGGTGCCACTGGGACACAAGAAATATACGAAGTATACATTTTCTTAGGTTGCAAATCATAAATTTTCAACGAAAATAAATATTTTTATTCATAGTATTTTTAACTAAGGTATATGAAATTTAAAAGATTTTAATATAAAGAACAACGGAAAAGCACTCTGAACTAAGTACAAGCAAAGAGCATATAATATGTATTGAAATGCAAAAGCCCAGTTGCGTATGCTCACAACACTTGACACTGAAATCACGATATTAACTCTTCATTTATTCATGAGTTTTGGCAAATTATTAACTTGTTTAGAAAAAGGTGAAGGGAAAAAGAATTTCAGCCAATTATTCCTCAGAAACAGTTTAGCTAAGTCTGCGGCTGTTGTTTACAACCTTCTGCAATTCGGTGCCCACATTGGATGATAACGGTAACCGATCAATCTATTCCATTTTGGCGGTTTCCTAGCTGTGATACTTTCACAGTTACGTATACGCCTCACAATATCTTCGTTAGAGGCATGGAAACGTTGCAGTCATTAGCATTTTAATTGCCCTGGTATTTGACGACGGATCGAAAACAGAAAGGCATATTTAATATCTGTACCGACAGAAATATTGGGCTTTTTCAAATGCCATTCTACCCACAATAGGACTAAGCGCTAGTAAAAACCTTTGTTAGAATATCGTTTCTATCGGTACACCATGTCTGGAAATGTGCCATTTTTAAATATTATGCACAAAATATGGCACACGTAATACGGTGGTTCAGCTACACATTATATAAACAACCAATTGCGGATTCTACCTGACATTTAAAAAATATCTATCCGATCAACGAGATCTGGATGGCACATTTTATCCAGCGTAACCGCCATTGTCTAACTGTTCTAGCGGATAAAATTGCATACCAGCAGCAGTTGGCAATGAGTATGGTCGCAAGTCACAAAATGCTGTATTAAAATGTTACTAGTTTAGAAATGTTCCGCATCTTCCAACGACGGAGAAAATGACACTGGCCCCTAAAGAGTTGGCGAAAAATCTGTGCACGTAAATCGCTCCAGATTTTCAATGAAATCGCCGAGCACGTTATCATACAACAAAGGGAATCTCAACACCACTTGGCACTGACATATTCTGCACTTTAGTAGCTGTTCAATATGCACAAACAGTGTTCTCCTGAGGTTGATAATATACACTGGAATTTGCTTGTTTCCTTGTGAGATAGCTTAGCTAAGCATTTGGCTCGACTCTTCCAACCAAATTTTCACGAAAAATACGTGCACGAATTGTGGAAACACGGGATGATTACTCCAGTTCAGATGTGCAGTAGTCGTTCTGACCCAGTAAACAACTGATCATTTATACTTCCATATGTATTGCATTGGTAGTGGAAGCCAATATTATTGATGTGATAATGGCCTATTTCGAAGAATTTAACTATGTTACACTAGAAAATCATGGTTTTTCTCGAAATCTATCTTGCCTTGAAAATCCAATGCAAGCAGGACCCCAATGGACCGAAACAGTGGACATTGGCATATGATTTGATGTAGCTTTTGTCGACTACCCAAACTCCTTTGACAGCTTAGACCATGGCGTTCTAATCTTTAAAATTCAGTGTTGATATTTTTTATCCTCACCTAGGATTGCTTACAAGCTTTCTCTTACTCTGGCGCTTAACTTTACAGGTGTGTGAATCCATATCAGATGCCACCCAAGCAAAATGCATGGCAACAAACGGATCGGTATTATGACCACATAAATCTGTGCTTTATATCAAACAAATTAAATGCTTCACGTGCTCAAACTGCCTTCTCTAAGAAGGTGACATCAGGGTGTGATGTATGACCAATACACATGGCGATGGTGCACTACCTCAAGTCGATCTGGATATGAGTTCCGCGTTATCAATCTAGCATTTACCTCTGTTTAATGTGTGCAAAAGTAGAACGCTTTATTACCGACACCAGCTGGCGTGTTCCCATAAATTTTGCAACCAGTAGTTCAAAAATTCGTTCATAAAAAACGATTTGATTATTTTGGACCATGACAAACTTGGATGTTCAAATCTGGCTGAAAAGGAGTCTAGAATGACACCAACGTGGTTAATTTCTGTGGCCTGCATGCGGTCTATACGACTCGTTGATTGATCAACAGCTTTTCAGCTCACACATCAATCCACTTGTGGGAAACGCAGTAACGTCTCACCATAGCAGAAATAAACCAACCACGGGCAACCGAGAATGGCAAAGTTTGTATCAGTTGCCCTAAAAACAAATGCTTCTAGTGCTTGTTGGGGCTTCGGCTGACAGTACTGTGCCTTAGTAGGGATCTGAATTCGAGTACGAGATTTTGAAAGGTCCCAAACACAGCTATCGCTATTTTCTAGCGCTAAGCCCCTACAGTAATCTGAGATCACATCATATCAATTTTGCAGCAGAGTTCAGGCGAATGGAACGCCGTCGGAATTTCTCTTCCTTATATACTTGACAAATGTGAGATACCCTACGGGAATCTGTCATCTGTACTCACAAGATGGCGCGGTTCACACCGGATTTGACCGTACATTCAATTTTTATCAGCATGTCAAAAACTCATTGCTCATGGCTGAACATGAGTGTCTGTAATATGTTTTACTGAAGATCACCTCCTGGTAAAATTTCTACCCTTTTCATCTTTATTCACTTGCGGTCGACTTGACTTTCGGTGAGTTTACAGTTGTTGTTTATCCTATTTGACTTACAGTGCATTTACAACTCTTACTACGTAAAGTGGCTTGAGTCAATCAATGGGAAATTGCAAGAACTGGCACGTTTTGCATATTTTTCTATTTTACCATGACTTTCCTACGAGACCTGTTAAGCTTTAGCGTTTCAACCCCCACAAACCCGTTGCGCCACTGCACCAGTATTAAGTATGCAGGTAGGCATTTGTTATTAGCGATTATCAAGTACAAATACTTTAGTTGGTCTTTATCATTATGATTATGATTTCAATATACTGCACATGGTAACAACGGTGTTGCTCCTTTCAATCTTTGCAGCCCCGGCCGGCGAATTCATACTCTATTTGTCACCGCATCCCTCCTCTTCGCTCAAATACAGCCCCACTTATCGAAATGACGCATGCTGACTTCAAAGTCAACGAGCAACACAAATGAGCTTACGAAAAACAATCCAAGACTTTCGGCAAGTACACAAAATCCCGGCTGAAAAACTGCCACTCGTTGTGTCGGGCTAACTTCGCGGGGCTCTAATGTCTAATAATTATTGTCTAGCTGTCAAACAGAATGTTTCTGTTTCACTTTCTAATACAGTGGTTCTAAATTTAGGTAGCCCAAACCAGGACGAAACGCGTCGTGTTGTGCAGCGATAAAGTAAAAAACTGACCTAAATATTAATGCCGTAAATAAGTTAGTGTGGGGTAAAAATTTTCATTCGGTTAGATCCATCCGCCTTTGGGTTGGTCCTTAGAAATTAACTAATAAAAGGCCCGTTAATTTAAATATCGTATGTTTGTACAGCACTTGCCGGTTTTCATCTTACGGAGCTTAATTCACTGGGGATTTGTCTGTAATTTTAAAAGAATTATAATTTTGTTTATCGTAAACTGCATACGGCCTACAAGTTCTTTTAAATAATAAAGACGCCGGGATCAATTCAAATCACAAGAAATGTAAAATTCGAAAGTATTTTTAGTTGGAGGTTGCACGTACATACGTATCTCAATTATTCCACACTTGCTTATTAGACTGACTGGATAGTTTTCATGCTAAAAAGAATTAGTCTATACAACATTGATAATTCAGCAAATGTGCCTATACAGAAAACCTGAACATGTTGACTAATTGGTTAGCGGCTTCAGATGTATTCCTTCTATCATGAGTAATTGCATAAACCAGATTTGAACCGACGATTTGACTTTACAACGTTAGATGCCTCTACGGCACTTCAACATTAGACTCTGCTAATTTTAGAGGCATTTTACTGGATCTATGAGAAAATACGGGGCCGAATATACACATTATTTAGCGCGTTTAATATGTCTTTTTAACTTTAGAAATACAAAACTTGTTTGTCTTTCTTTGATAAAAGATTTTACTTATATAAGTGGAATAGTATAGTAATTTTTCAAGTAAATTTACGTGGTATTATAAACGTGTAAGCACGTTAATTTGTGGACTAATAACTTCCAGTTACAAAGTTGGAAGTCGAACCAGCTTCAAAATACTGCCCATTTACCCTTCACTTTCTACTGTCCAACGAGATGAAATCCATCATGGCCGATGCTCTGTTGGGCTATTTGAAAAACTCTAACATTATTAATCCTAAGCAGCAGGGCTACCATCAAAATCGATCATGCACAACGAATTTGCTGATAACATCAAGTAGCTGGAATCAGGCGGATAATGCTGGAGAGCAATTCCTCGAAAGCCTTCAGCCCTCTATATCATCGGATACGCCTTTCCAAGCTGCAACGTTACGGGTATCGGTGACCAATTCTAAGCAACTTCGCGAACTAGCTCCTTCAGAAGAAACTCGTGTTGAGTTCGGAACTCCATATTTGACCCCACACAAGTCGAATGTTTTGTGACTTAAGTCTCAGTGCTAGGTACCCGATTGTTTCGTTATTCCTAAATGACCTCACACAGGCAATAGCATATAACTTTCTGCAGTTTGCCGATGACAACAAGATTTGCAATAAGTTTAAGGGGGAATACTAACCAAGAACTGCATCAGAGTGCTCTAGACACAGCAAATCAGTGGTCCATCCAAAGTTCGCAGCAATTCAATGTGAGCACATGCAAAGTGATCTCCATACGACACCAAAGCAACCACCGTTACAGGCTCTGAATGCACGTGTTGCGGTACGCTGCCACGAAACGTGATGTGCTCTACTGGTTCAGAATATTTGGGGTTGTTTCAGGCAATCCGCCAAAGTTTGCAAAACGTTAACTACCATGTGGGCAGGTTACTTCGGGCTTTCAGATAAATAGATCATACTATTTTCCGCCCGATTCTTTGTGCGTATGTTCGTTGTCATGTCGCATATCCAATTCAAGCATTGCACCCATGGCAAAGCACGACCTTATTGCATTGAAGCAGCCCTAAGGTCGAACATCAACGTAGGTTATTGGAATGCAAATATTCCATACGAAGTGATGCTGAAACGTTTGAGGGTATCCAGCAGAAGTTAACGCCGCTTTCGAGGTAGCTTGATAATGGTGTACCTAAAACTGCATGATCCACATCATGTTTGCCTCTCTTTACTGCAACTTAGCAATAATACTAACTTAGGGTTAAATCACTAAAATTAGCAGTAGAGTCCAACCACCAGCTTTGCTGCAGGAATTTCTTTTCCGTCCCTGTGTGGCACTCGCGGAATGCTCTTATAGAATCAATCATTTCTGTATCATCACCGCTCATATTTAAAAGAAGTCGTAATGGCGTGCTTACTCACCCACAATTACGTAGTACTATATCTCCATTCCACTCCTGGAATGTACTTTGGATATTTTGCTGTTATATTTTTGTGTTATGAAACTACACGGATCGCAAACTACAGCGAAGCAATCCATAAGTCCCATTTCTAAATCTAAAGAACCCACAGCATTTTTCCTATGACCCGGCAAACCCACCCAACAAGACAAAGCATTGTTTCATAACCTGTATAAATTAATTGGTCATTGTTAGTATTAACATACATAACTTCTCCAAGAAAACGTAAGCGCTGCTTTGGACAAGAACCTGGTCTGATTATTTTGTACCCGTTTTAATTGCCGCTGATATGGCTTTAAGGATTAAATTTTTATGCCATTTAGACGTTCGCATATTTTGCCCTAACCCATCATCTGACCCTAGTCTATTCACTGATCATAAAGAATAAACATTCGCGTTTCTTGCATGATTTTTATAAGATGTGTTTGCTTTTATCTAAGTGAAGCTTGAGAAAACACAATGTTTCTAACTCTGATGCTTACCAGCTTGCCACTAATAAAAGGATGACAAACTTAACCGGGAATATAAACCAGTTTATAATTAGCAGGCACAAATCGCTCTATTGCATTCCACAATTTTACGATTCACAGAACGGATATACTGATAAGCAGATCTATCCTGAGTGTGTTGTTTTCTGGTGTGGAATACCAAGGCACATTCGGAAGTATTAACAGTGCACTTAATATGGAGTATTAATGCGTTACTAATAGACCGCTTGCAAAATTCACTTACTTTGCGTCAGGTTATTTTATAGTTAACCTGCATTATGTTATATGACGCACATAAGAAGGTTTATTATTTAACACGTAGGTTTGGCGTCCAAACTTTTGCAATGATAACATCGCATCTGTATTCTAAATCTAAGTAATTGGCTAATATAATAAAGCACAAATATATTATTACCCTATTGACAGAAAAAGTTAAAACTAAATCTACACAAGACAAATACCGAAGCCGCTTATGATACAACAATTGCTCAATGATTGATAAACGGTAATTTTTCACAAAGTTGCTACCACTTAAGGAATAACGACAAGTGGAATGTAAAAGTCTCTCTAGTTGTTGTTTTGACTTCTGTAGTATAATAATCACGTACCACAATGCAAAATTAATCTCAAAGCCTACCTTCGAAATAATGTAATATATTAAGCGGTAAGCACCACGTTATTTTTGACCTAGATTTGCAAGTTTATTTGATATAAATTAATAATGTGCCCTTAATAACTTACACTTATGTCGATAGAACTTAATAAAGCAGGAATTAGGGGATTTACAAGTTGGTCGACATACATAAGATTTTATGATAAAAGCTCCACGCAAATGTGTTATAATGCCTAGTGTTCGGACAGTAGTTTCTTACATTGAAATTAATTTCTCAAATAATATATCATTCAGCTATTTTAGCATAATTCGATGGGCTATCTCTTTTAATAATTTACATTTTTCAATTCGTGGATATTCGTAACAAGCACATATGGATATATTTGAAACAGAGGTTACCATGAAAGCTTTTAAAACCATTTCCCATAGCAAATTAAACATACAATTATGTTTGTTGTACTGCTAAGCTGACTTGAGCTGAGGTGAAACCAACTGAATTTGTGTGAACTGGTTTATCCAACACAATCATCACGTAACTCGATCGACAGTATTTGCATGGCCTGTATCTTCGCTAGATAATAACTTGTGTATACCCTAACCAATTGAGCCAATGGACTTACAACACCTTTGGGTAAAGTATGGAAGTGAAAACACTGATGTTAAGTCTAACGGAAGGACTGTTACAGAGAGACGTAAGTGAGCATTTGCAGAAACACCCTTTGCTGGCACATGTAAGGCTGTGCTATCGCAATCATGATTAGTAGAGCTTCCTTAGAAGTTGAGTCTAAGCCCTTTCGCGTACTGCTAAGACACGGTACAATTTCTTCAAATGCATTATTTGTCAGAATATTTTTTCTAGTTAAGCAGAAACACGATTGAATCTAAATCAAAAACAAGCACAGGTTAATAACTTAACGATTTTCAATAATATGTGGCCTTTTTTATATAGATAACAACATTGATATCCAATTTTTTCTCCAAACGCAAATACTCTTATGAAGATATCTACCAGGAAACGAATAATATACTCATATTTGTTCGAATGTTCTGCTATTGTATGTTTTTTTGTGATAAAGACTTGCGGACATCATTGGTCTAATAATAAAGAGTAGACTAATAAATATTTAGCTCGTATTAATATGTTAAAATCAACACCTGATCGAAGCCGCTAGAAAACGTAAATAATTTCGGGTGACCTCAGCTGGTAGAAATTGACTGTGTTATTTGTATGCTTTGAAATGGAACTGACCAAATCATCACTTGATCAACACTATTTAATTAGTAAACGCAGTTCCAACAGTTCAAGGTTTGACAAAATGTTCAAGAGAAATGGTCCTTGTTTACTCTTATTATTTACATTATTCTTATACTTCTTCTTCTTCTTTTATTTTGATGCTGTGATACAATGCAATCATAGCGGTAAGGTTTTCACACTGCAGGATTTGATAACAAAACTTCCCTATGTTGCGAATATTTCCACAACGAACACTAAAGATTATAATTTACTGGAATATACATATAAAGCAATTTAAATATAGTATGCTGATAAGATATGATATGATAAGTGTGGATAATGCCAAAGAAAATGTAATCTGCCTTGACATATACTGCTTGACAGCAGTAAACATGAAAGTTGTTCCTCTTATATGATTTCCTATGTGTGACAATTATGTAGTATTTTGTTCAAGATTTAACTTTTTCTGAGCAATGCTTTTGGCAAGCTTGACACTGACAGTTGTCGTACGATTGTACGCATTCCTAAACATTCCCAAAACCAGTCACGTTTTGACAATCATGACAGCTGTTAAAAAATATCTAACCTCGCTACTGTTTCCGCGGTATTTATACATCTAACTGATTCGATACAATTTCATTTGAATCGCTTAGGTTTTTAATGCTCATGCAAGCAAGGTAACTTGTACATAAGCCATCACAGATGTTGTCTGCCAAAGAGAACTACGTCCAAACCGTCATCAAAAAGAACAAAGAAACTAAACTATGTCAATTTAAGTTTATAAAGATGCATGCGCGTAAATATATAGAAATGTTTGCACCTTATAACCAACACGTAAATCGAATAACAGTGCTAATTCTTGAACAGTATATTGGTTACCTTTTGCGCGTGTTAAAAGTTTGTCCTGTTTCATCTGCAAAATAACCTTGTGCATTATAGATGAATTAGATTTGTGCGAGTGCAACGTCACCCACCCTATATGATCCACTTTCCATAAGTTATCAAGCTTGGACAGGTGTTTAACCTAGTAACTGTTGCGATTCTTAAAGAAATCATCGACACACTGATTCTACTTGTTAGCGACATTGACAAACGAAAATGGATAACGCACTAATTCTTGGATAATTAGGTGTAGAGTTAAAAGTATCTAGGGTGAATACCTGCAGTGCTTTGTAGTGAGAATCGCGTTGTTGGACACACTGTGTTTTCTTTTTGCCAACAGTTTTATTTTACCTTTCAAAACAAACCAAGTATGCATTTCGTAAATTTTAAATAATAGCAAAAAGAAAACCAGTTAAATCTCTCAAGTGTGTTCAACACACAAACTAAACATTTCAAGGTCCAATGTTTCATAATATATTTAATCTCAGACAGCTAACCAGTAAATCAGTGCCATACTTTAGAACGATAAAACGCCATACTACAAATCAGACGCTAATGAATTTTATTGTAATTATACGCAAGTTTGAAAAAACCAAACATTCGCACAAAAAGGATTTTACTTTGTATAAATTGCATCAAAGAAATTAATCTGAAATCGGAATACTTGTAGCTCGGATTAACAGCTCTGGTTTTCTGTTGTTCTCCAACCTAAGGTATTGTGCTGCAGACGTTTTGTCACCAGCCGTAGTGACATATTTATTGCCTCACTGCTTAGCGTACACCTCGTTCAGTGCGCCGTGGGCAAGTGCCGTTTGAAATTGGTCTCTTCGCTTCATATTAGGTGAGCTTAGTTGTTTTGGTGTTCGGCCGCCGCTGCTTCCTGCATAAGGTTAGAATCCCTGACACGTCCAATTTTTTTCCTCAATGGTTGGTACACCGGGTCTAGGTTTATGCACAGGTTTATGAAGTGTTCTGTTGTAAACCACGCTTCAAGCACTTCTCTGCTTTTTCTCGTTTCTCCTTGCGCGAGAATTTCAGTTTTGTCCCAATCAGTGAGGAATTGAGGATGTCGCTTCGGCTAGTGACGAAACGTCTGCAGCACCATTCCTCAGTTTAGGGAACAAATAAAAACCAGAAATGTTTAACTATGAGGAAAATTGTGAAACACAACTACGGTATAATGAGGAATGAGCATAGTTTCGTTGTCCAACTGAAACTTGATAAGAAAAGTTTGGGTGTTATAAATAAGACGAAGCGCATATGCGCAGGGTAGCATGGCAGCACATGGATCTAAGGGATTTCAAGAGAGTAACACCGAAGGTTGCATTAAGCGAACTAATGAACACTTGCGTCTAAATTAATCAGCTTTGTAGAGGATTAGGAATGAACACCTACCTGCAGTAACTAGGAAACAGAGGTTTATAAGATAATACTTTTACTGTTCTAAAAGCAGAAAACATTATCAATCAAAGGGGTAACATCACGTATTATTTAGGCCAAAATTTGAAAGATTATTGATATCACAAACGGATTCTACGTTGAGGGTCATATAAGCTGTCAGAATTTCATCATTTTACATCGGCCAAGATTAAATTTTATATGTTTAAAGCATTTAATATGCCATTAAATGTCAGTTTTAATCAATTGCTTAATTGCTCTTAGTCTGTTCTTAAGAAATGATTCGCCGTAATAGATAAATTTTGCTTCATCTACACAGCCAATGGGAAAACAAAAACTCTTGAAGCTAGTGGCAGCTGTTGCACAATAATATACGTAGATCTGGCCGAAATTTGACCAAACGGACCATAGCAAATTTGTTAACATTGCATAAAGTACTAACACAAAATTAATGCATCAAATTTTGTAAGCCAGTATAAAGTATTAGTTTGCTTACCAACACGCATCCTCGTACTTCAAAAAGATGCGCCACAAGCTATCTCGTAAATTCCAATTCTGCTAAGTGTCTTTTCCAATCTTCAGCAAAATTCATGTATTTGTTCAGCTGTTGTTATCGGTAAATTCCAAGGTGCTGTGGTATCGGGCTGATGTGATTTAGTTAGCCTTATTAATTAGTTCACTTGACTACGTAGTTAAAGCTTAACTTGTTGCTGGCCTTGTAAATCTCTTTTGCATTGGTCCATAGAATATAAGGTGATTCTATTGGAGCATCCAGTAGCCAATCATTGTCAGTGTGAAGTGATCTGCGGCATACTCGTGTCCTAAATGAGCGCCTTTACGCGCGTGTGCATATGTGATAGAAAAAGCAAACGTATTCAAAGTAGGCAAACCATATTTGACTGACACTCCTGGTTTACTCAAGGGTCCGTCGAGTTCAAAATTGCAACTGATCGCGAAAGAAATACAGTGAACATAACTTTCTCTTGGCTTTCATCAGATGATTGAACTGGAGGTGTCATGTTACCATAAATGTAGGGTCATTTTTATAGCAGCTGCGTCCATTTTAGTCCTTGAATGTTGATGGAGTAGCGTTAAACAGGACCGCGCAAAATGCCATCAATTGGCATGTGCATTGTGAGCGTCCGCGGTGACTAAATATGGAACGGCGCCATTTTGCTATTTGCTTTCGGGATGATAAAACATCTCTTGCGGACTGCCGCAAACGCAACCTGTTTTGATGCAATAAGAAGTTATGAGTATTGAATCTAAAAATAAAAGAAATAAGCTGTTCATGCTTAACTATAAAGCAGGTTCACTTCACCAGCAATTTAATGATAGGTACCCCCGAAATCAAGTGGCGTTTTGGCAAACTATTTATATCAATGTTTATTTTAAATAAATTACAAGATTTAAGTAATGTGACACCAATTGTTCTCGATGGTCTACTGCTATCGCTCAGGCAAGCAGTCGATATATCTCTCAACAGACAGCTGAGCTGGCTGTTTAAATTTGGACAATGTACGTTTCGATATATTTGCATTCATACAAACTATTCATCCAATGTGATTATGCAGCGAGATGTAAAGGTGGTATTCATGGAAGCAAGCTCTGGATTATATGCTAGATGCATGAGTTTCAATATTTGGTACGTACCCACTTGTTTACCTGGGGAAGTACGATGTAATATAGAATCACGTTTCGGATAGCACTTGGACGCATTTTTTCGGAAGTTAGCAGTAAACATCAGTAATAAACGTGTCAGATAGCAGTTCCCAGTAGATGACGCTAAGGCAATCCACCTAAATCAACAGACTTATCCATTTGCCGTGAGATTCGTATTTCGATATGTGTACCCTCGTTTTATCAGCTGCCAACCATCGACGCTCCTTGTTATGTTTGGTGGAGGACATCCAATTATCGTGACTAAGTACGACATCGTTCAGCCTTAGATTATTGCTTCTTCAGATAAGCAACGTAATTAAGATTAAACAAGGGTTTAAATGCTGTTCACCAGTTAATTTGTGTGGTACCAGTTATTTGAAAATTGGGACCATTCCGAATATGCATAAATGGCGAAGAACGGTGGATTCTGAAAGACCTAGGTTTGCGAAACTCTACGCACACTGTCTAGGAACCGTCTTTAGTGCATCCTGTGTGTTGATGTCACTGCCAACTAGCTTTCGTTCTTGATCTCTGGGGGTTGACAATTCGTCGTTCCCACATTTAAATCAGTTGAACCGAACTTCAAGGTGCTGTACTTTATGACATCCGTGCATGGCTCACCACTGTTGTTAAGACAAGTCTCGACCGAGTGAGCTCTTGTAGGATGTCGTGCACAAAGCAGCTGCGAACGGCATGTTGAACATTTGCCAATTCCTCAGACCTTTCTAAAATATAGAAAGAGTTGTCAATGTAAGAATATTGTTCCAGTGATTGGCCTTAAATCCCATATCTAAACGGGTATTTGAGTGCAATTCATCAACTTCTGCAAGGCGTAGAAATAGTAAATTTGTTTTAGGAAAACTTAGTACTAAATGCACATTGTTTTGGAAGCTAATTAATTTGTGCATTACTCATTTTTGGGTTAAGTAAATACATATAAACTATGTCTAAACAAAAGTAGGGGAATTGTTGTTAAAGGTGAATTAATACTTTAGTTTATGTTTATTTTCAATAAACTGTGGTTGGGTCTGTTTCGGCAAATTAATATAATCAGCATAATGCACGTATACAGAAGCTCCAACGGCAAATATCCATATAAAATTCACTATCGCCACCACATTTACATACTCTAAGAAAAAGCGTTGAGTGAATTTAAGTAAAATCTTCTCCACGATACGTTCATAGTTGTTCGAGAACAATTGAGCGGCGTTTTTTGGCTAAATATTCGCTTTTGACACTATTGTTCCGTCATGCCAATTGACTCAGTATGCACTTGGAGCAACATTTTATGGAAAATAGGGACCATAATAAAGATAGCAGAGGCATGAATTAATGTGGTTTAACATCATTTCTTGGGCTCGATGACACACATACTGCATGAGTTAAAAGCATGAGGTAGAAAAAGATTAACTATTGCAGTATGCGAAACAAAGCACTTGATTAAAACTAATGGACATATAGTAGGACAACTAATTAAAAAGTAAACAAAAGCCGAAAGTTTTGAGAGGACTTGTGTTAAATAAGGATAAACCGCAACAAGTCAGGTTTGCTCGTAATTTGATATTTACCAATTAAATGAGTGTAAAATACAAGTTAGCAGTTACCAGTAATTCAATATATACTATAAAATATTTGATAGACCTGTCTCAGTAAGGAATAACCTCATATAATTTGTTAATTAACAAACTGGTAACTAAGTTTTAATTATTATAACTAAATATTTGGTTTGTAACACCCTAGTGTCTCTCGGATTGCGGCACTCAATCTCACTTGTGGCCTCTTCTGATCTTGAAGTCAGCATGTGCCATAACTATCACTGAAAACTATCCAAAATGGATAGTTCCAGTGTTGGACTATTCCTATCCTGCGCACGACGAAACTATTTCGCCCTGATTCGTTAGTACCAGTAGAGAAAACCAGAAATGTGAGTATAAACCGGAACATAGTGGTTGGATACTATCGTCCCGATCACTAGACAATTTTGATAGGCGAGCACAGCTTGACATGGAGGTTAGAATTTAATATATGTGCTTAAGAGATTCTGCCATGTGTCTTGAAATTTGATACGCAATCTCAGTTGTGGCTTAGGTTGAATTCAAAGTCAGCCTTTGCCACTTCTTTTACTAGGGCGGTATTCAACTGAAGTGGTGGATTTCGATGTTACACTCCTCCATCACTAGACCTCAAGAAGCTTTTCTTACTTGTTTGGGATCAACAGACAGCCTGAACTAGGAGTGTAGCTTCGCACATGCGGATTATCGGCCATCCAACGGATTACTAGACCACTGAGTTCCGTGAGCAATTTACCACATTATACAAAATACATCCAGGATTTTTATTTTCAACTCCTTATTTAACACCGTTGAATTTGCGGCGAGTTTAACCATGTCTTGCTTTGCGGATACGCAAGTGGACTAGCAATGGCTTAGCTCTGTTTTCTTCATTAATATTTGCTCTTGAATGCAGGTCGGCTATCGTTTTGCAGGTCTACGGATTTTCTTCGTAGGGTTGATAACATATCGTTGAATATTCGTAGCCAAAACTTGAGGCAGTATTCGTCGAGAAAAGTAAATATTTTTTGTACATTAGCATATACATTTGGTACACATCAGTATACGCGATAAACCTACATGTATGTTCCATTTATTTAAGTATAATATATATACATCAGCATATTCTGCCCGGTAGGTTGTGCACAGTGTATTTCATCGCTTTTCCGTTTTTGTACCATGATATCTATCTTTGTGATAGACGTTAGGCCCATCTGGCTCAAGCTTGTCCTTTTATATCCTACTTTCGCATAAATTAATTGTCATTTTATTCAATTAAATTTCGTATCACAGCGTCGCATTAAAGTTTGGCGTCACATGCGGTAAGCATAATTGTTACCGTCGAATCGGCGGTGGATGCAAGTTACGCGTTAGACTCCCGGATCTAATCAGAATTCAAGGCCAGAAATGTGCGACAACGCTAAAATACAAAGGGTTGGGGCAACATATTTTCTACTGACCTTGATAGTATCCACCACAAATGTGCAATAATTCTGTTCGCGGATTAAAACCGAACATCTAAACAAGACCAAGTGCCAGCTACAATTAACTGTAGTCCAAATAGTTGTACTACGGACTACATACTCATTTATATGCAATTCATAGCAAAACGATCGATAGTACATTCAATAAAGCGCACAATATCAGTTGATAAGAGTCAGTCACCATTTGAAACAATGTAATCGGTAGGGACCTGAGGCATTCTTTGGTAGAATCCAACAGACTGCGGTATGTCTTTTACTATAATAATTATCAGCGTGATGTATGTAGTCAACCACAAAACAAAATTTGTTTAAAGGTTGCCTTTTCAAAGTTCACACGAATTTCTCTAAAACATATTGCTTTGAAGGTGGCAGATTTCGATGAAAAATTAAGTTATGGTAATAATGTTATACTCTTACAGTAAAATAGATGTATTATAATACTGATATATATTACAATCTTAACGTAATCCAACAATTGGTTTTCGCTCGATGGACACTTCATTAAAATTCTTGCCTCAACGAAAAGCAGCGGTTTTCAGAAAGTTAAGTGCTTAAACAAATTGTACATGTAATTACTTAGTTTCGTTACATAGCGTATTCTTCCAAATGAATGCTGTGTCGTTTGGATTGGTTTAGTGATTGTGGATGTAAGGAAGACATACAACTTATTCTAAGTGTCTGCGTTTTAAACTGAAATCAATTCAACAGCCTTATATAATTCCCCGACAATTTGGGACTCGTTTTTATGTTAAAAATACATAGCTCTAGCTGAGCAGTTTGACTAAACATGAGGATTACGATAGAAGAATTGGTTTAAAAAGTTGTCAGTATTTTTTTCTTTTCGCTTTGAATACATAAGGTACTAGATCACATATATTAACGCAGTCACAGTTGTCGCTACGTACATCGTATCTTATTGGTCTCTACCGCTACCAGAAAACGCTGAGTTCCGAGTGTGAGCCAAACATGTGCCAGTTAAAATAATGCAAATATATAATGAATTTCGTTAGGATGGTTCAGCCGTACCGTGCATTAACATTCAGTTTATGGCTTGTGGGCTGTCTGAAAATAATAAATTGTTGTCAATGCTACTCAAATCCCTAACTTACATTTTGAAAACTTTAAACTGGTTAGACTTTATGTTAACGTAAACAACAGCAATACTTTTCCACTGGAAAAGGCATGATAAAATATCGCAATACTTGTGAAAAGGAATAAAATAAAATGAACCATATATTTACAGCGTATTCAAACCAGATTGTTTCGGGATATACGCATTAAAAACAAAAATCGAGTCCGTTAGACTGTCTCTTACTGAAACGCTCAGATTATGAATAACTTCATGTGCAATCCGGTGGAAGCTTGTGCTGATTTAATTTCGAAGCTTATTGTTTACATAACTATGTAATATTACAATCAGTGATCAAAATTGATGAAATTAAGTTCCTGGAATTCCCCAACCATAGAATAAATCTAAACTTAGTAGGAGCTGATAAAATATTGCCAGTAACATTTAAACGAAGCTGCACTTTTTATTGCTGATTTGTTGTTTACTCATGATGATTTAGGCGAAGTGTCAATTTATTAATCGTTGAACGTGTTATTTTATATGCATTTATCTTTAGATCAATTATGGAATAAACATACAGAGAAATATAGCTTTGCACTAGGAAATACAGACAATAATTAGGCAACTAAAAATCGTTACATAAATGCCAGTTTATCACATTAGCGTTGTAACAATGAAATATTTATTTGACGAAACGGTAATAAAATATGATAGTGTAATTCGACTTTTACGGCTTAGTACGAATATGTTCAAGCGCTAAATCTGATGTGGATAATGTGCTTTATTTATGCATAGCTTTGAAGTCACTGGAGTTTTGTTATACAATGCTCAAACTTAATTTAAAACGGACTGAAGATGACTTCTAAAGCAGGAAATATTACTATTTTAGTTAAAATTGATAACCAACATTGTTGCATGTTACAAGTTCTTACCTCTGTTTCCGAATGTTTCCTTTCTCTATTAATAAGAAAGAGCTCAAACATTAAAGTAAAATGTGTGACGGAAATGGACATTCGGTAGTTATTTTCAACTTTATTGTCTCTATTCAAGCATTCTTACAAGTATACAGAATAATACTGTAAAAGTTTATTCAGTTAGCAAGCAGTAACTTTATGGATAAATATCTAAAGGCTTGGTTTTGCACGAACATTTACTGTTCCAAAAATAGTTCACATTTAAGAGAGGATTTCTGCTATCTTATTGACTGGCATCCTACGGTTTACGCTTTTCATGCGATACGACTAAAAGCGATCTATAATTTTCTTCTTAATGTATCTTTAAACTATGCAAAAATTGTCAACACTGCAGCAAATTCCGTGAAATGTATAAGAAGGTGGCATGAATTATACTCTTGTTAGCTCATTTAAAACGTCATTTTGCTCTTTGTTGGTTACATCTCTATGTTAGATTAGAAGCTGCAAGTTACTATACATGTTACTACCCACCAAATTCCGATTGCCTGAGATCACATAAGACCAGTGGATTGCTGCCAATTTGTGTTTAATGGACCATCTTGCTTTAAGATCCGCAAAACACGCATAAAGAAATTTTGTTTTAGTTTGAAAGTCCTTAGCAATCTGTTCCAATATGCCATCACTGGACGCTCGATGGAGAGACAATTCACCAACAGCTTGTTAATCAGTACAACAATATTGTGACTGCACCTGTATTTACTGAATCAAGCAGTAGCTATTAAACTGTACACTAACGTAAATGTAAATAACCTATGATATTATGAATTTAACTTGAACAGACGACGTGATGGCATTTGCAGGTGTGGTATACTTCATGGTTTACTACGGTGTACACAACAACTGTGTAGCAAACATAATAGCCGCATTGAATTAATATTGTACGCAACTAATTAACACTTTTATGGGGCTCCCTTATTGGTGTACCGAGGATGAGAACTCCATCCACATTCGACTGCAAGCTTTAAAATGCTGTCAAACACAGAGCTGTTTGACCAACTGCTTTTCTGACAAAACTAGTCGTTCTGCTGGATTGTGAAAATTTATCGTACTACCGATGCTCTACTTTGATGATTTCACCTTAACACATTTTAACAGAAAATTTAAAGGCGATTGCTTGAGCCCAAATGATAGACATAATTAGTGCTGTTTAAACTAACCAACTTAGGCCCACCTATGCTTTAATGCATATATGTTCAAAACTGTATTTCTGCAAACATCGCGTGCAGTTTGACAGCTTGAGTCTTGATTCATCAACATTGTGCCATAATATATTAGGGTTCACTTTAGCCATCATACGTTACCCCGCAGGCACATACCTTTTATCAGTTGGGAACCAGTTTACAGTTATATACCAACTTTAACTACCCGTTATATTCACTGAAACTGTAACTGACATTAGTGATATCGTTAATTAATTAAATCCCTTGAAACCTTTTACCGAGTGTCACTAATGCACTGTTATTGAAAAATAATCAGGCCTTACCCATTGGAGCCCATTTCCTATGATTTGCTCAGACAAATTCGTATGGGGCGATTTTATGTCCGTGCGTTCCGTCTTTCATGCCAACCCGGAAGTTGTACCACAAATGAAGCTCAGTTTTATCCCTTAGTTGTCATATTCAAATCCACATATCATTGTGCATCCTGCGACTTTTGCCACATGCATTTTCCGAGGCTTATCTTCGTTTACTAATCAAGAGTCATTAATCACAACCTTAAGCCTTCCTGTGCTGCGCTACGGTTTGACGTTTAGTTTTGCAATTCTGCTTGGTTTGAAACATGTGTCAGACAGCTTGTTGCAATGCTGCATATCCTAACAGTGTGGCGTGCCAATTTGTAAGTTAAGTTAAAGGACGTCTGACGGATTACGAGAAAGAATAACTTTGATAATTTAATAAAACTTCTACAAGATTACGCACGCGATCTTTTACACATTCCATTGCGATGGTGCGCAAATAACCGTTTAGAGACAAATCAAGCAAGCTTGAAATCAATAGATGCATTAAAGAATAAAACATAAATTGTATTCACTCGGCGAAATTCGCGACTGCGTCCATGCCGAACGCAGTTTAGTTGTTACATAGTTTTAAGTTTGCACGGATAAGGGCATTTACCAGTCAGGGTTAATTATGCACCACCATATTCAACGTCCTGAATAATCCGAAGCTTGATCAAACAACATTAAAGAGCTCTTGACCATAAGCTTTTCAGATTCTACGACCACTAATGCAATTCAAGCTGTCATATTCATGGACGTGGAAAAAAGTTAACTTAAGCCTCTTATGTTCCTGAAGAACGTGAATGATAGAGATCATAAATTTGGATGTCGAAATAGGCCTTCATATGTAAATAAGATCGCAATGGCTAGCCGTACAGCTACCCCATGATGCCAGCTGGGTACTTCGGGTTTAACTCGTTCCAGTAAATAGTTCAGCCACCGTGTTTCAGGACGTGGTGTGTATTCGCCTGGCAAGCTTTCTCCTTATAATAGGCAATAATATCTGCTTGATAACACTGTGACGTCGTGGATGTAACTATCCAAGCAGTAAAGACACTGCTCAAGCTTAAGCTGCTAAGCTTATCAAATCTCCAGACGGCAAAATTTTCTTCAAATACAGGTGACCAGATCGAACGCATACGAAAGAACATCAAGTGATTTACAAACACAAGCCACACACCTACCTGCATTAATGGATCCACATATAAGAAAATTCTATTTGACTACAGCACCTTTCTTGATTAATTGTTGTACTCTTACTACGACCACGCATTCAGTATATTACCAATCAATATATTACCTTGCCGCTTGAGTCTGAACCTCGACAGGATTAGGTTGAAATGGCCCCACTGAAGTCTCACCGTATTCAACAAGCTCGGCGTATTGTAATTTCCACGCCACCAGCAAAGTGAACAACTTACGATGCCCCAAACGAAAAACGAACCGGTTTCTCGGCTAAAACTATACTCATCGCAGAACTAAGTGATAAACTGCTTTCTTTAGAATCACAACAATGAGATAAGAAAATGCTGGCACTCTTTGAACCCCTCAAAGATCACCTGATTACGCTTGACTACATCAATAACCCATTAGAGAAGACCGATCCTGTTTTAATGGGAAAAGCAAGGCAGTTAATTGCCTCTGTTGCCTCTGAACTGCATGAACGAATATGAAGAGCAAAATGTGTCATTGTTTTCAATGTTCAGGACAGGCTAATTCTGCATAAAGTAAAACTAACGATACTGAAAGCTGGTAACATTTCTAACGTTGACTGCAAACGTCAATGTTTAAAAAAGAAGACACAAACCTTTTTTTCAATCATTTTCAACTTTCTGACCGAGGAAGTCGCACAGCGATTCCTGCATTGTGGACCTTGCCTAGGCCAGTGCACCCAATTTAACGGCATTTTGAGTAAAGCAGATAGGACACCACTACAAATATCCGAACTTGGCACTGTGCCGCCAACACCGAAAAAAATAACGGCATTTCGAGAAATCTCAGCCAAACGTCAAAAGACAAGAGCATCCAAGGTGGATACTAGATGCATTTATTTAGACATCGATAATCTATCAACTTCGTCAACTAGCTCCAAAGCCGTCATTTCTTTCTCCACTGAAACACTCTACACAAGAAACGGATAAAGCGCGTTCTTCTATTCATGACAACAACACCTATTATATCGAACTCCTGATGCCTAAGCAGTAAAGGAACGTCTAAGTGCTTGAAACAGTTCAACCAACATGATACGTCCAAGGATAGACAACCTGATAAAATTCACAGTACATTGTCGCCCAAGGACAACTTGTCCATTTCAGGGACCTGTGTCTTTAAAAACGTACGGTTACTAAATACTCAGTGGCAACCAAAATTCCGCATCGACTAAACTCCTATAATAACCAGGGCAAACAACATTCCATTTTGAATATGATCAATGACAACTGTCTCTTGGCTATGCCTAATTATCATCCTATCCTCCACAACAATCACTGAAAGTGCAAAGATAATGGAAGGACATAGACCAGTAGGATTATATTACCACCCGCACATTTCCATATTCCTTCAACCTTTCAAGCGGCTTCTTCCAACAAACATATTTTAGCGGCGACGTGTATGGACTCCCACCCATCATACTTCCGGCGGAGATCAACAGCTTGATCCCACTCCTCCTCCAATTTGTCCACATGACAAATCTAGTACCTTGTCAAACCAACCGCAAACTAAGCATGCTACCTGGGTTCCCGTCCTGTCCCCAATTTTCTCCATATCCACACATGACATGCTACCATCATCAACAAAAGTTCTAATGTCTAACTCGGTCATACCAAACGCGCACTTACCTATCATATTCACCATGCTAGAAGGCAAATATTCAGACGATCACACAACGAACAGCCATCATTGCACAAGGCTTAATGCACTTTCAGTGAATCTGATTAATTCCAGATCCATAACCAACAAACATCATTTTATAAACACGCCCAGTTCAATGACCCACAAGCGATCCTCGTCACTGAAACATGGTGTCCTTCGGATACACTTGACTCTACTCTAATGATTCTAAACTGCCATCTATTTCGAAAAGGTCGCTACGACAGAAAAGGTGATGAGTGTATTATATACATACTCAAAACATTTACAGCTAAACCTATAGACCAATTACAAGTGGAAAATATCCCTGAATATCTTTGGCTGTCAGTTGCAGATGTCCAATTTTATACACTGATCGCATGTATCTACAACCCACCGAATGCGTCTAACCTAAGTATCACCAACATCAATCCTGTACTTGAATTTAGATCAGATTTGCCACGAGCTGGAAGTTTATTGCAGGCGATTTCAACCTACGGAAAATACACTTGTCATGCCACCCAACGTCTAACATGTAAGACACTTACTTTCTTCCATCAAACCTGGGGGCTAGACACAAAGGCTAACCAGGTCCGCTAATGTACTGGATGTAATATTGGGGATACCCAATCCACATACTGAGATCTTAAACCATCTTCCTGGAAGCGACCATAAAATGCTCCGACTCAGCTTCCAAATTAAAATAGTCACTAAATCGCCTATACAACGCCAGTTGCAACCCATAAGATAAACTGGGAATGATTTCAGTAGTTCATTCCTTTCTTCTACTGGGATGTATTTTCCTCCCTACCAGAATGTACACCTCTGTGGAGCAATTCTATGAAAATTCATCACGCTATGGCCCTCCTTGCTTCACAATTTATTCATACCCCTCATTTCTCCAAAGATTCCGTCGAGTACTTAATCAGTAAGGAAACCAAACTTTAGCTGCAAGACACAGAAGGACCTATGAATTTTCACTTGTCTTACAAATGCATAAATTTACCACCAGAGTCAAACACGAGCAATTAACACGACGAAAAAGGAAGAACATGCAACAATACGGACAATCTGCAAAGCTAGGGAGCTTGTCAAAATACTGCATCGTAGAACCAGTGATCGCTGTCTTTTGATTACCGGCATTGTTGATGGTAAGTGTCACTTACTCTATGACCCAGCTGAAATTTGTGAAGCATTCAGTGACGTATTTGCCACTACAATGAGTTGGGGATCTGACTCGGTGCCTCTGTGCATAGAATTCACAGAAACAAACCTCTTAAGTAGAGTCGATATCTCACTCGAAGCTATCCATTAAGTTATCAAATTAATCAGGCCGTTTTCGAAGCTGGGATCTAAAGGTTTTTCATCAACCACCATTAAACTAGGAGGACCTGATATACGATTGATACTGATGAGTATGTACAGTCTATCGCTGGAATCTGGTTACTTTCCAGTCCAATATAAAACGTCACTTATTATGCCTGGGCATAAAGGAGGTCCTAAGTAAACGATTGGGAATACCGATCAATCCACCACACCCCGATAATTGCTCGGCTATTTGAAAAGCTGGTCAGAATGGAGATGATGAACTTTGTTGATTCTTTTGGCCTGAGCAACAATGCACAGCATGGTGTTCTCAATAAGCAATCGTGCATCACCTGTCAACTGCATTAACTAAATCACACATTACAATCAATCAATTCCGGCTATGCAGTCGTACTCTGGTTTCTTGACATACATCAAGCATTCGACCAAGTATCGCACAAGCGACTGTAACAAAAGTTGGAGAATTTTGGGTCCGAGACCCAATACTAGGTTGGCCATCGTCATACCTGAGTGATCGTCATCAGGTAGTCACTTTAGGTGGTTGTCCCACTTCCCCAAGCTCAATCGCCAATGGAGTCATTCAGGGGAGCGTGCTGGGTCCCTTACATTTTTCGCTCTACCTCAATAACATCATCACATTTTTAAAACATGGTACATCAGTTTTGTTTGCTGACGATTGCAAAATGGTCTCTAAGCTTTCGCGTGACGAGCTTCACGGGACATTACTGCTCATCCAAGATGATTTACATTCCATTGATTCATGGTGTGCACATGGGTGATGAACTCTCGATTAATAAATCAAGCATCATGTCTTACGGCTGCTGCATCCCCGAAGGATCTATCACCCTAAACAATGAGTGCGTCCCTACACATTTGCCCACGCGTGGTATTGACAGTAGGAAATCGTCTACCTTCAATTTCTCCCAACAGGCCCAACACCAAGTAGCACGTGCTAAACAGTCCATGTTCAATATATCAAACAAAACACGCACAACTCGTGTTAGATTTGAGCTTTTCAAGCTACTCACTCGCCCTATCATGGAATACTGCATGATAATATACGGCACTATGAGAGAGTGACAGAATTGCTGTTGAGCACCTGCAGAGGTCACTTACTAAACATCTGGTAGGTAAACACTCTGCTATGAGTTATCTAGAACGTTGTAGTGAACTTCAGCTCGAACCAGTTTGGATTCGACGATTGAAGCACAACTTGTTGCTGCTTTTCAACGTGTTACACAGAAACACCTATTCCAACCTGCCTACACACAATTTACAACATTGCTCAACTCCAGCGCTTCGCAACAAAAATTTTACACTGAATATACCGAAGGCTAGAACGAAAGTCCTCTCTAATTTCTTCCTGGTCACATACAGCAATGTGTGGAATAAACTAGCAATTACACTCAGGTCATGTGAAATTTGGCAACATTTAGTAGCATACTGGCAAATTACCTTGATCTAACTACCCTGTGCTCTATATTCACATAGAAAAATACCTCACTGAGCTATTCCAAGAGGGGCCCAAATACATATAAACACTAAATTTTTCATAACTAGGCTTTGGCCTCAATCATCTGCCAGAATGTTAACACATGAAATGCATATCCCAATACTGCACTTATGCACGAGCATGGATTTTTATGCACAGATTGATCTGTGCCGCTTTAGACACAGTTTCTCTCATCAAGAGGAATATACGTATTATTTATACTATTAATATTGTTATTCGCGTAGCCGAGAATACAATTTAAATATTTATTTTATTTATATAAATTGGTGTAGTATATCCATTTCTTAAGTATGCGACGTGTACGTTATTTAGGAGCAGGAAAAATGAGACCGAATAATGCAGGTGTCTTTAAAATTTGATTTTTTACTAGCAATGCCTGATTTGTGCAAACACAATACTGAATGACAAAAGGATTATTAATATGGAGAATAAAATATTTTCGTCTACACTTAAAATTCCATAACACATGGGATCTGCAAATATGTTTCGGGGGTGTGAAAAGCAGTTTATGGACAAAAGCGTAAAGGTTAGATTAGTAAATGATAATAGATAAACCCATGAAGCGAACAAATCTGTGCGTCCGTATTGAAAAGTACGCTAGTCAGGCGAAGCGTGCAGTTGGTTAGCACTGATATACACGACTAAACATCGGATTCGCCTGCCTAGTTAAATAGGTTATGTATGGATATCAAAGCATATGGCTACTTCTTGAGTAAAAAGAAGTAGGCAAAGGAAATAATAAAGTAGTATTTTGTTTTGAAATGGAGCAGTTTGTGACAATTTCTTTAAGTCTGTTGCGACAGGGGAGTAATATATCGGGAGCTTTGTTATATATAAAAGGTTTCCTTGAAACAATGGGTTATTAACCACTAAGTTGGATAAAGCCCCTCTTTGGTTACCATATAAATACATTATATTATAAAACCAAGATTCTATTGAAGCACCAAGGTACCATTTCCTGCTTTATAATAACAAGGATACGAACTACGTTAAGTTTCGATTTGTATATTCTGTCTCATTGAACGGGCATTTGCAAAACATAAACTTTTCCATATGAAATGCAGTGGTCCCTGCCGAATTTTTGTGCAATATGGCACACGTTTATCAATTGTTTCTTCTTCTGTGTATTTTTAAGCTATTCAAGTAGATCGTGTTTTCTCCTTCTTAAAAGACGTTTAACACAAGTTTCGTGATATCACTTAACATAATTTGTTATTGTGTTTCCGAACAGCTGTGCAAAGAGCAGGAATTAGCTTTTATAAGACCACATCCAGCCCGGTCGTTATTTATCTCAGGTTGTAACTTTGCAATCAGAAAACACCAATTTGGCCAGCATTCCCTCGGAAAAAATTAAGCTGACTAAGTCAGGAAACATTTCCCCTGGAAAGAAGAGCGATTCGCTGTCGCCATGTATGGACTGTCTTTTTGAGGCTAAAGTGGTTCCAACCGAATCTACATCGTATAAGAGAAAATGAGATCATTACAAGAAAAGATGTGGCTCACTTTCTTTTGGTCAAAAGGTTAGCAATTAAAAATCCTTCGGCTGGGTACCAAAAATGGTTTAAACTCTTAGGAATGCTGACAACTTCAGTAAAAAATAATTTTAGATATGCGAATGATCAGCTAAGGAAACTGTACTGATATTTTAGGGTTAAGTGTGTTTGTTTCCTTTTCGCTTTTAGATAATATTTTAAGTACTTGAATATTCGGATAAGTCAAACATTTTGCATGACCATAGAACAAGACAACAAGATACCGGAGCTAAAATAGCTACCGGATGTAAAAACAAGGTGTAACACGGACGAATATAGTTACTTTGGGGATATAGATTATATCGTTAAAATGGAGAATATTTTAGTTTTTAATTTTGATACAACCATGGACACGATGCCTAGTTAGGAAGAAAATCTCAAGACGAATTCAAAACAAGTTGCTTCAACGACATATCGCTAACTTAAGCCGAGGGAAACAGCTTAGTCAAAGATGATGTTCCCACCCATATTTCACAAGGCAGGCCATCCGCTGTCCTATTATATGCACGAACAACTCGCCTATCACATAGTTTCCCGATGATTTTCGAAAATCCTGTGACTATGCGCTACCTCTTTGCCACGCATTGCATAAAACAATATTTTGATTTAGCTGGGGCCCTGCAGCAATCAAAGATGGATGAGGAATTTATGTGATTGATAGATACTGGCTCAGGATTCACGGTTGTGTCCAAGGAAAAGTCAAATTTTTTCAATTCATTTTCAGCAACACATAAGTAACGGAATATCTGAAAGAACGGGTACTGCTTTGTGGAGAGAACGTACATCTGAATGTAAAGGACGGCGCATGGTCAGATTGAGTGTTTCGCCACTGTTTATCTCTTAGATTCAGTTTGGCGGATTTATCCACTAGCAATATTGACAAGAAAGTTGTACAAGCAATTTGAAGTAAATTGTACATCCGATACGTAGACGACCTGCAAATCTCTACCAAGTAGGAGCACTTCAACCTCATTACAACCCTGCGGAACTGCATTAGCAACAATCTATCCGTATTGAAAGAACAAAGGCGTAGCACCACTGGTAATGGTCACAAGGTAGCGCCAGTCCTGTTTAAATATCGTTTGGAAAACTTGACCTCTCCGACGGGCCGATCAATATAGCTAGGTTAAACAAACTGTTTTGATGGCCAAAACATAGGATAAATTCACATGGCGCAGCCTAACGATAGTCACGATTTCTTAGTGACCTTCGTGTCGTTCTCTGTTATAGGTCATTCTTTACTTACAAGCAGCAGCTTATCCAATAAAATCCTCTAGGTCAACCATTTTGTTACTTTGCAAGGTTTCGGGAAAAGAGTTACAGTTTGGTCCGTGTAAGTCTCAATTCTCTAGTCTATATTACGTAATTCGCATAACGCTTTCAATCACTTACTTGATTGAACTGGAACTGCAGTGTATTATCATCTTTGTGACAAAAATATCTGTCGTGTCTCACTTTGGTGTAGTCTACTGCTGAGACGGAACGACACTTGCCTTTTGGTCGTTGTATATCGTCCCACAAATTTATACCCCAGATTTGGACTCCCGCCTGACATTAACCATGGGAAGTGTCCTGCGACCACGCTCCATTAGTGTTATCGTCTCAGGCGAAGTCAATAATCACGATCGGGAATTTCCCGTATGTCGGACGAACAGTGTATGACCAATCTATATGAGTAGACCACAAGCTTTCTGCTTTTCCCGATTTCAGCACGTTTACCGATTTCAGAGCGGGAAATAAACACTCCGCGCTTCATGGATTGTTCACGAAGGAAGAGTTCGGGATTGATTAACCAAAGTTGGAGATTGCAGTGTGGCGGAGCCGCCACCTAACATAATATTCACAAGAACATTGTGAATTAGTGCTAAATATCATACACTACTTCATACTAACAGGTTATTGGAGTGGTCAGCGGGGAGTTTTTGGACGACATTGTTTGGATGGAGTTTCATGGCAAGTTCAGTGGTCCATTTAAATCCGCATCATTCGAACAGCCGTTTGATTTTACAAGAGCACAACTATTCATTCAGAGCAGAACCCAAAACACATAAGAGTAAGGGACGACGACTAGCATGTACACATATAGAAACAAAGCCCTGACAATCGGGACAGCTATGTAGTGCATTTTAATTATTGTACCAAACTTGTCCATTAGGGCATATTACTACTCCAGTGGAGTTAACAAAAGCTTCCGTGCATACTTATGAGAAGCCTAATTGTTGTTGTGTGTAATTCCATTAATATCAGCAGATGGATGTGCTCAAACCGCCGAGGATGCAGTCAGATTTCTACGGCTGAAACATGATCCGATTATCCAACGTCCTGCCGGCGTAGGTAACATAAATGCCCCATTACTCCAGATGTCAATAATTACAATGCCACTTTTTGCTAAGTGATCATTTTGAGCAAGCTGCTCTCATTGTTCACTAATAGTTCCTTAAAAAGAACTGCGGGTGGCAGTTACGAGATTATCTGGGTCATTAACAAGACTTTTCCCAAAGATGCCTGGATGAAACACAGTCCCATAACATGCAGAAAAACGGCAGCAACACTGATTTTTAAGTGTATCAGCCGCTTAGAGCCCACCAACTATTGCCCTGCGATTATCATCCCTGTGCTCTCAACAGTGATGGAGTCTGCCATAGCTTGGGTTCCATTGGAGCCAAATGGATTCCGTCAGCATTTTTCATTTAGTATCAATCCCCTGATTGACCGTGGTAGTTGTACCGAGATAGTCGACCATGGGATCGCCATTATATAGTTATACCTATACTTTTATAATGCATTCGAACATTTAGACCATCCCATCATTCCCCAAAAGTTGTGACTGTACGGGATTGAGAAACCTGTACTTGGACAGATTGGAAATTTCTGCTTTCAGAGGCGGCTTTAGGTGCTACTTCGGGGCTCATTTTCTTTTCCAATAGTTGCAGAATGCTGTGTTCCGCAAGGTCCACTGTTGGGGCAGCGTTTACTATTTTTCTTAAATAATGACATCGCGGGAGTCATTGAATCTACTTTGCTGCTTTTTGACGATGAAGTTAAGATATAGCAGGTGCGCAATATCTCCCCGCACGCTAGTATTAGACAATAAAGTGTGTGGAAGCTGGTGCCGGTTCACCAACTGGTATAAACTATAAAGTCTGACAAGGCGAATTTAGGACAGTTCTGAGGTCAAGAGGAACGCCGTCGCAGCCTTGAACATGTCCAGAAAACGGGGTTAAACCTTAGTGTGTAGGGGGTGTGATTAATGCCGTTGTGAAGGGTGTCAACTTCTAATTAGTCTCACAAAGAGAGCTTGAGTGGGCAAACGAGAAGTTCAGTTAAAGCGTGAAGACAAGTGAGGCAAGGAGGACCAGAACATACAATGTTGACTGAATAATACCAAATGTTCTCTGCAGCAATCAGATCCGTTACCTCATTTGTATGTCACGGCAGCATGTATTATTGAATGCTACAATTACTTGATAAGAGTATGTAGCTATCTTTGATGAACGACATTTGTTACAATTGGTGCTACGATTCCAGAGATATAATATGTTTTAAATGCTTCGCAAATCCTTCTTGTTTTCTTTATCTGCAGCAAAGCGAATTGTAGGTCATCTGTAAATAAGAAAACAGTGTCATGCTTAATGATGCTAGATATCATTACTGTAAACAAGAAATCGTAAAGAACCAAGGCAGCTCCTTTTATTAATCCCCTAGTGCATACGTCAGGGAATAAAATATTTTGTCTATTATTGCAACATCCTTTCTAACCGAGGGGATTGATGGAAGCCAATTACCTATTGCTTAAAGTACACAAATTTCTTTTAACAGTTAAAACTATATGATGTATAACTCGGTCAACTGCTTTACACATATCGTTTTATGTAAGTACTAATAAAATTCCAGCATTAACAGCCAAAGTTTGCGTAATCAGAAGGTCTTGATATTATGCAGCACAGAACCGAACATGCAGAAAGCCAGGTTACGCTTTATTAATGAGTTTTATGCAAATATATTAAGCACCTCCTACTTGAACATCTGTTCTATAATTATTGAAATACTCAGCATGTTGTTTTTGGATCGGTAGTTGTTGACTTATCGATCTGCTCTGCTTTTATGTCAAGGTAAGAGAACAAACGTTCGTTAACTTTAGGAACCCCGGTGTTACTTGTTGGGGTAAACAAGTTGTGTATAACCAAAAAGAAACCATTACTAACTTGTTTTATTAGGACAGACGATATCTAATGTGATAGGATGGATACGACCGCGAAAGCCGTTCCCTACTTTTTGCATCAGTGAAATCTAAACAGTAAACACGTGCAATATTTTTAGCCTAGACATCGCTCGTAAAGGCGAAATGTTATGTTCTAGAATTTAGTAAATTTCACTCTGAACGCTTCAGACATCCGTGTATGATATTTTCTGCTGAAACAGAAACTTTGGAGAGCTTTAATTTACAGACCTGCTAGCTTAAAACCGACTTGATAAACCACTGTCTTGATCCGTCTACTTAGTTAGCGTGAACAATGGACCAAGAAGCAAGATATTAGATCGTTAAATAAGAAATCGCTTTTACGACTAATTGTTACGCTAATACTCGTGAGCTAAAACGCAACGTCGATAAAAGTATGCGCTAGTTGCAGTGATCACCAAAGTACATGCATTGACAGATATCTATTAATCCGGCTCGTAGTTTAAGCGGAGTCTATCGTAGTCCGCCTTTTGAGTTGAATTAATGACGTCCTTTAAGGGTCAAGGTGGTTGTCTAACGTATATTTTCTGGTGTGTATTGAAGTCGATCTTGAATAGATAAATGCAGGTGAATTATGTAGGTGCGTTGGGAGAGAGTTGCATTACGGTGATACTCAGAGGTTGAGCAAGTTTTGTTGATATTCCATTAGATTGTCTTAATTTATGAGCTTAAACGTATTGCTTCCAATATTTATCTGTGGCTGAGTTTCAAGCCATGATGTCATTTGTGTCATGAGCTTCATTAATATCGCCACCTAGACATCGCAAAATAAGCTTACTTTCAGTGATTTTAGTCTAACGTTTTACGGTTGGTTTAAAAAAATATTAACCTTCCTTTTCGCCATGATTTGTATAGTTGGGAGCAAGGCTTTCAGGCTTGGCTACGTAACTTACCTTGGAGTAAACCTACGTGCCAAGCAGTTGTGGAAAGACTGAGGTGTCGAAGTTTTCGAATGACTTATGCAGGGTTATAAAGGGATTAAGTGCATTCATTAGTCAATTTTTGTCTAAATCTGAGGGTCAAGTTTTTCTTGTACGGGCGTGACGATATCACCTACACGTGAAGAGTGCAAATGAATTAGCGTCCCTAGCTGGTAGTCGTGACTAGTTTGACCGGTATGCCGAGAAAATTGCACTACAGTTTTGAACTTGTACATTATCCAGATGGATACTTCGTAGTCTGCATTTGAATATATTTTCAAAGCTATACTACTTTTCAATGCAGTAATAGCAAGGCATAAATTTAGATCAAAAGATGAATGGAAGCATAGATGAATCTAGCGCTCATACAACCTGGTTGATGGATGCTAGACACAAGATAAGTCCTAGTAACTAGCCCTGAGACAAGCTGCACTGGGATTTGTTCAGATGGATGCGGAAGGATGCGGAAAATAATTGCTTTCAAATTATTATGAAATATTAAATAACCTATCCAACTGGGAACGAGATGGGAAATCCATTTTTTACCATTATTATCATTATCGCTATTATTGTTATTACCATTGTTATTTTTCCAATTTATCGTGCAATGCAACGTCTCTAAGATTATCGCAAATTATACAATTGCAAAATGTAGTATTCTTAATGAATATTAACTAACATATAAATATTTGCTGACAAGCATTAAAACGTTAAATTTCGTGAAGTCCGTTAGATAACAATGTATGATTATATATCCCATTTTAATATATTCCCAAACAAATTTTATGGCACACGCTTTCAGAAATATTCTAGTCAAGGAATTTCGTACAGACACAAGTGGTTACATAATGTTTTGAAATATGTTTATAAACATGGACCGTATGTCATTGGTGACCTTATTTTTCATATAATGAGATTGTACTCAAAAGATTTATATATTCACAAATATAATGTGACATTTTAAGTTATTTCAACAATCTGAGCTAACTGTATGCAGTTTATTACAAGTAATATTATTGATTCTATAGAATTTAAAATAATAATAAATAATGCAACTTTCCTGGCTTATCTGGGCTTACCTGAACCGTATGAGTTGAGATTCATTATGAAAGTTGCCTAGGAATTTTCCGTTATTTCGCTTGTTTTCTATTGACAAACTATAAATTAACGACGAAGCTAAACACGTAGACAAGAGTAAAGAAAGTTAGCATAACTTTAATAGACTAAACAATTATTTATTTAGCTTTTTTCCTCAGTCTAATGTGCGTGTCTTCATTTTACCATAACATAGTAAATAAGAACTAGGACATGGTGTAGATGATCACCAAGGTTTCTTCTTTAGGACAAAGTATGTATCTTTATATATTATATATGAGCCTGTAATTAAGTTTTTAGACGAAAGTCGAGCAATCTTGCACGAATCACGGCTTTAAGCTCTAAACGATACATATGTGAATAGTCGAAATCTTTGGGGTCCCCTTCTTAACAATCGCATACGCCACCGCCACATCATCTTTATCATGTTGATATTATATTAACACCCACATATTTCTGAATTCATGTGCCGGTTGCAATGCTTTGCAACTGTTGTTCCCATACTCAGCTAAGGCAAACCAGTCACAAGCTTGTTGGATGCCAAGCGCCTCAGCATAAATCATTGAATAGTTGAGTTACGGATGCATGTGCTTATCCACTTCCTAGATTTATGCGCTTATGGATTCACGCTGAGTGCGGGAAAGTAATCAGCTTTGTTTGGACCACACATTGTGTCTAAGTCTAGTGGAAAATGTCTCACCATTTCGGCAAATGTTGTCCATACGTGTGGTCTTAAATCACTCAAACTAGCTCCGCATGCGTGCCATTAGTCAGGCTAGTAACTAAACCAATTAGCTTAAGTGCAACTCTGGATATCTGTGATCGTTTCCTTCCGCAATAAAGAGTACAGATAGTGATTATTGGCTTCAATTGATTTGACATTCCACAAAAGGTATCAGTTCTTGAATTAAATCTCCAAATCTTGTGGATCCAGCTTACATAAAATAGGAACGCTAAACAAAATGTGTACGCCTTCAAACAAATTCTGATGTTTCTTTCTCGTTATAATTAACCGAAATATTAGGAAAGACTATGTCCGATGAGCCAGCTGCGGTTCCCAAACTTTAAAACTATGAATTGAATAGCAGAACTTTTGGAGTTTTTTTCTGAGCGAAAATTTCTGCCTTCAATAAACGCTAAATTACCGACAAGCTTGAGCTTGCAATATCTAAATTGCAGTGACACATTTAAGCCGATAAAATGTTTATTGTTTTTGACAAAGATCATTCTTACCATCAGGTATTTAGTGAGCCACTATATCGCGCAATCCAACTAGTCTGGTTCAAACTCTTTCATCCTACGCAGTCGGATTGAAAACATTTTTATTGCACAACTGATCACGTTTGTTTTCAGGTTGACAATTGGAAACTAGTCATTCCACAAACTTTGCATGTGAATTCAAAACCTGCTGACCTACCTTACATTGTTTTTCCTTGTGTGTCCATGCTTCATGCACTCAGGCATTTGTGACACATTATGGTACGAATACAAAACATAATTTCACAACAACTAAGTGCTGGCAAATTAAAACTGTCATTCTTTTTATGACCGGTGTGATGCTCAGCCTACGCACCTAGTCGCTGTCATAATGTAAACATTTGTTACTTTACTTTTGAAGTATAACGAATGACTCTTGATTACTGTTAAGAAAAGCTACATTTGTAGCAGACAATTGATGGTAACACATTCCCTCAGTTAATTTAAAGAAGATCTAGTTGACCTATTACCATATTCTGTTTAAGTTAAAGCAAACTATTTTGCAGTTATCATTATGCGACAGCGAGTGTGACAGTATTGCAGTTTATCAAACTTGCAAGAGGCAGCATATAGTATATTTGCGAATCGAATCCGGTTAGTGTAATGGAAAAATAGTGTAATGTATTCGGGCCAATAATTTGTTGAGTGATATTACTAACATATCAACCTATCTTTTATTACGTGCTAGTTTCAATACTTGACTATTTCCCTTTTGATTCGTACTGTGGTAGCTGGAACGGAAATTTTTGATTTCGGAAAATATTTGTCCTATGAAAGCATCCAGCTGGAATGAAAAAATAATCATTGGAGCGAACAAAACAAATACGATGAATCGAATCAAAATATGGTTCTACTGAAGATGCTGACGGGTGTCTTCCTTCCGGCAAATTTAATCTGAAAAGCTATTGGAATTTCTGATACTTTAGTTCTTGTACTATTTTAGACACATAGTTGGAAGAAATAAACGCACCCAAAACATTGATGTGACCAGTTGCGGATGAAAGATGCATATGCAGTCCACTCAGGTCTAAATGTTAATCTACATTTCGTGTTCGCTCTTAACCTAATAAATACGCCTCCCTGTCTACACGCGTTTGAAACACGCTACTCAATGTACTATTTTCAAACTGTATCATATATTATTTCTAGAAAGCAAGATGAAAATATCAGGATTGTGTTTATTTACAGAAATCAGGTTATTCCTTTTCCAGAAAGTACAAACCCGCCTATTCTACGCTTTGATTACATATGACGCCTATTATGTAATCTTATAAATTCCGGAAACGGACTCAAGTTGCAAACATGTGTAAGGCATCTCAAAACATGTACAGGTATTTAAGACAGTTAGATTCAATCAGTAAATAGAAAACACGAAAAATAGTCGAAATCTCATAGCTGCAAAAATCTTGTATGGCCTCATCAGTACCATTAACAATAACATTTGAACACGTATAACAAACATGGTATGCAAAAAATAAGTGTTCCCGTACGACCAGGGTAACATTATATTTCTAGCATGTGAATAGTTCAGTTCTGGCTTCATCCAGATTGTTGCGATGATCACAGTAAACGGAAGTATGTGATCATTACCAAAGAGCAGCACAACTTTGAACCCAGGAATATACGGCGACCTGGGCCCTGAATCCAGCAGACTACGCAAGCACGGATGTTGAGGAGGCGTTAAGCAGTATGTACAACTTCATGCTTAACCCATGCTTAACTCATTCGTGACAATGGAGTCCTTCTCTTGCCTGCCTATGTAACAAAAATTTTACAATCCAGAAGTTCCCTCGATATTGTTGAGTCGCTTTAACTTTTTGCTTAGTTTTGGCTGCTTCGCCGCTAGATGATTTGTCAGGAAACCACATACGTTATCCCTTGAATTCTAAAGCAACTACTAACAAAAGTATACTTATGAAGACGAAGAGCATTTTACTTTCATTGGAATGGGCAATGTGTCTACAAACGTTTCGTAGCTAACGAAAGTAAAAGTATCTGGGCGTATAATAATTGCCTTTCTATTAAGCAAGAAGCTGGAAACAAATCAGAATCTCCTCAGCCAGTTAATGTTCCTGACCCGCGTCAATGACACGGACATAATCAACGGAGATTACTGATTACCGCTTACCGGTTGGAAGCAGCAATTAGATTTGGCGCTGTGTAGCTGCATGTAATATCACTCTGGGACAAAGACCCGTTATGTTGCGTCTCGCTCAATATATTTTGCGTCGGCAAAGTGTTTGTCCAGGAACTTCTTAAATTATAAAACCGAGTTTGCCTCAACTACGTGCTGCGGCTTGTCGTTCCATACGTTGACCATTTTGCGTTCGGAACAGATTTGGTGAGTGACCAGCTTCAAATCCGGTACGACAAGCTTGTACCCGTCTCCTCGTGTGCTGCTTGGTGTGCGCAAATGAAACAGCGGTCTCAGCATAGCGTAATCTCCCAGATGTAATATCGCTTGCATCATGATGAGTTCAACCCGCCTTCGACGATAAGCTAGGGTCTCAGCCCTGATTTCTTACACTAGTCTTCCTACGGTACACCACGTAAGTTGAGAATCAGCTTGGTGGCTATATGCTGTACTCGCTCAATCTTTTCTACATCGCTCCGAGTGATAGGACAATACGCCTCGTCAACAGTAGGTTGGTGATGCACGAGTGACCTTTCACGAAACCATGCTGTATAAACGTCAAGAGGATTTTGGACTAGAGAAGCTGCAGAAGGCTCTTGTTCATGACCTTCTAGAGTGTCTTTACCAAAACAACGGTCAGGCAGACCGGCGGTACTTATCCGCTTTGCTTGGTTATCACCTTTCCTTACTGGCTTTATGACTGAGCATTTCCAGTCGCCCAGTAATATTCCAGTAGACAGTGACCTGTTGAACAGCCCAGTTACAGAAAGCGAGATGATGCCCGATAGGGAATTGAGAATCAGAGAGTGAATTCCATTTGGCCCAGCAGGCTTCGTCTCGTCAAAACTTGATAAAAGCTTGCGTACATCTTTAATCCTGCAGTCTAGGCTGCGTAGTTCAGCAGGAGCGGTACTCGTCGAACTCGTTACGAACACCTGGTCACTTGCAAATACGGAGGCGAAATGTGCCGCCAATGCGGACGCAAGATCTGTGCTCGAGTTTACAAACTATCCATCTGAACCTTCCAACACTGGAACATTGTCTGCAGGCCTCAGGCGTCGCTTGACGCAGGCGAAGATTCTCTTGGGACCAGTTTTCGCGGCGTTTGTAAGCTGCTCTTCCAAGCTTCTTCTTTTTTCTTTTTCGCGTTATTGAAAACATTTCGATGTACCTTGTACTCGTTGTAGTCCTCATCAGAGCCAGCTAACACGAATTTGTTCTATAGTATGCATCGTCGTCGGGCCAGTTTGCTGTACTGCTTGTCGAATAAATGTGGTTTGACTGGTCACACTTTCCGAAAATTGAGAAGTACAAATCAGGCGCACAACGATTTCACTCCATATTGCTTGACAGTCCGACATGTTTCAATTGACGAATCTTCTGGTGATGACCAGTCCATCTGGATCGCTGCTCGAGTGAGGCCACTAAAGCATGCCTTCTAGGAGGTGAAGACTGTCTCCAGCAGGGGAGAATACGGCAGCGGCAGTTTCAAGCTGGCTATGACCATCGGGTGGTCACTCTCTTCCAAATACTCTAAGACTTGAATGTCACGCACACTTTGCTCACAGTTAGTCAAAAGCAGATCTAAGCACGTTGGAGTCGCGCGCGCAGTTATGCGTGTACGTAGGTTGATGAGCTGCTTGGCCCTATTATCAAATATCAACTACGAAACCTTCCTCTCGACTTCACAATGGCCTGGGAGAAGTTCAGCCTCAGGCCAAAGTATTCGGGGTAAGTTGTAATCGCCCGTGTGTAAGAACAGCTGACGACTCATGTGGTTGCGGACATGCGGCAACCTAACCATGCAGCGGCTCAGTGGACTGCGATATACCACGCCCACGAGCATCTAGCAGCGTCTGAGATGGATCGAACAACATAACTGCTCATCTAGACTATCAGCGCTTCGGTAGGCGCTCGTTCGTTTCACACACAAAGAACACTTTGTGTAAAGCAAAAGGCCACCGCGATCATTTGATGGTCTATCATAGCGCAAGCAAGAGTAGCCGCTGATTTCCACTTTTTCGGCGCTTACCTCAGAGTTTAACTATGTCTCAGCAAAGCCTAATACGTCTGGTCGCTGAGAGCTTACAAAATCGTACAGCTCATCGCGCTGGTTCATCAGACTGCAGACGTTAGTAAAGGCTACGCGCATGCCGTGGTAGTAACCACTAGGTGTGCCTGAGGCAACAGAAAACTGTTGGTCCGGATTCGCGATGTAATCCAGGTAACTACCCGAAAATTTACAATACAGACATTTGTTTCTCCATCGTCCGCGCGTCGCTTTAGTAAAATCATCGCAGACTAGAGTTTTTCTCTGTTGGGCTGGGTCTAAGACAGCTCACACGTGCATCATTAGACGTACGTACTTTAAATTTGCCGTAGCAAATGTCTTGTCCACAAATCCGATACAATGAATTGCCGAGTCGCTCATTTTCAAGTTATAATGCTTCGTTACTGTTCAAACAAGCCCAGTGATAAATACTGCTAGTTTGTAATTTGGGTCGCTAGCTGTCATGTTTTCAGTTCCTGATGTGTCCGGAGAAAGCGCAACACTAATGCGTCCGACTAGGACGAAGCAGGTATCTGGTGCTCTTTTTGATTTGGCCCGAAATTCTCACGCTTATATGCTGCTGGGATGATTCAGTGAAGTTCCTCTCATACCCGGGGCGACAAGTGGATGACAATTTTCTATCCGAATCTAGCTAAAATATTTTTCCGGGGTGTATGAATCGGTATAAACGGTTTAACGTCAAAATCAACAACAATGAGCAGGTTACCAGAAGTTCCAATTATCTAGGGTACACATTTTCTCCACCTTCAAATTAAAAGATCCTGTCGGCTAGGAATATAAAGAGAACAACTGCAGCTATATGAGCTAAAGACACTTCATCTTCAGGGAGGATAAAAATACCAAAAATTCCCAAAGAAAACGTTTCACCTGTCGCACTAAATCCGATGAAATAAGCATTAAACTGATGAGATCTACATGCAAACTCACCATCTGATTTGGAACGACAAAGCTGTTTCACCCATTTTTGCTGTGGAGGGATTGAAAATTACCCACGACACTTGGATATAAAGATTAATATAATATTTAAAGTTTTGTAAAAATTCAAATTCATTTAATGAAAAATCAAAACAAATTTTGCTTAATCTGAATAGCAAAATTAAGGGATATTAAGGATACTGTAAATAAATTCTCTGGGTAATAAATAGCTCATCTTGAAGCAGTAATATACAAAATGTGGAAAAAGATATATAAAAACAACTGAAGTACACATGTAAATATAGATTTCATTCTAAATAATCAATCTCATGCCGATAAAACTAGAAAGATCTGCCTTCTTATAATACTAAATGTTGTTCATCATTGAGCTTTAATGCTCCCTGCCCCTTATGAATGTAAATAAGTAAGCCGGATGTAGTAAACGTACCGCCAAGTTTTCGTGACGCACATAATCCTCACTATCACGAAAGCATTGCACTGGCATGTCAAAATATTTGTGGAAAATGGTTGTTCCCTTTATATATTCACCTGCAATCCCGGAGAAAACGTTGTTGCCGTTATAATTGCTTGCCTAACTTCTCGTATCAAATTCACTGTCAGATTAATTAAAACAATTTTACCAATTGAAGAGAGCATTGTGCAAATGAAGGCATGAAATTTGAATAGTTGTCTAGTTCAAGGTTATAAATCAGAAGGTATGGTGATCAAATTCCGTCACATTGTAAAGCCTATTATATTCACGCCAAGGCGAATTGTATAAATGTTTAATATAATCAGCAAAGCTTATAATTTGCACTTTTAGGATAACAAGAAGCCTCACATTACTGGTTAGTAGGATTCGGAGAAAGTTGTCGTAAGTCTAAAAGGCGGATGTTTAACTGTCCGATCTTCGTTATGGTTCGTTTTCCCTAAAGACTGGTATGGTAGAATTGGGTACAATTTGAAGCCGCTGCGGAAAAGAATATACACTTACTGCTTGAAATATATATACAAGTAAATTAAGAAGAGATTTGAGTGGATGTTATTATTTGGCGGCGGTTTTTGGATATTCCGTTATTGGAAAAGATGAAATATGCTTGCGAGCTGGTAGTACAACGCATGTACTTTAGCTTTCTCGGAGAGTTTTCTGAAGAAAGTGGTACTTATACACACGGTAACCTAGCAACCTAACTTCAGTGGCTACATACGTCGTCCGGTTAATAAAATTGGAATGTGGTTGCCGTTAAACACTATATTGATAACTTCTTTGAAGCAATATCGGAGCGGAGTTTAGTAAGATAGCATCCCTATGAAGGTTAAAAGCGTGTAAGGTAAGCGGACGAAATTTTATTACTCCGGAAGAAAAAAGCAGAGGCTGCATGCATTTTAATTTCGCTAACAGAGCCAACAGAAAGCCAGGGATGACGTAGGAGCAAATAAGCGCCTGGTGCTAAGAATCTAAAGTCCAAATTAATTCATGCGAAAACCACCAACGATATGTGTAACCAATAATGTACGAACTGCTTTTGCTATTCAGATGCAAAATTAGGTTAACGCTTTTTAAACATCCGAATTTTGCTACGGAATAAAACGGAAATCGCTGCTCTCCTGCAAATAACACAGGTCTTTGCACGAAACTCTTAGAATTACTAACCTCTTCTTTAGAAGCAAACACTGCCGTTAGTCAGTATTCGTGCCGCTCTGGCCTCCAAAGCTGGTTTAATGCTACGATACGATTATATCATTGTGATGCACGAACGAAGTATCATGAATTAATAAGGTTTATTTCAAGCGACCATGGTTAATCAAGCGTTTACGCAGGCGCAGATTCAAATGGTTATAAAAAAGAAAACAAACTTTTTCAATTACCTTTTTATTGATCGTTACGCAAAATTGCATTAACTTTCTCTTCCAAGTTGTTCCGTCTACTGACAATAGACAGTTCCCAATATTGCTTTGGTTTATGGAAAGACTTATGGAACACAACTTCTGGGATGGTGCACTGGTCACTTTTCGCATTGGCTTGAATATTATCGATGATTTGGAAACCACATCCTCTTGACGTGATTTTAATTTCGAAAACAAGAAACATCGTATGAGCTAAGTCCGAAGAAAACGGAGGATGTAGCACAAAGGCAGTGTGACATGTTTGCTAGATAGCTGCGGACATGGAGCGACGCGTGAGCTGGCGCGTTGTCACTATGAAGCATCCAAGTCTGGCTTTCATAAATTGAAATCCTTTTCGGTAAATTCATCGTCAGACCTTTACAATCATATGGGTAAATAGCAACGGAAGTAACAGTGGTTTCGATCAGTTCAAATGAAATTGGATCACGTGCAAACAAGAGGCATAAACCAGCAATAAACGTAAACGATAAGCGCAAACTAGGGCAAAGATGTAGTCAAATGATTGCTTCTGGCCTCTGAATCGTTCAGTTTATCTGGCCAGGGTAACTTAAGAGCTTCGATCAGTTACTTTTGTGAACACAAAAGCGGTTGATGCAACCAAATACTGATGGTCTTAGCTGTAGCGAGTGTGCGGACGAACAGTCCTTTCGAATGGAGTGGCGGAACCTTGTAGATTATTCGAAAGGCGCGGACTGGATCAACTTCATGCAAATTATCAACTAGATGATCCATAAGAAAGCTAGTTATAGCCACGGTACCGCGTCGACGCAACCAGCGTGTAAAGTGCTCATTAATTCGCTTTGACAAGTGTCGTGCCGTTCGACCGAAGTAATTAGCGCCACAGGTGCACTGGAACTGATAATTGACCATAGAAGCGGTCAGTATCGGCAACTTGTCTTCCTTGCGAATGCAAATGAAGGGTACCGTTAAGAAAACGCACTTGAGCTTAGCAGCTAGAAAAGTCAAAATTACGGCTGTGGAAATGCTTCTGGATACAGCTTCGGCGGCTGCGTCTCCTTTGAAATATAATCTTATAAATAGTTCTTTCTTCTCAGCTGTTAGAATCTGCACCGGGTCGGGTTTGTCTTGCACGTTCTTAAGAATGAATCGATTAGGCCCCCCTTTTTCACGCAGCACATTTTGTATGAACACTAACTCCGTATCCAAAATGTCTTAAGAACAAATCCTGCGGGCCCATATGGTCAAAGAGCGAATTACGTTTCGCTTGCGTCTCAAAGGAAGGAAACTATGGAAGTTCGTATACTTGCCACTCCAGGTTTTCTTCCTGTAGACGTGCCGTTGAATCGATCCATCTACTCTACGAGTTAATAATACATCAAGGAACAATAATCGGTTGTTCGCTTCCTTCTCGCAGGTAAACTGCATTGCTGCGTTGGCCTGATTAAAGCGTTCAATAACAACGTCGAGGTCAGTGGACTGTTCGGCAACAACAAATATGTCATATATATATGGATGAGAACAATCAAAGTTGGTGATCTTCGCATGTAGTTTGGTGTTCTCTAGTTTTGCCATGAAGACACCAGCAAGCAGCCGACCTAGTGGCGATCCCATCGCTACACCATCTTTTTGACAGTAGTAGGTGCCATTGAATAGGAACTGTATGTTCCAGATGCAACGTAAAAGGAGACTTTTCAAAGCACGCAATGGTATGCTTATCGTTGTCTGTGTTTTGTTGATGTAGGTGAAAATGTAAGCAATTACCTTGAGAAGTGGGACATTGGTGGAAAGCGAGACAACATCCAAGGAAGACATTATTTGCGTAGTGATGTTGCGGTCCCTGACGCTTTCGATGAAATGAAAGTGTCACGAAGGCTGTTATGTGTAAGTCGCTGTCTTCTTGACTCAAGGATTTCCACGAGCAATCGGGCAACAGAAAGGTAGGGCGAATTCACCATTGATAAAATTGGGCTAAGTGGGACATCAGCCTTATGAATTATAGGTAACCCGTAAAGTCTCGGAACATTCGTGCTACTTGGCTTAAGGCTGTCATAAAGAGTATTCGAGATGTATCCCCTATTCCGAAGCTTTGCAAGCTCTTAGTAATCGGTTGTTCGGTTCGCTCCGTTTGACCCTTTTCTCCAATTTTTCGGGAAAAATTTGTATTATCACGCAGAATTCTTTCTAGCTTGTTTATATAGTCGTCTTCGTCCAATAAAATGACCCTAGTGCACCTATGTCTGGTTTGCTCAGGGAGATCTTATCATTGCGCCTTAAATCCTTCAGTGCATCAAAGTGCTTGCGTGTCATGGCACTTACGATACTGGTAACAAGTGTTCACCGGAGAATATTTGAAGCTTTCCAAGTCCTCATTAGATTTTGCTGCTTACCCTTTTGTTTGAAGTCATAAGCTTTCAACCTATAACTCACAGTGCAGCTGATTATCTCTGTGTCCGGGAGCGCAAAATTTTAGACCAAGTGATAGAACTTCTATTAAAGTAGAGTTCAATTTCAAGCTTGAAAAGTTATGAACGTAAATATCAGATCTACTTGGGAAAGTAGATTGAGGCTTAACCGGGTTCAACGTATTTGTTAAGGCAAAACGCCGTTGTCGTACACGGTTTGCTGGGATAGACTGAACGTAATCCAGGTATGTTCTTTTTACATTCAACGCTAACTCATTAATCGCATGCTGGCGCGACGACATATTGCGCTCGAATTTGGCAATTTTGGATTGCACCGTGTCATATAGTTCAAAGCCTATTTGGTTGCATCAACCGCTTTTGTGTTCACAAAAGTAACTGATCGAAGCTCTTAAGTTACCCTGGCCAGATAAACTGAACGATTCAGAGGCCAGAAGCAATCATTTGACTACATCTTTGCCCTAGTTTGCGCTTATCGTTTACGTTTATTGCTGGTTTATGCCTCTTGTTTGCACGTGATCCAATTTCATTTGAACTGATCGAAACCACTGTTACTTCCATTGCTATTTACCCATATGATTGTAAAGGTCTGACGATGAATTTACCGAAAAGGATTTCAATTTATGAAAGCCAGACTTGGATGCTTCATAGTGACAACGCGCCAGCTCACGCGTCGCTCCATGTCCGCAGCTATCTAGCAAACATGTCACACTTCCTTTGTGCTACATCCACCGTTTTCTTCGGACTTAGCTTATACCGATGTTTCTTGTTTTCGAAATTAAAATCACGTCGAGAGGATGTGGTTTCCAAATCATCGATAATATTCAAGCCAATGCGAAAAGTGACCAGTGCACCATCGCAGAAGTTGTGTTCCATAAGTCTTTCCATAAACCAAAGCAATATTGGGAACTGTCTATTGTCAGTAGACGGAACAACTTGGAAGAGAAAGTTAATGCAATTTTGCGTAATGATCAATAAAAAGGTAATTGAAAAAGTTTGCTTTCTTTTTTATAACCATTTGAATCTGCGCCTGCGTAAACGCTTGATTAACCATGGTCGCTTGAAATAAACCTTATTAATTCATGATGCTTCGTTCGTGCAACACAATGATATAATCGTATCGTAGCATTAAACCAGATTTGGAGGCCAGAGGGGCACAATACTGACTAACGGCAGTGTTTGCTTCTAAAGAAGTAGTTAGTAATTCTAAGAGTTTCGTGCAAAGACCTATGTTATTTGCAGGAGAGCAGCGATTTCCGTTTTCTTCCGTAGCAAAATTCGGATGTTTAAAAAGCGTTAACCTAACTTTTGCATCTGAATAGCAAAAGCAGTTCGTACATTATTGGTTACACATATCGTTGGTGGTTTTCGCATGAATTAATTTGGACTTTAGATTCTTAGCACCAGGCGCTTATTTGCTCCTACGTCATCCCTGGCTTTCTGTTGGCTCTGTTAGCGAAATTAAAATGCATGCAGCCTCTGCTTTTTTCTTCCGGAGTAATAAAATTTCGTCCGCTTACCTTACACGCTTTTAAGCTTCATAAGGATGCTATCTTACTAAACTCCGCTCCGATATTGCTTCAAAGAAGTTATCAATATAGTGTTTAACGGCAACCACATTCCATTTTTATTAACCGGACGACATATGTAGCCACTGAAGTTAGATTGCTAGCTTACTGTGTGTATAAGTACCACTTTCTTCAGAAAACTCTCCGAGAAAGCTAAAGTACATGCGTTGTACTACCAGCTCGCAAGCATATTTCATCTTTTCCAATAACGGAATATCCAAAAACCGCCGCCAAATAATAACATCCACTCAAATCTCTTCTTAATTTACTTGTATATATATTTCAGGCAGTAAGTGTATATTATTTTCCGCAGCGGCTTCAATTTGTACCCAATTCTACCATACCAGTCTTTAGGGAAAACGAACCATAACGAAGATCGGACAGTTAAACATCCGCCTTTTAGACTTACGACAACTTTCTCCGAATCCTACTAACCAGTAATGGGAGGCTTCTTGTTATCCTAAAAGTGCAAATTATATGCTTTGCTGATTATATTAAACATTTATACAAGTCGCCTTGGCGTGAATATAATAGGCTTTACAATGTGACGGAATTTGATCACCATATCTTCTGATTTATAAGCTTGAACTAGGCAACTATTCAAATTTCATGCCTTCATGTGCACAATGCTTTCTTCAATTGGTAAAATTGTTTTAATTAATCTGACAGTGAATTTGATACGAGAAGTTAGGCAAGCAATTATAACGGCAACAACGTTTTCTCCGGGATTGCAGGTGAATATATAAAGGGAACAACCATTTTCCACAAATATTTTGACATGCCAGTGCAATGCTTTCGTGATAGTGAGGATTATGTGCGTCACGAAATCTTGGCGGTACGATTCCTGCAGCCACCGTATTTTTCTTAATAAAACATGGCAAGACATCAATTGACAGCCATACTTTCATATCCAGTTTTTCTATCCTCGTAAGTCCATATTCAACCCACAAATTTTAGCAAATCAAATGGGTAATTGTTCCCTTATTTTTATTTCTTTACTAGCTGCTGTCGCTTGAGTTTGTTCAAGCGAAACCTGCTTTGCTACTGTCAGTTTTGATTGCCGTAATGATTTATGACCGCTTATCTTGCTTTATATTGCTTTTCGACCAAAGACTTCCACCACGGCGAATAGTGAATTTATTAGATGACTAGTTACTTGAAACAAGAAAAGCAGTTATTTATATGGGAGAGCTTTAAGTGTTAGGTCCCATTCAGGAAAAATATGAATATGAGTAACAAAGGAACAGTTGGTGAAAGTGAAGTTTACAGCTAGTCGTTTTGAGGATGTTTTACATTCAAACTAGCTTTTGTTATCAACTGCCACTGGTGACCAGACAAAAAGATCCGCACTCCTTTCTTCTATGAGCAATATCCTTTTGCATTTACCTGTCCATGGCGACGATATATCCAAACCGACCATCATTTGTCGATTCCTTTACTTGTCGACTTTTACAGGTTTCACTATATTTTTATTACACCAGATCGCGTTATTTACGTTAATGTATAAGCGCTATGCTTCGCTACCTAAATAGCCCTAACTCGACGTCGCATTATCCACATCTCCTGGAATCTTCCAAAGCAAGTGAAAGATAAAAATGTTTCAACGGAAGCGGTGCGCAGACTGCTGTCTTTAAATCAAACCTTATGGCTTTTAGCAAGCAATTTAAGGTTTGCATGGTTGTGCGCCATTTAAACGTGAATGAAAAACGAGTGAGAAAATAGAGAAAGGAAATTTAAAAGTATCAATAATGTATGTACTTAAGAAAGGAACAAGCAGCAAAATCCATTTCCTGAACTGGAAGAAGAGTTATCGCAGTTGATTATTGTGTCAAGGCGCAGTAGGTTAATTGTTAGCCGAAAGAACATTCAGATCAAGGCGGTCGATTGTTAAACATTCCTGCATGTTTGCGATAAGTACCGGTGACTTTTGTTGCTTCCTCGGGATGTGCAAACGTTTTATGAACCGATTCTACACGTGTATATAGATCCGCGCAAAACTATCCCAGAAACTGCCGAAGGAATTGGACACTAACCTTTCCTCAATTCAACGGTTCCAGCTTCAGCTTAGGAGGCTATAAGATTTAAAATACCGCAACTTAAAAATTTGGATGAGACGCCCGTATGCTTTTATATACCTTAAAACCGCATGGCGGAGATGAATGGCGCTAATACAGTTCATATAAAGAGAAGAAACGAGAAAATATGTTTCAAAGTTGTGTTAAGGTGTATTGTTAATGGTTTCTGTTTTCCGCCTTTTATTATTTTTAAGCGTAAGACTTTTAAGTGATTGATGTTCTCAAACGGCGTGTTTGTGCGGGTTTACGCAAAATGAAGTGAATATTTAGATTATCCTTATAAAGCTTACGTAACACGAAGCGGTGGCAGTGTAACGAACCGGTGCTAATTTTCCATTCTTCCACAGCACACTGAAGTAGAATGTGGAGAAACGATAATTTGAGCTAAACTTCTCCGTAGCTTAATTCACTATGTCCTTATAACAACCCTGGAGCCACTGGATTACGGTCACAGTAGGCACTTTAAATTTAGGCTTTGGGCAAGGAGATTTGCATGGAAGGCATCGTCTGATTTAGCTTTGAACAATTAGTAATAGGAAAACGGTTGACATTGTTAAAATTACAGTGTGGGTTGCAGTATTGGGAACGGACATTCCATCAAAAATTCCTCCGATCATTCAAAAAGTGCAGCATCAGCAACGATACGTATGGAAGTCAGAAGGTTGTACATTTTTCGGAACGAGACTGATGCGAAGATTGAGGTTGAATGTTATGACAATCATACTGCTGTTCCAACAACAGACGACGATTTCCAGAAACAGTTGGAAGACTCTTAATCCGATTCTAGTTTTAAACGGTTGGAATGATTTTACAACCGTCGTGCAGGGTTTGGTCGGTGCTTTTCTGTCATCTTTTTGTCATTATGCATGCCGCAACTTGATTATGCATAATCAGCACGTTTCAGTTACTGCGAACTTTCAAGAACGTTCAATATGCGACATACCAAGGATTTTTGATAAAAGATTTTGTGTCAACGTATAGGAACCTTTAATCCCCATCTAGAATATCGTCCGTCAGCAGCATAGCGGAGACGTAGGCGAAAGTGGGCAGTGGATTCCTGGACTGATTATGTCTGTTTACGAAATTTTGTATAAGCATTTAAATATCCATTACCTGTAATAAAAATAGAAAAAATTGACCGAAATCATCGGCATCTACACGGTTATATACGGTATGTTGTTTTCACTTTTCCAATGTCTTCTCTTGATTATTATCCTTGGAGGTCGATTTTTATAATAATCACTGTTACACCATCATTACCCAAATCCACAGGAACGCCGTTGTTGTATCACATAAGTCCAGCGTTGCAAAATGTTATAACTAATTAATAAAACACATTGTGGTTTTCCGTACATTTCGGCAGTAATATTATGCCTTAGTAAGCCAGGTTGCGAGTTTGTGTCATCTCTAATAAAATCGGTACAAAACCTACCATTATGATTATATAAGGTTTGGCGGATTAAAATAATTCACATTAGATTGCAGATGCATCACGCATAATTCGCTGGGTCTTTGGGTATGTTTTATAAATTTCGCTGACCAACTCACATCCGAGAGATTGCAACTTCCGTTGTGTTGGTAAGTATGATGATGCTTTACCACTGTTATTAATTAAAGCAATGTAACTTGCCGTCAAAGTTACTTGAATATTGTTGGATGAAAACAAACCATAAATTAACTTTTGCCCCATTATGCATTTTGTAAGTTCTCATTTACGATTAACGTAGATGTGTTTATGCACAACTACGTGGGTGAATGGAAAGTTGTCAAAATTGCAGCTAGGTCGATTGGTTGCAAAGGCACTTTACTAACATGTGGCTGGAAACAAATAACATTAGGGAGATCAATTAACTTCCTTTGGCAGGCAATATAGAACATAATGTAGCCTGAGTGTTTAGCTTATTTGTAACGGGATCCTGCATTTACTTTTGTTTGTACGTAAGTGTGAATTACTAGTGGGGTTGGTAGCAGATTTTACAGGTGGAATTCTACGTACGTTTCTTCAACCTGGGCTGAAATATAGAGATAAATATTTTTTGAGTCGTACTCGGTGACCGCACATATTGTTACCCAAGTACTTTATGTAAGCCATAGACAACGCCAAATATTTCGGCTGCACCCAAGTACATAATATAAAACGTTCAACTGCTCAGTAAATCGTACTACGACAGGTGAGAGATATTCTAGACTGAGTTGTAGTCTTAGATTCACAAACTGTTTCTTGGTACAAAGATATAAATTAACAAATGCAACATATACCTCGGATGAAATTTATATATTTTGGGTCCACATAAACTCAAACTTTCGGCTCCTAAAGTACATTAAATAGGTGATCTGTATTTTGTCATTAACCTTGAAATAATATATGTTTAAACATTAGAACGATAAAGTTGCAATCTCTCATAGCATGCAACCGCATTTCCAAATAATTAAACTCCTAGCTGATATTGCCACTAAAAATTTATGTCAAGTCCCCTAGCAAACAGCAACCTTTTTAGTTTTAACTCTAGGTTTTTACGCGGCTAACGTGTAATTGATTTTGCACTTGCAGTAATCGAACAATTGTAAAGTTGTTTGATAATCGGCTGCATATATTATGGTTATGGTTTCTCTTTAAATTTTTATTTAACCAGACTATCAAAGTTTTCATTCTGATGAGATTTACTACAGGGAATCCATTAGTCCTATTCTGCTGCCATTATTCTTGTATATTCATTGGGAATTTTGGATCGCTGATTAATTGCTTACCCCGTGATTTAGTGAAGCTATTAATGAGTGTCTGGATTGTTATGCTCAATATTAAGAAGTTAAATTGGGTTTACTACCTCATTGTGTGCTTACAGTCATGCCGGCGTCCAAAACATTTTATTGGGAAATCCGCTCATGTGGTCTCCATCCGAACATGCATTACTTGGGGAGGCACACGCTCAACTAAATGTTCAACAGTAGCACGAATCTAAAGGGGAGCTGAAAGTATTAATTTCACAACGAATGCATTCATTCATATGTTTATTGGAGGTGGATTAAGTTAAGTAGCATAGTGGTAGGCAGAAGCAAAAGCATTTGCTTAGCTTGTTAAATACCCAAGCACATCAATTGAACTTTTCCAATACGTAGGAGCGGTACGAGTTTAAACTTTCTAGCGTCGTGCTTAATCCAACACAACTAACCGTTTTAGCATTAGATTCTAAGTTTTGCATCCCTTGCGGAAGAGTTGACCTGGCTAAATTAGAGGTGTTGTTTGATAGCTTATTAGCGCAGGCACGATCGTTTTCACCAAAATTACCAGGGAACTCTGAGATGATGTCTTCCAGATTTGTTAACATTTGTCATGATTACACTAACGCTTAAGTAGCCACTTGTGTTATTCTTAGAATGGAACTTATGCATTCACTTAGGGTGTTACGGTTAAAAAAATAGTTAATTACCGCTATCCCGGAAACAGTTTCTAGTATAGTTCTAATGGATAGGACTGATTAGCTTGGTATGATGCAAATTATCCCTAGTGGTGGACGCAAGATTCAGAAGATTCAGAAGCTAATAGTATACTTCGTTAATAGTATACTTCGGTAATTAATAAGTTAGGAACGAAAATGACCGGTATGCTCCGACCAATGATGAAAGCAAATGCTATCACAAAATGCAAATTCAAATGTTGACAGCAACCGTGAATGTACAAGCTCCCAAGTGTTCAAATGAAGGCGCTCTATTGCGTCACATATTTGGACCTGGTTAGTTCTCCGCAAATTCTTATAGTTCAGTGGATGTTTGAGAAGCTAGAATCGCTGCATAAATGCATTTGCACTTGATGCGCGTAAGTTGCTTCGAGTTCATTGTAAACATAATAGAGGTAAACCTTAACAATAAATGAGTGACATCAGTTGACATTCAGCCGTTATTTGCGAAGTTTCCGTCATCTAAAACAGTAAAATAATTTTGTGAATTAGTAAGACAACTGAACGTTCCTGAAAATCTCCCGGAGAACCTACGAAAGAAAATGTTACTGAGATGCACGTTAAACGTGTATTTATATTTCAACGGGAAGAAGTGTTATCAGGTTGATAGAGTTAGCGTTGGATCAATATTGATACCCATTCCAAAGGAGTTCTTTATGTAGGTCTTAGGGCATAGTTCACTAAGTCTGCAAACCAATGGAGTCGAGATGCACATGGGCTATGTGGACGACACATTCATACTGTGCAAATGGAAAGTGTAGCCTTTTAAGCAGTTAAAACCTTTAATGACGAGCCTCCGAATCTACAGTTCAGCTGTGAGTATGAGTTGGAAAAAAGACTACGGTAACTTGAAATTTATGTCATCAGAAATATCGATGGATCGTGCAGCAGAACAGTGTATAGAAAACCAAATTAGACTGACCAGTATAACAAGTTCAAACGTGCGATATTACAAGATCACTATCTCAAGCCAGAGTTTTGCTTACAAAAACAGCTTGTCCGTTCTTCATTTATACCGTGTCTGACAAGTTCCTTTGATTTGTGTCCAAATTACTATGTGCTTGTGAAAGTGCGGTGCCCTTGTACGCTATCTGTCAACTTCAGTTACCGCGAGATATTTTTTGATTCATGTTTGTTGGAATTAAACATTCTAATCAATACGTACTCTATCCGGCACATTTAGCACTTAAGCACCAACATTTACAGTTTCGTCCGCTGAGAATTACCGCAAACAATTCTATACTTACAACACGCTATTTTTGATTCAATAAGTTATCTGTTACTAAAAGCACTATGTTACAATTATAATGTTGACATTTGCTTTTCGTTTTTCTCAAATCCTGTTCGCGCCCTGCTTCAATCATTAACATATCCGAATAACACAAACTACTGAATTTTTGGTCATTTCTTAAATGCGTCAATATATCTTAAGCCACCTAAGTTAACTTATTTCCTTCCAGTTTCACTCACAAACTGTCTTCAGCCTGCATTGAGTTCCATCTTGCTACTTGGAAATCAGCAGCCTATTCTTGTTTCTTGATTCCGCTTTTTGGTAAACTTATTGCACGTATATATCTTTCTGTGTGCTCTTTTAGTATGCGAAATATAACTGTTAGTTCTAGCTCTAAATGAAAATATTTTAGAAATGGTTCTTGAAATATCTCTGCACTTTTAATTTTTTCATTGACATTCAGGAGAATTTAAGTTAATCGTCTCCACTATTGTCACTTCTAGTTCAATTTATATACCGCATTCGTTTTACTAGTGTATATCTGTAATTAATATCAGTAATATTACAATATTAAATTATAATAATTATAATAATCGTATAATAATAATATAATATAATAAGGTAATATAATAAAATAAAATAATAAAATATAATACTATAATTATAATATTATAATAGCAGTGAATGTTTATCAAATATGATATGCTCTGCTTTTTATTACAACCCAACTTTGCCGTAAAATATACTCCGCATCAATAACGAAAACGTAGGAAATTTTACGTTGCTGTTTTCTTACCAGAATTAAATAAAGCACTATGGGCAGTTTGCGAATATCTTACTGATAATATTCCATTTGTGGGTAAATATTGTTCGGTTTATTGTAAACTTTTAATACTGAATATTATAGAGCGTAGAAATGAATTCTGTACAACGCTTTCGAAATAAGGTGAAAAACGTTATAGAAGCTGTCAACCGTGAATATGGTTCTCATTCTTATGTAACGTTTAAAATATCTGACTCACAATTATTGCAGGACTCGCAAATATGATATGTCAGACTAAGTGTGCAATTGTTCTCTGAATCGAATGGTGGTAAAATATAAATCCAACAAAGTTTTGAAATGCTGCGCAGATGTTGACTTCAGCACATGTTCAGGTAAGCTTTTCCAAATATTTACCACTCTTCGTTCGAAGCACAAGGGTTGGGGAACACATTTCACATCCGGCACGACAATTTTGCATTTGTGTCCGCGAGTGCTGCAAGGCCGTCGTAAGTGCAGCTTTGGCCTTAGGATTATCCTGTCACGGGGATGTAGAATCCGGTAGGTCATAATGAGGTCGACTCGCACCTGACGGTAGGACAATGGGTAGCATCCTAGTTTCACACCGGTGTTCATACACCAAGCCACGCAAACTCGGGATGAGCCTGGTAGCAACGTGTTGGACCCGTTCAATCTTTTGTGCCTCGCGTCGGGTAATCGGAAAGTAGGCGGGCGAACCGGACTTTAGAGTTATTCTAATGATGTAAGAGAAGAGGCAAGTGGCAACCTCTTCAGACCATGTGCCGAAGCTAGGTTTGAGCGCCTATAGCATGCGCAGTCCGTTACGATATAGCCTGTTCTTGTTGTCCACGGACTTCAAATCGTAGCACGAGAGTACACCTAGGTCTTTCACACAGGGTGTGGGATATAGCGGTTGAACGTCAAGGATGTATTTTTGGCCATCAGCAACCTTCCACAGGCCCATAACTACAAACTTAACTAGGTTGACCAGGAGAAGATCTTCTCCAGACCAAATGTGGAAAGGCAGTTGAAGTCTTGCTTCAGGCGTCGCTTCACTACGCAATATTATCTTTGCGGCGGTTTACACGGCGATTGCCAGCTGCTCTTCAAAATGTCGGCGCTTATTCTTCTTTGCACTGTTGCAGAGGTTGCACTGACTTTTATGCCGTTCGTAATCATTGGCAGAGCCAGAGAGGAAGACTTTTTCCCACATTCCGCGTCGCCTCCGAGCCAGATTTCCATACTCCTTGTTAAACCAATGAGGTTTTATTGGTCCAAACTTCCGACATTTAAATGTCACGAATTGGGAACAGAATGATGTTGATCTCCCTTTTCTAAATATCCAACAATCTTCCACAGATGAAGCTTGTGACAGAGACCAACCCAATTGGCTCGCGGCTCGAGCTAGACCATCGTAGTTCTTTTACTAGTGGCTGGGAGCTGGTTCAAGCAGACGTGAATTCGGCACATATAATTCCTTAGCAACTATGAGGACTGAATGGTCGCTCGTAGCCAGGGGTTCCACGATCCTAACTTCACGCACTCGTTGTTCGTTGCTCGTTAAAATCAGGTCGAGACACGACGTGGTTGAGCGTGTTGTTATGCGTGTTGGCTGGCATATGCGTTGGGATGCGCCAGTTTCAGGTACCAAATCCACGAACTTAGCTCCCACCACACAATGTCCAGTTATCAAATGCCCATCAGACCATCGCATTCGAGGACTGTTAAAATCGCCCATAAGTAGAAAGTGTGGACGACTCATGTGATTTCGAAGATGGGGCAACTGCTATAATTGAGGGGACGCCGTCTCTTGATATGATTGCGTAATTACCTGATAAGATTGTCGCTGGCATTGTTGGAGCACGCCTACCCTGACGACTTGTAACGCTGGCCAAACGAACGGAATTGCGCTGACCTGACGACGCTAGCTTAGTCGGTGAGACGGAAAACTGAGCGAGCGTGTGAACGATCCTATCCCTCGGAACGGACACACAAGAGAGGGGGTTGCGACAGCTGCGTGCCAATGACTTAGACACGAAGGCTGGCCAGCTGACAACTCACACGCAATCACGTGACCCGACCGACTCCCAACTGAGGCGAAGAGAAGAAAAGGCAAGTGGTCTTCTGTAGGCTCTTTTACGACCAACATAGGGCAATCACAGCCATTGCTATGGGTTATTAAGTTAGGGAAAACAGTCACCATGAAGAGGTGGTAGTTTGCAAATGAGCATTGTCGAAAGGTGCGCAGTTGGGCCTCGTCTCGTATTGGCTGAGTTCTGCTACGTTGTGGGGAGGAATTGGACCTCGGTTTCCAGAGCCATTCTGCCGGGGTTTCTGGCTCGCTTTTGCGGGAATATTTGACGTGCCCGCAACAGCGACCAATGCAATAAACGACTCCGGTGGCTGCGATAAACGGCGCCCACATTCAGTTCACCGCACCTGAGGCAGATGGAGCACCATAGTAGCTCACAAAAAACCATCGTCACTTCGGTAGGTGCTCCCAAGTCTCCCACGCAGGAAAGACCGTATATAAAGTAAGACACCACCTTGGGCATTATTTAGTCTATCGCAACGGAAGCACGCGTAACCGTTGCGTACAAGTTCTTGTGTGCACAACTGAATGCAGTCATGTCTCTGCAAATCCCAATACGTCTGGCCTCTCAGGCGCAACAAAAAATCAAAGCTCATCGCGCGTGTTCATAACACTGCGAACGTTTGTGAAGGCTACTCCCATGCTGAAGCAGGAGCCGCCAGGCGTGCCTGCAGTGTGAGCAGCCTGTTTATCCTGAATCGCAGATTGTTGGAAACCACCAGAATATGTACGATACGAAGATTTATTTCCGCTCACCAGTGCGTTATTTCAGCTCAATGAAGGCAGACTTGAGCCTCTCCCTGTCTACTGGGTCCAGGTCTGGACGAACATATTTCTTAAAACCTTTCAGCCTACATAGACGGGGCATGAACAGTCTTGGACTGGCTTCGTCCACAAAGGTGATTATCATAGGCCGATTTCATAGATCATCTTGCATTCCAAGACAGGTAATTTGCCTCACTTTTACCGTGTTCTCGGCAGCGCATAGGAGTCTTTCAAGTAGACTCTGTAAAAACGACATGGAGATCGTAGCGCACTTGGGGTGATGGATCACTTGACTCCGGCGCTTGGAAGCTCACGAGATTATAGCGCTTCTGGTCGGGTGAGGTTGATTTTGCAAGGCGTAGTATACTACCAACCTTATGTGGTTTGGCTAAATGTTGACTTACAGAATATTTTTCTTTCCACTGGTCTTCAGCACTCAGAAATTCACCTGCTGGGACGTCATTGTCCGTTGATCACAACAAAGGTAAACAATTTATGCCAGGAGCAGCTGGGCTTCTTACAACGGTTGGACTTCGTGTTGGTGAGTTTGAACGGGTAGAGGAGGAAAACTGAGCTGAAACCTGAAGTCTCTTCGGGCTTGGTTGTTCGGCCAAACACACGAAACTGTTCGCAACGGAGTGACGAAGCCTACACGTCGGCTTTACTCTTCCAGTCAATACCATGTTTCCGCAATTTCAAATATGGTTTGAAAGAAATCGCGTTGGATCTTACGAAGACGATGAAAATGCTCAACTGATAATCCAAGACATGAAATGTGGTGTGTAACTTGGCGCAAAACACACGTAAGGGCATTTGCACGGTATCCGACCACGTGGGAACAAATACCACAGGGTGACTGCTTCGGCATTATGATCAATCCGAAAATAACTAAATTCTCCCGATTAAAGTTTACAAAAACTTGTAAATAGTTGCCATAGCAGCATCAAATCAATAACACTCTAGTTACCTGCACATACGTTTTGAAGGAATATAGACAAATAGTAGAGGCTAATTAACAGCCTACCAAGTAATTCACTTAGATTTTACAAATTATATCAAGCTTTTGTTAATGAAAAGCGAGTAAAACAATAAAGGATGAATTGCGCACATATGCAATAATTGCTATAATGTGACCACTTCAACGAACAGTAAAAACGGCAAGTTCTATGGGTTCTAGTTGTAACGTATCGTTTCAGGCAATACATTCAAGTAGGTGGAGGGCAAAACGTTGTACTTAATGGTTCATTCCGTTCAATTCTGCAATAAGATGTACAGTAGCGGCCTTTTCATCGTTTGTCCTGTATGAAGAATTAGTAAATGATTAGTAAAAGGTCAGTCCCACGTTTAGGGTCGTATACCGTCTGACGGCAAATATACAAATTTATTTATTTTATTTATTTATTTAAATTGCCTTTAGGGCCGTTGAATATTTGGGATAGTCTAATCATTTTTACCGCCATTCGGAAGAAATTTCAGGTTCTAGTGTTACCGTCGCCAGAACAAATGCTGACCTTGACCTTGGCGTAATATTTTGTTACTTTTCTCCACAATGGTTTATAACAGATTAAAAATTTCCCCTCTCACTGCTTACATTCTTGTGCACAAAATGCTGTTTACCAATAAAAGTTCACATATGTTTCAATGTCTAGATTTGTTAGGCTATAGTGTACCATTTTCCTTGAATAAGGTACAAGCCTTCTTTACCGAAAACATAGCAACACACTTGGGAATCCTATGTTCTTCTTATAAAACACAATTTCTGACATTAAGCTATAAGTCTATCCATGAAATGTTGATCCAAAACTCATCAATATTTTGCAGCCAATTTCAGCATTATTGCATATACCATAATTCATTGTAAGTTTTATGTACACCAAGAACCAACCAAAAATTCTTACGTCTGTTACCACCCGGCGCTTTTCCTGATTGGTGGAAGTAAGCATAAGCCAGTTTCAGGCAAATCATAATTATTCCAATTTTAACCCCAGTAGACCTTTTATTATTTATCTACTATTAAATTTATAACATTAGATAGAACACAATCAACCCTTAGGTACATAGAAGCCGAAACGAATTATGACCCCGGATTCTATTTCAAATTTGAGCACCTTAAAATGTCCTACCGATATGAAGGAGTTAACAGTACTTTCAAACTTATGAGAATCATACTTCTCTACATTAACCCACGTACTATTTCCAACGCTGCGTCCGCAAAGTCACCATCAGTACATACAACTATTGGTTAAGTCGTAGATTATTTCGCAGAATAGCTGCAGGCCATCCCTATAAACATCGAGCACAGTGTTTAGCATGCAAATTAATCAGTACAGTGTTCCTATTCGGGCAGTATTACTTAAAATTCATTATGTGATTTATGGAGCTACCAAGACAGATTAACCGGAACTGTGTGACTGTTTTATCTCTTTCGCAACGCAACTTTTCGTGAAAATAATAGAGATGATAAATTAAAATATTTGCCATCGTTACTTCAACGTAGCATTATACAACTATGATTACTGATTGCTGGTTGGAAGCAGCAAGGGTAAATATCACTCTGTTCACTCATCAAAGATCACCCAGGTAAAAATATCCGTTGTTTTAGAATGCGCTATCGTGCTTTTGTCCAGGAATTTCTTAAATGTGGATGCCGACTTTTGCTTAACTACTGGCTGCGGCAGGTTGTTTTAGACATTCACCAATCGCCCTTCGAAACAGAGTTGATGACGGCCCCGCGTCAGCTCCGTTGCTCCAAGCATGTACCGGTGTTCTGTTGAGTTGCTTGGGGTGCGCGGATGCAGCAGCGACTGCAACACGAGTTATTCAACGAGATGAATTACCCGACGCTTCCTGATGAGGTCAACACGCAGTCGACGATAAGCTGGGGTGTAAAGACCTAATTTATAACGCCGGTCTTCGTGCGGCAAATTTCGTAAATTGAGAAACAGCCTGGTGGCCATATGCCCCGCTTGCTTACTACTTTCTACCTCGCGCTGGGTGATAAGACAATAGCAGAAGAGCAATACTTCACCAGGGGTTGTATTAATGAGATTAAGAGGCGAGTGACGAGCTCTTCAGACCAACTACTTAAGCTAAGCCTGAGCGACCAATACATACGAAGCCCATTAAGGTAAAGCCTATACGCATAGACAATGGACTTTAGTTAATAGATTGCGAGCACACCGAGGGCTCACATACAAGGCGAGGGATGTTACAGTTGACAGGCCACAATATATGTTCGATTGTGATCACGCTTAGCTAGCCATATGTATTGCGACTTGACAGGGTGGATCTGGAGGTTGACTTCTGCAGACCATATGGAGAGGTGGTAGAGGTTATGCTGAATCAGCTCACAGTAATTAGGTGCGCAGATTACACTCCACACCTTCAAGTCACCTGCAGCTTTATTAAATGGATCCATTCCATTTGTTAAATAATAGTTTATAAGTCTTTCTGCCTCCACACCATAATGAGTTTTGGATTATGTTAAAATAGCGACTTAGTATTTGTGTATGTTTAGTAAAACAGTTTGCGCCTAACACGTAACAAAACTGAAGCATAGAAATTTTACTTAGAGTTGACAAATTGTGGCTGAATTGAACCGAAACTACTTGAGAAATACAAGAGAAATCTCAAGGCTCATTAAAATAAAACCACAAATTGAACCTAGATTCCTATGATAAAAATTTATTTAACCATTTAATTAATTACCTACTCATTACTTATGTAAATGTTTAGTTAAATAACTATCATTATTTGTTTGTTATAAGTGTAGCCTGAGTGACTGCCATCAACATAAGTATTATGTTGTTTTAATAGACTTATATAAGAGGTAGTTGCTTCACAACAGTTGGTATGCGGCCATTAATATAATTCTTGAGGTGGATAATGATGAAGATAAAAAGTAAAATTATTTTCATTTTAAACGGCACTATTAAGGATGGCTGGCAAAAGTATCGACCTTCCACTCACCAGAATATCGAGATGCTATCAATGTCCATGGTAAGTTTACTAATGCGTGGGATGTTTAATCGTTCGGATTAGGATTCAGCTAACGCGAAGCCCATCAGTCCCCATGAGGTTGAGTAAAATCGATGATTATTTACAAAATACTCCAATCTGTACACCGCAAATGATCAGGTACTCACCAGAAGCAGTTAAATTTGGATCCAAAATTAATCTCTTTGCTGGCAAGTTCAGTGGTCCATACAACTTACTGCGTGTTGCCTTAATGTACAACTGCATTTCAATGTAGGTGTTTTATTAGTTGCCCAGTCCATTTACATTTCAGCGGACAGAACTAGTTCCATTCGATGTATTGTGTTTGGCTTTTGTACGCTCATTCCAGAAGACACAGTCATTTGATAATGCTACTGCGTCAGCCTACTGCATGACCGCAGTTGCTTCGTGTTTTTATGCGATGTTCTCTACGCGGTAGGTTTGTGAGCCTCTACAAAACTACGTCGGCTTGGGTGAGCAAATTATTGCTTGATTAAGCGCGGGCATGGAGAAAGGCTCAAGTATACAGTTAATCACTGTCCTTTTAACCGTTATATTCCACGGCACATCATGAAGGTAAATACGATGCAGTAGATTAAAACAATATTTTTATCCAATGGGAGATAATTATTAACAAATGCAAACAGGGGAATCTCACCTGTTTGATTCCCATGTTTGTAGGATTGTGGCATTTCCTAACAAATTAATCGAGAACTCAATAACTTTTTATAATAATTTTTAATAAAGATTGGTTTTTGAATCTTTCGATGGAATCTTGCCTGTGGTTTCATGTTTTAGTACCTAATTCTATCGCGCTGCATTATTAATTATTTAGTGGTGAAGTATTTTCCATCGCAATGAGGCCGAAACTTACCGTGGTGCGACGGTTTGCGTGCCTCGAAAATCCATTGCGCTATGCTGGGTGGTGTTTTTTGCACCTTCAGAGCCAATGGTTAGAGGCCAGACAAACTCAGACTCCTGGTCCTCCAGGTTGGGTGTTGGAACGACGGTGGATCTTTATACCATAAAACGCGCTCTCTATAGCCCAGTACAGCACCCCGCTACCATGCGGTAAGGTTTTTGAACCAAGGCTTTGCTTGCGAACCCTAATCGTTCTCCTGTCTAGGCCTGGGCAAAGTGACAGTATTCTGCCCACGCAATACATTGAACCTTCCCTATAACAAATTTTGGTGCTCCGGCCGTCCCAGAGATAATCAACGAAACCCTATCTGCTGCATCGAGCAGGGTGGATGGGATGCTAACGCTCAGGCCTTGTCGCCTTATCCCATTTTTGGGCTTTTTCATCCTTACCGTCCTGCTCCAGATTTAATCTATACCTTTTATTTTCATTCCCCCAATTCTTGGCCCTCCCCTACCTTGCTTTAATAATCGCCTGTCTTCTAGTTTCAACTCAGGCACACTCGCAGGGTGTCGCTCCAATGCAGTCGACAAGTCCATGTTCAACCAAGCAGACGACGTCAGTTCATTCGTTTCCCTTTGGAGTCTTCGCGACCGCTAAGATTGGCCTGCCTCAACGTGCACACTTTGCTAAAGATTGGCCAACAGGCAGCACTTGCCCGCATACTAGAGATCCTGTCGATCGATATTTGCTGTTTATCAGAAACCCGCCTGCAAACTTCGAGCTCCGTACTTAGCCTTCGATCCGCACTTGCGAAACTGGCGGCTAATTCTCATTGTACCTGTCTGACAATGATACAGATTCAAATGCCGGTCAAGCTGGCGTCAACGTAGTTTGGAGTTCCCTGGCTTAAGCAGTCCTAAGAAATTGGATCCCAGCCAACTCACTCATATTCGCCATCAGATAAGCTGGTTTGCATTTTGCTACAAAGTACCGCAGTGACAAACAGTACCTGTTTGTCATGGAGGCCTACGCCTCTAGAATTGTAGCACCGGTTCCATGAAGGATGATTTCTATCAGCAACTTCTGGATCGCGTTCGTTACAGAAATAGCATGGATACTGTGCGGTTGGCGGGCGATCTAAACGCACAAGTCGGAAAAGTTTCGTCTGGTGAGCCTCATTTGGGCGGCCAACATGGTGCAGGTTCCAGTTCTGCTAACGGTGAGCGATTGCTAAACTGTGTGAAGATGCTATCCAATTTCTCGAGAGCACAAACTTTCAACACTTCTCCCGCAGAAGCTTGACTTGGCGGCTACCAGCCTCTGACCAGCAGTGGACGCAAATCGACCATATAGTGAGCAGTTACCGCTGGAAAGACTGTGTCCAAAACAGTCACTCGATTCGGAGCACGAACGTAGAATTTGACCACGCACTTGTCTGCGTCGGTCTCCGGGAGCGTTTCGGTGGACGTCTGCAACATCGATGTGAACGGATTGACAACAGCCAGCTTGCGAAGCTAGGTGTTCTGAAGTTGCATCACGGTGCGTTGACATCCGTGCTGAGTAAGCGCCTCTTAAACACCGTCGACCATCACGGGTCGCATATCCGTCAAACGTTAATATCGGTAGGCATTACTTCATATGGTAAATCTAATCGCCAAACTGGACATTGGGTCACTACACAGTCTCTGAAACTTATGGATGCTGGCCGATTTATTCCGGCTGGAAGCGAATACAATGAGGCTCGCAAAATTCTCAGGGCAAAACTATATGCTAGCCAGAAGGAAGACCGCGAAGCCCGGTGGTCTTATCATGCCTCTGAGATGGAAACAGCCACCGCCGTTGGCAATCTACGTAAATTATTCCGTCTGATAAGGGAAACAAGCAGTGGGATACTTGGTGTTAGCGAGACCATATGCGACGAGAGTTGGCAGCCGATCCACAGCCTGTCAAAATGCTTGGAGTGTTGGGCCGAATAATTTGGAAGGCGATTTAACAAATCTGTGTATCGGTTTCTTTTTCGGGCACTGAGCACCTTTCTCACTGGGCTGCCTCCTTTGATCCGCCGCACTCGCAGAAGTCGAAACTGAGAGCAGGATGTTGCAACTGCATAATGCCGCAGGTGTGGATAGAATTCCCCTAGCCCTGTTCTTATTTGGGAGACCTGTTATGATAGATGATTTACACGCGTTGCTAGTGATACTCTGGGAGCAGGAGACTGTCCCAACATAATTAGAGCCGCTTCGTCATTGTCCCAGTTTTCAAGGGAGGTTCTTGTTTGGAATGCGGCAATCATAGAGGGATCAGTCTGATTTCCATTGCCTGTAACTTGATGGGGTATGTTATTCTCCTCAGACTGACTGGCAATCGTGGAAGCCCGATTTGTGAAGAGCAAGCCGGGTTTCGTAGAGGTGCGGGCTGCACCGATCACAGCTTCACCATGCGTCAATTGTTGGAGCACCGCCATGTTCATTGGCGACCCAACGATGTCGTGTTTCTTGACATAAAAACTGCCGTCGACTCAGTCAATCGACATGCCCTTTGGGACTGTCTGCTGAGGAAAGGTGTACCTGATAAACAGTTAAACATTACCAATCACTTTACTAGCATAGTTCGGGCAGAGTGAGTGTTTATGGCAAACTGTTGCCACCCTTTAGTATCACCAAAGTTGTGAGACAATGTTGCCGGCTGTCACCCTTCCTCTTTAACTTCGCTATTGAGGAAGTCATGGAAACACCGTTCGCTGGACGCGACCTAGAATGTCTGGAGCTACTGCTTGGTCAGTGACTTCTTAACTTGGAGTACGTGGACAACATTCCTCTAGTCATTGACAGCTCTCAAACATGCCAAGCACCACTGGACCGATTAGCGCTGGTTGTCAATCGTTTTGGGCAGTGCTTTGCTCCATCGAAATGCAAATTACTTCTCCACGATTGGCAGGGACGCATTCCTACGCTAACGCGTTGTGGTGGTAAGGTAGAATCCATTCAGGAATTCAAGTACCTGTACAGCTTTATCAGCTTCTGTACGGTAGAAGATAATTTTACGGACCATATAACAAAAGCTCGAGGTGCTTTTACAAACCTCCGTCACCTGTGGCGCAATGCGACATTGCGCTTGCCCTGAAGGGCAGATATTATAACGCAACCGTCCGTTCTACTCTCCTATATGGTTGTGAAATCTGGTCCATCACATCGACAGACATAAAGAGGCTCGTCACATCAGATCACAGCTGCCTTCGCAGCTTTGCTCATGTTTGGTAGGAACACCGCGTGAGCAGTGAGCTTGTCGGCGTCGCGTATTTGGTACAGCAAGAGCGAGTGAACCACTCAGTACCATGATATCAAGCACCAGGTTCCGATGGCTGGGCGACGTGTTGCGCATGCTCGCACACCGACTTCCGCGACGTGCATTGATTGCGCGCCGGAAGTGCGGTTGGAAGGGGAATAGGGAGTCCAAGCGATGACTTGGTCGAGAGAGATGAACATCCTCACTTCGAATTTGGTGTCGTTTGGTGCATCCTAACTTCCTGGCTGGGGTTATAAGGACGATGAACACATTTGTTTGGACACACTTGCTGATATGGCTAGGAACCGGCCCCAGTGGTGTATGTGAGTTCCTTTTTCCACCCCCTCCGAACAAGATCGAATTCGTTAGGAATAACATAACTTGCGGTACAATAGCCGGATATTAGCTCTCCGGAACGATGTCCATCCGTTATTGGGGGACTGCTATTTTCTTGTTATTTGTGTTGCGACACAATAGCTAAAATGTTTTCCAGCTGAAGCTAACGTGTATAAGGACGATGGTGATGATGACGGCGAAGTATTTTTGGTTCCCCTGCTAAATAGAGGATCCTATAGGACACTCATTTCTTAGCGTCTTATCAGCAAGTCCTCTACATATAATAAACCATGATAATTATCCTGACATTGAGTTTTACCAGTTAATCACACTTTTACATGCACAACCAACTAGCGATTGCATCAAAAAGGACGGTTGACTGAGCAGAATATGCTGTTGTCACTTTTCTAACAAATAATGCAGGAAAAGCGGATTCTTCTGTCATGATTTTTAACGTAGTCCATTTTTTGATTCAGAATACTTCAAAAGTAGCCGTTCAACCATTATCGGTAAAGACCAGGTGGGAACATTTTCTTAAACTAAAATTTTAAGCACCGTTTGATGATTAGTTGAACTAATCTTAAAATGCTCGTTGTGAGTTGCTTGAGAAACACAATATTTTTCATTAATTAGGATTTGCGGTACAAATAAGAAATACCTAATATTCAGTTCGTATAACTTTTGGTGCAAATTTGAATATTGCTGTAGTAATTATTTTCCAATAGAGCAACCAAGCACACGTGCACCCATAATGCTCTACCCATTTAATCTATGCTGTTGAGATTCGTTGCCAGAAAAAATTATCCAATTCTCTAGTGGACTACTAGTGGCCAGTTCGTTTAAACCAATGAATGTTGACCCTAGTCATCCGGTGACTTTTGCGTACCCGATTGACTATTTGGTAATTGCTATGTGGTGTGCCTCATCCATCACTGCCAAAAGTATAAGGAATTTAAGAGAAATGGTCTTAATCCCCTTGCAGTGAACCCGCATTTTAGCATCTAGCGAGTCTCGTCTCCCATCTTCAGTAGAGGATGAATCGTTCCTGCAATTTGGATATGACGGCTCTCGGTATTGGCGTAAATGTGAAGATCGATTTCCAAACTTCAGAGGCATATGCAAATTCGCGACGTTAAATCATCTTTTCTAACGTCTGTGGACCACACACTCAGTCTAGACTTGGTATATGTTCCCTAGAGAGCAAACTATGACTAAGTATTTTAACATAAATCATCCAAATAGGTGGGACCTAGTGTAGCTTCTTAGGTTGACAAACAAAATATTAGTTACTAGCAACATTTATCTACGTTGGTTTGGTTCTCTTTCCATGTCAATTATGCCGGTTGCAGATTATCGAAAAAGTCAAGGCACATAGTTGGAAAGCGCAGCATGTTGTACGCACTGATATAAGATAAACTTAGGGATATGTTCCAAAACGAATTGCTCTAAAAGTAGGATTACCTTATATTAAAACAAAACTATGCTTCTGCCGTGTGGACCACGAAATCAAGTCAGTTATCACAGGGTTCAAATCTGGTGAACATGGTTAATAATGCTTGATTATTCCGCAGTTATAAAAGGTATCATGAATTGAAGGTTTATTGATGCACAAAGCAACATCATCCAAAATGTAAAACCTGCTTGTGAAAACCTTCAGTGCAGACCAAGACACAACCACACCTAGACCCATATATATTCACCCTTTATAATAAACCATACATTTCCAATATAAATTGAAACCAACGTGTAGTTGGCAGTGCGCGATCTACAGGGTTTGTCTCATCATCTGCACATTAATTAAGATTCGACAACCATGTACACAAACCCGTTATTAGGGATTCCTTCCAAACGAAATTTTGTCAGAACCAAGAGGAATGCTGCTCCTCAGCAATCCAAAAATTCCCATTTATTAGAATGAATCAAGGGAGGCAGAATCTGAGTGAAGAATTCTTTTCGGTAATTCTCATCAGACTCAAACATTACATAATGAGGAAAAAGTGCTAAATGTGCCGGATTGGGCTACGTATTGAACAAAATGTTTAATTTCACGGGTACAAATCAATAAATCACGGGGTCATTGGAAGTGGGAAGTGTGTACAGGGGAAACCATAGCCGAAGTTGTAGGCCACGGTAGAAGCAAAGGACGTACAAACTGTTTTTGTACGCACAGTTCTGGCTTGAGGTGGCGGATGTAGATAGCTTCCGCAATAGACAGAACATGCGTCCGGAATCCGCGCGTGAAACGTTCAGGAACAGTATAGATGACTCTAAACTCATTTTCCGTTCCTGAGTGACTGCACTCTAGTAGGTGAGATAAGATGGAACTGTTGCTGGGCCTCGCTTCGCCTTTGTAAAACCACTTTGGGATGTGTTCGCGAATCCTATGAGATAGGCGTCTCGTGGTACGCCCCACGTATCGTGCCCCACAGGAGCACGAGTAAAGATAAACAAGCATTGATTGAGTCACCAGAGACAGCCTGTCTTTCAAAGGTTTTGCGAATAAAGGCGACAGTGCGGCTGATGCCCTGTCCAAACGCCTGAGAGACGCTGTTGAAAAGACCTAGTTCGCGGCTCGCCTACGCATAGTATTTTAAAACAAGCCTTTATTCGCAAAACCTTTGAAAGACAGGCTGTCTCTGGTGACTCGATCAATGTTTGTTTATCTTTACTCGTGCTCCTGTGGGGCACGATACGTGGGTCGTACCACGAGACGCCTATCTCATAGGATTCGCGAACACATCCCAAAGTGGTTTTACAAAGGCGAAGCGAGGCCCAGCAACAGTTCCATCTTATCTCACCTACTAGAGTGCAGTCACGCAGGAACGGAAAATGAGTTTAGAGTCATCTATACTGTTCCTGAACGTTTCACGCGCGGATTCCGGACGCATGTTCTGTCTATTGCGGAAGCTATCTACATCCGCCACCTCAAGCCAGAACTGTGCGTACAAAAACAGTTTGTACGTCCTTTGCTTCTACCGTGGCCTACAACTTCGGCTATGGTTTCCCCTGTACACACTTCCCACTTCCAATGACCCCGTGATTTATTGATTTGTACCCGTGAAATTAAACATTTTGTTCAATACGTAGCCCAATCCGGCACATTTAGCACTTTTTCCTCATTATGTAATGTTTGAGTCTGATGAGAATTACCGAAAAGAATTCTTCACTCAGATTCTGCCTCCCTTGATTCATTCTAATAAATGGAAATTTTGTCATCGAAATCACTGGAGTGTTTGGTATCCTTTCCCGTTACAAAAGCATTTAACCCATAATCTTTCAATGTTCTTATGTATAACAATAGCATACAAAACTTTAATTGCTCTTTCCCAATTAATATTATTCATAAGTGTTATTCAAGCTGCGCGCGCAATTGTTGCTATAAAATAACTAAGAAATGTACGTAACTCTCATCGCATTATATCCCGATATCGCGTCCGTTTTGTGCAATTATTAACAGAAAACTTAAACTTCGCGATGTTTCAGTGCATACAAATTACCCACACTTCCTTAACCATGCTTCTGTAGGGTATTTACGGGTGGATGATTTACCTACCACTACTTTATTTTAGGAACATTGGAAAGATGTTAATGTGGTATAATGATTTTTCTCAAAAATATAACAGTTTTATCTGATCTACGCAAAACTTACTTGGGAAGCTACAACAAATATAATGAAGCATACTCACAAAAGTTACAGAAGGGCCCACTGTGGCCATCGTATTGAAAGTTATTCAAACTTTATATTTTATGTAGTTGACACAATAAGGATAATCTGTTTTCAAGCCAGTTAGCATGACTGATGTGTTTACATTACATCGTTTTAACAAACAAAATAGGAATGCGACCACAAAGTGTTTTCTATCAATGCAGCACCATAAGCGCATTACGATGATCTCTGTTAGCGCAACAAATTACCAATTCTGTCGGTATGAATGGAGTCAAAATATTTTATCACCAAATTGCCGTTATGCGCGTCCAAATATTTCGCTCGATTTGGAGCACATGTGTGGATACAGACTACGCAATTACATGTGCTGACCTGTAGATGCGTTTTGGCGGATGCCCTTGAAAACCTTATGAGCGCAATGACAGAAGCCAACTGAAAAAGCTATCTGTTCTGAATGCGTATTAATATACGCTGACATGCGATTTGAGTGAGCGCTCACTGGACACAATTGAAACTCACTGCTCTCACGGTAACCATATCTTACTAACAGCAGGTAAATCCTCATGGAGAAGTCAGATGGAAAACATAGATATTGGGTCCTTCGCAGCCTCTGGTACTTATCGATGCTTACCGGCACAATCCTGCTGGAAACGAACAAATTTAGAGTCGTGGAAAATTCCGGGAAAAACTTTATGTTGGCACAAAGGGAGACCGCGAATACCAGAGAAAAAGGAGTTCGCTACCCTTAAAAACCATCGTATTATTCGTTCTGATACCTGGAACGGGCAGCAGAAGACATGGTGTTATTGAAACTATACGTGAGAAGAGTGGACAGTCTATCCACAACTCGTCAAAACGTTTGGAGCGTTAGGCTGAGCACTTAATTTAATTGGTCGGAATTGTTAAATTTCTCACCGACCACCGATTACCCTGCTCCGTGGGCTGTCTATTTGGATCCGTCCTCTCGCTCAGCAATCAAATGTGTGATCGGACTATTGGTGTTACATAAAGCCTTGGACTTTATGATCTTTCTACAGCCATCTTCAAAATCAGAGGACCCACAATTGTAGATGGTTTGCAGGAGTTAATAAGGAAACATTAGGGTCATGAAACGGTCCCAACCTACTGGAGTCGCTCCGTCATATTCCACATCTTTTTGAATAGAGGCTCAATAGCGGTATGCGGCAACCATAGAGGAATTAGTCTGATCTTCATCGCCAACAAACTGCTTGCCCCTGTCATCCTTTACATACTGATTGGCACTCGTGAAAGCCATATTCGTAAATATCAAGAAGGGTTTCGTCGAGATCGTAGCTGCATTGACCACATCATCAGTTTGTCAGTTTTTCTAGCACCGTCACATATATTGGCGGCCCATTGTTGTAACGTTCCACAATGTCCAAGTTGCATTCGGTTCGGTAAATAGACGTCCTCTTTTGGACTGCCTAGTCAGGGAAGGGTTGTCCGATATAAAGGTATTGTTATGCGAGCGCTTTAAGGGCCTAGCTCGGGCAGTGTGAAAGCTTAAGGCCAGCTGTAATCACACTTCAATATCGCTAGCGGTGTGAGAATAGTATGCCCGCTGTCACATTTCGTCTTCAATCTCGATGTTGATGAATACAAAGAAATGGCGTTCACAGGAAGCGGCTTAGTAGGTGAAGATCTGCTCCCAAGAGAACGAATTCTTGACTTTGAATGTGCTGACGATATTGCCCTAACATGTGACAACGCACAAAAGTGTCATGCTGTACTGTACAGGTTAGCAATCGCTGTCCGTCACCTCGGGATTTGCTTTTACACCATCCAAGTGCAAACAGTTCCTGCAAACTTGGCCTGGACCGCTTCTTGCGCAGACCCTTGGTGGAGATCAGCTAGAAGTCGTTCAAATATGCACTTACATAGTTGTATCAACGCCGGTGGGATTGGAGATAAGAACACTAACCGTATAGCAGGAACAGAGAAGCTTTTTCTAACCGCTCTTATAGCGCGGGCGCGACATAACTCTCGCCCTGAAACGTAGAGTGTTAATTGTAGCAGAACGTTCAAACCTATTGTACGGTTGTAAACTCTGGTTCCTCAGATCAGCAGACATAAAGTGGATAGTTCGTTGTCCAACCTGCCTTCGCAATTTGGTCCATATCTGGTGGAAACGCCGAATGAGCAACGAGCTTGTTCGACGCCTTTTTTACGCACAGGAAAAAGAAAAGGAACCGCTCATCACCGGTATTTCACCTATCTGACTCTGATGGCTCGGCCAGTTGTTACGCATGCCAGCCCACGACTCCCGCGACGTGCGTTGTTTGCGCGCCGGAGTGTGGATGGAAGATGAGGAAGGGTGGTCAAGCGATGACTTGGTCGAGAGAAGTGAATGCCCAACTTAGAAGCTGGCCTCAGTAAGAGCGTCTCGCGTCCATGTTTGTTGTCCTAGATACAGTTGCTAGATACGGTTGCTAACATGACTAGGACCCGACCTCAATGGCGTTCGCTTGTTGCGTTTCTTTGCCCCACCCCAACCATCTAAGCTTCAACCACCAGCCAAGATCACACTAGTTATCTTTATATAATTTTGCATAGTCGGCTGGTAGCTTACCGGAACGATGCCCATACGTTACCTTTAGCTCAGCTGAATTGATTCTGTTACACTTCACCTTTTTAATTTTATTTCTTGCGGCACAATATCTGAGGTGTTTCCCATCCCTAACTAACATACATCTGAGTTAAATCCCTGTAGCTTTATGGTAATCTCTTGCATAACGCATGTATATTCCGGATCAGAACAATCACTAAAACCGTATACACATCATGCATATACATTAGCATTTGTACATTGGTGCCTTCACTTAAAAGATCTGGTGCTTTCTAAAATATTGTTCTATGAATTATAGCAGCTTTTAATTCACGATATTCAGAAAGCATAGTATATAACGGTGTAGTTCCCTATATCGAATTTGAATTATGCCTGATCAAAAATATGTATGAGAAGTGTTCTATTAAAAGAACTAAAGGTTCACGTGTACTGCGGAAATACATTGCTCTATTTGAATGGTTGCTCACATTCGGCGAGCGTCGCGCAACGATTGCTATTAATATATATTAAAAAGTGCCGAAAGGTTAGTTGATAATTACCAGTTAAAATATTTACACAACGACTTACTTCTATAAATTCTTTCAGTATTTTCTAAGTAAATTTTTAACTGTGCACAAGTCATTTATTCGATAATTGCTACGTTGTGTTTATAATCAACAGCGACACCACTATTTACAAGTTTCTTGTTGTGCAACTCTACGTGAAACCTAATGCTTTCCATTTATTATTACTGGGATGCATTTTCAAAAAATCCGCATTAATCTTGCTTTTGTTGTCAACGTCTAAAATGAATAAAAGACCACGACGCTGTGTTGTTCATAGCTGAATTTTACAAGAACAGCACCATAACAACGGCTGTAGTAGGTTGAATCGAGACAGTCACTGTGTATGCAAATGAAGCAGTCTTGCTTGTTTAGTTCGGACCTAATTAAGATTCATGATCGAATCCATCAAACAATTCCCGCAAGAAGGTAGTTTCGGAAAGCGTGAGTAACTTTACCTTCACAGTGGCACAAATTTCCGCTTAAGAGATAGCTTTGAAATGATTACACTTCAACTAAATCATCACAACAAACTATATATATGGATGGATTAAAGCGACCGAACCTGTGTGGTGACACACTTATATGTTTTAATACCGTCCTTGCATCTTATATCGTGTTTATGGCAAACATTTGAAGAGACTGGGGTGGAGGCATTGGTTAGTATTTCCTGATGTAGCGTGCTTTAGCCTTATCTGTCAAGACAACGCAGAGTCATTACTTTGAAACTTTTGCAATATTGATAATCTTCGCGTTAAATTTTCTACCAAAAGATTGCTTTTTATTACAAAAATAAACGTTATTATGGGGCTAAACTTTTATTTCAACCGCCACTGCAATGCATGTTAATAACTATATATACCTTGTATTATATCAAGTAGTTACATATGGACACATTTTAAGTAGGTAAAAGTAAATCTTGTGCCAAAAATTTAAAAATCTCTGCAGATTTTCGAAGTTCTTTTCCATGTATAAAACAGTGGTGAAATATATAGTTGCCGTGCTACTTATTGTATACTTACACATGTTCTTAAATATTTTACAAAATTCGTTGTCTCATTTTGAGTTGTGATTCGCTGATCATAGTTTTTACCATGTCCACAATAAAAATACGGTTATAAACGTTCCTGTTTAATCGAACACCCTGGTCTGAACGAGTTCAATGCCTTTCGCTGTTAGCATCCCACACGCAGAGAAACCGCTTGCATTCAGGTTGGTCAGGCTACGGGATCTAGTCTTGAAGGTTTTGTCCTCCCTTGTTAAGTTTGGATACGAAAGGATAGACCACACGCCACTAAACTCGAGACCTCCAGATGACTGACTGGCTGGAGGAGTTAGTTAACGGAGTTTACCTAATGTGAATATATTCTGGACCGCAATTTTAACTTAATGTCATAGCTTCGTAAGGGATAAATAATAGTCAATTTGGATGTGCTTATGGTTGTTAAGTTTCATGTATTGAACATGTGAGAACATTCCATTTGTGGTCGGTGCGGCCTAATACTGTGAAAAATGGGAAGTCACTTGAGTATGCGTCAGTGATGTCTACGCGTTTACCAAAGAAATATAACAGTGCAGTCTGTGTAAATATCTTTTCGGTAAAATCTCGTCAGACCCAAACTTTTACATGACACGGATTATGTGGGGTAAGCGTCAAATCGGGCTGGGATTGATTTCTAAGGTGTTTGGAAGGTCAAGATCGATGACTAAAGGTGGCTACAGATGGTAGGAAAAGTGCATCAAAGGAAATTAATACAAGCTTCAGGGCCTAAAGTAAATAGCTAAGGTCACAAAGGGTAGTTAAGTAACCACGTCAATCGGCCAAGGTGGTAATATTGGCCGTATGAATCGTTTGTGTACGCATAATTCCGGCTTCAGATGATGGATGTAAATAGCCTCGGAGATAGACAAGATTTGCTTTCGGAAGCCTTGTGATAAGCGTTCAGGTAGTGAATAGATGACTTTAAATCATTCGCAGATGCAGTATGGCCACGTTCGAGGAGATGCGACATGATTGAGCTGTCTGAGGCCCTCATTTCGCCTTTGTAAAACCACGCCGGGATGTGCTCGCGAATCCTCGGGGATAGACGTCTCGTTGTGCGACCCACGTATCGTGCACCACAAGAGCACGAGTACTGAGAAACGAGCATTGAACGCGTCAACGATGGCAGACTATCTTTCAAGGGTTTTGCAAGCAATGGTTTGTTGTGGTAAACAATTCTTAGATCCATCATCTGAAGCCGGAATTATGCGTACACAAACGATTCATACGGCAGATACTACTACCTTGGCCGACTGACATGGTTACTTAACTACCCTTTGTGACCTTAGCTATTTACTTTAGGCCCTGAAGCTTGTATTAATTTCCTTTGATGCACTTTTCCTACCATCTGTAGCCACCTTTAGTCATCGATCTTGACCTTTCAAACACCTTAGAAATCAATCCCAGCTCGATTTGACGCTTGCCCCACATAATCCGTGTCATGTAAAAGTATGGGTCTGACGAGATTTTACCGAAAAGATATCTTAACCCTGAATTGTTTTCTGGTCTTGATTCATTTGATTACAATGGGAATATTTTCTGTGTAAATATCCCAAATGTTATTTAAACAAGGCGGCCGTATGGTTGAGTAAGTGTGAGTGACGAATTCAGTGGATTTGTGCAACAATTAACATTTCGTTTGATTTTCCGGCTTTAAAATAAAGTTAAGTGATACCAGAAGGTCGTCTGACGATGAAAAACTTTCGACACGATAGTTAAGCTCGTCGGGTAAATGGACAGTTAACCCCAGATACCAGACACGTGTATTTTCTACTCGAATACCCTTTCATATCATCATTCCTTGCTGGTCTTTAATTATCATGTTGATCGCAATATCGACTCCAGAAATCACAGCAGCTAAGTAGTTGATTTGCACGTCAAATTGCGCGATCATATTATACACCTGTGTTATAAAATAAGCAACAATTGTAAACGCAACCTATGCATAGGCCACTGATCACAGTGCAATCAATTTACTATGTGGCTAATGCAATGGTGGTGGACCATAACTGACCCTGAGGTGCTACTATCAATTGATGTTAAAGTTCTCGTTAAACAGGAGAACTTCACTTGGATGCAACTACCCTCAGTACTCTTCTCAGTGCTCTTCCTGTTAGACACCCACGCAGAACCCATAAGTTAATAACATTTCAAAATGACGTTCAGATAACATTTTAGCACCAGATTATTCCTAATTATGGGATCATGTTGCACATTCGGTTGGCCACATAATTCATTTATTAGGGACTGACATCTGGCTTTTGGCTGGATTAGAAAGCAATAGTAAACGTATATCTGTTGTCCCCGCGTTGAGTTTAATTTCTTAAGAAGCGAAATTATTTGCGGTTACTGTTTGCTTAATCCGATCGTAGCAGCTTCCCTCTAGGGGCTCAGACACTACTTATCTTGGTTTGACATCGAACGGATTCCGTATATTCGCCGGATAAATGCAACGCAAATACGTCAGTGATATAACACGAACAGTCTCATATAAGGCGCGGAAAGATCGAATTTGTTCTTACAAGTATTTGATAAGCCCACGTATTTCGGTGCTGCATCAGATAGAACCTTGGACAAATTTGACAGCGAGTGCCGATAATGTCTCAGTCAAATTGAAGAAAGACATTTTAAGTACAGTTTAACATAATGCTCTCTGCTACATTTTGGCAGTTGAATTGATAACAAAGCATGAAAAGTAATACATGATTGTTGGTCGAATTTGAGTTCAAGGCCCAGCAAGCCATGCTTAGTAAAAGCATTTGCTTGAGGTAAAATAAGATGATAACTTTGAATATAAAAGGGAATGTTATAGAACTTTAAGAGTTACACACAATAGCCCCGCACTTGTACCACCCAGCTCGATATAGCAGGTATGGAAAAACTTTTAAGACGCAGCTAAAGCTTCGAGTCATCAAACTTGTTTTATAAAGGAATAAATTGGGATTTCTGAACACTTGAATAGACAAGTTATTTTGTTTTCTTTATACCACATAGCAATAAGATCAAGTTCTCCTGTAAAACCTTTAGTCCAAAGGATTTACATTATTGCGCCGGCGTTTTACTGTAAAGTAACAATATTCCTTTCGAGAAATAAGGTACAATGAACAATGAATTTATACGGGTTAAGAAGCGTTGCTTTACAAGTCCCGTTGGATAGTTGCAGGGGATATCAACATAACAATAACGATGATAATGATAGTAAAATAGTTAATAGTTTAAATATGAAAATAAGGACTTATCGTTTGCTTCGCTGCAGTCCTGCGATCCTCTTAGATTCACAGCATCCACAGTTAATAACAATAATTCCATGGTGAACTCCAGGTGTAGGATGGAGACGTAGAGTTAAGTAACAAAGTGTAAGTGGATGAGTGCATCGTCCAACCTTCTTTTAAATACTTTTACTGTCGGTGCAGAGATGACCGATTCTGGGAGTGCATTCCACGGGTGATAGACACGAATGGAAAAGAAATTTCTGCGGCACTCCAGACGACTCTATTGTTCTGCGAGTTTTAATGAGTGGCCCCTCAGGTTTGTATTGCTGCTGAGTTGCAGTAATGGGCGGCACACATGATGTGGGTCTCGCAGAATCAAGTATGCCATAATCAGGTCGCCTCGTAGTCTGCGATAGCTTCCACTGAACAATCCCAATCGTCGAAGCCTCTCCTGGTAGGAAAGCTTGCGCAATCCTATTACTTTCTTAGATGCCCGTCGTTGTAGCTGCTCCAGTGCATTAAAATCGTGTTTCAGCCACGGATGCCAGGCTTGAATTGCATATTCGACATGGGGACGAACATACGCACTGAGCATTTGTCGAAATATGCAGCTGTTTATTTGTCCAAACGCCCGCCTCAACAGCCCAACGTGTTGGTTCCCGGTCTTCGAGGCCTTTTCGAATTGCCTGGAGCAACCCAAGTCATCTTGAACCAGGACACCCAAGTCACGTGCGAGAGTTGATTTTTGCAGTGCATCCGTTCCGAGTCGGTATGAGTAGCTGCTTTGATGTCGGATGGAAAGCACCTTGCATTTACTGACGTTGAAATGCAATAGGTTTTGGGTCGACCATTAACAAACCGTATCTAAATCACTCTGAAGCAAATGTTGGTCGGTGTTCGCCTGCATCCTGCGCCAGATCTTGATATCGTCGGCAAACATTAGGAAGTTTGAAGCAATTCCCTGTGCAAGGTCATTAATAAACAACAAAAGCAAACGTGGACCTAGAACCGAGCCTTGCGGCACACCACACTCCACTTGTATGGGGTCCGATAAAGAGCTCCGAACTCTGACCACTAATTGCCGTTGAAATAGAAAGTTGGCGATCCAGCTTAAAAGAGGGTCTCCGATCCAGTAATACTGCAGCATGGATAGTAATTTCCGATGGTCTAGACGATCGAAACCCTTGGAAAAATCCAGGTAGATCACATCAACAACTTCTCCAACGTCGGCTGCCTCGGTCTAACTACTACGTGCAATTAGTAAATTAGATGTACATGACCGCTGTCGACGGAAACCGTGCTGTTCAGGAGTGATGAGGTTGCAGTTTTCCAGATAGCACACCAGTGCATCGGCAACTATGGATTCCATGACCTTGGAGAGTATAGGAAGAAGGGTTACTGGGCGGTAGTTGGAGGAATCAGTTCTGCTTCCACCTTTGTGAATCGGGCTTATTATTCCAAGCTTCCACATGGCGGGAACTTGGTTCTGATCTAAGCAGTGCTGGAAAAACTGAGCAAAGGTTCCTGCCAGTTGGCTTGCTGATGCTCCCAATGCCTCTGGACGAATGGTGTCGAAACCCGGCGAGCTGTGTTTGCGTAGAGAAATCAGCTTTTGCAATACAACCTCTGCGGTAAAACTGATGTGGGTTAGTCCTGGTGAGCAGAATACAAAGCTTGGTAGATCGCTTGATGGCAAGACTCTTTGAAACGTGGGAGCGTATTGCATCTGCAGCGCGTTTGCAGCTTCCATAGATGTGCTTGTTGAGCCATCAGCCGTATTGAGTGGAGGAAATACTTCCCTCACATTTCGTAGGCTATTAACGTGCTTGTACAGCAGTGTGTGGTTAGCACTGAAGGTTTTTGCGATGTTCTGCTGATAGGTAGCTTTGTCTTCTCTTAACAGTTGAGTGCAGTGGTTACGTTGGGCTACATAGTTGTCCCAAGTTTCTGGTGCTGGAGCTTCTCTGTACACTCGCCATGCTGGGTTGCGTACTGTCATCCATTTTCGGGTTCTGCTTCTAACGAAAGAAACTGATTTGCACTTATTGCAAGCTTTTATCTCTGAAGCCTGTGCAATCAGCTGACTGAATGTGTTGACGAACTCGAGCCAGGCGACTTCCGGGGGTTCTTCTTCGAGGAAAGACCATGTTGTGGCGCTGACTAGCTGGGCGAGTCGGTCGTACCTTTTGATGGTTCGCACAGTATCATCATTATCATTCAGATATTCTGCATAGCAGACGAAGTTGAAACTGATGACTGCGTGATCACTGCGACCCAACGGGCAATCTAAAACCAACGCATCAATCATATGCTCCTCGTTGGTAAGCACAAGATCTAGCACAGATGGCCTGTTACCAGTTCTGGACCGAGTGGGCAAAGTGATGTGGTTGTAATGAGGGACAGTAGTTACTAGATCTTGTAGATCGGTTTTGAATTGTTCTCCGATCGTGGCAGGGGCTTCTAAACAATGTACGTTGAAATCACCCATGATAAGAATGTGAGTGTACTTTTGTTGTAAACTGCACCTTAAAGCAGCCGTTAGGTGGTAGTCGGTTTCGGGTGTTGAGTTAGGGGCGCGGTACACCAAGACGATAAGGCAAGCGTCCCTGCCTTTTAACTGCAATCGGCACCAAAGAGAGTCAGGGAACTGCGAGTCTGAATCCTCCACGGCTTCGCGCTGTAAGTCGTTTCGGTAGTACAGGATTACCCCTCCTCCTTTTGTGAGCCTGTCGTTCCGGATCAGCGACAATCCCGGTAGCGAAACTTCAGCGTCCGTCATTCCCGTGTGCAACCATGTCTCGGTGATACCAATGACATCATACGAGCCGGAAGCTTGGCGATCTTTCAGTTCAGCCAGTTTCTTAGAAAGTCCCTGAGCATTTGTATACAAGCAGGCCAGTTTCTCGGTCTCTAGGAGCCCGCAGAGAGGTGGAGCTGTCAAGTGTGGGAGAATGCCGACCGATGGGATGTCGGTAGTTACTCGTTTTTTTGATGGGTCCATGATACCTCGTTTGCTACTTGATTCGGCCAAGGTGCGTCCCAGCCTTCGTTTAGACCTACGTCAGAGTCAATTAAAGCAGCAGTCAAGTTACACTTCTGTACATTCGTCAGCATGCTTGCTGCTCCAGTTGCTTTAATATTTGAGCTGTGCAAAGTGTTTGCGACCTTTAACCGAATTTCGGAAGGAAGATGTTTCCGATTTCTCCGCCATCGATCCAAAATATCCTTTGCTTGTTGCTCTGACTGAACCACACGTTTTAGGATTCTAGAGCCGCGTCCTCTATAATTCGATGAGAGAGGTACCCTGGTGAGCGATAGTGCCACAACATTATCCAAAGAAAGTGTTTCACGAATGAACCACCACCGTTCTAAATCCTGCTTTCCGGTCTCTTGAACATCGTTAGAAGGATGTTCTGGCACGCCATGTATGAAGATTGTGTTTAGGCGGTCTTGCTTGCTGTGCCCCTCTTCGGTGTTTCGTTTTGGTTGTCGCGTGATCCAAGGGACATCAGGATAGATACGTATCCCACAGGATTCGTGTTTTAGCGTGCTTGCGCAGAGCAAAACGTTTTCTACGTCGGTGGAGGATTCTATAGTTACTCGAATAAGTCTGGGTTCACCATAGTGTGGCGAGTTCGGATGACGTGTAATTCGTAACAAGTTTATGGGCTTGGCTTTGATACTCATCTGCATACACAATGAGTTCCATTGGTCTTGGTCGTCTGATAACTTATCCCGCAATGTGATGGCGGTAGATTCAGGAACATTTGAGCATACAACAGTCCGGGCACTGTTGTTCGATCTCTTTTTAATTGATCTACAAGGTATGGTACTCAGTTGTCTTGACTTGTTGAAAAGCGATTGTTTACTCTTTTTCTCTCTATTTGCGTTAACAGTGTTTACAATGGCAGAGGACACAACGGCGGCCTCTCGGTGGACCTTTGCAGCAATCTCTGCATAAGTAACTGGTGTTCTGGGAGGCTTAGTCTTGACAAGAGATATTTGAGCTACAGGTACCAAGGGTTGGTGTTTGGCTGCTTCATCCTTGTTACTACTAGATGTCAGGTCTAGTGGAATTTGCTTAACCAGACGTTTTGAATAGTGCCTGATTTTCGTTGCTGTGAGTACTGCTTGATTCACGTAGGTACAGTCTGTTTTCGCCCGGCGTTCTACCAAAGTTGGAGAAGACAACGGAGATGGAGACGTGGCTGATTGCGGTGCATGGAAAGCGGATTGTTCAGCATTCCGTTGCTTAGCAGCCGCTACGCTTCTGTGGTCCATACTCGCTTCCATTGAAGTAAGCTTCTGGTTGATCCTCTGCTCTGCTTCTGCGATTAACCGGTCGCATTTCTCAGCTAGGATAAGCAGGCACTTAACGAGGGGGATGGTGGAACATGCAGTATAGAACCAAAATGCATCTTGGGAGCTATTTCGCTCCCGTAACTGTTGTTGGGACACATTTGCACATTCTGTATGGTACCATTCCAAACAGTGCGAACAAGCCAGACCGACTTTTACTACCCCATGACATTCTCCTAACCCACAAATGCCTTTCGATGGGAGTCTCTTCGGTTTCGCCTTTCTGCCATTCAATTTGGTGTTGTTACCTGACTCAGTGGGTTGGTTAGCGTTCTGTACTTTTACAGCTCGGAGCGCGGCGCACATCGGTCAGGCGAGCGCGGTGGTTGCAAGGTCAAATGAGCGGTCGGCGTGGTCGCGCGGTCCGTGTGATGGGTTATGCAGCCGCACTGGCTGACAAGGTCACAAGGAATGGCGAGTGACTGTAACCTGAACAGAGCGCTGAACACAGATTTTTCAAAACTGTGTTGAGAAACACTGGATCGGAGTAAGTTTAGGCTTTTTGGCCTGCTTTGAGAATTCTGTATCCAATGGTGTCACACAGAAAGGCAATCGACTCGATACGATTGAATTAAACGCTTGCGCTTAATCACAGATGCCAGTGAAAACGGTTAGTGATGTCACAGTCTCTAATCGTAGAAGATATTTCCACGTATGATGGATCACTGTGTAGAGCTGGTAAATCCGGTTCGAATGAGCATACAGTGACACGCTGCGAGAAGATGGAGAGAGGATAGAGGGAAATAATCCAAATGAACCAGTAGCACGCACGTCTCGCCTCTATATCTAGAGGACCAGTATGCTGAGTTTATCCGACTTATCAACATTGACTAGTTTGCTGTGCGGGGTCCTGAGGATACTTAAGGCTTCACCCAGCACAGTTCAATGAAAACTTGATGTACATGGACAAAGATAAAATTTTAATGGTTGATAGACTAATCTAACTTTCTGTCAGTGAATATATACCCGACTTATTTGTATGACTTTATACAAGGGCTAACAGTCTAACACGTATTAAGGATAATTTCGCCAAAATTGCACTTAATCCTTAAGTAGAGGAAATATAGCTACGTGCGCGGCCATGAATGGAATTCGCTGTTCAAGATACATATTATAATTAGGGCAAGTGAAATATAAAATACAAACGTTACAAATTTTCGTTAAATTACGTGGACTGCTGTAGATATTAAAATAACTTATAAATCTCGGGTAAGAGAAATATTTTGTTTGTAATGTTTTGGCAGATTCGTTGTACCCACCATCTGTATCATGCTTTATGCAAACACAAAGTTAAATGCCGTAGAGAAATCACAGGTTACGGTATGTAGTATAACGATTGCAAAGTTGTAGCAGAATCAAAATGTCATTTTGATTCCAAAGGTTTTCACTGAAAAGGATAAGGCTATGCTTAAATACAAATGCCTGTTAAAGATGAACTGCACGAGTTCTACCTAGGTCGGCTGTTTAAGTAAATCATCGCATAGCAACTTCTGCTAGTACGTTGAATATCAGTGGGATATCGGGAACAGGATTTTTTAACAGGTATATAATTTGTTTATATCCTCCTCATTTCAATAAATTCAACCTCCAAGGCGCGGGCCAATGCAGTATATAACATATTTACCAATGTTTTATTATTAACAATTAACATCATCACAAAAAGTATTCCATTGCAGGTCACAATCCTAGGTTAAATCTTCTGTCTGTCAAATCACCAATGATCAGAACGTTTAAAGTGATTCGACTATTGACTAACTGTGGATATTTTTTATACTTGCTTTAACTAAGTAATATTTCTGGCATTGGAAAATTCTGGTATAGTCAATAAATTATAGGTGGTTATCAGCTGATCAGACCAACTTAATTTCACTTGCTTTTCTGATTGCCCAGTTTCAAACAATGGCCTACTTAAGTTCTATTTTTCCAATATACACGGCATACAGCGCTATAGGAAAGAAAAAATCAACGGACGCCTTACATCTTAAAGTCAACCAATTGTGCTTATAGTAGGGTATTCAATATCTGAGTATATATTGTGCTACCAGAACCGGAGCGAACCGGGGCGGAGGGGAACGAAATACAACATGAAGGAAACGATGATTTTATTTTTCAAAATCCGTTTTGGAAGGTTTTGTGTGTTTTATAGTTTTATGTTCGTTGAAACGTTAAATAATAGATAACACGGTTGTACAGCTTTTTCTTCACTGATGCCGATTATGCGTCATTGCCTCCAACGTTTCCAACCACTGGCAATCCGAATCGCGTGTTCCCCATCCTGGAAGGCTGACCCGTCCGACGGATGCTAGGCTTGAGGTTGCGTACTTCATGTGCTCCTCATCGTCATTAGTTGTCTACCGTGGTACATGTTCCATTCACTTACCGGGGAGCGTAAATAACGCTCGACGGGGAGGGTGTAGGCCGGTCGATCCAACGCATGCGGTGGGAGAGAATGACCTTTTGGATGCAAGGGCCGTTTTCTCCAAACACTCGCCTCCGGACATCTGCGCTACTCAAGCGATGCTGCCATTAAACACGAGCAATCCTACGCAAACAGCAATTGTCAATAACTGTCAATATTTTGATTTCTTTTGAACGAATCGGCCAGGTCTCAACCGTATAAAAGAACCGCACGGACGGAGGACATGTACAATCTGCCCTTGAGTTTGAGAGTGACAACGCGACGGCGCCATAAGTGTCTCAGTCTGATGAATGCAAGACGAGCTTTTGCGATCCGTTGTGAGACCTTATCTTCAATGCAACCACCAGCCGTGATGCAACTCCCTAGAAAAGTGAAGCAGTGGACATGATCCATCACGTTACCTGCAAAGGTGAGGGTAGGCAATGGCATCTGCCAATCATGGAGTATTACTACATATGCCGGGAGTCGAATACAGGCCATACTAAGATGCCTCCATCAATAACCAGTTAAGAGCGCTATGGATGGCTTGTGGATCGTCCATGAGCAAAGCGTTATCATCGGTGTATCCAAGTCCGCGAATTTGTCACCTGGAAGCTGCTCAATACAGCTGTTTGGAGAGCCTTCCAATGCTCGTTGGACGACATATTCAATGGGAAAATTGAAGAGTAAGTTAAAATGGGGCAAATTTGGCGCATACCGCTGGTGACAGAAAACCAAGTGGAAAGCATGTCTTAAGCCGATTTTGCATGACATGTAACTGACGAGATCCTTCGAAGTAGTTGCGAACATGCCTGGCACACGTTTCCTTGGTAGACGGTTTCAAAATGCAGATCTATGTACTAAGTCAAAAACCGCTTAGATCTCCAAGGATACGGCGATTGTTGGCCGTCGTTGGACGTGACGGATTTCAAGCAGTTGGCGGAGTGTGAATATGTGGTCATTGTAAGCTCGACTTTGACGGAAACCCGCTTGTTTCTCTGGGTAAACGCTTCCTGTAGTCACTGAGAGACTGCGGAGTATAAAACACACGAAACTCATGAAGGCAAGGAAGAACAACAAAAGTCCGCGGTAATTGGCGCAATCCTCGGGGGAGCACTTCTTTTAAATCGGGACAATGACCGGTTCTCCCCATGCAATTGGAACTTTCACGTCAGTTCAAATTCTTGTGAAGCGTGATAGCATTTCCTAGACAAGTTCATTCCCGCCAACATTGAATACAGCCGGAGGTAGGCTGTCATGAGCGGGAGCTGGGTTGCATTTCTCAAACTTGTTTTATTGACAGCATCTTTGTCGATAGGCCAAGCACAGTGAACTGTGCAGGGCAGATAAATTGGAAAGCAAAGTTCTCTGTCAAGCGGCTCAAGCGGCTGTGCATCCCGGTGAATTTCGCGCCGAATGACTCAAAAATCGTCCGACTGACGGCGTGTGAGTTGTAACCATTGCTCTTTATGAGGTAAAACAAACTTCGAAATCTTCCAGCCGATGTAGCGGCCTCCATTACAGTAGGTCGTTTTGAACACCAGGATTCACGGTCGGTGAGAAGCTTTGATTGCATATTTTGCGGGATAGACCGACGTAGTTCATTATGCTCCGCACCGGCGGGCACAGCCCACTGACAACCTAGAAGTTTTGAGGAACTTACGGAAAATTTAGCATTTGGTTGTGCAGCGGATGAGTCCGAAGCTGGACAAGCCGGCGGACCGCATTGTTTTTAGTAAATTTGACCAGTGTTCTTCAACATCCAGATCACGGAGTAGGAAGAAATTTTCGGGAAGCCTTTGTTGATACTGCGTTATCCCAGCTGCTGCATCCAAACTTTGTGTTGAGTCGGGTTTGCTTGACCTAGAGCGAACCACCGAAACGCATACTTGTTATCGCACACATTAGTGTATGGTCAGTATGGACACAAGCTTAACAAAATGCTCGGCAATCGCGTACGCTGCTGCGCCACCTGCGACTTATGGCTATGCGATTAATTTGTGACCCGCACTGGGTTGAAGATGGAGGACGCCCGGTGGCATAGTGACGTCCAGGGTGATGAAAGCTGTTACTATAGAGGAAAATTTGTTTGTCAACACAAAGACTGAGCAGTCTCTCTCCCTTGTCAAAGTGAACTTCATACCTGTGTGGTCCATCGAGGTAGCGTTCGTATGGTGACAGCCGACCAATACTTCCGTCTACGTCCCGCGCTATAACAACAATGTCTGTTTTAGGTTCCCTTAGGAGCAGCTCATGTAGATGTTGAAATAACGTGTCCTTGACTGCATCCAAGCTGCCGTCGGTGGGGTTTTAGGCGGAGATCAGGAAAAAAGCACGCTCGTTTTCTGGATACCTGTCAATCTTACAAAAGTCACGCAGCCACACAGCATCTAGGTGACTGTTGAATAGATTCTAGTCAAGGATGGCGGCCTCCGCTCTAGCAGTGAGGGCAATTCCAACACCAGCTTGCCCAGATGAAGCGGACTCAGCGTCACCAGAAAGACGAGGATGGAAGTGGGCGTGTGCGCGGACTGGTGATGATAGCTAATAGACTGTGTAGGAATTTTGCAGCCGAATTTTACTTAGGTAGCAGACAAGATTTTCAAGGGTACCCAACGTGCATACAAGTCCAGCTTGCTGTCCGATCTGCAATGATGTGCGCACGTGTAGAGTTGTTAGTCTAAAACGCATTCTAGGTCAAAGTAGGGAAGATGGTATCATTCGGGGCTTGTAGCTCCTTGTGGAGGACTGGGTGGTTGAGTTGACGGGTAGCGAGAAAACAACATCATCGGCGGAGTTAAGGTTGTTCACACTTGGAGAAACAAGTAAAAAAGTAGCTGAGTGACACAAGGAAGGAGTGTGTAGAAACCTGGCGTATTATTTTTTAAAAATGGTGTAGTGGTAGAACGGTGGATCATGATATCGAGGAGGTCGTAGTTGTGTGTACCCATGGTTCGTCAAATGGAAATTCTACCTGGTTGCCTAAGTTAAAGCAGCTGGGCTGTCTTAATGGACCAGGGTCCCGAGGATTTGTCCAAAAGGTTTAACCCACAACACCTCACAGCGAAATATTGGTTTCGCGCCCGTTGTGTGCCTGTGACTGAAGATTCAGTTCGAACGCATTTTGGATAATCAAAGCCATCCAGGGTCTCAACACTCCTGAACTCAAAAGCAGATTACAATGCTCGAATTGCTTGCCTGTATGCAATGCCTCTTGGAATACAATGGCCTATGACTTTATTAACTGGAGAGTCACATACACCATTCCACAGTGCTGTTAACGCGACGTAAGTAGACTTTTATGAGGAGAACGCTTGTCTGGCGTAAACCCACCACGTCCTGGAACGCTGCCGTCGAATCATTCGCCGGCACTGAAAATAAACCAACCGACGAGCTGGCACCAAAATGTTGTTCGGCAGGCCAGACAATCGTACTTATTGCATACCATATTTTACACAAGCCGCTCAAATAATTGCACCCTTTTGATTTAGCTGGATTCCATGAGCACTTTGTTTTTCCTGTCATTTATAATATCGGAAGGATTGCCCTGAATGCACTAAAAGGATGGTGGTCTAAAAAAATCAATCGGATTATAAAGTTATATTCCATCTATGAAAACGTAAATTAGTGCACGATTTTAACCAGTGGCAACCATTAATTAACCATAAAATATGATCCACTTGTTTTCCAGCTTGTGATATTAACAACTATTACTCTCCTTCCTGTTCTATCAAAAGTGATGGAGTCTATAATCGCTGATGAAATGGTGAGATATTTTGAAAGTCTACAAATCATCTCCAACCTCCAACATGGATTCAGACGCGGACGATCTTACCTCACCAATCTACTACTTGCTCGGAACTCATGGACCAGGGCTGCTGACGAGGGAGTTCCCGTAGATGTGATTTACTTAGACTTTTCTAAGGCATTCGACAGAGTCAATCACCCAGCACTTCTCCGAAAGCTTGCGGCCTATGGTATCCACGGATCCTTGCTCACATGGTTGGAAAGTTACTTATACGACAGAAGAATTGAGGTAAGGATCGCCAACACCCACTCCGATAGCCTATGCGTCACTAGCGGCGTACCGCAAGGATCAGTTCTCGGCCCGTTACTCTTTTTAGTCTATATCAACGACCTCCCTGCCAACATTCAATCACCTATGCAAATATTCGCCGACGATGCTAAGATGTGGCGAGCTATTCAGTCAACATCTGACCCTGTCTATCTGCAGGATGACCTGAACCGGATTCACGAATGGGCAGTAAAAAACCAACTACCCCTGAACCCCGAAAATTTTCACCTGTTGTCGCTGCACAGTAACTGCAGCAACACATATCACCTGGGGCAGCGCGTTATAAAACAGGTGAGCAACGAAAGAGACTTAGGGGTCATCGTGCAAGAAGGTCTGGGTAATTCGCTCCAATGTTCAAAGGCAGCTAACATAGCAACTTAAACTTGAGGCTTTTGAGGCGAGGGCTCAGTACCTTCAAGCGGCAACTCGTGCCATTATTGATTAACGCCTACATTCGTCCCCACCTCGAGTATGCGGAGCAGGCATGGCGTCCGTGGTTAAAACGGGACATTCGTCTCCCGGAGCAACCAAAAAGAAGATCCTCTAAGGCAACACGTGGTCTATCGGGCCTTAGTTATGAACTGCGCCTTCGTTCGATCGGTCTGTACTCCTTAGAATACCGACGACTTCGCGGTGATCTGATCCTCACTTTCCGGATACTAAGAGAAGAGGACCATCCATGTAAGTCGCTGTTAACATTATCTGCCGACAAACGATGCCGAGGCCATGCACTAAAACTTGTGACTCAATATTCCCGTTTAGATTGTAGAAAGTTTTTTTTACTCTCTTAGTGTCTGTCCGCACTGGAACGCACTGCCATCGCATGTGGTGAACGCACGAAACATCGAGACATTCGAAAGACTATTGGACTTGCACTTACATGATACACATTATATAACGGTATGACAAACTGCAGTGTCTAACTTACTGATATTTTTGTGTCACACCTGAAACTTTTGTTTTCTTCCACTTGCCATCCTGTGGGTCTTGTAAAGTTATTGCTTTTTATCCCACCATACACTATTGAACTATTGAACTGTGGTGGTGTTCGTTGCTGTGGTCTCTCATAAACACCAAGATAGAGGTTACATACTAATAAAAGATGGTTCACCGCTTCCATTGATTGCAGCCACGTACGAAAAGTTACCTATCGGCACGCGGTAATCGAACGGATACAAGAACAGTAAGATAGAAATGGGTGTCAAAAAATTTGATCTTCCAAGTCTCTTGAATGCTTCTATCAGCACGTCCTTCACGGGTTTCAAAACTGCGGATTTGGAAATCATGTCCTTGGTTGGACACAGGGTTGGTTACAACCTGCTTAACGGCTGAATAAATATCAAAGATCATGTATGATACCCATTTCTGTGAATCACAAAGCGGAAAATTTTTATTATTAATTAATCATTGGGTCGTCACAATAATAAACGTCACGGAATAGGTTAGATTAATGTAAATGTGCTCAATAAATTAAGCGGTTTAAAATAGTTTTTCTTACCATGGTCATGTGGTCATGTCACATATGTCAAGTGGTTTTTGGGATGTGATTCCCAAATTAGTTCTGTGGTTGGCCCAGGAAATGGTAGTGATTTAACTAAGTTTTGTATTCAGAACTTTTGACTAATAAATCTTATGCGTACCGCCACCGCTGTAGCAAGCAGACGATTCTTAAACGGGGGGTTCGGGAGTGCTGTTACTTTGTTTACGAAGCTAAAAGCGGTATGTTTATAAACTTGGTGCCCTGTGGCCATCAGATGGTTTGTTATTAAGCTGAAGCCGGCTCTATTTGCCTGGTTGGTGAGCCAATTCGGGAGATGTTCTTTGGTTCTTTTACCTGAGTGCCTAGCAGTTCGTTTAATGTACCTATACCCACAAGGATAGGTAAACAGATAAATTATCATTGACTGGGGACAGTCAGGTATTTAATCTTTGAATCTCGGAACAAATAAGTGTTTCCTCGTTAAATAACATTTAGAAGAGCTGCGATCAAGGCTTTCTGCAGCTTTGTAATAGCCTGCGTTCATAGATCTCCACCGCGATGTTGCCTGTAGAATGAGTATACGAAAAAATTGATTCTTTTTATCTTTTGCGTCTTTAGTTTGGTGCCATTATGCATCATATGAGTGTAAGTAAATCTTTCCGGATAACCATTCTCGAGAAGTACTTATTTGATCAGCCTTAGTTTCTCCTCATTAGTATCGCCTCTGCATATTTCATACGCCACTAGCAAAAATATGAACCAGCGTGCACTTGAGGTTGCGTGAAAGGAAGCTAGGAAAATTCGTATATGGATCCGCCTGGTATTGGTTTCTGTATAAACATATTTGTATTGTTTTTTCGTTTCTTCTTGTCATCATTGCATCCAAGAAGGTCATCTGATTGTTACATTCTTTTTCAATTAAAACGGCTCCGTTGAGATGTGCTTTGTTGCAACATTCGTCGACATGCAGCAAGTTGGCCGTTCGGTCACACATACCGAATATACCGTCTACATAATTACGGTAGAATTGAAATGACCAATTTCAGTGGGCCACCTTCTAGTATTCCCAAGTAGATATGAGCCAGCAGCGGTCCTAGTGAAAAGTACATTGAAACACCATAAATTTGTCTATAGAGTACATTGTTAATTTGCAGTTGTTGCACATAGCAAGCTGATAAGCCAAGATTCCTTCTTTTGTTAGTCAAGGTAATTGGATAGAAAGCTGAAAGTTTCTAATAGAGGCACGCTGGTAAGTAGCGAGACCACGTCAAGGGAGAACATCCGGTGATCCCAGGTATTCATGCCTGAGACAGCTTCCACAAAATGAAATATGTTCATTAGACAATCCAGGACTAGCATTTGATTGATAGGTACCAGTATTTTAATCAGCCATCAAGAAATACTATTGTGCTTTGAAATTATCGCGTCTGATATTAGTCTTAACAGTATGCCAGTATTTTTATCCTTTGGCGAACATAGAGAAGCGGAATCAGGAAGCCTGAAAGGGCGGAGCTGCTAAGATTTTTTTCAAGAAACCGTTCTTAAAACGCCTTTAACGAATTGGTCACCTGCATTCCGGTGTAGTCAGTTTTGTATTTCTCTTGATCCCATTTTAGAAACCGTGTGGTATAAAGTGGGTTATAAATTTAAGTTGCTTATTTTTTCATTGTGAACCTCATTATAATTCCTTATACTTTCTCTGAATTGGTTATGATAAAGTCTTCCTTTTTGGAGTTCTCTCACAGCATCCATTTGTGCCTTTGTCCACAACCAGTGACGAATTATAGGGTAACTCAGATACTGGAAGGATCGGTTGACCACAATTAAACTAAAATTTTAGAGTTTATTAATGTTGGTGGACAATAAATCGCTCGTCTGGATATTAAAATTTGCAAACCGTGTCTCGAATGCCAGTCGCTTGTCGTTCTTCTTTCGGTGTAAATCAGTAGGCCCATTGAAAGTGCTTGCATTTGCAGATTCTTCACTTGCACGCGGGAGAGATGCTGTGCGTATAGTTCAGGATTTTCAGGAAAACTGGGATGTATTAGTTCGGTTAGACTCTTCTGCATCATGAATATTTCCTTATTTATTCACTTTGCTGTTACATTTCCTATACGCTTGAGAAAAAGGGCACGATCATCATTCCAAATTGATGTACTGCTGATTGTACTTGCGCGACATATCTCTTGGTCTCGCTTAACTTTGTTTCAGCCAACTCAACAGGCTTAAGATTGTGGTGTTTCAAACTGCTTGTCGGTAGTCGGATATTATTTCTTCACACTGGTTTGCCGTGCGTGTTAGCTGAATCTAAGGATATGTTCATTTTAAACATATCGCCCAAAAAATCTTGGTCAAAACCAATGAATCATTTTTGTTAAAAATTAGCTAGAATTTGCCATTGTGCGGTCAAATTCAGATTTGTGTTTCTAATGGCGGTGTCTGTCGTATAAATAGTAATTGTCAACTTAACACACGTCAAACACATGAACCATAATTTGTAAGTAGCAGGGGGATTTATTAGGTTTTTGTGTAAATTCGTCGCAGTTAGACACAGACAGACAGCCACCACACATCCGCCTAACGTCATACACTTTCTAACTGGAGGACGTTTTAGTTGTAACTAAGAATAACTTGCTAGTAGTGTATTACAGCTATGTTCTCCTGGTAGATTTAACAAGCTGCAAACCAGAAAAACGTAGACAATCCTCAGAGATTAATTCAAAGCAAAACTGCGAAATATAATTTCTGGTTTACCAGTTTTAAACCATGTTACTTATCCAACTCATTCCATAACAGGAAACGAACAGACAATCTTTGACCTCGATTTTACTAAGGTGGAGCTAAAGATTGAGGTAATACCAACATGCAATCGTTTGGGACACAGTGATCTTAAAACGATTGTGTTACACTAGGTATGCCAGCCTGAGTATCTTGAGGAAAGCACCGAGCAATCGCATGTCGTAACTAAATATAAACGATTTATTCTCCGCAACGCGAGGAAACCCTTTACAGGCATGATCAAGTTATGTTAACAAAATATGAACAAATACGTACAAGAATACAACATGCTTGTCATAACACTGAAGGTGTGCATACATGTGTGTAACTGTGCATAGGTGAAGATTTATGGCTTGTGTTCGTAAGTTTCTCGTCGCATTTCTGACTGTTTGACAGCGATGGCTTTGTGCGAATAGACGATTGATGTCCTCGGATTGTATTTAATTATTCAGATTTCCACGTGGCAATGACTTTAGTTTGTGGCGGGGCAACGTTGTCAAGTCACAATGTTGGTAAACGGACGTTTGTGGCTCTTGCTATGAAGAACCATTGCCAGGCGAAAAGCTACAGCCTCCTGAAACAATGCCACCGAAATATTTGCTGGAACGCGTTACACGCGAACTACCCATTTGGTACCATGAGGAGGTAGTTCAGCTAGCCATCCATAATTGTGCGTAATCTGGTCTTTATCAGCTGGTTGGTCTCTAGAGATGGAAGGAGGTAATTTATAAACAAATTCTACATGCCAGCTCATCAGAAACTAAAATTCACCTGTACAAAATGTGACGTCGTCGCAGGGAAGGAAAACCCGGAAATGCATGGCATTATTTTACCTGGTATAGCTGGCTCATAAGCCTCTCTGAGCCAGAAAAGCTAGCATATCTAACGCAAAGGAATCAGTGCGTGAAACTATGCCGGGAGGATAAATTAAAGAAAGAACAAGATCTTGTGTCAAAATTTCGCACTAACTCCAAGCTGTTTAAAGGACACGTTAACAAACTTCGCAGAGTTAAACGCGGTATTTATGCTATGAAGACGGCCAGCGGGTAAGCGCAAACGACGCAAATGGCGATCAACTTTATTTGAACGCAATACGGCCCTAGCTTCCAAAGTGTACAATTATTTTACATTCTGCCTACACAAGTCTGAACGATATCATGCCCTGATCGCGTATTCTTGAATACCACAGATGTGATCGTACGAGACGAAATCGCTCTACTCGATTGTAAAATTCGCTGACAAACAATCAGGAGGAGGAACCAATTGTTCGTGATCCCAGTAAGTACGTGATGAATTAATCGAACGTACAGCTTGATGCGTTGCAATTAGAAGCATTATCCTTTGGGCTTGATTACAAATTCCCCCTAGGACGTTGAACGGCTTGTTTATAGAAGCCCAATTTGAGAAGTTTTTTGACCAGTTTAAGAAGCTACAACCAACCAGTCCTGATAAGCATATTTGGTTCAGAAACTAGTTAACAGACATGGAGCATGAGTTGCAAACCATGCCAATTACTGAAAAATGTGCCATCGCAGCTCTAGAGTTTCGGGCTTTACGTGAACTATGAGCTAAGAACGTAGTCGTAATGCAACCAGATAAATGTTCAGGAGTGGCAATCATGAAAAAAACCGAATAAAATAAGATGTGCTCCATACTCGGCGATGCGAGTAAATTCGAACGGCTCACGAAAGTGGGGGACATAACCAATGTCGAAATGTGCATAGTTCGTCACCTGGAATTCCTTCTTCTCCAACGCGCGATAGACTTTGGTACATTTAATACTTTGAAGCCGAGTGGTAGCACTATTCCACAGTTGTATAGGTCCCCAAAGACACATAAGAACGGAGTTTCACTCAGGCCAATCTTTCAATGATGAACGCGCCCCAGCACAAACTCGCTCGTTGGTTATTGAAGTTGCTAGCTCCGCTGAAACAACAGTTCAATCCGTACAGTCTTAAAGACTCGTTTCAAATCATTGATGACCTGAATAAACTCAAACTGTCAGATAAACTCATATGTTCCTTGGATGTGGAATCCTTATTTACCAAAGTGCAGCTACATCAGACGGTTGGTTACGTTTGCGAATTAGCTGAAAACGGTGCCAGTTCGCTACCAATTCCGACTGAATTGCTAAGAGAATCTCAACTATTGTGGACGGGGAATATAAATTTTATGACATTTTAGGATTAAAATTGTCTACAGACTGTTTATCTCTCTCTTAGCTGACTCCATTTAGAAAGAGTAGAGCCCACTATATATATCTATACGCACCAAATGTTCAAACAGCGCAAATTTGGCAACAGAGGGGCATGTAATGAGGAGGCTTGGCACCATGTATAATTACCACTGACGCAACAATTTTAATCATTGTTAATGTATCATTGCTTATTAAATATTGTGATATTATCAGATTGAAAATTTTAATGTCGAATTCAAAGTGCTTCAGATGTTTAGGCGGATAATATATCATCTGCTCTGTTGCTGTGCGATAGTGTGTACTGTGAACTTATTGTCAGCAAACATTCGGTTGTAGCAGGCAGCAATAATGGCTGCATTTTAAAGAAATTAATGAAAACGCATATGTTGTACTAGTTCCTCGTATATTTTTTTATACCACCCCAGCCTGATTGAGTCGTAGTGATATTGCGTGCTTGCGCGATTGATATAAAGTAATGATGGGGGCTTAACGCTATAGTCAATGGTATTGAGCTACTTGAATTCATAGAGAAAATAGACATGTTTGGGAAGACATTTCAGGATTTGTAAGCTCCATTGGAAAAGTATTTACGTTAGCTTTTTAGAGCCCTGCGTTGCTAATTGTGTTTTATTTAGCGAACTTTGAGCTTAGTACTATGGCTGAGCTTCAAATGCTGACCTCATACCTAGTGAAGTTCAGTATTTTGAAAAACCAGTAGGCACTTACTGTTTTGACATCGGTAGCAGCTACTGAAAGCAATCACGCATACAGTAGCTGCTGAGATGAGAAACTGTGTATACGTTGGTCGCAAATATTTGCCACGTATTTTGAATATTTAGCGCCCTGGAGGATGAAATTTACTCAAAACAAGTTGAATTACCTATTCGAATCCACTGCGTATGTAAGGATTATACTAAATCGATAGTACTAAGTGTTAGAAAGTCCACAGCGCACCTCGCAGCACGCCAAAGTGTCAGTGAACATATGGGTAGGCTTAAAAATAATTTCATTTTATAATAAATAAATTAATAAAAATAAATTAATAACTTAATTATAAATAAATAAATAATAATCTTTTTGTGCTGATTTATACCCAACTAACAAACTTGGATTCTCTATTTTCCTTACCAAAATGTTTTGTACTGACAAGTTAAAACTCGCATATGTATTAAGTTGAAGCTCATTGTGGCAGTACTGTTTTCTAATCACGCACCGCACATGAATATAAGCTGCAATACCAGAAGATAGGAAGCAATTTCGGTCACTATATCGTGCATGATTACCCAGATTATGGGGCTCCAACACAGGCAATTATGGTAAACAGCACTTCACCTATTATGGTGAAAGAGATGTTTTTACATTCCTAGCCACGGGCGCTATTCGTGTTGAACTTTTATATCCCAACTCAAACTTGGGTAACAAATAGCATGATTATGAACAGTAAAGGTTTTTGAGAATTCCAACGAATAACCTAGACTGCAGCATTAAAATCAAATCCTGTAATTCAACTACTGCGTGCAAATAACAGGTAAGCAGTTCAGTAACAACTTTTGACAAATCTATTTTCCCCTGGTTATATTTGGTTTTGCTTTCCTTTATAACGCATAAGTGCTTCCATGTTGGATCGTTGCATAATTTTGAAAAACAAATGCAGCGGCATTATATGGATAATATTTGCACAGCAAATGCTAATATCTGCATTATGTACGCTTTTGCCTATGCTAGGTTTAATTCTTCTCTAAAATATATTGTGAGAACATACCTATCGTTTGGAAAATTCTCTGGATATTGGCTGCAAAAGCTATGATGGAGTGGGAATTAGATAGAAACACTGCCCCACAACATTTTCCGGCAAATCTTGCAATAGACTAACCTCGTGGTGGAGCTATATTAATGAGGGAATGATTGGGTTTATAGCCCTCTGAAACGTATAGCATAAACGCGATCGTAAAATCTTGGCAGCAGTGTTTGAGGACTACGTGCAACCGTTGAACAAAAGCAGTGGTGGGATTCCGAGCCTTTTATACCAAATGTATCAAGATTCCTTCTTCAGTTAGCAGTTCTTATAAATCGCATTATTACTTGTTTGGTTAGTTTTTTGCAGCTAAATATCGCACAATTTGTGCACTAATTCACGAGTGTAGTAAAGAATTCTGTATTAGGAAAGACAATTTAAATTTGCAATGCTTAATACATTAAGTGCATGCAATATCTTGTTTTCTGTCGAAGACATATTTTGTTTGGAATCATTTCTTCTGTGAAATGTGCGAACACGAATCATAACGTTCTGTGTATGCCTTTCTGTAAATTATTGTTCTCAGTTACAAATTAGAAGATGCTTTCCCAGTAAGCGCATACCGGTTTAAAATACGTTCTATTATATTTGCATATGTATAATTAATATTTTACTTATGCTATGTCATCTTACAGTTTGGTTCCATGATCCAAGTGCGTTTCTAGTACAATCTCATTTTTGAGCGTTGCTTCTGGATTCTACTTCCGCTTCCGGATTACTGTGTTATTTGTGTTTCATCTGTGTAAATTGTGTACCAAAAGTTTCTTTTTGGTGTAGTTTTCAAGTTGTGAAAATTTGGTGAGCATTCTCTCACTTGTTTCGGAGAACTTGTTGATAAATCAAATTACCGTCTGTGTCCGCCAACTTGGATTTGCTCCAACGTGTGATGCCGTGCCAATCTACTTGTGGCTCAGGTTCGAAAGTTATAGGACAAAAGGCCCATGCACTTCGTTGTTTCGGCTGTGATGTTCTGTTTCATATTTCGTGTATCGGCCTATCCGTGGAAGTTTTCCGAAAATCTGTTGACATCCGACATAGATTTTTCCAAGTTATGTGTGATAAATGCCGCGGTTTACTACAACAAAATGCACGGAGACCACTACCGGCTCCGGGAAAAGCCATCTCCCAGACGAAACCACCTCATTCAGCTCGTGGGGTCAAACACGCTCGTGAGAGTACCTCTGTGAACTCCCCTTCCCCTGCAACTCCACGATCTGCACCACCGCCAGCGTCTTCTACTTCTACCGATTCTCACAACCAATGTTCCTCACAGATTGACGACTCAGAGTCGGAGCCCCCTAATCTTTCAGCGCATACCTGTGAACCTCTGAACACTGAAGATAAATGGATTATTCAAAAACGCAAAAGTTCACACCACAACTTTCAGCCTCCCCCTAACGATAGACGACCGTCCAAAACGACAAGCCCCTCCACTCCTGCTGCCTCAAGGTCGTCACCGATCTCCCTGAGGCGTTATAATCTCATAGTGTTCCATGCACCAGAGTCGAAAGATGAAAACCCTCAGAAACGTTATGATCACCATATTGAGTACCTTCAGGGGCTCGTTGATAAACTGTTGGATGTGGGTGAAGGCAGCGTAACGATTAAACAAGTAGTCCGACTTGGTCAGCATACTAACCAATCATATCGACCTTTAAGAATCACCTTTGCTGACCACAACACGCCACAGCTCATTCTGTCTCGTCTCTCCAGGCTTAAATGCACTAGGGTTCACATCGGCCGAGACTTGGAACCCGAAGAGAGGAACCGCTTGAAGACTGCGGTCCTTGAGCTTAAACGCCGTACAGAAGAAGGTGAAACTGATCTACACATCGTAAATTTTCGAGTGATCAAGAATGGTACACGAACCAGTATCAGTCGGTTGATCAACCTCCAGGCACGACCCGCGGTGCCTCTCAGGACATCCGTGCTGCATTCACAAACATCTGTAGCCTTATGAACAAACGGGATAAGCTGTGTCGCTTCTTTGCCTCGGAGCGACCAGACGTCGTAGGACTGACGGAGACATGGCTAACTTCTGAGGTAATGGCAGAGGAAGTCGATCTCAGTGGCTACTCATGCTTTCGCTGCGATAGAATATCAAATCCTCGTGGTGGTGTCTTATTTATATACGGTCTTCCCTGCGTGGGAGGCTTGTAAGCGTGTACCGAAGTGGAGATGGACTGTGTGAACAGGTATGGTGCTCGATCAACCTCGGGCGCGGCAAGTTGACAGTAGGTGCATTCTACCGTAGCCCTCTGAACCGCACTTTAGATTGGCTACCGCATCTTCGGAACAACATGAGTCGTCCATGTTTTCTACTCATGGGTGACTTCAATTGTCCCCACATTCAATGGCCTGAAATCCAACTCATGCCCGGGTATTCTGAAGTCGAATCAAAGTTTGTTGATTTGTTGCTTGAAACTGGGGCATCGCAACACATATACCAACCTACGCTCATGATGGCGCGTTCGAACCCATCGTGCCTTGACTTGATGGTGACGAATTGCGAACAGCGGTTGCATGACATACGAATCCAGGAGACCCTAGCTAAAAGCGACCATTCCGTGCTGATAGCCACTATGGAACTGAACTTGCCGAGTGTATCTCCGGTGGAACCAGTTTACAACTACTGGAAAACTGATTTCGATGGATTAAATCGAGCAGCGAGCCAAATGGATTGGTCTCTACCGCATGTTACATCTGTGGAGGACGGTTGGACAGTAATAAAGGAAGGATTGGCTTCGCTTTGTTTTCAGTTTGTGTCGTTGAAATTTCAGAAAGTCGGACCAATCAAACCACGCTGGTTCGACAAGGAATATGGTAGACTGGTTTGGTTACGGCGAAGAGTGTGGGAGGCATTTTGGCTCCCTGGCTCCGCCACTCATTACGAAGCATTTAAAGGCAGCAAAATATTTGCAACAAAGTGCAATTGATTAATGGTGGATGTTTGTGAGTAGTGTAAAGTTCGAAGAAAGTAGAAGCCACGATTAAAATTCATGCACATTAATATGCCTCGACGGGGAGTCGAACCCGGGTCCACGAATTTTCCGGTCCGTTGCTCTACCACCTGAGCTACCGAGGGCTGACGATTAGGTGCGCAAATTTTAACACATGTCTTCTGCTTGGAGCGCGACGTGTTGCCAATAAGCTCACAGTACCTGTCCTGATGTTGCAGATTGGCTCACTCACCCGTCACTTCCCAATAGACCGGAAATTCGTGGACCGGGGTTCGACTCCCCGTCGAGGCATATTATTGTGCGTGAATTTTAATCGTGGCTTCTACTTTCTTCGAAAAATGTGCAATTGATAAAGCGCCGGAAGTTCGAAGAAAAGCTTGCAACTGACGTGAGAATGGCCCCAAAGAAGATATTTGCTTACGTGAAACACCGTTTGAAGTCAAAAGGTGACGTGTCATGTCTGGAAGACGCGGACGGACACCTGCTAACTTCCAGTTCCGATCGCGCGTCCGCACTGGCCGCTCACTTCGCTTCCGTGTTTGCAAACGGCGCGGCGTCCATACCCATCTCAGCAAGTAACATTCCTGTAGAACTCAACAGTTTGGTTTATGATGTCGATGAGGTGCGCCTGCTACTTGCGAAGCTTGACGGTACCAAGTCTGAAGGGCCTGACGGGCTTCATCCGCTAATTATCAAATCACTAGCTGCCATTATCTCGCCTGCTGTTACAGATCTATTCAACAAATCATTGTCTGAGGGCTCATTGCCAACCGACTGGAAGCGCTCGGTGGTGAGGCCGATCCCGAAAGGTGACGACCCCAGTAAGGTGGATAACTACAGGCCAATTTGTCTTACACACGTTTTGGCCAAAGTGATCGAGAAGATAGTAAAAATGCGTCTAATACATCTGTTGCAATCAAAAGAACTTCTGACACCGGCACAACACGGATTCAGGATGGGATATTATTGTGTTACCAACTTACTTGTGACGAGACAGGAATGGTTACAAGCACTGAACCGGGGAAAGTCCGTCGACCTAATCTACATCGACTTCAGCAAAGCATTCGACAAAGTCAATCATGAATTGCTTCTAGACAGATTAAGGTCGTGTGGTGTCGGAGGATCGTTACATCGCTGGATCCATGAATTTCTTGTTGGAAGAAAGTGGAGGGTACAGGTGGACGGCCATCTAACCGATTGGTATCCGTCGACCAGTGGTGTACCTCAAGGTACGGTACTGGGACCCACTCTGTTTCTCATCCACATCAACGAGCTGCCCCAGCTTCTACGGTCGCCGTGTGCACTGTTTGCGGATGACCTCAAAATTTGGCGAGAAATTAATACTCTCGATGACTGTGACATTCTCCAACAAGACCTCGACCGCCTAGCAGTATGGTCTGCTGAAGTCCACCTACCGGTCAACCCGGCAAAGTCCCTATTCATGAATCTGGGGAAGGCTGTTCACGGACGAACGTACACCCTAGACGGCCAACCACTGCATCCCACACCTTCCGTGAAAGACCTAGGTGTACTCTCACGCTGCGACTTGAAGTCCGTCGACAACACCAACAAACTGTAACGAAACAGACTGCGCATGCTCTGGGCGCTGAAACGCAGCTTCTGCACTTGGTCTGAGGACGTCGCCAATCGCCTCTTCTCTTCCATCGTCAGACCAATGCTAGAGTACGGCTCGACTGCATACTGTCCAATCACACGCGGCGAAGCGCAAAGATCGAACGAGTACAACACGTCGCCACCAAGTTGATCCCCAGCTTGAGAGGCTTATCGTATGAAAACCGGTGCATGAAACTTGGGCTCTACACCTTGTCATATCGCCGTGTTCGAGTGGATCTTATCATGACCTACCGTATTTTACATCTCGGTCATTTCCCCATGCTGAGGTCGTTACTCCACTTGCGAGTACCATGCACCGCACGTGGGCACAGGTACAAACTCGTGGTACCTGATATGAAGAAAATCCCACACCCCCTGTGTTTCGAGCGGAGGGTTGTGCACGCCTGGAACAGTCTGTCAGAACACGTCGTCGAGGCCGAATCTGTGCAGAAATTCAAAGCTTTGTTGGATTTAATCTTCGCTAACATACGTTTCAGAGAACGGTTGCCACTTGACAACGATATCACCCACTTGTGACTCACTGTGTGAACAAGCATTTTGTGTGCTACAGAAGGAGTTGCTGAACCATCTCAGGATAACCACCGGACGTGTTTATTTTTTTAAAATGTTTTTTGATTATCACCTGATGGAGTTGTACAGAATTATTTTCTACTGGCTCCAAAATACAGTTTCAGTATTCAGTATTCTCACTTATGCTTTAGGCATGCATGAAAAATACAACCACTGAAATTACCAACCAGTATGTGCAAGCAAAGTATAGTGGTTTTGTATTATTATATACATTTACCGTTGCTCCAAACACATAATATATATATAATAATACTTATTATCCTATGCCTTTCAGTCATCCGTCGGCAATATATTTTGCTTTATACCGAGATGCAAGTCACAGTTCTTTCTATGCTTCACAATTATTAATAAAGTGTGAGATTTTATTTACCCGTTAGAAAGCTTTCTGGCTCCTGCAGTGACAGGCAAATCCCTTTTAACACACCTGTCTTTAAATAAAAATGTGGCTATTAACCTTTGTCTGTTTGTAGTGTTGTGACTGCTAACTTATGCGTTGACAATCACTTAAGTGTGGTAGATAAACTCTGGCTTACTTTCGGCATTTGCGGATTCAGTTGATTGTGCGCATTGAACTAAACTTATTTCGACAGGAAGGTAAATTTATGCGTGGAAGGTCATTTCGTAAAAATGACTCAGGTAAGACTGGGCTTCCATCCGTCTTTAGAACAGCATTCGAAGCATGCTTGTCGTATTCCTGTATCGACAAATCCATACAACCAAACGTTGCGACGGTCACTCACAAACAACTAGAACCCAACATCATGTTCATTTTCCTCACTCTTAGTTGCAGAAAGTCACATTTTTGTACTTGAGCAGCTAACTTGATATTTTTCTAAAATATGTCAAACTAAAACTATGGCTGATATTATAGTTATTCGTGCGTATATATTAACAACTTTTGCATGGGTGTCTGCCATCCAACTGACACGATGATATTCGCCAAACGATCATCAATACGTAGCATCTGGTGTATAAGTAGTTAAAAGAAAGTAATGATGGCGGCACCAATTTTCTACTATGTCCAATTTTAATCAAATCTACAAATATCACTTAAAATTTGGTGCCGTTCGCCTAATAGATTTTTTGCATTCCATAAATGTAAATGATGAAGAATAATTTGTTCTTGAATGCCAAAAACAGTGCATGGTGATATGCGGTTCTTATTGTTAAAATCATAAATGATTTTGTATTAAGGGGATATTAGGGACATCCTCTATACTTTCTTTTACATTTGGTGGAATCACCAGGTTACTGAGGTTATTTAGCACAAACAAAAATGTAAGCGGTTTGCCATGCTCTAATACTAACAATGAAAATCCATAGTTTCTTGATAGCTCTTATTGTCTTTCAACAGTCAGATCTTGCCGACTACACTTTCCAAAAGTAAATAATATCCATGAAGCCTTTTATGTTCCCCATTCATTTTTGGACATTATTCGCGAATAGGTTTACATTATGACTCTTACAAATATATATTGCTGGAATTAGGTTTAAAACAAGAATTTTTATTTGCTTTGACTATGTTCCAACCTGAGAGCTGTGATTAAGTGCATCAGCAAAGCAATTAGTTTCGTCCGCACACCAAGGTATGCATGATCAATCTCTTCTGAGTAACAGCTGTCAAACACCATTCATTTACAACATTGATAATCATGAAGTTTCTTCCCCCGGAAAATTAAAATTTTGACATAACTTAAGCTTTGGTATATGTAGTAACTTAAATGGAGTTGTAATATTAATGAGGGTTAATTTGCTTTCAAGCGTTGTGCAATGTTTTGTTGAATTATTGCGTCCGAACAACTAAATAAATTACGAAATTATTATATTACTGCTGCAATCACAGATTTTAATTATGCTGGTCAACAGAAATAGCAAATCGCCACAAGTTGACAAAGTGAGTGCTGCATCGTTTTTAAGTTAAGGCAAATTAAGCTTCATGTATCCGGTTGGATACAATTCCTGCAAATACTAATATCCACTTGGAATGAGCTAAAATACATACAAGAAAACCTAAAATTTCTTGAATGGAATAACGGCCCTGTGCACATGTGAAACATGAATAAAGGATCAATATAAATGAGCAACTATTAATACACTCCGGAATTATTTATCTTAAGCTGCATTTTGTTGACAGACCAGCATTGCAAGTTAGATTTCCAATTAGGATGGTTAATAAACATGCGGGTTCTTTCTTTTTTCTCATAAATTAGCAAATGATAGCAGTGATGAACTTTGAAAAATTTGACAAGGGTTAATGATGTAAACTAACGAGGAACGGAAATATTAGTAGCAATATTAAAAGCAATTTTCGGTGAAAACAGCATGGTCTGTTAAAAGGAACAGCCAGGTAAAAGTGATATTGAAAAAGAACAAAAGCTTTGTTATGCATTTTATCTTAGCGCCTTTTTTCTATACTTTCATAATAAAGTGTGTAGATAATTGCACGCCTTAAAAACATAATACGCTTGTCTAAACATTTTCGCCGTGAATACCAAGCAGCTTTGATTGACAAATAATTCGTCACATCTAGACTTACTCAGACAGCCGTCACACGCTCGAAAAAGCGCTGTACGCGCGTTTCATCCTTTGGGAATTGTCAGCAGTGCGTATTCCATCGGACCCTGGTAGGGCTCGAACCCGCAACTCGACTGTTGCCAGTCAGTGGTTGAGACCACTTTGCTACGGGTGACGGTATCGACCACTGTACATAAGTTAATATATGCGGTTTCGAGCCCTACTAGTGTCTGATGGAATGCGCACCGCTGACGATTTCCAAAAATATGAAACGCGCATACAGTGCGTTTCCGGGCGTTTGACGTCTGTCTGAGTGAGTCTAGATGTGACGAATTTCTACATGTACCATCCAACTCCCACTACAACTCTTCTTTATTCAGTACGCAGACCTAACTGCTCATAATGCTATAAGTTAATTGGCAACTTAAGTTTGGTAAATTCCTCGCTTGGTGAGGGGGCTAACCTATCATCTGCACGGTGGTAACGTGTAAGTCAGTGGATATTGTGCGGTGCTATATCACATCTAGTAACATATTCACGACGGAGGTTGCTGCCTCCCGTAGCTAAATGCTCTCAACCACGGACTGGCAACAGTCGAGTTGCGGCTTCTAGCCCTACCAGGGTCCGATGGAATGCGCATTACTGACGATGCCCGAAAGGATGAAATACGCGTACAGTGCTTTTCCGGGCCTTTGACGGCTGTCTTCGTTAGTCTAGATGTTACGACTTCCTACCTACACCATTCAACTCCTTCTACTCTTCTTTTACAAATAATTGTTCATGTAGGCTTATACCGACAGTCATAGTAAACCAAAGGAAGCGGGAATTAGTGTGACGTAACCAAACTGTAAACGCTGAGCCTATCTATAGTCAGTGACCCCAATCTAATTGTTGTTTAACAATCAAGGAAGGCGGCGGTCTATCGATCACCGAAGCTGATGAGAAACTTTGCGCTGGACCCATTCCAGCGAATACTTCCATATTGGGGAAATCGGAACCATTTATTACTGTTTATCTAACGGATTCCGTAGTCATACACAAATCGGTATTGATAGTGTGCTTTGGCCCCAAAATGTTTACATTTCTTCTTTGGTTATGGGCAAATTTCTGGTGTGTTTGGCTTAAAGTACTGGTAAAGCTTAATAAATTCTTTGTTTCGGCAAAAGTATAAGGTAAGTTCTCTTCAAAGTGTCTAAACCACATTTGAAATGTAACTCATGACACTTTATTCTTGGCTGCTCTCTGCATCAGGTCATTTGGCCCTTTCAGTTAACTGTGTTTCTCGATAAACCATCAAGTGTAGCCTATCACTATTAGCGTTGCTGTAATTAACACTAGCTTATCGTGCATACATCCCGTCAAATTAATTCGTCTCTTAAGGCTAACTAAACTTTTCACAAGTGTTATTTTGTACCGCACAGGTTTGAACTTTTTAAAGTGACCAGACCAAGTTGCTTTTCAGTAAAAGTACCTACCATTCAATCCAACATCCTTATACCTTATGAAGATATCAAGGTTTAGCAGAACAATGTTCTCTTCCAATTCGAATGTAACCTTCGAGGAAGCAGGAACACCCCTGAGGTGTCCTATCAAATGTGTGAGTTGCTGTCCAAAGTAAAGGACGCCAGACATTATCGAGGATTTCTTGTATTAGGCTTCAGATGATTTTTGTCAGTTTAAATAACCAACGCGTAAGATGAGTGCAATAAATGTTCACTTCTTATGGTTCTATGAAAGACATCGGTGTAATACTTTTACAAGTATGGCAAATGTTAGTTACATGCTTTTGGGGCAGAACAACATATACACAATAACAGCCTGCTTGCTACTGTTGGATTGGGGGAGAAAGTTCAATTGCCTAATGGTATAAAATTAAGGGCACTCACAGAGAAATGCGCTTACGTGGACATCATATTTATGGTAAACAGAAGAAAATCAGAATTTCAATTTTGTATGTAGGCACAGATTTCACAACACGGATGCAAACATATTATTATGCCAAATTATTAATTTTAGACAAACTATTAATTCATACTGTTAAGCGTACGCACGAATTCATCTTTAATTTGGTTAATTCATAGACACTCTAAACAATAAATTTATCAAAATCCAAATAAGTGATCTAATGCACTTGAAGCTGGCAGTTATCTGAGAAACATTTTCAGGAGTTCTGTCATAAAATCTAGAATATTCTCCCATTTTACAACTATGAGTTTAATGTATGTATTATTATTTGACCCCATTCAGAATTATGCTTACTACATAAGTACAAACAACATAAATTTTAAAGGTACTAACTAATAAATAACCCTAATAATTATGTAAACGCCTGCTTATGTGTTCACGTATCTCCTTGTGGTAAATAATTATGCTTTCCAAAGGTTGCTGCTTAGGAATCTTTTCATTTTTGCTTATGATTTGATCAAATTTATCTTACCTTAATTACATTTTTTCGAAATTTGCACATACCTGCATTTTATCCAAATAATTTCTGGTTCTATTAATGGACTTCACAAGCTTTCTGGTTAAGCAATTCAATACTATTTAATATACATTTAAAAATACATACCTTTAACCGATAGCCCATCAAATCTTATTATGCGTTCTCATAATAATTATTAAACCGGCTAAAATTCCGGTTTCAACGTTTGTCTAGGAATTGATCTAATCAAGGGCTAAACATAAATCTTGGCATATTTCGTCTGTTTTAATGTACTAAATAACATTAAAATCATTGGCAGCTAGCATGCAAACTTTGCAGTAAACTTATCAAACAATGTTGAGAGATTTAATTAGGAATTATACATGTTATCAACCTAATAACGTGCTTTGCACTACATCACTAAGTATGCGGGATCAGCATGGAAGTAATAGCTCAACGGATTATCTGTTGCACGCAAGTATATTTTATAAACAGAAGATAATTAAATAGACTGCGCAAAGTATATCAATGATTGGTAATGTTTATGATCAAATCGGGTTTTTACTAAGCGGCACCTGGCGATCGATATACGTGCACACAATTTGTAACAAATCAACGGACCAAAGGACGCCTTTTATGAAATACGCATTAAAACGGCGATTGTGTGCAACATATTTGATGTCGCATTACAACATTGCCTTATAAGTAGGAACCAGGTAGCGTAAAGTAAAATAAAAATTATTTTCCTAAATGTATAGCAACAAGGTAAATATATGACCTCCACAAGTAAGCAATTATTTTACTTTGTGGTGTGATATCGCAACCAGGTAATTCAATCATTTGAAAGAAAATCACCAGGTTTAAGTATATTCGAAGCGTATGGATAGGAACGTGCTTTACATCGTCTGCATTTCTCAGTGCAATCCTTTTGCATTTCTTGATTTAACGGTATAAGCCACTCAATAAATTACACAGGTATACATTTTTTCATAGGTTTCGGTCACTTTGGGCGTGTACCACTATATAAAGAGGCTAAATTTGGCAATGACTCCAAGCTCATTTTGTTGCTAACAATGTAAAATTGGATCCACATATTTCTTTTCTGTTTAAAGTTGAATTTGGGGGACAAGCTTTTCTGTTCTTAGATGATAGACTAAAACGAAAATTGTGAGTCTGCAAGCAAACAATTTTATAAAAATAGGTTTTTGAAGCAAGGAGATAAATTCCATTATATATATATATATTGACGCAGGTTTATAATTCACGTAAAGCCCATTGATTTTTTACTTTTACATGGATTCAGGTTGTAGGGCTACAACACAATAATTAACGTAATTGAGAGAATGTTCGATGTTTCAGTCAGCACACATTTACGTCTACTATTAGGATTTAGTAAGTTTATTAGCTCTCTGATGTATTTTAATAATACAATGTCGAGTCATTTTATCACAGTCGTCGTTGTAAAGGTTTTGTAGGTATATTGTTTTAATTAATCTTCTGAGCTGTAATAATCTTTGCTCCAAATGGGTTAAAAATGGAGGTCGATAAAGAAAACATCTATGTTCGTACTGTTTGTAACAGTGAAGCATACCACACAACAGTCAAAAAGGATCCATCACTTTCCTGCAGCTTTTATATGTTCAGAGCCCACAGTACCTATGAATATTTCTTGCTTTGTGCTCTCAATTGTTGGAAATGCATGTGAAAGCACATTATAAACTGCATGCGCAAGTGCTCCTGTCGCGTTATTCAAATGCACATTTGACATTTGTTTAAATAAATGCCTTGTGTAAAACGCAGAAAACATGTTATTTTAACTGCCTATCTTTCTGATGCAAACTTGCGATAAACTTACTCTTGGTGATGCTAGATACTTTCTGCCGTTGGATGCGGTACTTTTTACAAAGAAAATCCATGAAGCAACACGTTCATCTCTTCCAGACGGCGTTCGGTCAGTTCGAACCCTCCACCTTCCCTCAAATTCGTGAAACATTAATAATGCCCCATGAAATGTACTCGATTCATGGCTCGCAGTCTTGGTTAAAACGAAACCTAGTTGTACTGGATTTCCGCTGAAGCGCAAGGCAACCTAAATATATAGATTTTTTCCGTATGCCGTTACAGCTGCAACTGAACGTTGTGCTATTGTACCGCAGAATTTATCGCCTTCTGTTAAACTAATTATGCTTGCATAACAGATCAAGAAAAGGCAGGCACGCTTGTCGCCAACATTTGAAACTTGAATGCCACACATAATTTAGTGGTCACCAGCTAAATTTGCCAATTTTATAGTCGAAAGAACAATCAGTATTTTGCGGGATAGACTAAATTCAGTTTATTTCATGTCTTCGCAAGCTGTTGCCCACAAAATCACAATGGGAGGATTTAGTGAATGCATTTAACATGGAATCAATAAGGCAAATAATTTGAACGTTGGGTCGATCAAGGTCATCGCTTCCATTGGCTTATCATATGACGTATCATAGCAAGGCTAAGTTTTACACGTGGTCAACTTGCTTGCACAGGGGGGTTTAAGCCGCAGGATTGCAGAAGCTTCGACAAACCGATGCAGTGCTGTACTGTTCTGCCTTCTGCCGAACTTGAAATATTTCCAAAGTCTTGCTGGACATTACAATCTAGTAGGCGTCGAGCAATATAGCTGGCGGGTAACTTAGGGCTGCTCAAACCTGGGCCTGGAGAAACGTGCAACCAAAGTGACCTCGTGTCCAGCTTAGCCTTGCCATGGTAAGTCATAGGATCAGCCATTGGAAGTGATGAGCCTAATCGCCCCAAAGTTTATATTAATTTCCTTAATGATTCCATGTCACAAGCGCTCACTGAATTCTACTCTTTTATGTTTGTAAGTGACCGAATGAAAACACTCGAGATAAACTGAATTCCATCTAACTCGCGAAATGTTGCTTGTGTTTGTTTAAATTCTTCAAGGGAACTGGTTGCATGGCTAGTTGTGTTCGGCTAGAATGCCGCTGGATTTATCATTCTCTTTTCAAAATTGTCAGGCATGGAGCGCCCGTACGACTTTTGTCATTTCTACGCTGATGCTCTCCATCTGCAAAACCTGACGATGATGCTTTGCACAGCAGCACTACATGAATAGGATATAACACATTGTAACACACAAGCCGCTAATAATCTGCTAAACAAACCGTGAGAAATCATAGAAACCAGACATAATTGTGCAAACGTAGTAGGAATGGACCGTCCGTAGATGCGCGTTTCATAACTGTCAAATTGCTTTACCTTACTTAGTACTTAAAGACAATATAGTGGGAATGGGCACGCTTCGGCAGATTTAAGAATAATTATAACCTGTACCAACCATATGGTAAAAAAATAATTGACTAAACAGTAACGGCCAAAATCGCATTTTCAAAAAACAATTAAAGATTTACAGCCATTTAATGAACACGGTGAAAAAATTACGCTGTATGTAGAAGATTAGACGGTGGACCAACTAAGTAGACGATGAATAAAACGTCAAACAATTCGCCAAGTAAACACCGAAAAATTGTTTTGCCGCCGGCCACATATTGCTCGGTGAAAATTCACTTATGAGTTGCACAACTTACAAAGCATTGCTTAAATCCGAGCAAGTTTCGTATATGCCATTAACGCCCAAGGACGCCAAAGCAAACTTACAATATTTCGTCTACGTGTAATGACATTGGACCAAATTTCGAAAAGGTAACGCGTTTGAAATAAGAAGAAATTGACGTTGATTTTGAACTAGCAGCAATGTAACCTAACCCCGACGGCCGCCACATATGATTAGGTAGGATCCAAATTTACCACCGCAGTAACTTGCAATGGGATGAAGTAGAAGATTAATACCTTATTACAGGCAAATTCTTGCGTAGTGCAAATAAATTGGCCTGTTACAAATGCAATAACTTGGTGTTGTTCACGCGGGCATCAATTCATTCTCTCCCTGAGAGGTTACATGCACGCACCATCAGTGACACTCTCATTTGTCGTGGGACATTAGCCAGTTGGACTATCTGGGTGCAAGCACAGGGCTAGATGTATGCGTCTATGGGGGACAGGTATGCTCCCGAGTAGGTTAACACATTGCTGTTAACGAAAGACATACTGGGTGGAGAGTGTCAGTGTTAGAGTTCACCAACAGTACGCATGACTTTAGTTGGTCAACCTAGGATGAGGTTTTTGAACATTCTCCCTCAGCAGTTCTTAAACAGGTTTTGTCGGAAAGAGATACCATTGGTTCGTATTCTGAACCGGCCGGTATCCGGTGTCCAAGTGAATACTTCATAGCGCTTGTCCGAACAGTCTGTACCGTATCGAGCGCACACTATGTGGTCGTTCCAAGGTGCAGAGTATCATTGGCAAATTTATGATGAAGGTTAGAATTGTCTCTGGAAGAAACAGTATACCGGAGAAAGATAATAATAATAGTAAAATAATAACAATAAAAATGCGCGTGTTGTCCATTAAGTGAAAAGACGTGACACTATTTGGCATCAACCATACACGCACATGGGACGTCATGCTATTGTAAGAAAAATATCTTCCTATATTTGCTTGCATTTCTGGCAAAGTATGTGCCCCAAATATTCGTCTTATGCGATGCCATGAGACAGGTTTGCAGTTAATTTTGAAGACACGGAGGATTAATTCCATTCGTCAGTTGTTGATGTCACACACATTTCAAAAATCCGGGCTTAAATGGAACGGATGTTCAAATGACGTAATGGTTCCCAGGCAGAGGTAGTTACCCAATTAACTGCAAAAGGATTGCACGGACTCACAAGATCTGGTTCTAAATGGCAACCCATCCCACAGCGAAGCATATGTGGTGAGACAGAGGTTAGACCGTATATATGACTTGCCTAGTAGTACAATCAGGATAGTAAATTTGTTTCCTATATTTCCTTCACATATATATATATTTTATACATATGTATATATATATATATTGTACTGCAATGCTAAGGATGAATCGATTGCAATGGGTATTGCCATTAATGAGATTGTGCAGCAGTATCCAGATATGTTTAGGGTTTGCAGACAAAGCGGATGGAGGTGGAGTTGCTGGCATCAATCCCGAGAGATTAGGATGAAATTACTACCCAATAGCTGCTTAGTAATCGACCGTTAAAGGATTTGTATCGATGTTCTGTCTGATTTTCTCATATGGCCTCAGCTTATGCTGCGATACTCTAAGATGTGCCGATAAAGAATTTTAAAAATTTCAAACAGCTGTGATTGCATGCACATTATGAGAGATGTTAGTGAAGGATTGTCTGGCTCTTGGTGTCTGAGACTCAAACTGTTCCAAAGAGATTCAGGTACAAAAATACCTGATTCCAAGATCACGTATAGACCGTTGTACACATAGCTTTCGGTGTTACGAGTGATAGATAGTTAGGGTGTCAAGCGAAATCAACAAATGATACTTGCCTGTTGTGCTTAAAACATCACCATTCACTGTCGCACCAAGTCTCAAGCAAAGAAATGTATGCCTAAATGAGTGGCAGTATCTTTTGAAGCTCAACTTCTCGGTGCTTGTGGACAACTGTTATATCACCAATAAATAAATACAACATGCCATGTTTGTTAACCGAACTGCTGTCATTGACACAAAGAAGGGAACTTAATGTACCGAGCACACATCCTTGTTTAATCTCGCTAGTAATTGGACGTAGGGACGAAAAGCATTCGACTAAGGTGACTATTTCAGCTGGACCGTTCATGTATGATGATAGAAAACCCATTATTATTTTGCCGACTTCAAATAAACCTATCTGATTCAGTAACCGTTTGTGAGGCACCCGAGCGAATGTACAATGAATGGGGAAGCATATAATTATTATGGCATACTTTGAGTCAATAATGTCCAGTATGTAGTTCAGGTAATGCAGCTACCAGAATGTGTACGTTAGTTAGTCAAGGAAACCATACTAAGACCTGTCTATCAGCTCCAGTGAATTGACGAAATTCGTCACAACTTTTACCAAGTTCAAAACTAACCTGGCTGTTATTGGAATGTTGTGGTTTGGTCTGTAATGGTCAATCTCTATTTTCGCGCAACCCTTGTGGCGAGGGCCGAGGGAGTAAATTTTCCATGAATCTGCAGCTCATTTGGATCCGAGTGAAACCACAAACAAATACCAAAAGGGCAGTAACCTATCAGGCCTTCCCCGTTTCATGGCGGATGAGGGGATGCCGTCAGCTTCCAGAAGTTAGCACGGTTGAATAAAGTGTGTTTCTTGACGGAGATTGCGAGGAGCAATCGCACGTTATATAGAGCCTTAGTGTAATTATAGCGTTAGTATCAAGGGTTATGTATGTTGAAAAGAAAGAACTACATGCGCCTGGATATCGTCCATAATTTCAGTGATCAATGAAAAGAGTTTGTTGGTTCTTCGACGAAGAAGTCAGATCAGCTCTTTTGCTTTACATGTCAATCGTAGTGTTGCTTGATCTTCCTATGCTTTCCCCAACAACTCCAAGTTCTTGACTTCAGATTTAAAATATTCTATCACTTCTAGTGCACGATCGGATTTTGCGGATTTCCGACTCACCGAACCTTTGGCTGCATCTTACTAAACGTCACTGATTCGTTTTTCTTGTGAAGCAACGAGGGTTATGGCTTGCTGAAACTAATGATAGAAGTGCTCCACAGCTGTGCATGCATTATTGGCAAGAAAGCATCTCAAGCACAGGACCAGGTTATTTGTTGGAAGGATTTCCAGTTACTAGTGAGAATGGTGTAGTAGGAAATAAGTGCTAGTTTGGTGGCCATTTTAACGATGAAGGTTAAGGGTAGCATGTTGCCGTCGTTACCAGGGATGTTCTCTAAAACGTCTCTGTAGGTTTACCATACCCAATATAAACATCACGTCTGTGTTGGTCAACCTAGTTGGTGTAGTTAGCCACTATGTCTAATCAACTCTGACTGAATAAATGAAGGCTTTTTATAGACAAGTAGGTCTGGGAAGACCGGTTTATCTTCGGTATGCTGAAATCACCTAAAATTATGTTTCATTGGTGCGTCTATTCCGCTGCAAAATGGAAAGCTGGGGTGATACGGAGAAAATTATTTTAGAGCGATTTTTACGCAAAAGGTTTTAAAGAGGGGGGGGGGGTAATTGGCTAACTGTCAGATATTTCGGTAATCAGAATTGCTTGCAGTCCGTTTAAATGTGCAAGCTTGCTTAGGAAATACCGTTTGTTAATTATCCATCTGGTGTCAAACTAAAGTAATGAGAACTTACCGTAAACGGGAGAATCAGCTTCCGCGTCACTTTTGTTTGAGTTATTGTAATCGTGGATTATTTGGGCGGTAAATATGTGTGGGAGCATTGGGAACGTGTCCATTGCAAATGACCTTTCGAGTAGGGACAGTGTGCTGTCTGTCATCGGCGTATTCCTTCTGAGAGGAGAGGGTTGATGTATCAAGGATACATTGCGGTTGATTTGGCGCTGAAGTTACCTGGTCTTGTGAAGAAAGGACAGAAATAACGTGGGCATATATTGGGCATCTGCCGCTTATGTAAGGCGTGTGAATGGCCGCGGTTCTATCCATATATACATATACATGCATTATGTATATATATATATAGTATATAATTCCTACAGCATTACCTTCTCTCCCAACTCCATGATGTTAATCACAAGCGTGCGTTACAGGACCTTGTCTTCTAATGTCACTGTAGCCGGCTACATGAAGTGTGAAACCGGATATAGAAACTGTGCTCCGATAAGCCTGTTGATCATATACATCACATGCCTGCTCATTTTTGTTGCATTCCTGATGGGCTGAAGCGAAGAAGAAGAAAATTGACTTCTTAAGACTACGGAGGTAGAACCGAAATGGTCGCGTATTCCTTCAGTTCGTGGACACTGCGAAGCACCCTTTAATAGTCGTGACAGATTGCAAAATGTATTAATTTCCAAGCACTACGCGTCGTGATCAAGCATTCACCTGTACGAAGTGAAAACCTGCGGAGTAGAGTCTATTTTTCCCTAATAATATACGAATAACATCGTAGGAATTGGACACAAGTACTTCATGCCGGTGATCAACAGCAGTCTGGAAGTCACAAGCGGCTGATAAAATGGGACCATTTAAATGATTAGGAATGTAGTTAGAACCCACTATTACATCCACTGACTTGACTGCTAGCTTCAAAGCTTCGTCCATCGCATCAGGCGATAAGGAAACTCATGTTTGCTACAAAAACTGCCGTATGTCTAAAGTCACGTCATCGTCTAAGTCACCACGGTATAACCAATAATAATGGCGGTGCACGAAGTGAACTCTGGAAATTCAGGTAAATGCGGAAACCAGTCTAATGCTGTTCTCTCATTTACCGAAGTCAATGCATTTTATTGTGAATAATTTAGAGCAAGATGCGCGCATGTTAACCCTGACATAGAGAACTATTACAGGCAGCCAAGTGAGCAGCCATTTTTTGCATGCAGTGACGTACATTGCTGTCGACGTGCAAGCTACGCTGATACATGTTGTCATCAGAAGGCAGCGAGATTCTGAAGCATTGTTGGACAAGGACATTGGCTCCACAACGGATGCTTGCAATGCAGTTACAGTGTTTGTAACAGCACAGTACGCAGGCAGCGTTTATAGTGAATCGCACGCGTTTTTCATGTGGAAGGTGAATTTAAGCAGCATCTTTTAATTTGGCGCAAACCAAATGCTCAGCAGCGTACCACTTATGTTACCTATTGACAAAAGCGATATGTGAAGCTTCTGCCATTTTCTTATCAATGGAATGGCATTGTCTTGAACACCATTCTTCCTAAGTCGTTGTGCACTCGTTCGTTCCTCGTTTTCGCGATCAGTTTCATTGATTTGCTAGAAACTTCTCCGTACGTCCCTCTTTGCCTACTCTACGGGAGACGTGTTGCTACTCACGTATAATCGCTTCTTCTGAGCATCGCTGGCTAACTACCGCAAAGATGGTACGAACCGTTGCCCGTTTGTATTTCATAGGATACTAAACGTTACATAGGGTAGTGTAACACTAGGCGCCTTTAAAGCGAACATCTGAAATCGGAAGGCTAGTAAAATTCGTTCTCAACTGTAAATTCGATTGCGGGGTTACAGTCGCCTAGCATGAACAGTAGTTGTTCTACTTGCTCGGCTGTTTGAACAACGATGAAAGTGTCATGCATGTAGCCGCTACATGAATGCAAGTGGTATATATTACAAACAGATGATCTCTGTATGCACTTTAGCCAATCCGCTAACTGTATGTAAACGGATGAACCAATAAGCGGAATGGTTATTTTAGATTATCTTTCCGAAATGTCGTACTTTCTGGCGCTTTAGACGCTGGCAGTTGTTGTTCGGCGGTTCAGCTTACCATGCTCGAAATATTAACTGTCGTCTAAAGCGCCAGAAAGTACGACATTTCGGAAAGATAATCTAAAATAACCATTCCGCTTATTGGTTCATCCGTTTACATACACTTAGCGGATTGGCTAAAGTGCATACAGAGATCATTTGTTTGTAATATATACCACTTGCATTCATGTAGCGGCTACATGCATGACACTTTCATCTTTGTTCAAACAGCCGAGCAAGTAGAACAACTACTGTTCATGCTAAGCGACTGTTACCCCGCAATCGAATTTACAGTTGAGAACGAATTTCACTAGCCTTCCGATTTCAGATGTTCGCTTTAAAGACGCCTAGTTTACACTACCCTATGTAACGTTTAGTATCCTATGAATTACAAACGTGCTACGGTAGTTAGCCAGCGATGCTCAGAAGAAGCGATTATACGTGAGTAGCAACACGTCTCCCGTAGAGTAGGCAAAGAGGGACGTACGGAGAAGTTTCTAGCAAATCAATGAAACTGATCGCGGAAACGAGGAACGAACGAGTGCACAACGAGTTAGGAAGAATGGTGTTCAAGACGATGCCATTCCATTGATAAGAAAATGGCAGAAGCTTCACATATCGCTTTTGTCAATAGGTAACATAAGTGGTACGCTGCTGAGCATTTGGTTTGCGCCAAATTAAAAGATGCTGCTTAAATTCACCTTCCACATGAAAAACACGTGCGATTCACTATAAACGCTGCCTGCGTACTGTGCTGTTACAAACACTGTAACTGCATTGCAAGCATTCGTTGTGGAGCTAATGTCCTTGTCCAACAATGCTTCAGAATCTAGCTGCTTTCTGATGACAACATGTATCAGCGTAGCTTGCATGTCGACAGCAATGTACGTCACTGCATGCAAAAAATGGCTGCTCACTTGGCTGCCTGTAATAGTTCTCTATGTCAGGGTTAACATGCGCGCATCTTGCTCTAAATTATTCACAATAAAATGCATTGACTTCGGTAAAATGAGAGAACAGCATTAGACTGGTTTCCGCATTTACCTGAATTTCCAGAGTTCACTTCGTGCACCGCCATTATTATTGGTTATACCGTGGTGACTTAGACGATGACGTGACTTTAGACATACGGCAGGTTTTGTAGCAAACATGAGTTTCCTTATCGCCTGATGCGATGGACGAAGCTTTGAAGCTAGCAGTCAAGTCAGTGGATGTAATAGTGGGTTCTAACTACATTCCTAATCATTCAAATGGTCCCATTTTATCAGCCGCTTGTGACTTCCAGACTGCTGTTGATCACCGGCATGAAGTACTTGTGTCCAATTCCTACGATGTTATTCGTATATTATTAGGGAAAAATAGACTCTACTCCGCAGGTTTTCACTTCGTACAGGTGAATGCTTGATCACGACGCGTAGTGCTTGGAAATTAATACATTTTGCAATCTGTCACGAATATTAAAGGGTGCTTCGCAGTGTCCACGAACTGAAGGAATACGCGACCATTTCGGTTCTACCTCCGTAGTCTTAAGAAGTCAATTTTCTTCTTCTTCGCTTCAGCCCATCAGGAATGCAACAAAAATGAGCAGGCATGTGATGTATATGATCAACAGGCTTATCGGAGCACAGTTTCTATATCCGGTTTCACACTTCATGTAGCCGGCTACAGTGACATTAGAAGACAAGGTCCTGTAACGCACGCTTGTGATTAACATCATGGAGTTGGGAGAGAAGGTAATGCTGTAGGAATTATATACTATATATATATATATACATACATGCATGTATATGTATATATGGATTGAACCGCGGCCATTCACACGCCTTACGTAAGCGGCAGGTGCCCAATATATGCACACGTTATTTCTGTCCTTTCTTCACAAGACCAGGTAACATCAACGCCAAATCAACCGCAATGTATCCTTGATACATCAATCCTCTCCTCTCATAAGGAATACGCCGATGACAGACTGCACACTGTCCCTACTCGGAAGGTCATTTGCAATGGACTCGTTCCCAATGCTCCCACACATATTTACCGCCCAAATAATCCGCGATTACAATAACTCAAACAACAGTGACGCGGAAGCTGATTCTCCCATTTACGGTAAGTTCTCATTACTTTCGCTTGACACCAGATGGATTATTAACAAACGGTATTTCCTAAGCAAGTTTGCACATTTAATCGGACTGCAAGCAATTCTGATTACCGAAATATCTGACAGTTAGCCAATTACCCCCCCCCCCCTCTTTAAAACCTTTTGCGTAAAAATCGCTCTAAAATAATTTTCTCCGTATCACCCCAGCTTTCCATTTTGCAGCGGAATAGACGCACCAATGAAACATAATTTTAGGTGATTTCAGCATACCGAAGATAAACTGGTCTTCCCAGACCTACTTGTCTATAAAAAGCCTTCATTTATTCAGTCAGAGTTTATTGGACATAGTGGCTAACTACACCAACTAGGTTGACCAACACAGACGTGATGTTCATATTGGGTATGGTAAACCTACAGAGACGTTTTAGAGAACAACCTTGATAACGACGGCAACATGCTACCCTTAACCTTCATGGTTAAAATGGCCACCAAACTAGCACTTATTTCCTACTACACCATTCTCACTAGTAACTGGAAATCCTTCCAACAAATAACCTGGTCCTGTGCTTGAGATGCTTTCTTGCCAATAATGCATGCACAGCTGTGGAGCACTTCTATCATTAGTTTCAGCACGCCATAACCCTCGTTGCTTCACAAGAAAAACGAATCAGTGACGTTTAGTAAGATGCAGCCAAAGGTTCGGTGAGTCGGAAATCCGCAGAAACCGATCGCGTACTAGAAGTGATAGAATATTTTAAAATCTGAAGTCAAGAACTTGGAGTTGTTGGGGAAAGCATAGGAAGATCAAGCAACACTACGATTGACGTGTAAAACAAAAGAGCTGATCTGACTTCTTCGTCGAAGAACCAACAAACTCTTTTCATTGATCACTGAAATTATGGACGATATCCAGGCGCATGTAGTTCTTTCTTTTCAACATACATAACCCTTGATACTAACGCTATAATTACACTAAGGCTCTATATGACGTGCGATTGCTCTCCGCAATCTCCGCCAAGAAACACATTTTATTCAACCGTGCTAACCTCTGGAAGCTGACGGCATCCCCTCATCCGCCATGAAACGGGGAAGGCCTGATAGGTTACTGCACTTTTGGTATTTGTTTGTGGTTTCACTCGGATCCAAATGAGCTGCAGATTCATGGAAAATTTACTCCCTCGGCCCTCGCTACAAGGGTTGCGCGAAAATAGAGATTGACCATTACAGACCAAACCACAACATTCCAATAACAGCCAGGTTAGTTTTGAACTTGGTAAAAGTTGTGACGAATTTCGTCAATTCACTGGAGCTGATAGACAGGTCTTAGTATGGTTTCCTTGACTAACTAACGTACACATTCTGGTAGCTGCATTACCTGAACTACATACTGGACATTATTGACTCAAAGTATGCCATAATAATTATATGCTTCCCCATTCATTGTACATTCGCTCGGGTGCCTCACAAACGGTTACTGAATCACATAGGTTTATTTGAAGTCGGCAAGATAATAATGGGTTTTCTATCATCATACATGAACGGTCCAGCTGAAATAGTCACCTTAGTCGAATGCTTTTCGTCCCTACGTCCAATTACTAGCGAGATTAAACAAGGATGTGTGCTCGGTACATTAAGTTCCCTTCTTTGTGTCAATGACAGCAGTTCGGTTAACAAACATGGCATGTTGTATTTATTTATTGGTGATATAACAGTTGTCCACAAGTGCCGAGAAGATGAGCTTCAAAAGATACTGCCACTCATTTACGCATACATTTCTTTGCTTGAGACTTGGTGCGACAGTGAATGGTGATGTTTTAAGCACAACAGGCAAGTATCATTTGTTGATTTCGCTTGACACCCTAAGTATCTATCACTCATAACACTGAAAGCTATGTGTACAACGGTCTATACGTGATCTTGGAATCAGGTATTCTTGTACCTAAAACTCTTTGGAACAGTTTGAGTCTCAGACACCAAGAGCCCGACCACCCTTCATTAACATCTCTCATAATGTGCATGCAATCACAGCTAAGTTTGAAATCTCTAAAATTCTTTATCAGCACATCTTAGATTATCGCAGCATAAGCTGAGGCCATATGAGAAAATCAGACAGAACATCGATACAAATCCTTTAACGGTCGATTAATAAGCAGCTATTGGGAAGTAATTTTATCCTAATCTCTCGGGATTGATGCCAGCAACTCCACCTCCATCCGCTTTGTCTGCGAAAGCTTAAACATATCTGGATACTGCTGCACAATCTCATTAATGGCAATACCCATTGCAATCGATTCATCCTTAGCATTGCAGTACAATTACCCGCGAAACATAGGTAACAAATTCACTATCCTGATTGTACTACGAGGTAAGTCATATACACGGTGTAACCTCTGTCTCACCAGATATGCTTCGCTGTGTGATGGGTTGCCATTCAGCATCAGATCTTGTGAGACCGTGCAATCCTTTTGCATTTAATTGGGTAACTACCTCTGCCTGGGAACCCTTACTTCATTTGAACATCCGTTCAATGTAAGCCCGGATTTTGCAAATGTGTGTGACATCAACGACGGACGAATGGACTTAATCCTCCCTGTCTGCAACATAAACTGTAAACCTGTCTAATGGCATCGCATAAGACGAATATTTGGGGCACATACTTTGCCAGAAATGCAAGCAAATATAGGAAGATAATTTTCTTACAATAGGATGACGTCCCATGTGCGTGTATGTTAGATTCCAAACAGTGTCACGTCTTTTCACTTAATGGACAACACGCGCATTTTATTGTTATTATTTTACTATTATTATCTTTCTCCGGTATATTGTTTGTTCCAGAGGCAATTCTAACCTTCATCATAAATTTGCCAATGGTACTCTGCACCTTGGACCGACCACATAGTGTACGCTCGATACGGTACAGACTGTTCGGACAAGCGCTAGAAAGTAGTCACTTGGACACCGGATACCGGCCGGTTCAGAATACGAACCAATGGTATCTCTTTCCGACAAAACCTGTTTAAGAACTGCTGAGGGAGAATGTTCAAAAACCTCATCCTAGGTTGACCAACTAAAGTCATGCGTACTGTTGGTGAACTCTGACACTCTCCACCCAGTATGTCTTCCGTTAACAGCAATGTGTTAACCTACTCGGGAGCATACCTTTCCCCCATAGACGCATACATCTAGCCCTGTGCTTGCACCCAGATATTCCAACTGGCTAATGTCCCACGACAAATGAGAGTGTCACTGATGGTGCGTGCATGTAACCTCTCAGGGAGAAAATGAATTGATGCCCGCGTGAACAACAACAAGTTATTGCATTTGTAACCGGCCAATTTATTTGCACTACGCAAGAATTTGCCTGTAATAAGTTATTAATCTTCTACTTCCTCCCATTGCAAGTTACTGCGGTAGTAAATTTGGATCCTACCTAATCATATGTGGCGGCCGTAAGGGTTAGGTTACATTGCTGCTAGTTCAAAATCAACGTCAGTCACTTCTTATTTCAAACGCGTTTCCTTTTCGAAATTTGGTCCCATGTCATTACATGTAGATGAAATATTGTAAGTTTGCTTTGGCGTCCTTGGGCGTTAATGGCATATATGAAACTTGCTCGGATTTAAGCAATGCTTGTAAGTTGTGCAACTCATACGTGAATTTTCACCGAGCAATATGTGGCCGGTAGCAAAACGATTTTCCGGTGTTTACTTGACGAATTGTTTGACGTTTTATTCATCGTCTACTTAGTTGGTCCATCGTCTAATCTTCTACATACAGCTTAATTTTTTTTCACCGTGTTCATTAAATGGCTGTAAATTTTTAGTTGTTTTTTGAAAATGCGATTTTGGCCGTTACTGTTTAGTCAATTATTTTTTTACCATATTGTTGGTACAGGTTATAATTATTGTTTAATCTGCCGAAGCGTGCCCATTCCCACTATATTGTCTTTAAGTACTAAGGTAAAGCAATTTGACAGTTTTGAAACGCGCATCTACGGACGGTCCATTCCTACTATCTGCACAATTATGTCTGGTTTCTATGATTTCTCACGGTTTGTTTAGCAGATTATTTGCGGCTGGTGTGTTACAATGTGTTATATCCTATTCATGTATTGCTGCTGTGCAAAGCATCATCGTCAAGTTTTGCAGATGGGAAGCATCAGCGTAGAAATGACAAAAGTCGTACGGGCGCTCCATGCCTGACAATTTTGAAAAGAGAATGATAAATCCAGCGGCATTCTAGCCGAACACAACTAGCCATGCAACCAGTTCCCTTGAAGAATTTAAACAAACACAAGCAACATTTCGCGAAATAGATGGGATTCAGTTTATCTTGAGTGTTTTCATTCGGTCACTTACAAACATAAAAGGGTAGGATTCAGTGAGCGCTTGTGACATGGAATCATTAAGGAAATTAATATAAACTTTGAGGCGATTAGGCTCATCACTTCCAAAGGCTGATCCTATGACTTACCATGGCAAGGCTAAGCTGGACACGAGGTCACTTTGGTTGCACGTTCCGCCAGGCCCAGCTTTGAGCAGCCCTAAGTTACCCGCCAGCTATATTGCTCGACGCCTACTCGATTGTAATGCCTGGCAAGACTTTGGAAATATTTCAAGTTCGGCAGAAGGCAGAACAGTACAGCACTGCATCGGTTTGTCGAAGCTTCTGCAATCCTGCGGCTGAAACCCCCCTGTGCAAGCAAGTTGACCACGTGTAAAACTTAGCCTTGCTATGATACGTCATATGATAAGCCACTGGAAGCGATGACCTTGATCGACCCAACGTTCAAATTATTTGCCTTATTGATTCCATGTTAAATGCATTCACTAAATCCTCCCATTGTGATTTTGTGGGCAACAGCTTGCGAAGACATGAAATAAACTGAATTTAGTCTATCCCGCAAAATACTGATTGTTCTTCCGACTATAAAATTGGCAAATTTAGCTGGTGACCACTAAATTATGTGTAGCACTCAAGTTTCAAATGTTGGCGACAAGCGTGCCTGCCTTTTATTGACCTGTTATGCAAACATAATTAGTTTAACGGAAGGCGATAAATTCTGCGGTACAATAGAACAACTTTCAGTTACAGCTGTAACGACATACGGAAAAAAATCTATATATTTAGGTTGCCTTGCGCTTCAGCGGAAATCCAGTACAACTAGGTTTCGTTTTAACCAAGACTGCGAGCCATGAATCGAGTACATTTCATGGGGCATTATTAATGTTTCTGGAATTTGAGGGAAGGTGGAGGGTTCGAACTGAACGAACGCCGTCTGAAAGAGATGAACGTGTTGTTTCATGGTATTCGTTGTAAAAACTACCGCATCCAACGGCAGAAAGTATCTAGCATCACCAAAAGTAAGTTTATCCCAAGTTTGCATCAGAAAGCTAGGCAGATAAAATAACATGTTCTCTGCGTTTTACACAAGGCATTTATTTAAACAAATGTCAAATGTGCATTTGAATAACGCGACAGGAGCACTTGCGCATACAGTTTATAATGTGCTTTCACATGCATTTCCAACAAATGAGAGCACAAAGCAAGAAATATTCATTGGTACTGTGGGCGCTGAACATATAAAAGCTGCAGGAAAGTGATGGATCCTTTTTGACTGTTGTGTGGCATGCTTCACTGTTACAAACAGTACGACCATAGATGTTTCTTTTATCGACCACCATTTTTAACCCATTTGGAGCAAAGATTATTACAGCTCAGAAGATTAATTAAAACAATATACCTACAAAAACTTTTCAACGAAGACTGTGATAAAATGACTCCACATTGTATTATTAAAATACATCAGAGAGCTAATAAACTTACTAAATCTTAATAGTAGACATAAATGTGTGCTGACTGAAACATCGAACATTCTCTCAATTACGTTAATTATTGTGTTGTAGCCCTTCAACCTGAATCCATGTAAAAGTAAAAAATCAATGGGCTTTACGTGAATTATAAACCTGCGACAATATATATATATATATAATGAAATTTATCTCCTTGCTTCAAAAAACCTATTTTTATAAAATTGTTTTCCTGCGGACTCACAATTTTCGTTTTAGTCTATCATCCAGGAACAGAAAAGCTTGTCCCCCAAATTCAACTTTAAACAGAAAAGAAATATTTGGATCCAATTTTACATTGTTAGCAACAAAATGAGCTTGGAATCATTGCCAAATTTAGCCTCTTTATATAGTGGTACACGCCCAAAGTGGTCGAAACCTATGAAAAAATGTATACCTGTGTGGCTTATACCGTTAAATCAAGAAATGCAAAAGGATTGCACTGAGAAATGTAGACGATGTAAAGCACGTTCCTATCCATACGCTTCGAATATATTAAACCTGGTGATTTTTTTCAAATGATTGAATTACCTGGTTACGATATCACACCACAAAATAAAATAATTGCTTACTTGTGGAGGTCATATATTTACCTTGTTGCTATACATTTAGGAAAATAATTTTTATTTTACTTTACGCTACCTGGTTCCTACTTATAAGGCAATGTTGTAATGCGACATCAAATATGTTGCACACAATCGCCGTTTTAATGCGTATTTCATAAAAGGCGTCCTTTGGTCCGTTGATTTGTTACAAATAGTGTGCACGTATATCGATCGCCAGGTGCCGCTTAGTAAAAGCCCGATTTGGTCATAAACATTACCAATCATTGATATACTTTGCGCAGTCTATTTAATTATCTTCTGTTTATAAAATATACTTGCGTGCAACAGATAATCCGTTGAGCCATTACTTCCATGCTGATCCCGCATACTTAGTGATGTAGGGCAAAGCACGGTATTAGGTTGATAACATGTACAATTCCTAATTAAATTTCTCAACATTGTTTGATAAGTTTACTGCAAAGTTTGCATGCTAGCTGCCAATGATTTTAATGTTATTTTGTACATTAAAACAGACGAAATATGCCAAGATTTATGTTTAGCCCTTGATAAGATCAATTCCTAGACAAACGTTGAAACCGGAATTGTAGCCGGTTTAATAATTATTATGAGAAGGCATAATAAGATTTGATGGACTATCCTTTAAAGGTATGTATTTTTAAATGTATATGAAAATAGTACTGAATTGCTTAACCAGAAAGCTTGTGAAGTCCATTAATAGAACCAGAAATTATTTGGATAAAATGCAGGTATGTGCAAATTTCGAAAAAAAGTAATTAAGGTAAGATAAATTTGATCAAATCATAAGCAAAAATGAAAATATTCCTAAGCAGCAACCTTTGGAAAGCATAATTATTTACCACAAGGAGATACGTGAAAACATAAGCAGGCGTTTACATAATTATTACGGTTATTTATTAGTTAGTACCTTTAAAATTTATGTTGTAAAATGGAAGAATATTCTAGATTTTATGACAGAACTCTTGAAAATGTTTCTCAGATAACTGCCAGCTTCAAGTGCATTAGATCACTTATTTGGATTGTGATAAATTTATTGTTTAGAGTGTCTATGAATTAACCAAAGTAAAGATAAATTCGTGCGTACGTTTAACAGTACAAATTAATATGTTTTCTAAAATTAATAATCTGGCATAATAATATGTTTGCATCCGTGTTGTGAAATCTGTGCCTACATACAAAGTTGAAATTCTGATTTTCTTCTGTTTACTATAAATATGATGTCCACGTAAGCGCATTTCCTTGTGATTGCCCTTAATTCTGTACCATTAGGCAATTGTACTTTCTCCCCCAATCCAACAGTAGCATGCAGGCTGTTATTATATATATGTTGTTCTGCCCCAAAAGCATGTAAATAACATTTGCCATACTTGTAACAGTATTACACCGATGTCATTCATAGAAGTATAAGAAGTGAACATTTATTGCACTCATCGTACGCGTTGGTTATTTAAACTGACAAAAATCATCTGAAGCCTAATACAAGAAATCCTCGATAATGTCTGGCGTCCTTTACTTTGGACAGTAACTCACACATTTGATAGGACACCTCAGGGGTGTTCCTGCTTCCTCGAAGGTTACATTGGAATTGGAAGAGATCATTGTTCTGCTAAACCTTGATATCTTCATAAGGTATATGTATGTTGGATTGAATGGTAGGTACTTTTACTGAAAAGCAACTTGGGCTGGTCACATTAAAAAGTTCAAACCTGTGCGGTACAAAATACACTTGTGAAATGTTTAGTTAGCCTTAAGAGACGAATTAATTTTACGGGATGTATGCACTATAAGCTAGTGTTAATTACAGCAACGCTAATAGCGATAGGCTACACTTGATGGTTTATCGAGAGACACAGTTAACTGAAAGGGCCAAATGACCTGATGCAGAGAGCAGCCAAGAATAAAGTGTCATGAGTTACATTTCAAATGTGGTTTAAACACTTTGAGGAGAACTTACCTTATACTTTTGCCGAAACAAAGAATTGATTAAGCTTTACCAGTACTTTAAGCCAAACACACCAGAAATTTGCCCATAACCAAAGAAGAAATGTAAACATTTTGGGGCCAAAGCATACTATCAATACCGATTTGTGTATGACTACGGAATCCGTTAGATAAACAGTAATAAATGCTTCCGATTTCCCCAATATGGAAGTATTCGCTGGAATGGGTCCAGCGCAATGTTTCTCATCAGCTTGGTGATCGATAGATCGCCGCCTTCTTTGATTGTTAAACAACAATTAGATTGAGGTCACTGAATATAGATAGGCTCAGCGTTTACAGTTTGGTTGGGTCACACTAATTCCCGCTTCCTTTGGTTTACTATGACTGTCGGTATAAGCCTACATGAACAATTATCTGTGAAAGAAGATTAGAAGGAGTTGAATGGTGTAGGTAGGAAGTCGTAACATGTAGACTAACGAAGACAGCCGTCAAAGGCCCGGAAAAGCACTGTACGCGTATTTCATCCTTTCGGGCATCGTCAGTAATGCGCATTCCATCGGACCCTGGTAGGGCTAGAAGTCGCAACTCGACTGTTGCCAGTCCGTGGTTGAGAGCATTTAGCTACGGGAGGCAGCAACCTCCGTCGTGAATATGTTACTAGATGTGATATAGCACCGCACAATATCCACTGACTTACACGTTACCACCGTGCAGATGATAGGTTAGCCCCCTCACCAAGCGAGGAATTTACCAAACTTAAGTTGCCAATTGACTTATAGCATTATGAGCAGTTAGGTCTGCGTACTGAATAAAGAATAGTTGTAGTGGGAGTTGGATGGTACATGTAGAAATTCGTCACACCTAGACTCACTCAGACAGACGTCAAACGCCCGGAAACGCGCTGTATGCGCGTTTCATATTTTTGGAAATCGTCAGCGGTGCGCATTCCATCAGACACTAGTAGGGCTCGAAACCGCATATATTAACTTATGTACAGTGGTCGATACCGTCACCCGTAGCAAAGTCGTCTTAACCACTGACTGGTAACAGTCGAGTTGCGGGTTCGAGCCCTAACAGGGTCCGATGGAATACGCACTGCTGACAATTCCCAAAGGATGAATCGCGCGTACATCGCTTTTTCGAGCGTGTGACGGCTGTCTGAGTAAGTCTAGATGTGACGAAATATTTGTCAATCAAAGCTGTTTGGTATTCACGGCGAAAATATCTAGACAAGCGTATTAAGTTTTTAAGGCGTACAATTATCTACACACTTTATTATGAAAGTATAGAAAAAAGGCGCTAAGATAAAATGCATAAAAAGCTTTTGTTCTTTTTCAATATCACTTTTACCTGGCTGTTCCTTTTAACAGACCATGCTGTTTTCACCGAAAATTGCTTTTAATATTGCTACTAATATTTCCGTTCCTCGTTAGTTTACATCATTGACCCTTGTCAAATTTTTTAAAGTTCATCACTGCTATCATTTGCTTATTTATGAGAAAAAAGTAAGCACCCGCCTGTTTATTAACCATCCTAATTGGAAATCTAACTTGCAACGCTGGTCTGTCAACAAAATGCAGCTTAAGATAAATAATTCCGGAGTGAATTAATAGTTGCTCATTTATATTGATCCTTTATTCATGTTTCACATGTGCACAGGGCCGTTATTCCATTCATGAAATTTTAGGTTTCTTGTATGTATTTTAGCTCATTCCAAGTGGATATTAGTATTTGCAGGAATTGTATCCAACCGGATACATGAAGCTTAATTTGCCTTAACTTAAAAACGATGCAGCACACACTTTGTCAACTTGTAGCGATTTGCTATTTCTGTTGACCAGCATAATTAAAATCTGTGATTGCGGCAGTAATATAAAAATTTTGTAATTTATTTGGTTGTTCGGACGCAATAATTCAACAAAACATTGCACAACGCTTGAAAGCAAATTAACCCTCATTAATATTACAACTCCATTTAAGTTACTACATATACCAAAGCTTAGGTTATGTCAAAATTTTAATTTTCTGAGGGAAGAAACTTCATGATTATCAATGTTGTAAATGAATGGTGTTTGACAGCTGTTACTCAGAAGAGATTGATCATGCATACCTTGTCGTGCGGACGAAACTAATTGCTTTGCTGTTGCACTTAATCACTGCTCTCAGGTTGGAACATAGTCAAAGCAAATAAAAATTCTTGTTTTAAACCTAATTCCAACAATATATATTTGTAAGAGTCATAATGTAAACCTATTCGAGAATAATGTCCAAAAATGAATGGGGCACATAAAAGACTTCATGGATATTATTTACTTTTGGAAAGTGTAGTCGGCAAGATCTGACTGTTGAAAGAAAATAAAAGCGATCAAGAAACTATGGATTTTCATTGTTAGTATTAGAGCATGGCAAACCGCTTACATTTTTGTTTGTGCTAAATAACCTCAGTAACCTGGTGATTCCACCAAATGTAAAAGAAAGTATAGAGAATATCCCTAATATCCCCTTAAGACAAAATCATTTAAGATTTTTAACAATACGAACCGCATATCACCATGCACTGTTTTTGGCATTCAAGAACAAATTATTCTTCATCATTTACATTTATGGAATGCAAAAAATCTATTAGGCGAACGGCACCAAATTTTAAGTGCTATTTGTAGATTTGATTAAAATTGGACATAGTAGAAAACTGGTGCCGCCATGATTACTTTCTTTTTAACTACTTATACACCAGATGTTACGTATTGATGAT